>JAGTXR010000045.1:3113694-3827388 GCA_022606575.1 Glossosoma conforme
TTTATACCTTAGCTTACAACATGAGTTAGCATTTGTAAAATTAATATAAATACATTGAATTTCATACACCGCACATTCCACGATACCGTTTTGGACCTTTATCCCCTCAATTTACATAGTGGCAAATTGCCCTGAGTCGTACCCGACTGTATGAATCTGGGATAGAGAGTTTGATTATTCCAATTACTTTAAAGACTTTTGAATGTCTAATACAAAATAATTATGTTCAAAATAACATTTTGAACATAAACAATATTGACAGACGTGTGTAACTGAAATGTGCAGTATTTGAAAAACTAAGTACATTTAAAAAAAAAAATCGGCTTGTCTTAAGAGTAAGGTTTTTAACCAAAGCGTCCTCCCTGTAATAATTTATAGCATATATACGTAAAATTTAACAGCAGGTCTTACCCATAAAATACAGATCGATCAACGTGATATGGAGAAAACTATGCTCTGAGTGTCTATAAAAGTTTCGTCGCTCGACACTCAAACCGGGCGGACGTGTCTAGTCATCCTACCTACAGGATGGCGAACTGTTGCGATTGTGATATCGCGCAGATAAATCGTCGCTTAGACGATCACCGTTTGCTGCTGGAGAGGCTCTTAAAGGCTGTTGGATGCGGGATGGATGATGCTCTGACATCCGTTGGTGTGGACCCTCCACCCAACCCGACAAGTCTGCCGACTTCCCGCAGAAGGCGCTTACCTCGAGCGTGCAAATCAATTCCGGCTACCTACGCTGAAGCTGTCAACATTCCTGTGTCGATGTCGCTTAACTGTGACAGCAGAGACTCCGAACCTGCCGTCAAAGAATCCGCTTCGAGTGAGGCCACCGAAGAGGACTCCTCGGAAGATACTATCGAAGTAGCCCCCGCTGTTTCGAGCAAGGCTCCCAAGGACTCCCGTTCTCAGCCGGGACGAATCATCGTTCGAGGAACTGGAGGACCTGAGTGCTTTTTCCGTGGATGTCCTCTCCCTCCCCGAGCAATCTTTCCGGAGAAGTTCAACGTTCTAAGTTGAGTCGCGCCTCTCCGCATGCGGAAAGGCAACAACATTCAGCACGTCTGATGATCCGTGGTTCTGCAGCTCCTTCAAAAAACGTTACTGGAGTGAAGATGGCGTATCTTCACGCCAAGGGCCTTCACCCAGATACATCGGCTGAGGACTTGCAGAGCTTCTTGGCAGCGACCGCTGCATTCAATCCTTCTTGGATGACCATCAGGAGGATTATCAGCAGGCGGACGCTGTCAACTTCTTTCAAAGTCGGGGTCATCGCGACTTCGCTGGAGTCTCTCATGGAGCCTCAAGTGTGGCCTGAAAGGACCATCGTTCAACCCTGGATACGCATAAGACGAAAGAATCGCAGTGAACAGTGGTCGAAACCAACTTGAGTGAAGATATTGACATATTTAGTGTTATATTGCTTTAAATTCAGTACTGGTGTTTATGAAGGCGAAATGTTACACGTTTTATTTTGTGACAATAATGCCTTGTTATTTGTGAGTCAATCATGATATACTTATGACAGGGTTTTTGTTGTTACAAGTCAAACTGTTTATCTTGAGTCTCCTGACGCCAGTTCTGAGTGTGAGGTCAGTGATACTAAATGTGTCTATAAATTTACATCACCACATTTATGGTACCTATTGTATTTATATTTTATAGTATATTATTGTATTTATATTATTGTACTTCAGAAATGCATTGAATTGATAAAATTTGTAATGTTTCTGCAAGGAAAAAAAATAAATAAAATTGAAATTGAAATTGAAAAAGATAGAATCTGAAATGAAGATATCCGAAGAACAACTCAACAACAAGTAGTGGAGGCTACCGAAAGAATAGGCACACTCAAGTGGACATCTGACATAGTTGTCAAAGAAATGATGGTCGACGGAAAAGAAATGTGTTGGAGTGGCGTCTTAGAACTGCCAATCGTAATGTTAGGCAACCATCTGTAAGACAAACTGACAACATCAGAAGAATAGTGTTTTTTTTTTATGTAAACGCATGCAGGAGAGCACAACCGGTCAAGACCAGTGCACTCTATGACGCTCAGCCAGGGAGGCTGGACGCTGCATGCGGGAAACGTGTGTTGTGTTCGTGTTTGTGTGTGGGTTGGGGAGATTGCAAGTGTATATTTATCTGTTTCTTGAAGAAATCCAGATTGTAGGAAGGAGGAAACACAGACGCTGGAAGAGCATTCCATAGCTTACCGGTGGCATTAAGGAAGGAACTTTGGAAGTTGCCAGTTCTTGGTCGACATATATTAACCGTGTATGGATGTTCGGCAAGTGTAAGACGAGTTTGTCGGCTGTGAGTGGGTGCAGGAGGAATTAGTTCTTTAAGTTCCGAAGAGCAGCGACCGTGGTAATAACGGTAGAAAAGACTAAGAGAACCAACCTTACGTCTGTGTTCCATTGATTGTAGATTAGACGTAAGGGTGTCATTGTTTATCAAACGAATTGCTCTTCTTTGAACTGAGTCAATTAAGTTTAGAAGGTATTTTGGGGCTCCAATCCAAAGGTGACTGCCGTATTCAAGGATAGGTCGGATTTGTCCTTTATATAGAAGAAGAAGTTGTTTATCGTTGAAATACCGACGTGATCTATATAATACACCTAGTTTTTTGGAAGCGAGACCGGCTTTACACTTAATTGACTCGTAATAGTAGTAGTAGCCTAGATGCGGAAGGAGGAGGATCTAAAAGGATGGAGACTCATGCAACAAGCTTACGTTCAACAATAGATACAAGCTGATGATGATTATGATGAAATGATGATGAAAGAGACGAGGGTCGACGGGAAATAAAAAAAGTGATGGAGTGGCTTTTTAGAACTGGCAAGTGGTTTTTTGGTCGATCCTCTCCAAGATGGACTGATATCATCAAAATAATAACGAGAGTAGCCTGGATGCGAAGGTTCGAAAAGGATAGAGAAAACTGGACGGACACAGGCTGATAATGATGATACAATAGACGTCCTTTGTAGAAAATATACTATCTTTTAAAATATTGAAAAAAAAAGGTTTCAAGTAATAAATTATAAAAGGATTCTTAAATATTTATTAGAATATTATTTTATTATTTCAATATTCTAATTTACTTTTATAGATATAGAATAATTGTGAAAGTCCACGTCGGACTTACAAGAAGTTGTTTCTCATCAATTCAATCTATAGTTCCGTTCGAGATCCGAGTTGTACTTACTAAAGCAAATAGACTGTCGGATAGTAATAATATTAAGCTTGTGAATAAATGTCGACTGATTGAATAATAAAAAATAGAGAGACACCTATCGTTATATGATGGTAACAATGGTATAAATACAGGTTATTCGGCGCAACAGTTTGGACAGAAGATGGTCGAGTGGTCTAGGGTAATGAACTTGAGCAATGGTTGGTTCCAAAGCTCGCTGGTTCGCATCCCGCTTCTGCCGATATTTTTTCAGAACGAACTGATGCGTATAAAGAATTTGACGTATCGTATGTGTATATTTGATTACTCATAATAAATTATATTTACTCGGCTTGTTTTTTTTTTAACGTTACAAATCAACGGAAGTAAGGAGTTAATGGGAGGAGGATTGCCTAAAACACGGAGTTTCTCCATACGATTGCTTCTTGAACGATTTACTCGGATTCGCAAGTTTCTTCGGTATAATTGTTTGAGTAACTTCACCTGTAACTCTTGGTTTTTTGCTGGCCTCAAACTCTTGGGTTCCCCGGCGATAGTTCAGGTGTGTTTTTGCACGGAGCCCCTCGGGTGAGCGACTAATGACCTACCTGACTCACCGCAAAGAGGGGCGACACCATAGAGGTGACCTTAAGAATAAAATAAAAAGACCAAAATCACGTGACATCAAATTGTTTCGGTCCAATATCCTGCAACATGGATAGCCTGTATACTGCTCAGAATTAGTTCTGGGGATACTTTTTTATGTAAGCACATACAGGAGAATGCCGACAGATGGTGATAGTGATGCTGAAGTATCATTTCGTGGAGTCTATAACCTATTCTATGCGTAACTTGCAACATATCACTAAGCGCTTCATGTAGAGTGTTGATCCGCCAGCATCATAGACTACAGCCCGACATTTATGCATCATCCTTATTATTACAGAAATTCACTCTGAATGGGTGGTCTTCACGGGCATTTTATGGATGAGGGATCAAATTTATACCAACCGGGGATATTTTAGAGTTGAGAAATCGATTATTTTTTATTTCCATTGGGGATTGAACCCACGACCTTTGGTTTGCCAAGCAAACGCTTTAACCATTACATTCTCCATGTATGTGTTAATATGTTGATTAACGACAATAGATTTTGAAGTTCACAATTTTATTTTCCTTATTAGACTTTCTGAGTATAGCCAGCCCATAGTTCGCACGTGTAGAAAGATTGACAGAAGGCTTTAAAAAGCGTTTATAATATTTTAGTTTATAACATTTATAATAATATAAGTTCCGCCACTGGTTGACAGTATGGAAAAACACGAGAGAAAAATGTTGGGGCCGGAATGACAAATTGCGTCTATAATTTTGTTACGGATGGAAGGGCGTCGGATACCGAAAAGGTTCTAATGTGACCCATAGAAGAGAAAGAAAAGCAACCCTCTCATTTGTCAGAGCAAAATGTTTAGAACACCTGGATTCTGCTCCAACAAACACATTATTACAATTTTTTATCGAATGTTCGATTTTCGATATTTATTTTTCTTTTAATATCCGTTTTCCGTATGTGGACAATATGGCTACTATAAAATGCCGCCACTTAGTTTTGTCAGTTGCCACTATCCATGCGTCAAACTTAGGCATATCGCGGGCGGTCATAGCTCAATGGTCAAAGCGTTTGCATTGCATGCCAAAGATCGTGGATTCGATACCCGACAGAAAATATAAAAAAGTAGAATTTTTAATCGATTTATAAGCTCTAAAATACCCCCGGTTGGTGTGAATATGATCCATCACCCGTAAAATGCCAAGCATAGCCTATTATTTATAATTGGTGGTAGACGAAATTCATCCGGTGAAGACCACCCATTCATAGTAAATTCCTGTAATTAAAAGGATAATGCGTGAATCTCGGGCTTTAGTCTATGACGTTGACGGATCAACACTCCATATGCAGCGTTTAGCCATATGCACCATGGTAAGCGTCATAGAATTCCACAGATGACACTTCAGAATTGCTATCACCATCTGTCGGTATTCTCCTGTATGTGCTTACATAAAAAAATAATCTGAAAGAATGATTTGAAAGTCCACCTGGAAACATGTAAGGTTCTCGACGATCCCCAAATCAGAATCCTAGAAACTTGACGAGTTGAGAAATTGGCTCAAATGTCTGAGAAATACGCCTATTTCTCATTATTAAGTAAAGTACTTATATTCTCCAATATCATAAAGGCTTGAATTTCCTCACGCGGTAGTGTTGCCTACCCTGATAAAAGTATTCCAGGTTGCCAGGTATAATATTTTTTGGCAAATAAATCCTTTTCCTTCTATCTCTATCTATGGAGTTGCGGAGTGAAGCGATTTTCGCACGTTACTGATGACAGCTCAGGAATAGCAAGTAAGCGAGTCAATAGGGACGAACTGGTATTAAAAATATTTTTCGAACTAATTTAAAGGGTAATAAATATTGATATCAGCTTGATATAGCTTCTTTAGGATGATGCCGTAAAGCCTCGAAAAACGATCTTTTGTCTCTTATTTTTGTTCGCTCGCCTGACATGCACATCTAATGTTAGTTTTAATTGTATAATGTCAAACGGTGTTTGCATACGCCAATTTATTTGTTATGACAGTGGGCCCATTTCCTGTTCGTACCACTGTCATCTTGAATTCGCTTTTTTTGCAGCGACAGATGGCAGCGCCGAGATGTCAGACCGCGCCGGAGTTAACAGTGAGAGTTTGACTCGCGACCGTTATGGCGCGCGCGCTTATGGGTGTTCGCTATAACGGGTGACGTTTAAGACAAATAAACCGCGATAATGTGTGAAACGAAAACAAGTTTTTTTGTATTTTGAACCCGATCCTGCATCTTTCATCCGGTAAGTCGATATCGAATAAAAGAGGTGGATATCAATATATATTTAATTTGCCACAAGCGACATTTGTAAAAAATAATGCAATAAAATGCGTTAATTTTTCGGGTCAGTCAGTACGTGGAGCAATGATCGTGAGCATGCGCTGAGCACGGTTCGAGTTTGAATCCTAGCATCCGTGGTTTTTTCTCTCTGATGCTATTGAGAGAATTGTCATATATAGGGTCCGCCATTTAACGTTTTTTTTTTCAACTATTGCTTATTTCGTGAATGGTAACACTTAGCTCATGTCTGAATTGACAAATAATTAGTTTTATCCTTCCGATGAACGAATATAGTTGTGTATACGCTTGAACAACGCTGGGAAATATTGCGACATTACTTTGAAAATCATGGTAATGTTGCAGAATCTGTGAGAAAATTGCGTACGGATTTTGGAAGAATAGAATCACCGTCAGCTCCGTATGTTCGTTATCTTGTGAAAAAAGTGAAAGAATCTGGCATTTTCATGGATAAACCAAAGCGTGAAAAGCCAAAAACAGTGCGTGCACCCGAGAATATTGCTGCTGTGGCAGAAAGTGTGCGTGAAGCGCCATCAATGGCGCTTCCATGCGGCGTGGCCATGTTGAACGAATTTTTGTTCACAAAAATTGAAGAAGAGAATATTGGCAACATTCGTTTTCAACAGGACGGCGCTACGTGCCACACAGCCGAAGCTACACTCGATGTTTTGCGCCCTGTTTTAAAAAAAAAAAAGTTATTTGGCGGACCCTTTAGATGATATTTGCTGTTGATTAATGTGTATATAACAATTTATTAAAAATAAAATTACTCCAGAGACGTCAAAAGTGAGTGTCTTGCAATAGAGAGCCTTTGGTCACACATATAGTCAAATGAAGAAACTGTCAAACTACGATTAGTATTGTCAGTATGCAAAAATGGACTCGATGGATATATTTATATTTATTTACACAATTAGTTCCTACGTTAGTACACACATATTTACATATTGTATATGTGTGCGGGTAAATCCATTGAAAAAATACATTATTAAATATTAGTTATTTTAATGTATTAAGCCATTATATAATAATATATTTTTGTGTTCAATTTAAAAAAATATTTATAATTCTTCGGCGTTTTTTTTTCGTTTGTTTTTTTTCTACCAGTTTTTAATTTAATCATTATTGAAGAAGGTCTCCAGGGAGGCGGAAACATGTAATCATTTAAAATTAATGTAAATCAATTTATTACTACTAACTATTTTTTATTTTTTTGAATTAAAATTAATTTAAAATTATAATTATGCAATTTCGCCAAGTATTGTTCGTTTATAATCTTAATATTAATAATAAAAAACTGTTTTTAAGGAATCTATTATTTATTTTCTTTAAATGAAAAAACCTTAAGCTTCAACTATAACTTCATCTATTGTACGTCTAAACTTTCATTTATATATGTATTTATACCTCATCGATAAACTTCATGGCTCGTAGTAATACCTTTTTTATAGTAGCCCGCGTCGTAAAATTGGTTCCATTGTGACCGTCCTAGTCCGGCTCCTGCTCTCCATCGCCCGCCCATCCATCACGTAGCTCCGCCGCCGTGCACTTAACCCCGCAGAGGAAGAGATTCTAATACGCTTTTTAGTGCAGAATATTGGAAAAAGTGCCGGAGCTTTTGAAAGGCCGCAAAGATGTCGATCTCGTGCCGACATTATCCGAAAAATAAGCCGATAAAAAACACCAAAATTTTTATGTTTTTGAAAAATTTACCCTACGGCCTAGGATGCCATTTAATACAAATTTACAACAGAGTCACGAAATGAATTGAGAACTTGCTTATAATCCACACCACTCTCCCTTTGGGTAATTCTTGATCCATATGGGATGCCAGTCAAGATTGTATTAATTATAAAATCCCTACATACAAGCGAAGGTTGCATAAAGACTTCATTCAGAGGGTAAAGAAGACATTTCTGTGGTCTCTCTACATGAAAGAGTATGGATAATATTCATGGCTGTATCCAACTAACTTCATACAGGGTATGTTGAAGTATATTTAGTTGAAGACAAGAATAGATGTGTGCTTAGGTATGCATTTCTTCCGGCTGAAGCGTGGCGTGTTCGGTAATCCTGAAATTTTGTTGAAGATCGGTTTGTGTGTCCCCGATAAATATCTGAGAATAAGGAAGCACAGATTGTTCACTCTCCCAAAGAGTAACACTCACCTACCAGAGACTATTCTAGAATAGTGATCAGACTGTTTCAGCAAATCGCCTCGGATGTTGATATATTTCACGTAAGGGAGGCCCAATTCAGACATGAACTCCACAAGTTTCTTTGGAGGAATAATTTGTTGGCGTCTTCTGTTAGATGAGCATCGGGACCTTCTGTTGCTTGTCTTTATTACTTTGTTCTTAGTACTTAATGATAAGTACCCATATTTGTATATATTGTATTTTTTTATTTTAAGATTAATTCTTATTGTACTTTAGAAATAAATTGAGTTGTTCAAATTTGTAATATTCCTGTAAGGGAAAAAAAATGAAATAAAAATAAAATTGAAATAAGCAAATCGGTATTAAAAACAACAGTGACTTTTCAAATTATATAAAAAAAAACATAACATGCTATTATACAATTAATCACAAAGCATTATTTCTTTCGCATATTTTTTTACTGAAATTCAGGCCAGAGTACGAGATTATTCTATTTTTTTCAGGTTCTGAATAAAATACAATAATCGTCTCGGCCTGAACAAGTTTCACGGAGTGACTTTTCCCAGCTCTGAAGGAATGAGAGAACTTTCACTAGGGAGTCGCTAACGAGCTCGATCATTGGACTCCCATTCAAAAGTATTGGTCTGAAAAGTTTCATTTTTTACACGAAGTCGAAGTTTTTGTGGGCCTCGTCAGTAACATTACGTGCCGACTGATGTTTTTATCTGATGTACCGTGAAAAACACAACTTACATGCACAAAAAATGTGTAGAAGTTTTCAGGGAATGTTTTAGATATTATTTTCATGATTTAAGCAAAATAGCTAAATGGTCAGAAACATTAATGTCCAAAAACAATAAATTATTTAGATTATTTTATTTTATGATGACTAATATTTCATGAAATTCGGTAACGCCTACTTGACGTAGTCGAAATATGCCAAACATACGGCGAGAAGTCACCACCAAGAAGGAGCTCTCCGAAGCAACCCACGACACACTCCACCATATGTTTGGGTATCAAAAGATAACTACACGGCTTAAATCAAGAAGAAGTTTTCTACAGTCGACAAAAGAATTGGTGATACCTGAGGCCATCCTGCGGCTGAACATGTGGAGAAGCGTATCTGAGAGGAATACTTGGCTTGCCCCGAAAGAGGACCTAGCCCCTGGACACGACCAGGGGTGGAATATATGGAGGTCCCAACAAACATCGGAGTGGAGTATGCAAGGCGAGAACACAAATGAAAGCCTGTCAGTTTTACAGCGGACCGACTGAATGTGACTACGGCGTGGAGCAGACCCTGTCACACCTTCTGGAGTGTGCGCTGTGTCCGAGTAGCTAAACCCAGAAAGACTTGATGATGGGAGTAACGCCATCGACGTTGCACACTTCTGGGCAAACAATGAAAAATTACAGAACTGAGTGACGGCAATGTGTCGTTAGCATCTAGAGCATTTAACTCTCTGCGATACTAGTATCATTAAAGGTGTTTTTTTTGTTCTAGAATTTCATAAAAATATACAAAAAATTGGAAAATGTCCGAATAAAAAACCCTTTCCTTGTAAAACATAGATACGTTCGTTTTGTCGCTGGAATTCCACAAAAGCGTAATGAAAGTCCGCAGATGTTCCACACTTTTTGTTAGCCGTTAGAACCGCTCTTTAATGAGGCTGATGGAACTTTTTCTATCCAAAGAAAGAAAACCGAGAATATCTGTTCCACAATAAAAAAGTTTTACAATTCTTATTAATAATTAAAGATGTTGTTCATATTTTTGACATTCACTTTGAGAGGCATTTTAATTTTTAATTATATTATGATAAATATATATTTATTTACCTTGTTTTTACATGGATCACGTAAGATAAGTTCTCTGCTTAGGATACTGCAGTTTCGACTAACTGTTAAGAGATAACTGATTAGTTATCTCTTATCAAGTGGTGGATTCAGAAAGGCTACGAGTTAGTTGAAACTGCAGTCTCCTAAACAGAGAAATTATGTTACGTGATCAAAGTAAAAACAAGGTAAATAAATAAATATTTATAATTTATAATGGATCTCGAAGTGAATGCTGAAAACATTGAAATAAATAATTATATATGCTTTAACATAGTAAACGTTGCTTTGATGTTCCCATGTGAAATTCCGGGATATAGGTATTCTGGAACAAGGCATAAACAATCTGAGATTACATAAGTATGAAACAGCAATTTACGGGGACTAAATGTGACGCAGATATTGTAAAAAAACATTTTTTTGTTAGATATGAGTATTACGCGTGAAGTTAAAAAATATACTTTTCTTGTGATGTACTCGTAGTAAAATTCCTCACCAAGTCTGACCAATGTACGTCCAGTATTTTTCAAAAACACCTGTTTTGTAAATACAAATACATTGACGTTTGAGCAAGTAAGATGAACAGAAGTTAAGGTTATCAACTGACAATTCGTCGCTCGACACTCAAACCGGGCGGACGTGTCTAGTAATCCTACCTACAGGATGGCGAAGTGTTGCGATTGTGATATCGCGCAAATAAATCGTCGCTTAGACGATCACCGTTTGCTGCTGGAGAGGCTCTTAAAGGCTGTTGGATGCGGGATGGATGATGCTCTGACATTCGTTGGTGTGGACCCTCCACCCAACCCGACAAGTCTGCCGACTTCCCGCAGAAGGCGCTTACCTCGAGCGTGCAAATCAATTCCGGCTACCTACGCTGAAGCTGTCAACATTCCTGTGTCGATGTCGCTTAACTGTGACAGCAGAGACTCCGAACCTGCCGTCAAAGAATCCGCTTCGAGTGAGGCCACCGAAGAGGACTCCTCGGAAGATACTATCGAAGGAGCCCCTGCTGTTTCGAGCAAGGCTCCCAAGGACTCCCGTTCTCAGCCGGGACGAATCATCGTTCGAGGAACTGGAGGACCTGAGTGCTTTCTCCGTGGATGTCCTCTCCCTCCCCCGAGCAATCTTTCCGGAGCAGTTCAACGTTCTAAGTTGAGTCGCGCCTCTCCGCATGGGGAAAGGCAACAACATTCAGCACATCTGATGATCCGTGGTTCTGCAGCTCCTTCAAAAAACGTTACTGGAGTGAAGATGGCGTATCTTCACGCCAAGGGCCTTCACCCAGATACATCGGCTGAGGACTTGCAGAGCTTCTTGGCAGCGACCGCTGCATTCAATCCTTCTTGGATGACCATCAGGAGGATTGTCAGCAGGCGGACGCTGTCAACTTCTTTCAAAGTCGGGGTCATCGCGACTTCGCTGGAGTCTCTCATGGAGCCTCAAGTGTGGCCTGAAAGGACCATCGTTCAACCCTGGATACGCATAAGTCGAAAGAATCGCAGTGAACAGTGGTTGAAACCAACTTGAGTGAAGATATTGACATATTTAGTGTTATATTGCTTTAAATTCAGTACTGGTGTTTATGGAGGCGAAATGTTACACGTTTTATTTTGTGACAATAATGCCTTGTTATTTGTGAGTCAATCATGATATACTTATGACAGGGTTTTTGTTGTTACAAGTCAAACTGTTTATCTTGAGTCTCCTGACGCTAGTTCTGAGTGTGAGGTCAGTAATACTAAATGTGTCAATAAATTTACATCACCACATTTATGTTACCTATTGTATTTTTATTTTATATTACATTATTGTATTTATATTATTGTACTTCAGAAATGCATTGAATTGATAAAATTTGTAATGTTTCTGCAAGAAAAAAATAAAAATTGAAATTGAAATTGAAATTGAAATTGAAAATACTTGTTGAAACTGCATAAATATAATTTTACTTAATTTTAATTTAAAAATTAAAAATTATTTAGTTTTACTTCGTGTTTATTTATGTAATACGCAATCAATGTGAAATCAAATTATAAATATTTTCATATATTTTTTTTAATTTAAACTAAATATAAATTTATTTTGCTGTCTTAAATGTACAGTCAAGCTTGATTTTTAAAAATTCATTTAATCAAATCTAAGCTGTATACATGCCCCTGCTAGAGTTCAGCCACCCCTTAAGGACAATACAAAATATATCCAGGCTTCTGGCTAATCATCCGATCTTGCTTGATTATTGAACACCCAAAATATGTTTCTCGGAGGCTCCCGGAAACCATCTATATTCCCATGTGAACCTTTGGGATACAGGTGTTCCGAGACAAGGCATAAGGCAATCTGAGCTTAAGCAACTTTCAAACGGAAATTTGCGACATAAACTTAATGTGTTTAAAAAACGTAGTTACCGAGTATTTTCATCGTTCGCTCGTTTCCGGTTTGCGATCCACGTTTCCGGTTGAGATATCTACGTGAGGCAGTAGAGCTTGAAGTAGGTAATGCAGTTCCCGGCCGCTGATTGGCTGTCGACACGGGGAAGTGGACCAATTATGGTGCCGGTAATTACTCACTAACAAGATCACCAAGCTTTGCATAAACTGAGATATTTACTATTAATTAATATATAAGCTATATAATTGAAGTATTGACAGCAAATATGGGAAATAAGAATCATATAAATGTATCGGCAGATATCAAAACTGGGTTAATAATTCATAATTAATAACTTTTAGTGGATTTATTAGAATGAAATTCAGTAATCTATACTTAAACATTATTGTATACTTTCAGTAATATTTGATAGATAATTAAAAGTGCGTATCAATATTTAACAATTGATATGTACAATGTACATACAAGTTCACAGCAAATCATCATCATCATCAGCCTGTATCCGTCCACCGTTGAACGTAAGCCTCCCGCATGAGTCTCCATCCTCTTCGATCTTCCGCATCCAGGTCACTCCCGCTATTCTCCTTATGTCGTCAGTCCATCTTGTAGGATGTCGGCCAATGATTCGTTTACCAGTTATTGGGCGCCATTTTAATACTTTTCTTCCCTGTCGACAGTCGTCTCTTCGACAGATATGTCCTGCCCATTGCCACTTGAGTGTGCCTATTCGTTGGGCAGCATCCACTACTTGAGTTCTTCTGCGTATTTCCTCGTTTAGGTTCTATCTTTTAGCGACACTCCTCTCGTGGATCTCTCCATGGCACGCAGGGTGATCTTTATTTTATGTGTAAGACTTACTGTTCACGTCTCTGCGCCATAAATTAATACAGAGTGGATGCATTGGTTAAACGCCTTAGTCTTAAAGTATTGCGGAAAAATGCTTTAAAAATGTACTTCAGGTTTCCAAATGCTGCCCATCACAGTTGTAAACGCCTGTCGGTTTCTTTTAAGAAGTTACTTCGTCCTAGTTGTATTACTCGTCGCAGATAGTTATAGTCGTCTACAACCTCTATTTGTGTACCTCCAATGGAAATAGGGTCAAAGATCTGGGTTTGTGTGCTATTTACGAGACGACTTTTGTTTACCGACAATTTTAATTAACAGACTATGACTGAAATTTTACGGGTGAGGATCAAATTCACATCATCCAGGTGTATTTACGGAGCTTAAAAACCGTTTTTTTTTTTTTTTTTGATCTCACCAAAGATCGAACCTACGTTCTTTTTTATGGTAAGCAAACGTTTCCCTGTGAGCAATACTCGCTGGCCAAATTATAATTATTTGTTAAATATTTCGTACCTTGTTTTAACATGGATCACACCGAGCACTATTTTATCACTTTCTGAAAGACAGCAGTTTCGCTCTCGTATGTTATATACGTTGGATATATATCATTTTAAGAAAAAACTGCGGCTTTTCTGTAAGTGACTTAGCAGCGCTCATGTGATCTATGTAAAAACTAAGTACGAAATATTAAAACAACAAAAAAATATATATTGTCAAAGGAAATGGTATAAATATAATTATATTTTTAATTTATATTAATTTTTTTTTTGATTCTTGCTCAGCCTCAACATAGACCTGATGGACGTGATATAAAAATAAATAATTAGATTGTAATTTTAATATTTTACTTAAATTAAAATTAATATACATATTCTTAACGTTAATAAGTAAAATTATATTAATATTTGATCAAAAATTTCAAAATATTTCCTAAGTAATTGAATTGAACGTGATCAGGAGCGCAGAAACCTAAGAAGGTCGCTTTTGTAGAACAGACATTATGTGTTCATATGGCAATGTTATATTGTGTGACAATAAAGGAGCAAATTGAATTATCTCGAACCGCTCCAATTGCGACCTTACGTAACGTTGTTTCCCCAACAGGCAAGGCTCATAATTGCTTGAATTAAATTTGCGTCTTACAACAAGGGTGACATTGAAGGCTGCCCCTCACTAAACAAGAAAATCAAACAATCGAATAATAATAATAAATTAATATTAATTAATTATTTGATGTAATAATTGAGAAATAAATGGCATTTCTACATGAAATATCATATTTTATGACATTTATCTCGTAAATTTCAAATAAAAAGAAACGTAGTACGCTGGAATTCAAACCACAAATTATGCACCTTACACTATCCAGTCCGCGCGTTATGCGATAAAACTTACGCTGGAGGCCGGCTGTTTTTTAAAAAATTACTAAATCTATCGTCATGTGTTCAAATAAAATTAAATATGACCCTCACTGAAAAGGTTTGAGATCTTTGAATTTTGGTCGAAAGCAAAAACTACACATATGTTGTGTGATTGGCCACTAATGTTTGAAAAAACATCACAATCTGTGCATAGTCGGCCACTAAGCGTTGGCGGAACGATCACACACATGTTGTGTGACCGGCCTTTAACGTTCGGCCTATTGTGTAATCGGACTGGATTGTGTTAATTCTATTTATGGTTCCGCTGCATTTCGTTCACAGACAATGCATTCAACGACTCATCGGTAACGATGTGGGGCGCACTGGACGTCTGGTGCATGAGACATTTGACGCACGGGATAACTGGTACACTGAATGTCTCGCTAACCTTCTAACCGCTAAACCAAGGTTTTCGGTACCATTCAGCAAAGGCTATATCATGCTGATGTCACTGTATATTTATTAATTTTGGAAAGTTTGTCTTTTATAGTAGTCATTAACGCATTTTATGACCTCCCATCAATAGATGGGAGGTCATAAAATCAAGAAAAAACTTAAATCTATCTGCAAGTATTTTTAATAATTTATGCATTGTTGCCAAAAAACATGTAATTCCAGTGGCGTAGGCGGTGAAAGGTTACCGCCCTGGACGCCTCTGCGTTCACTGCCTACTTGAGTACTTCCCAAACGTTTAAAACCACTGATTTGCCAAAAGAAAAATGTACATTTTATTCCTTTCTATCAGCTTTTTATACTTCTACTTCCATATCCTGTTCCTGTCTGGAACATATGGCCACCAATACAAAGTTTTTTTTAAATTATTTTAAGTATCTGTTTATTAAAACATACAGGAAAATATCGAAAGATGGTGATAGTGATTCTGAAGTCTCGTCTGTGGAATTCTATGACGCTTATCATGCTGCATATGGGTCATACTTAATATGTTTCCAATAAATTCGCTCTATTCAACCAGTCTGTTCCATAAAATAAAGGTCACCCAGCGTGCTTTGGAGAGATCCATGCTTGGAGTGTCGCTAAAAGATAGAATCCGAAACGAGGATATCCGCAGAAGAACTCAAGTAGTGGAGGCTACCCAACGAATTGGCACACTCAAGTAGCAATGGGCAGGATTTTTTATTTTTTTATGTAAACACATACAGTGGAATACCAACAGATGGTGATAGTAATTCTAAAGTCTCGTCTGTGGAATTTTATGACACTTAACATGCTGCATATGGCTAAGCGCCGCACGTGGAGTGTTAATCCGCCAACGTCATAGACTGCAGCCCGACGCGTCATCCTTATTATTACAGGAATTTACTATGAATGGTTGGTCTTTACGGGACGACTTTCATCTACGACCAATTTTGATTAATAGGTTATTACCGGCATTTTACGGGTGAGGGATCGAATTCATACTTGGTATTTTAAAGCTCAGAAAACGATTTAAATACTTTTGTTTTTTTTAATTATTATAATAGTTTATATAATATATTTTAACCTTAATTTGCACGATTTTTTAATTTTCAAGAAAAAATTTTTTTTCTAGGATGTCGAAATGACGCGCGCTTATTATGCCGTCATAAAATTCCCCGACCGTGTACATCGGTTGACGTGATATATCGTTTTGCTACTTTCTTAGAATAGTTTTTTATGCATCATCTAATAGCTAAATGATACAAGAACCAATGTGATATATGAAAATAGACCAGATAAGTACATTTATGCTTCAAATACTAGTTTTATAATTGACAGTATAATTTGTATTCAAACCGAGCCGTAATGAAAGGGTTAACGAAACAAAGAATTGACTTTTACAATATTTTTTCTATCTTATCGTTTGTTCTCTGAACTTCGTCCTCGATTTGCACGATTTTTCGTATTTTAAGCAACATTATTTTTCTCTATTTTTACGCTTTAAAAAATGACAGATTTAAAACCACATCTCTGCAGGATGGACGGGCAAGATCTTTGGCGCCGACCTAATGCGAGTTGGAGGGGTCCGCGTCTCCGAAGGGGACCGTGGGGTGGGTCCTAAAGGGGGGGACAAATAAAACATACAGCTTCCCAAAAATTCTCGGCGTCGAGCGTATCGTCGCCTGCGAGATACGACTATTTATAGATTTACCCACGAGGCACGTTCTTAGCGGATTTGCATCCAGTATCAGATTTTGGTCTCTTTATTCCATTGTGCCTTTTTTTCAGACAACATACAAAAAAATCGAATTAAGTTCATATAACAAAGTAAAAAATATATTTCTTCACATGAGATTTTACTGTACATTTTATGTGATATTGTGGCTTTTGGATTTAGCCGTGTGTAGCGAATTTCTTCTATCCGATATTTCGACCACCATTGCAGGGGTCTTCTTCAGGGCTGATGACAAAAACATGATTTCGAACAAAATGTTTCCGGCGGTTATAGCTGAATGGTCAAATCGTTTGCTTTGCAAGCCAAAGGTCGTAGAAATCGTTTTTTTTTTTAATCTCCGTCGGGAATCGAATTCCCGACGGAGATTAAAAAAAAAAAAACGATTTCTGATCTCTGAAATACCAACAGTTACACACACGTTTGATGTTGTTCACCAAAGCCCGTTATATACTGAGAAAGTACTCTGAAAAAAATGCTTTGGTAAGTGCTCCCAAGAAGCGCAGGTACAAGGCGACTGGCCCAACAAAGAAAAGCAAAATTGTCTTAGAGACCGTTCGATAGTTTTTCAAATACAGAATATCCTCCAAGTAAACGAAAGTCGAGAACATTACTTTTATTTTTTATGTAAACACATCCAGGAGAATACCGACAGTAATTCTGAAGTCTCATTTGTGGAATTCTATGACGCTTACCATGGTGGGTATGGCTAAGCGCTGCATGTAGTGTGTTGATCCGCCAACATCATAGATTACGTCCCGAGATTCACGCATCATCCTTATTATTTACAGGAATTTACTATAAATGGGTGGTCTTCACGGAACGCCTTTCGTCTACCACCAATTTTAATTAATAGGCTATAAATAGCATTTTACGGGCGAAGGATCAAACTCACACCAACCGGGGGTATTTTAGTGCTCAGAAATCGATTAGGAATATTTTTTTTTAATCTCCGCCGGGGATTGAACCCACGACCTTTGGCTTGCAAAGCAAACGCTTTGACCATTGAGCTATACCCACCGGATGTAATTACTAGTACACGATAAAACGCCACACTTAGCAACATTGAACGTCATATTATACATAAAGGCGATGCAAAAATAGGAGCGACCATTAAAATGAACCGTTCTAATTACTTTATTATCTTTCTGCTTTACGCATTGTCATCTTTCATTCAAAATTAACATAGAAACAACGACCATTAAAGAGCGAGACTGAATATTATTCATGAGTAGGAGCATTAACTAGTAAGCGCCGACTTGAGCGCAACCGTGCAGACATATTGCACAGACTTATCCATCAAATGCTTGGAAATAAGTCGAAAATTATGCACAAGAAAAATATCTGCGCAGACTTGTTTTTATGACGCGTTTCTTCTGTGTTTTAAAAACATTACTCTTAACTTAAACTTAGTTTTAAACGTTATTTTTTCATAAGCACTGACATCAGCATGATATAGCTTTTGCTTACTGTTACCGAAAACCTCGATGTACAATCTTTCGTCTCCTTTTTCTGTTCGCTTGTCGTGCATGTGTGTGTCGCCATATTGGCATTTTGCACAAGTCCGGTCGCGGGTGTGACGTTATTTATATAGATCGCCACTTGTGGCGCTGGGCGACAGCCCGTCACGAGGCGCGCAGTCGCGAGCCGACGGCGGCAAAATCGCATTATATTGTGGCCTGGCCTGAATGCTGTGGTCCAGGTTCAGAAGTTTGTAAAGTTATCGAAACATATTTGTCAATAGGCTTCAGAAAAAAACTTTGTGTTGTTAATCTGCTCCTCATCTTGCCACTACGCGACTGAATAACAACTTTAATTGGAGAGGAAGTTGTTATCATGTTACATGTATAAGCGCTGCATGTGGAATGTTAATGAGTTACCGTTGTATACTACAGCCAGACATTCACGTATCATGTATTTATTACAGGAATTCTCTATGAAAGATTGGTATACGCGGGACGTCTTTCGTCTACCACTGATTTTTATTAATAGGCTTTGACTGGCGTTTTACGAATTCACGCGAACCGGGGGTATTTAAATTGCAGAGAAATCGACAAAAAAAAATGTTCACTAGCGTTTGTACTCATAACTTTTGGCAAAGTAAGCGAACTTTAAACAAAGAAAGGCAGGCATAGTTTTGGTTGATTAATCTTCTCCTTCTTTGTGCCAATAACGTCAAGTTGTTTCCGCCCAATATCTGTCAAAATCGATGGCCTGAGTATTGCCCAGCATTATGTCTTGGAATGTGCAGCTAGATGGGCACATGGAGCCAAGATCTTAGATGTGAGACGATCTGCAGGTCTCCACAGTCACACAGCAATGATACTCTCTGCCGAAGCACTCGCCACTAATCGAGGTTGTACTTTGTTCTGCCGACTCCAGTTCTTAATCTGTTCAGTGATTATCTTGCCAGTTGGGAGGCTTTTCTTTGGGGTTATGAATCTTCTGATGCGATTTGATGAGCTGAGCTGATGCAGAAGAGAACAGCCGGTCAAGAACAGTGCACTGTATGTTTGTTGTGTTCGTGTTTGTGTGTGGATTGGAAAGACTGCAAGTGTATATTTATCTGTTTCTTGAAGAGATCCATATTGTAGGAAGGAGGAAACATAGACGTTGAAAGAGCATTTCTTAGCTTACCAGTATCATTAAGGAAGGAACTTTGGAAACTGCCAGTTCTTGGTCGACACATATTACCCATCTAGAATGTTCGGCAAGTGTAAGACGAGTTTATCGGTTGTGGGTGGGTGTAGGAGGAATTAGTTCTCTAGGTTCCGAAGAGCAGCGACCGTGGTAAAAACGGTAGAAAAGGCTAAGTGAACCAATCTTACGCCTGTGTTCCATTGATTGCAGGTTAGACGTAGTGTCTGTTTATCAAACGAATTGCTCTTCTTCGAAATGATTCAATTAAGTTTGAAAGGTATTTTAAGGCTCCAATTCAAAGGTGACTGCCGTATTTAATTGAGCAATAAATATGTATCTTTATTGAATATGTTTTCTTTTTGATTGTTGCAGAGACGTTTAAATCCATCACGTTTCGAGCTCTCACCTGATAGACGATTCATCTTGCTGGCTCTGAACGTCCACAAGCTCTTCAGGCACTCGTACCTCGCCCAGTATAGCGTCTACGACATCCTGACTACGTGAGTACTCCATATATCCTGTTACTTATACATTTCCAACAGCTCCATCATATACAAGATGACCCAAAATTAATCATCTACACAGTAATTTACACGCGACTGACGGTCTGCATCTATTATACTCATTTATTTGATGGTTGAATATCAGGTATCTACCTAAAGCGCGATCGGAGAGAGAAGAAGCGATACTGCGACGAAAAAAAAAATAATCATTAAGAAGAGACCAAACCTATTTTAAAATATGTAATAATGATTTATAATTATATTCAATTAACCCTTTCGCATCGGTTGTCGGCATATGCCGTCAAATATTGCCCGACCGTTGACTTTGGTTGACGTGACATATCGTTTTGCTACTTTCAGTACTCATTGTGACATCTACAGTAGGAAATTAGAAGTGCAGTCATTCCCTTTATCAACGTACATGTATTATTTATAGGAATCTGTAAAGCATGTAAACAAACATCGTTAGATGTTTTTTTTTAAATTATTTATTAGAATATTATTTTATTATCATTGACTATATTACAATATTATAATTTATTAAATATACATATACTACGCATAAAAATCTTTAAACGGTATAATTACCTGGGAAAAAAGGTTGGTTCCAAAGGTCCGCGGTTCGCATCCCGCTCCTGCCGATATTTTTTCAGAATGAATTGACTCGTTTAAAGATTTTTATGTATAGTATATGTATATTTAATTAATTAAACATCGTTAGGTTTCGTTACAAGAGCGATTTTTCTGTAAACCACATGTGTCAATCCCACCACATGTATTGAGTTACATAATGAAAGTTTGTTAAATATAATAGTTTTTTATGCATCATCTGATGGCTAAGAAGAACCAAAGTGATATATAAAAAAAGGCCAGATAAGTACATTTATGCATCAAATACTAGTTTTAAAAAAAAATGATTTGAAAAATTCACGCTGTATTGACAGTATATTTTCTATTCCACCGAGCCGTGACGAAAGGGTTAACGATCCTATAGCCGATACTTTGGATCAAATTTATCAGGCTTAAAAAGTTGTTAACAAGTCACCCAAAAATATGCTTCGAAAACTACAGGAGTCTTCCAAGTCTTCGGGATTTTGATTTGGATATCATCGGGAACTATATATTTTTTCTTTATGTATACACATACAGGAGAATACCGACAGATAGTGATAGTAATTCTGAAGTCTCATCTGTGGAATTCTATGACGCTTAGCATAGTGTTGATCCGCCGTCGTCATAGACTACAGGCCAAGATTCACGCATCATCCTTATTATTACATGAATTTACTATGAATGAGTGGTCTTCACGGGACGACTTTCGTCTACCACTAATTTAAATGGATAGGCTGTGACTGGTATTTTTCGGGTGAGGGATCAAATTCACACCAACTGGGGTACTTTTTAGCTCAGAAATCGATAAAAATCTCTTTTTTCTCCGTCGGGGATCGAGCCCACGACCTTTGACTTGCAAAGCAAACGCTTCGACCATTTAGCTATACCCGCCGGAAAATATAAGCCCGGATTTCACTAAATGAACTAATTCAGTTGAATACTCAGGATTCATGCTAAATTTTCACGTATTTTACTATACTAAAGTAGTTTCCTCGTTAATGTACTTTACACAATCGGCATACATTTAGAATTCTAAGAATCAAATAAAAATAATAACATTTTCCATCAATACGTTCGATTCCCAATGCGATTTGAAAACCAAACATCGCATTCGAAAAGTAAACAAAAAACGAAATCCCCTACGAATCAAATATTTCCATATTGCCACACCGCAAGACAGAGACAGAGCAAGAGATATTTAGCTGTGACGTGCGAGAGCGAAAGATACGAAAATATCTGCAAAAATAATACCACACTGAATATTTAAAATCCATTCGTTTTTTCTCCGGATGAAAAAAAAATCCCCACATCCTCATGGATCATGGGCCCCTGATACGATTTGTTGTTTGTATGGTTCATAGTCTTTTTATTTTATTTTTGAGGGCTTTATTCGTCGGTTATTTTTATTATTTTTTATTTATTATTTATGACTTGTGTATCCACGTGCCGAAAACCAAAAGGACGTCATGAATACGAAATTTTTCGGCGACATTTTTTTTTGTTTCTCTATCGTTGTAGCAATTCTGCAGGGGTGTTAGAAAATGAAGATTTTAATTGTTTAAAAACAAGATTTTTTTATCAGATGTTATCAGCTAACTAATTAAAATTGGTGGTAGACGAAGGTCGTCTCGTGAACACCACCCATTTATAGTGAATTCCTGTAACAAATGTATAATACGTTAATATCGGTTGACAGATCAACACTCTCCTTTTTTGAAACAACAAGGTTAGATCCTGTCTGCCCAGAAGTGGGCGACGTCGATGGCGTTACTTCTGGCCATTATCAGGTCTTCCTGGGTGCAGCTGCTCGGACACAGCGCACACTCCAAAAGGTGTGACGGGGTCTGCTGCGCACCGCAGTCACATTCAGTCGGTCCGCTGTAAAACTGCCAGGCTTTCATTTGTGTCCTCGTCTTGCATACTCCGTTTCGAAGTCTTTTAAGGGACCTCCATATATTCCACCCTTGGTCATGTTAGCTAGGTCCTCTTTCGGGGCAATGCAAGTATTCCCCTCAGTTGCGCTTCTCCACATGTTCAGCCGCAGGGTCGCCTCAGGTATCACCAGTTCCGTTATTGACCGTAGGAAACTTCTTCTTGATTTGAGCCGTGTGGTTATCTTTTGATACCCAAACATAGGGTGAAGTGCGTCGTGGGTTGCTTTGGTGAACTCCTTCTTGGTAGTGACTTCTCGCCGTATGTTTGACAGTAGAAAAATATAAATAAATAGTAGAAAATAAATGAATTGACAGTAAATAATTAATGAATAGTAATTAATATTAAGTTTGGCTAGGTTAACATATTATGTGCTTATTATTCATTAATCTTACATTATTTTCTGACTATATTAAATATATATAACTGTCATTTTAATTTTATAGCTGACCACATTCATACTGACAGTGGACACTGCCAATTTATTTAATTTACTTTTGATTCGCTTAATTTACTGCCAATTGATTTAACTTACTGCCCGAACCTTGAATTAATTACTGAACAAATAAATACAGGCCGTTATCTTTTGACAAGGCTTGAACAAAGGCAATAGATAAAATTGAGTGGTGGCTTTTTGCAGTGACAATATGTTCCATATGTTATATGAGAAGAAAAATGTATATTATTAAAAAAGAAATGGAAATAACTGTTGTGGCAACCCTTAATGTATCAGACAAATTTTTACGCCCCTAAATTTGCGACGCCCTCCTGGTGGATTTAAACTGAATTTAATTCCGAATTAATTATATTTTGATCACGTTTTTTGGTTTGGCATTCCAAACTGGAGCGCTGTAGCTGCCCAAAAAGGTTTGCTTAATCCAAGTTTAGGGCTTTACGTTTTTTTTTAACGAATTTGAGGCCAAAAACGAAACTTTTATTTGGGCTAACATCCGAAAGCACACTATTGTAGTTTAAATATTATGTATACGAGTATTTTTTTTACCAAATTCACTCCAAATTCGCTATATTTGTACACCACAAATTGCCGTATCACAGTTCTATAAATTCAAAATTCTTTATGCTTTGTCCAAAGATTCACAGCCGTCAGAATAGGCTGTAAGAAATGTCCCAAGAGCCAATGCAGCCGTATTATATTCGAGAGCAGATACCTGCGTAGAATATTGGGTATACGATGTATAAATTACGAAAATAATTTTCAGTGATCAGAGTATTTTAATTTTTATAAAAGCCCGAATTCTATTAAATGCCAATAATATATATTTACATCCTCCTCTCTCTCAAAATGTTGTTATTCCGTTGCGTGGTGGCAGGATTAGGAGCAGATTGATAAAACAGACTTTTTCAGAAGCACATTGACATATATTTACGATAAAACTGTACAAATTCACGCTTCGACCTAGTCGCAGCATTAGGCCGAGCCACAATACAGTACGCTCTCGCCGACGGGCGGGACACAACTGGCACAAATGGGCTGTCGCACCGGCGCCATAAGCGGCGGTCTATATAAATAGTCCCAATACGGCGGACAAATAAATGTATGACAAGCGAACATAAATAAGAGACGAAAGTTTATATATCGAGGTTTTCGGTGCCATTCAGCAAGTGCTATATCATGCTGATGTCATAGTATACGCCATCTAACGTTTTTTTTTTTCAACTAGTACTTATTTCGTGAATGGTAACACTTAGCTCATGTCTGATTTGACAGATAATTAGTTTTATCCTTCCGCTAAACAAATATGGTTGTGTATACGCTTGAACAACGCTGGGAAATATTGCGACGTTACTTTGAAAATCATGGTAATGTTGCAGAATGTGTGCGAAAATTGCGTACGGATTTTGGAAGAAGAGAATCACCGTCAGCTCCGTATGTTCGTTATCTTGTGAAAAAGGTGAAAGAAACTAGCATCCTCATCGATAAACCAAAGCGTGAAAAGCCAAAAACAGTGCGTACACCCGAGAATATTGCTGCTGTGGCAGAAAGTGTGCGTGAAGCGCCATCAATGGCGCTTCCATGCGGCGCGGCCATGTTGAACGAATTTTCGTTCACAAAAAATGAAGAGGATGATATTGACAACATTTGGTTTCAACAAGACGGCGCTACGTGCCACACAGCCGAAGCTACATTCGATGTTTTGCGCCCTGTTTTAAAAAAAAAAGTTATTTTGCGGACCCTTTATATAATTTATTTTATTTGTCAGGTGTCTTGCTGATATTTCTTGAAAATTATTGTTTTTTTTTTGTTGAATTTGAGACAGTCATCCTGATTCGACATAATGTAATCCCAGACAAATCAAATACTTATTTGTGATTATTTTCATTTGTTTCATCTTTGAAATAAGATATTCTAGTATTGGAAAAGGATTCGTTCGACCATCTTGACAAATAATAATAAAAAAAACATTGCTACCAAATAAATCAAATCTTATCTAAATTACAAAAAAAACAAATTAATTTCTCTCAGTCGCCGATATTTGTATTGTTATAATCCAGGCCCTTAAAAAAATACACAATCCAACATTCGGGCATTGTTTGTTTGTATTGGCGATCTAGGGCTGCCACAATGGTGATAATAATTTTATTTATTAATTAATTTTTATGAAGACTGCTATGGATCCTGTATCTTTCAACGGTTGTTCTCTTTCAAAAGCAAGTTCCATCAACATCTTTGGAGTATCTCGAAAAATGTCAAATATTACGAGTCAATCAAGTATAAAGCCGGTCTCGCTTTCAAAAAACTAGGTGTGTTATATAGATCACTGAGGTATTTCAACGATAAACAGCTTCTTATTCAATATAAAGGACAAATCCAACCTATCCTTGAATACGGTAGTCATCTTTAGATCTAAACTTAATTGACTCAGTTCAAAAAGAGCAATTCGCAATTCACTCTTACGTCAAACCTGCAATCAATGGAGCACAGACGTAAGATTGGTTCACTTAGTCTTTTATACCGTTATTACCATGGTCGCTGCTCTTCGGAAATTAAAGAAGTGAATCCTCCTGCACCCACCCACAACCAACAAACTTGTCTTACACTTGCCGACCATAACACGGCTAATGTGTGTCGACCAAGAACTAGTAGTTTCTATAGTTCCTTCCTTAATGCCACCGGTAAGCTTTGGAATGCTCTTCCAGCTCTCTCCAGGTAAAGTTTAATCGCGTAACGCGCGGACTGGATAGTGTGAAAACAGTTCTGCCCTTGAAAGTCCGCCTGCGAACGTATACAGTTCTCGATTGCCCCTCTGGATCTGGAAGTGCAGCGACGAGCTGATTTATACAACCTACGTCGCGGTTGTGCGTCTAAGATCGGAGATGTCGTACTACAGCACAGTGCTTCTCCCAAACCCATAAAAAAGCTTTATGCTGTTGCTCTTACGGCCGCATGGCAAAAACGTTGGTTATCTTCCATCAAAGGTAGAACTACATTTCTGTTCTTTCCGGACATATACTTTAGACTAACTGCTAAATGGATAAGCCCTGATCACTGGTCTACCCAGCTAATGACTGGGCATGGCGCTTTTAATGACAGATTATACTCATTTAATTTAGTTTTAAAACTAAGGTGCCCTCTTCCAGACCTCAGAGCACATTCTCTGGGACTGTCAGTTCCTCTTGTTAGAAAGAGGAGTCCTTTTCGATGCAGTTCGAGGGAATCGCCTCGGCCCTATCGGGCATGCAGACTTTGTGGCCACCAAAAAAATTTCCACGCATTTAAAATCTTTGCTCGTATTTTCGGTGAGAGGATCTATCTTCCATCTCCATCTCTTTACAACCCGTCAATGCGATTTTAATCTTTTTCACGGGTTCTTTCTTTTAGCACTTCTGTGCAGTAGTCACAATTGTTCAGAGAGGACTCCCACTGGACTTATCAGTTGCTAACTGAACATAATCTAAATGAGCACGTCATCAAGGAGACTTAACTGTCCTCCGGTGTGATGCGGGTGTCAGGCGGGTAAAGTCCAGTCCAGTTCTCGATGACTTTCAGAGCAGAGCCGGAGGACCTGAAGATACGGCGACTGTAGGCATATTTTTGGGAGATTTTATAATCGTTTTTTAAGAAGATCGCATTAGTAGTCCAACGCTATTAAAGTCTAAGCGATTTAGTCCTGAAGAGCGGATTTTTGTGTAAATTTTAAATACTTTCAAGTATTTATTAGTATACTTATTTAGTAATCGCCGCCCTCATGGAACGCTTTTTTTCTGCGTCATTCTAGATTATTGTTCCACTGATCAAACAGAATTCCATCAATTCTGTAAAGATAAGACGAAGTTCCCCGTGGAAAATAATCTCTCGTCTCTGGAGTCCTCTCTTATTCCTCCATTAATGGATAAGCAAACCTTGAAGGAGAAGGAGTACTTTACATGCAGATCCGAATTCGTATTTTAAAATCTCAATCGATTCATCATCAGCCTGTATCCGTCCACTGTTGAACCTCTCTCCAGTTGAAAGTCTCCATTCTTTTCGATCCTCCGCCTTCCGCATCCAGGTCACTCCCGCTATTATTCTTATGTCATCAGTCCATCTTGCAGGGGGTCGGCCAATGCTTCGTTTGCCAGTTTTTGAGTGCCATTACAATACTTTTATTACCCATAGACCGTCGTTTCTTCGACAGATATGTCCTACCCATTGCCACTTGAGTGTGCCTATTCGTTGGGTAGCAACCACTACTTGAGTTCTTCTGCGTATTTCATCATTTCGGATTCTTTCTTTTAGTGACACTCCTCTCATGGATCTCTCCACAGCACGCTGGGTGACCTTTATTTTATGTGTACGACTTGCTGTTAGATTCTACGTCTCTGCGCCATGAGTTAATACAGGGAGGATGCATTGGTTAATCGCCTTAGTTTTAAGACATTGCGGAATTTTCGCTTTAAAAATGTACTTAAGTTTTCCAAATGCTGCCCATCCCAGTTGTATACGCTTGTCGATTGTGGCTCGTAAACAATGCCGCCCTGGAATTGTGGCATTCGATGTAAGCGGATACATATTTCAACAGCCTTTGCAGAGGTCATCTCCAGAATCGATGTTCTGTGATTATTTTGTGTCTTTAGATAGTTTAGCTATCAGCTTAATGTGGCTCTTCAAGAGTCATTTGAGATGAGTATGTCATTAGGAAGCATATCTACATGAGCGTCATGATGGATAGGATCGATTTTCTTTGTTCGTCTGTGAAGACTTATGGTCATGTGCTAGACTTGAAAGCCATGCTGTTTTAAGGATCAGGCTATTTTTTAATTTATAATTTAACGTTCTTTATACAGAACAGGGTCAGATCCTGTCTGCCCAGAAGTGGGCGACGTCGGTGGCGTTACTCCCGGCCATCATCAGGTCTTCATGGGTGCAGCTACTCGAACACAGCGCACACTCCAGAAGGTGTGACAGGGTCTGCTCCACGCCGCAGTCACATTTGGTTGGTCCGCTGTAAAACTGCCAGGCTTTCATTTGTGTCCTCGTCTTGCAAACTCCGGTCCGAAGTCTGTTAAGGCTCCGTTCAATACTACTGATATTTGAAAACATTGAATATTCTATTCATCATAGTAGGCCTCCGGCATGAGTCTCCATCTTTCTCGAACTTCCGCCCTTCGCATCAAGGCTACTCATTATAAACTGATGCCGTCAATCCATCTTGCAGAGGGTCAGCCAACATCAACAGTTTTCCTCACCATTGACCGTCGGTTCTTTAACAGATATGTTTTTCCCATTGCCACTTGTGTGAGAGTGTGTCATTTTGTTGGGTAGCCTCCACTACTTGAATTCTTCTTAAGATATCCTCGTTTTGGCTTCTATCATATAGAGACACTCCTCTCATGGATTTCTCCATGCTAAGTTGGGTGATCTTTATTTTATGGGTAACACTTGCTGATAGATTCCACGTCTCTGCACCACTACCTCTGTACAGGAAGGACGCATTGGTAAAACGCCTTAGTTTTAAGACATTGCGAAATTCGCGCTTTAAAAATGCAATTCTAAATGCTGTCCTTCCCAGTTGTATATGCTTGTCAATTTATTATGAGGAGTTATTTCATCCAAGCTAGATTACTTTTTTAATAATTAAATTTCTTCTTTATACTATGCGGCTCTGGTTTTCGGGGAATTTATTTTCGTTATAAAAGAGATATTTACAAGAATGATTATTTTCAAAGATCACTCTCGATTATTTGTTTGAGGTAATTTTACAAGTACACAATCGGTTTAGATAATTTTTTTCATTTTGTATTTCATTGAAATAATTTATATTTTCGACATTATCTTATATCTAGAACATACGAGTATGATCACTACAGATTGCCGCTATTAAGTTCTGTCAGTTGTGATTGGCAATGCCTTGTCCCTTAACATTTTTTCATTCATTTTTTTTTAAATACAGGAAGCGGAAAAAAAAACTCATACAGTAGAATACCTATAGATGGTGATAGTAATTCTGAAGACTCATCTGTGGAATTCTATGACGCTTACCATGGTGTATATTGCTAAACGCTGCATGTGGAGTGTTGTTCCGCCAACGTCAAAGATTACAGCCCGAGATTCACGCAACATCCTTTATTATTACTGGAATTTACTATGAATGGGTGGTCTTCACGGGACGACTTTCGTCTACCACCAATTTTATTTTATAGGCTATGACTGACATCTTACGGGTGATGGATCAAACTCACACCAACCCTTTTAAAGCTCAGAAATCGATTAAAAATACTTTTTTTTTAATCTCCGTCGGAAATCGAACCCACGACCTTTAGCTTGCAAAGCAAATGCTTTGACCATTGAGCTATGACCGCCGGCCTGTCGGTTTTCGTCATTGTTTTGATTTACAACCGTCAGATTTTTTTGCCGCTCCTGTATATTGTTTTCGACAACCTTCAGAGTAGGAGTTCGGAGACTTAAAGAGACTGCAGATGATAGTATATGAAGCATATTTAAGTTGATTTGTTAGTCAAATTTTTTAAGGAGATCGGATGATAAGCCCGAAGCTTCCAAAGTCTAGGCCATTTGATACTATGAGGTGGCTCAATGTGTGAACAACAAGCGGTAAACCATCCAAGTTTCGTTCCGCGTCCAATGTTACTTAACGTCGGTATTCTAATGAGAACCGCACGATATTATCATTTGGTGTAAATATATTTTTTAAGAAGATCAGTTGATCAGTCCGACGTTCCCGACGTCTGCAAAATTTTGTCCTAGAAAGTGGCTCAACCCGACCTACGATACGCGGTCAGCAATAATTTTTTTTATGTAAACACATACAGGAGAAAACCGACAGATGGTGATATTAATTCAGAAGTCTTATCATCTGTGGAATTCTATGACACTTATTACCATTAGTGCATATGGCTAAGCGCTGCATGTGGAGTGTTCAACCGCCAACGTCATAGACTACAGCCCGAGATTCACGCTTCACCCTTATTATTTCAGGATTTTACTATGAATAGGTGGTCTTCACGGGACGACTTTCGTCTACCACCAATTTTAATAAATAGGCTATGAATAGCATTTTACGGATGAGGGATCAAATTCACACCATCTGGAGGTTTTTTATAGCTCAGAAATTGATTAAAAAACCTTTTTTTTTAATCTCCTTCGGGGATCGAACCCACGACTTTTGGCTTGCAAAGCAAACGCTTTCACCATTAAGCCAGCAATGAATATTACAAAAAAATAATTAAATAAATTACATGCCGCAAGATAATTATTTTTTAGCTGCGAGTATTAACACTTGCGAATTTGTTACTAAAGTGAAAAACGTTATTTAGATTACAATTGAGTAATTTTTGTGTTACATATAATCCATATATTTACCGCAGTAGCTGGTTAATACAGTAACTAAACCTCTAACTTTTGGAAGAATCTAAACCCGTCTGATCCCCCAGTTACCGTAGCTTAAATTAACCGAATCGCAAGTTGTCTAATTTTCCGGTACTCGACTTTGCCGCGAAAAATCGTCCCAGGAGTATTACAGAAACGGGTAACACTTGAAATAATTGAATGGTACCGAGCACGCCAGAAATTAGTTCAATTCCCGGATTGCACAGTCTTTTCTTCAGATTAATAATCATCAGAAAACTTTACTACTACACTGAATTGAAATGTGTGTTTCGATCTTTGATGATGATGATATTAACCTCTCCTCCCCGGTGATGCCTATCGACTACACATTGCTTGTAATAACTTAAATATCTCTGTAAATATAATATACACAGGGTTCAGATTTTAGGTATTCCTCCTTAATACATTTACGTATTGAAAAAAAATATATATTTATAATAATAGGCACTCATCGGGAGCAGGAAATATTTTTCTAAAATCCGGAATAAATTCACCACTACAATCAAGACGCGTCAACTGTCATGTATTCATTCGAACTGTCGCGAGTCATACAAAAGTGTGTGCAAAAATAAAATTAAAAAATACCCAGATGCATAGGCATCTATACTCCTCACTCTCGCTGACGTACTTATATGAGTGAGCGAGACGGGAAAACTCAGTTGGTCGGCTAGTTCGAAATGATATCGATGCGCGTCGGCTCATTGATATGTCGACAGGCTAAGTAGTGTTAGTAGCTCTCGGAAGTTCACGCGCCAAGGTGCGTCTGGCCGTTTGAGGTCTTCGTCTGATGTTTTTCATGTTTTTAGCTATTAAATGTCAATTATTACTGCTTATTGACATCAACTATTGTAAAATTAAGCGATATCTTTGAATATTTTCATTTTTTCGAATTTCTACTCATTTTATTCACTTTAAATCAGAATGTGTAACGAGTACACACCATCGGAACGCGCGGAAGTTTTTAACTTAGTGAGGCGAGGGTTACAGAAGATATTTGTATTTTTTTATTTATGATGAAAACGTTTTACGCTGAAAGATTCTTTGTTAAATACTGTATGTATAAACATTCACTCTCCATTGAACAGTGAAAAAAGGAAATCATAGCAAATATTTGGTTTAAAAATCAATCCTCTTGTAAATCTACTTTATATTCCGTTCAAATATAGATATCTCTTTAAAAAATACTCTGAATCTCTCTAAGACAATTCAGAAACAGTAAATGTACGCATTTGATCCAAAAAATAATACAGTGTGGTTGAAAAATAATGAACATTTTCAAATATGTAAAAAAAAAACTATTTTTCAACATTTCTGTTCATTTTATTTGCTCAAAAGCCAATAGATGAGGCCACCCTGCGGCTGAACATGTGGAGAAGCGCAACTGAGGGGAATATTTGGATTGCCCCGAAAGAAGATCTAGCCCCTGGACACGACCAGGGGTGGTTTATATGGAGGTCCCTTAACACACTTCGGACTGGATTATGCAAGTCGAGGACACAAATGAAAGCCTGGCAGTTTTACAGCCGTTTTACAGACTTAATATGACTGCGGCGCGGATCAGACCCTGTCACACCTTCTGGAGTGTGCGCTTTGCCCGAATAGCTGCACCCAGGAGGACCTGATGATGGCCGGGAGTAACGCCATCGACGTCGCCCACTTCTGGGCAGACAGGATCTGACCCTGTTGTTTCCGACATGATTATATATATTATATATATAAAAGCTAATATTGGAGATGCGATGGTTGGACTTTGTAAAGAATGACGAGGTGAGAAAGCGGACAAGACAGCCTACCATCTTAAAGTTAGTTAAGAGACGAAATTGCATCATGCTGGGACTTATTTTTCGGATATCACTGGAAAGCATAAAATACAGCTGCCTTTTCTTTAAGTTGTCGGGAACTATGCATGGGACAAAGTCATCAACCCTGAAAAAGACCCCTGCAATGGCGGTCAAAATATTGGGTCAAAATAATTCGCCACACACGGCTAAACCCAAAAGCCACAATATCATATCTGGCCGTGAAAACCTGAGAAGTTATTTATACATGTTAATAAAAATTAACAATTTTAATTTTAAGCAACTACTGACTCTCTGTGAGTGGATCACCGGATCACCATTATATATATTTTATTTTAACATTTTGTGATAATAAAAATTAAACATTATTTAAAATAAATAATAACGAAAAAGCAAAAATTATATTCATGATTATTTTAAATAATATTATATAAAATACAAGTTAACCCTATATAATTTATTTATGATATAAAACTATAGTCCATGAGACTTGTATCCATAAAATCCCAATGTAGCATTTTTATGTTTGTTCTTACAATAAGTAAACAGTTTAATAAACATATAATGTACCGGGTAGAGGCAGAGCTAACATTGTATTAGGCAAAGACGATGGCGGTTGACAATTTTTTGCAAATACTCATGAACATTTTTTTATCTAACCGCATGCTGGAGAGCACAGCTGGTTAAGACCAGTGACTCTATGACGCTCAGCCAGGGATGCTGGACGCTGCATGCGAGAAACTTGTGTTGTGCTCGTGTTTGTGTGTGGGTTCGTGAGATTGCAAATGTATATTTATCATAGAAATATCATTATAAATCATGTAAATGTATAAATATGTAATACTCTGTATAATTATATAAAACTGTAAAATAACAATGATGAATCCCACGCCACACACAAGATCTTATCTTTAAGTGGTGTGGTAAGCGAATGTAAAAAAAAAAAAGAAAAAAAAAAAAAAAAGTTGGAATGTAAATTACTATGTAAAAATGTATCTTTTATATTTGATTAAATAAAAAAATAAAAAATAAAAAACTGTTTTTTTGAAGAGATCCAGATTGTAGAAAGGAGGAAACTCAGACGCTGGAAGAGGATTCCAAAGCTTACCGGTATTAAGGAAGGCACTTTTGAAACTGTCAATCTTTGGTCGACAGACATTAACCGTGTATGGATGTTCGGCAAACGTAAGACGAATTTGTCGGTTGTGGGTGGGTGCAGGAGGAATTAGTTCTTTATGTTCTGATGAGCAGCGACCGTGGTAATAACGTTATTAAAGACTAAGTGAACCAATCTTACGCCTGTGTTCCATTGATTACAGGTTAGACCTAAGAGTGTCATTGTTTATCAAACGAATTGCACTTCTTTGAACTAAGTAAATTAAGTTTAGAAGGTATTTTGGGGCTCCAATCCAAAGGTGACTGCTGTATTCAAGGATAGGTCGGATTTGTTCTTTATATAGAACAAGTTGCTTATCGTTGAAATACCTCAGGGATCTATATGAAACACCTAGTTTTTTGGAAGCGAGACCAGCTTTATACTTAATTAACTGGTAATATTTAACCTGAAGATAGGTCAGCAATAATGTATGCTTTCAGTGGTATCCAGAAAACATGTCCCTTGTAGATTCACTTTCGTCTCTTGGCTGTCAGATGAAAAGCTGCCGTATTAGATATTTTACCTCATCATTCCTCACTAAATAAAACCCTAATACTCTAATTAGACGAATGTTTATGGTTGGCTAATACCTTATGCTGTTTCAGTTCTGTTTTTTTATATCGGCAAGATATACAAATATGTACGTAATAATATTATCATAATAAATAAACAAACAATATTTATTCGAAGCTGTACGATTTCGTATATAATAAATAAATTGGTAAAAAAACAGTTTTTTTGTACGCATTCTGTATGTTAGAGTATATTTGAATTTAACGACGAAGGAAATAATTGATTTTCCGATCTGCCGAATCGAAAAAGAATGCGTTCCGGTACATTAGCCTTCTGCGTCTTGCTTCTAAATAATATATCTCCTATGGATTTATGCTCGCCGGATAACTGGCCTCAGGAAACTCAAACAAATCAATCAAATGTGTGGACGTTTATACAGAATTTTGTGAACAATGGCACAATGTGTGAACTGTCGTGCAACCATTCGAGGGTCAATCTCTGCTAAAGCCTAAAAATTATATAGAAAAATATGTTGTAATGCATTTATATTCAATAACTTTTTTTATAAATCTATCTTCTCTACATTTATCCACGCCTAATAACTGGTCTCAGTAAACTTGAACAAATAAATTTAAAAATGTGGATGTTTTCACCGAATTCTTTAGGGTATGTAGGTTAACTGTCATGCGAACATGGTTCAATCACTGCAAAAGCTTTTAAAGTCTAAATAAAAATATTTATTTTAGGTTATTTTTTTTTTAATATATCTTCTTTGAAGTTATGCACGCCGGATATCTCGTAGGCTCGTGAAACTCATACAAGTCAAAAAAATACGGTAAGCTTACCTACTCAGTATCATGTGAGAAGTCGTGGGCTTGATCATTGCTGAAGCATAAAAAGAGTTGACATCAACATGATATTTGCCCTTGCTGAATGGTACCGAAAACCTCATAAACAATCTTTCTTCTCTTATTTATGTTTGCTTGTCGCACATGTATGTGTCCACTTTATTGGCATTTTGGAGAAGTCCGGTCACGGGTGTGATGTTAGTTATATAGATCCGCTTGTGGCGCTGAGCGACAACCTATCACGAGCGCGCGCAGTCCGACCGCGAAATAGGTCGTATTGTGGACCGACCTGAATGCTGTGACTAGGTCTGGCCATAAGTTTGTAAAGCTTATCGAAATATATATGTCAATTTGCTTCAGAAAAACTCTTTCTGAACCTGCCCCTCATCCTGCCACTGCGCAATTAAATAACAACCTTTTAGAGAGAGGAGGATGTTAGAGTATATAAAATATGTTTAAGTGTATTTATCTTCAGTATCTTATTTAAAAATCTATCTCTTCCTGACTTACAAACCAATCAATGTGGAGGTTAACATAATTATATAGGACATATCACAGTTATTAATGAAACTCTCATTTGAGCGCGCCAGGGTTCGATCACTGCTGAAGCTTAGAAAATGTATGTAAAAATATGTACCAGTGTTATTACCATCTGTAACTATTTTTTTCTATCTCTTCTAAATGTATTTAATGTATGCAGGCCTGATTACTGGCCTCAAAAAATTCAAAACATATGTAAGCGTATCAATCGTTGAATATGCTTAATAGTAAAATATTATGTAGTAAAATAATTAAAAAAATATATTCTAACTAAATTATTTTTTGCTGTGCAATTAGAGGATACATTTCTATACTTTCCACAAATTGACCTAAGTAAACCGTCATAAAGTCAACGAATAATTTATTATTACACTCTGTTGGTATTCTCTCGTATATGTTTGCATAAAAAACATTTCAGTACATTATTTTTCCGATTTTTCGCATTGTTTCATTGACGCTAAGATTTTATCTCGACCTTCGATTCATTAGGATTTTTTGGCATCAATTTCAGCAGAAAAAACATTGTTTTTACTCCGGCTCGTGAATATGCACAGAAATAATTCTTTTCATTCTTGGCAGAGACTTTGTTTACTTTCAGTTTCATTCTGAATTTTCCAGCTAGACTCAAAGCATTGTTTCCAAACCTTTATTGCTTGTTTCCAAATTTTTTTACGTAAACACATACAAGAGAATCCCGACAGATGGTGGTGGAGATATTCCATCTGTCGATAACCATTTTTGCATTTGGCTAAACGTTTAGTTTGAAATGTGATCATCCGACGTCGTAGCCTATAGCCCGGCATTCACGCATCATCCATTTTTAACAATAATTCACTATTATTTGGTGCTGTTAACGAGACGACTTTTTTCTATTACCATTTTTAATAAATAGGTCATGACTGGCATTTTACGGATGAGGGATCAAATTCACACCAACCGGGGATATTTATAAAGCTTAAAAATCGATTAAAAATATTTTTTATGTGTTATCACCGACTGTGATTGAATCAAAGGCATCTCGTATTGTAAGCAATCGTTTTTCCACTAAGCCAAACCCGCCGATATAAACCTTTTTTTAGTAAATAATTTCCCAAAAATCATCCCCTTAGTTTCAACCAATTACGAGTATAGTGAGTTTTCGTATTAATGGATGATGCGTGAATGCTGGGCTGTAGTCTATATCAAATGTTGACGAATCAAATTCCACATATAGCACTCAGTCATACTTAAAAATATCATGCGTCATAGATTTCGCAAATGAGATTTCTCCATCACAGATTGTCGGTATTTTCCTTTGGGTGCTTAGATAAAAATATATGTTTTTTAAAATACTCTAAAAATACTTTTGAAAAAATCAATTTTTAACTTGTACTCTAGTCTTGTATATAAACGAAATGTTGGACGTTTGATTTTGTGACAATAATGCCGTGTTATTTGTGTGTCAACCATGATATACTTACGACATGGTTTTTGTTGTCACAAATCCTTACCAATTGAGCTGCGTATTCCGACACTTGTTCTGAGTGTGAGGTCATTGACACTAAATGTGTCAATACATTTATATCGTCACATTTACGTTAGTACTTCAATAACGAATTTAAATTGTAATATTTTTTTTAATGTCATTGAAGGAAAAGCTGTATAAAAATTGTATACATTGTACTAAAAAAATATTGCAAGACTTCATATTTCTAACGCCATCTAATGTTGTATAACCCGAACAGACTAATACAACGCGAGATATAGATAAATAAAGCCATCTTTTCGAAAAATAACGGATTTTACTACACCTTATATCTTTTAAACGAAATTTAAAAAAAAAACACAGGTAACTTAGTCTCGATTCATTACAAAGTCTTCGCTTTATTTCTAAATATATAATTGTTCAAGATGTAATAATAAATAATGACATTTTCCAAAGTTATAGCAACTCGCGATGCGATTTACATAATCGGCAACAGATTTCACAACTTGCACACTCGCTGGGTTCGGATTAATTGAATTGTCATCATCCACCCATCTCCTCTCATCTTCATCTTCCACATCTCTCGTCTTGCGCCACTTTCAAATTACAGTAAATATTAAGAGCAGTGGACTTTAAACTTCAATTGGAAGATGCTACAGAAAATGCGGTGCTTTCAGAAGCTCATGTAAATTAATTGTGGTGTCCATATGCTCCAAATATGAAGTGGATACGTTGAAATAAGTAATATTTTGATAGCTACATATTCATTTACAGGAATCATTATTGACATCCCACGTCTTTTAAAAGAACGACATATCACGGGTTCGTCACGTGGTCGCGTGGAGGAAGGATGCAGGAGTAGATTAATAACACAAAGTTGAGAGTTTCGGCTAGAATCCAGTATAAATTATGCCTCTTAGCTTACAAGGCACTCAACGGAACTGCACCGGGCTATCTGACAGAACTTATTAAGCCTTCAGAAATAAGCGCGCGTGGAGAGACACTCCGATCGACTAGAGCAAATAGAAGCACCCTGCAGCTGACGGGAGGTAGTCCTAGCACGGTCTTTGGCAATCGGGCTTTCAGCTACGCTGCACCAATGGCCTGGAACTCACTACCGGAAAGCATAAGAGAGCTTAAAGCGGAGGCATCCTTCAGAAGCAGACTCAAGACCCACCTTTTTACTCAGAGAGGCAAAGAAGCGCTTTTGGAATGATCATTCGGTCATAAAAGAGCGCTATACAAATACTAATTTAATAATAATAACAAAGAACTTGTTTTTGAAGCACAATTCGCATTTACTTTTAATAAAGACTTGATTTCTTCGTCTGACCGGTATGGCATTTCGCCGACCAGACGAGAGGTTAACTGACGGAACACTGTGACATGCAGCGCCGCCAATGATTGCTGCAAAAAAGCTAATTAAAGATGACAGTTGCACCAACATGAAATGGAGCAACTGTCATAACAAATAAAATGGCGTATGCAAACGCCGTGTAATATTATATAATTAAAACTAACATTATTAGATGTGCATGTCAGGCGAGTGAAGAAAAATAAGAAACAAAAGATCGTTTTTCGAGGCTTTACGGCATCAGCCTAAAAGATCTATATCAAGCTGATATCAGTATTTTATGTGACATTGGAGAAAAAAAACGGTAGAAGCTGGGATACGAACGGTGAGCGTTTAGAGCTGTTGTTCAATTTTTGGCCCAGTGAATTTATTTGTATTAATTATTAAATACTTAATATTTGAAATGATTTGAATGCTAAGAGTAGAAACAATATTGATAAGTTTACTTTATTTAAATTTGAAAGGCGAAGCTATAAATATATTGAATATACAGTTTAAGGTGAGGGCTCTAAACAATGCTTGTGTACGGATCGATGGGTTTCTGATTCAAATCTAGACACGGGTCTGACGTTTGATCCTCCGATCATTGTTATCTGGTTGGCGTGACACTGACAATCCGACAGTTATATATATTATACACAACTGGCAGCCGACAGAGATTTATTTGAAGATTATCGCAGGCTCCATTTCCTTGATCAATTTATGATGATCGAAGCTGAAATATCGGATCGCAGTATAAATACTTTGACATAACTTATTTCTTCAAATGATGCTTTCTTTTAAAATTCTCTAAAGCCATTTAGGAAAATAGATTTTTACTAATTTTTTTATTATTATTTTGAGGAAAATTAATGATGGATGTTAATGGGTTTTGAAATTTTATTTATTTATATTATGAACCATATACCTGTATACTCCCGTCTAGACGGGAGTATTTGCAGCATATATTCGAGGACATGAATTATAGCGCTTATGGTGAGCTGAAAAGGGTTGCGGAGGACCAAGAGGAATGGAGATCGAGATGCAAGATTCTGGTGCTGCAAACCAATTTACCGGATTGATACTACGAAGAAGATACTTCTATATATGTATAATAATTTTCTTAAGAAGTTTTTCTCGGATGAATTTCAAGTTTTTTTCATCAAAACCTTTTTTCATCGTTTTTTCTTATTGACCATTGAGCTATGCCCGCTAGCAAGCTATACCCACACTATACACTCTATGTATATTTCCCGACGGTCTTTAGGAACGGTGTGCGGTTGAATCAAATGCTACTGTAGTTAATGCTCTCCTGCTGCTTCAATAGTGCGTGTAATATAATGTCCCAGACACACCACCAGATTGTAGTATGGATGGATGTTTTGTCCTCTCTCTCAACTCGGCATTCCTCACAAAGTCAAGCCATCATACCCCCAGTATTGTATGCAGGCATCTGTTTTTAAATCTAATTATACGGCTGCATTAGTTCTTGATAAAATGCCGAGATTCATAACCGGAAAGGAAGAAGCGCTTATAATTGGCCAGAATATAGCTTTTTAAAGGATTTTCGCTGGAGTATAATATAGTTATACTTCAAAGAGTATCTTGCAAGACATTACAACACATGGGAAAAAGGATTGATCCTGCGTTTCCTGGTCATTCCTTATAAAGTAAAACCACCATACTCCCAGTATTCTACGCAGAAATATGATAATATACTGTGTATGTAAATATTTATATTTTTTTTGTCGTTGTTGTTTCAGAGAGACGTTTCCATTGACAGCACTTCCTGATGATGACCGGCCTCCTTACCTGTCACTGGCTCGCTGGACTCCCAGAGGCCATGGCCTCGTCACCGTGCTCAACTACGACATCTACTTCCGGCCAGCTCCGAGGTCTTCCACCGGATACAGGGTCACCAACTCGGCAGTTCCGGGAGTCGTCTACAACGGAGTGCCTGACTGGCTGTATGAAGGTTAGTTCAGTTCCCAACATAAAAAAATGAAAAATAATACAGTTTTCGGATAAGGTTTTCCTCTTGCTAGCACTAAGGTAAGCTTTCAGAAGGCTTGCAAGCCTTGCCAGGGCCAGCTGGGGAGTATATTTCCGTAGGGATAAGCTCTACTATAACTCTATATTTATATTATTTGGCTTCGTGCACACAACGGCACACTGGGTAACGAAAAATCGGACGAACTGGCCAAAATAGGGGGGGGGGAAACTAAGCACAACGCCCCATTACGACTGTTTTCCTCTCTGCTACGCCTTGAACAAGTTAATGCATGATTCGCTAACTGCTTGGAACACCGCATATCAAGAGTCAACTTCCGGAGAAATAAACAAGTCTTTCTTTCCATCCATCGAACATTTATTGACGTGGAAAAAGTCGAACAGTGAGACACTCTCATGGAGTGCATCATCCATCAGAATAGGAGACGCATTCTGTGTTGTCGCTTGGGAGTCTCTACCATTTCTTAGGAGGATTTTCCTGAACTGCTGGTTAGTTCTAACGGTCCACTGCTGTTGAACTTCATCAAGGAAATCGTCGGGGCCACACGCGAGATTAACAAGGCTGACATGGAATAGGCTCCAACGTTCTTCAACTATTTATCAGACGCATAGTCTAACCATGTGTGTAACTTGATGGGTGCAACACGCATCAATATATTTTTTCTATATGTCTGAGTTTCATCTGCTACGAAGATAGTTGCTTGATGGACTCATGTGACCGCCGTCAATTCATGCGTCTTATGGTGTCCTGCGGTGTCCATAAGCTCAAAAAAAATGCAGCAAATATTGAAAAAAAAAATCTACTATACGATTATTATAGAATACATAAATCAATTTAGCTGAACTTTTTTGTTCACTGTAATTTGGCATTTTCAATTTTACTATCAAGTCGTATAAATAGTTAACAAGGTCTTGAATAAAACGACGAATATAAAATAGTTTCAAAAGTTGTAACTTCTAAATCACTATTTGTATTTTTCAAGCTTGTTAATCGTATACAGTTTCTGACAACTTGTAAACTTGGCGATCTTAAATACATGTTTTACGGATATACGAGTATATAATACGCTTACATATATATTTGTACATAAGCGTTGTTCATTAGTTTACAATTCGAAGGCTGTAAGTTTTAAGTTTCCGGGTTTGCGGCCAACTTTAGCAAAATCCATAGATTCTGTGGACTCGGCGACTTAGAAACTCAAATGTTCACTTCGATTGGGATTATATCGACGGCGTAGTGAGAAAAAACACTAAGTCACTAGAAATCTTGCTTAAGTGCATTTATCTTATGTATCTTGTTTTAAAATCTATCTCCTATGAATTTATGCACGCCTGATAACTAGCCCAAGAAAACTTAAACAAAGCAGCAAATTCATGAAATTTTAATTGTTTTGATGGATTTTTTGTACATTTATTTTAATACTGTTTATAAATATAGAAAACTGAAGATTTCTTTAAATATTTAACCATTGAAACGTATAAATTCTTAACAGACATCATATTTTATAACTCATCTCTCATCAGTAAATTTTCGATGAACTTTACAAACTTTCGGCCCGGGCGAAATTACATGCTTTCAGGCACCGGGCCGATCATAACACGCTACTGGTCGCGGTCGGGGGACAACTGATCACTCGCCACCGGGCGCCTGTGGTCGGTAACACTCAGCCCCGCAAGTGGCGATCTACAGAAACTAATGGCGCACCAATGACAGACAGCCATGTGCAATACTAATGACACACCCGTGACAGGACTTTTCAAAAAAAACAATATGGCAACACATACATGTCCGACGAGCGAACAAAAATAGATGCAAGATCGCATATCAAGATGTTCGACACCAGCCTGCAAAGGCTATCAAGCTTATATCATTCATTTCAGGGAAATATATTTATTCATAGCACGCGTAAAAATGCTCTGGAATCTTCAAAATACTCTCTTTTTGCTTCAATACACTTGCGGTAATGTATCTGCCTCGCCTAAAGGCACCTTGAAAATCATCTACAAAAATGTCTCTCAGGAACGTTGTAACATGCTTTTGAATGTTATCTTCGGTCTCCAAATGCTTTGCTTTCAGCTTTCTCTTAAGTCAAAAAAGCTCAGTTTTCGATCGCTTGTTCCTAATACGTAAATTCATTTATAACATCCATTTATGCTGCTTTAATGGAGATCGCTTGAAGGATTTTGAAAGATGAATACTTACCTTTTATCAAAAGTTTTTTTTTATAATTTCTCATCGTCATTTTTCTAAGAACTCATATTTTAGACTTAGTGCTTTTTTGCACACAGTACACACGATATGCCGATACAGTATAATTGGCATAGTTAAAATTTGCCTTCCCAGTCTGTTAGTTCGATCGTCGTACCCTTTCTAAGATAACTCTCCCCTTACCAATTTTGCGATAAAGTGATTGCTTAGCGATATCTTAACAAAGTCGAAACATAAATACACAGAACAAATTATAAACCGAAATTAACAAAATTTAATTCTAAAGTTTAAAAAGAATAATTAAATAAAGGTTAAAATTTTGTGCAAAAAACATAATACAGTAGAAAACTCAGATCATTTTCGGCTCTTTTAAAGGATTCTATGACATTCAGCTGAGCTAGCAAATGAATTGAGAAAAAATTAGTAGTGTTTTCGTACACGGCTGAGTAGAAAACTTTTAAATGTATTAACATCCTCCTCTCTTTAAAAAGTTATTTATATAATATTATATTCACTCGCGTGGTGGCAGGATAAGGAGCAGATTAATAACACACATAATTTTTCTGAAGTACATTGATATATATTTACGATAAACTTTACAAACTTATGGCCCGGACCTAGTCACAGCATTCGGGCCGGGCGAAATACAATATGCTCTTGCCGACGGTCGGCACACGACTCACCCGTGCGGTGCCCTGGTCAGTCACTAACTACCGTCACACCCGTGACCGGACACATACCTGTCCCTCAAGCGAACAGAAATAAGAGACGAAAGATTGTATATCGAAGTTTTCGGTTCCAGTCAGCAAGGGCTATATCATGCTGATGTCAGTAGTTTATTTTTTATTAGAGAACTCTTTCTTATCTGTAGATTTTATGACGCCTGTCAATTTATATACAGCTAAGCGCTTCATGTAGAGTGGTTATCTCCAACATCATAGACAACAGCCCTGCATTCGTGCATCGCACCACTTTTCAGGAATTCACTCTGAATGTGTAGTTTTCATGAGACAACTTTCGTTTACCATGTTTTTCAGGTCTTCTTATTGGATCAGTCAGTTCGGATCCATTCGTTTGACTGCTAGTGTGAGGTCAGATGAAATTCCACAATTTTTCCCGGCGGGTATAGCTCAATGGTCAAAGCGCTTACTTTACAAGCCAAAGGTCGTGGGTTCGATCCCCGACGAAGATTAAAAAAAAGGGCTTTTAATCGATTTCTAAGCTCTAAGATACCACCGGTTGGTGCGAATGTGATCCCCCGTAAAATGACAGTCATAGCCTATTAATTAAAATTGGTGGTAGACGAAACTCGTCTCATGGAGACCACCCACTCACAATAAATTCCTGTAATAATAAAGGATGATGCGTGAATCTCGGCCTGTAGTCTATGACGTTGGCGGATTAACACTCCACATGCAGCGCTTACCCATATGCACCATGGTTAGCGTCATAGAATTCCACAGATGAGAATTCAGAATTACTATCACCATCAGTTGGTATTCTCCTGTATGTGCTTACATAAAAAAAATGTAAAAATTTTACTTATCATTCCGTAATTCACGAGTTCAACAAAAATTGTATAAACACCACCATTAGAGCCATTGTAGCCGTATAATCGGAGAACAGATGCCTGCGTTGAATAATGGGGTACGATGGTTTAAGATGTGAGAAATAACGAGGTAAGAAAACGGACAAGGAAGTCTTCCATACTACAGTTCTTCAAAAAAGTTGAATGTGAAACTGGTTGGGACATATACTTCCAATGCCGCAGGAGAGCATAAACTAGCTGCCTTTTCTTCAAAATCTGAGTTTTCATCCTGGAATACCGTCGGAAATTACACATAGAATGTACTCTATGAAGGCAGAGCTAACATAGGATGAGGCAAAGACCGTAGCGACTGAGTTTTGTGGCGGCAGCTCGTGACGACCATATGCTCCAGTTAAGGAAGCGGAAATGGCGATAATGATGATGATGTTGAATTAATTTGTAGATCTACTTCTTGTCGAACTTCTAATCTTAATCCCTTCAAGTCCCCAATATCCCATTTGCATATTGGCGTTCATCTTAACCGCCCTTCTAACTGTTAGTTTGACCGACAGACAACCGCCGCTAAGCCCCCCCCATCGGACCTTCATAATTGAAAAGTTTTCTATCGTCTCTGGCCAGCGGCGCTATTTTCATCCCCAAAGGCCAAGGCCCGGTTTTGTTCTTAAACCAGTTAATTTAAATCTCAAAACGTATTTCATATTGAAATTAAAATATTCATATAAGGTGGTTTTTTCAGATCGCCAAAGTAATGAAAAATTGGAAACGAAGCGTACTAGGTGAACCACGTGTTGTTTGGGGAGACCCGTTTTTAAGTACCATTTTTTATATTATGTAAACTGGACTTTACCCACCTCACACCTGCATCACACCGGAGGACAGTTAAGTCTCCTTGATGATGCGCTTATTCATATTATGATCAGTTAGCAACTGATAAGTCCAGTAGGAATCCCCTGTGAACAATTGTGTCTACTGCACAGAAGTGCTAAAAGTACTTGTAAAGAGATCGAGGTGGAAGATAGATCCTCTCACCGAAAATACGAGCAAAGATTTTAAGTGCGTGGAAATTTTTTAGTGGCCACAAAGTCTGCATGCCCGATAGGGCCGAGGCGATTCCCTCGAACTGCATAAAAAAACTCCTCTTTCTAACAAGAGGAACTGACAGTCCCAGAGAATGTGCTGTGAGGTCTGGAAGAGGGCACCTTGGGTTTAAAACTAAATTAAATGAGTATAATCTGTCATTAAAAGCGCCGTGCCCAGTCATTAGTTGGGTAGACCAATGATCAGGGCTTATCGCTTTAGCAGTTAGTCTGAAGTACATGTCTGGGAAGAACAGAAACGTAGTTCTACTTTTGGTGAAAGATGACCAACGTTTTTGCAATGCGGCCGTAAGGGCATCAGCACACAGCTTTTTAATGGGTTTATGTAAACTGACATATTTTAACTGATCTTAATTCGTAACTTTAAAATCAGTCTGTCACCAGTTGCAGTTAAGTTAACACGTTGTAGTTGTTATATTTCTGAAGCTTTTTTTATATTCTTTCTATTTTGACATTTTTCCGTAGTAGATAAATGCAGAAGCCTGAAATTGAAGATTCTTAGTAAATAATATGTAATAAAAATTGCATAAAACAAGGCGTTAGCTTCTTTAAGGTCTCCTTCCAAATCTGCTCCCTAGCCATAAAGTAATATGGTGGCCACAAGCTGATTACTACGATCATTATTATACTTAGCCGGTTCGTAATAATCAAATAATTTGGGAATACAAGGGTTTTGAACACCAGGAGTGTAGCTTATCAGAACATCATATCTGAAGATACTTTGAAGCATTGTTCATCGAAATAAATACCATGCCAGAGGTCGTGAAAAGGATGCTTAAAAAGGGTCAAGGTGAACTGGTAGCTCATTTAAAGAGACCATCGCATTTGACCTGCATTTAGTACTCGAAACTCGACAGTTTGCAAATGGGGTGGAAAACAATGAATGATTACGAGCGCAGGTTAAAATTATCGGATTCCTTGAACTTAATGGAGTTATTTATAGCACCTCGAAGATGAAGTTATGCATGTTTTAAAGAAGCAATTTTCCTACGTGTCTAACGAATGAAAAGAATGTGTGGCAGTTATGGAGGGGAGCCATGCAACAACACTAAATGTACACGCGACTAAGCACGAGGGCTAACGGCACTCAGCACATCAGGACACGGTACAGTCCTCAAAACCAAAAAGCCCTTCGTATCGCTAACTAATCATCCATGGAAGCGATGTACCGTCAATATTGGTCGACGCTTTGTGGGGCCTTTTGGAGTTGAGGACTGTATCATGTCTTTATGTGCTGGGTTCTGGAGACTGACTGATATTAACCCATTCCTAGAGTAAATATATCATTTACATTGGTGTTTTTGAACACAATATCCATCCATGATAATTTGAAAAAAACAGACTTAATAAATGACAGCCAATTTGACAGTTTCCTCAAAAATATGGCCGCTATGGTTGTCGGTTGTGGGTGGGTGCAGGAGGATTTACTTCTTTAATTTCCGAAGAGCAGTGACCATGCTAATAACGGTAAAAAAGACTAAGTGAACCAATCTTACGCATGTGTTCCATCGATTGCAGGTTATACGTAAGAGTGTCATTGTTTATCAAACGAATTGCTCTTCTTTGAACTGAGTCAATTAAGTTAAGAAGGTATTTTGGGGCTTCAGTCCAAAGGGGACTGCCGTATTCAACGATAGGTCAAATTTGTCCTTTATATAGAAGAAAAGTTGTTAATCGTTGAAATACTTCAGTGATCTACATAATACACCTAGTTTTTTGGAAGCGAGACCGGCTTTAAGCTTAACTGACTCGTAATATTTGACTTTATTCGAGATTGATAAATCTATATTATATTTTATAAATGACAGCCAATTTGACAGATGTCGCCTAAAAATATGGCCGCTATCAACTATCAAAGTTCTGAAAGCCCATTGAAAGACTCGTTCCTTTTTGATATTTCTTTCATAAAGTTCGACACTGCTCACGGAATGTGGGTGAAGGTCTCTTCGACAATAGACTCCGAACTCCGAATGTGCCAAAGTGAAACAGAGGAACAAAAAAAAACACGAGTTTAAACCTCCTAAGTCTTTGCCCAAGAGAGGAGCGTTATAGAGTCTTGCGCACATAGACCCAAGTGGCTGAAAGCTCTGGTGAGGCAAACTGGAAAACTTTGTCGGAAACTTTCAGTGCCGAGTGTAGGATTCTTTGGGGACTCGTGATGGTTACATTACGATTTAATTAAGCCAAGTTTCAAACCGGGTATGAATTTATTAAAATATTAAATATAATTTAAAATAAAATATTATTTAATCCTTTCATTACGGCTCGGTGGAATACAAATTATAATGTCAATTATAAAACTAGTATTTGAAGCATAAATGTACTTATCTGGTCCATTTTCGTATTATACACATTAGTTCTTGTATCATTTAACTATCAGATGATGCATAAAAAACTATTCTAAGAAAGTAAAAAAACGATATATCACGGCTACCGATGTCAACGGTAGGGGAATCTTACACGGCATATATCGGGTATCGATGCGGAAAGGTTAAATACATTATTTACTTAAAAGAAAAGTTTATATAATACGAGGTGTGAGTTAGTAAGTGGATGTAAACTGTTCAATGGATATTTACTCGTAAATTGTAAATGCCGAAACATCATCATCAGCCTGTATCCTTCCACTGCTGAACGTAGGTCTCTCGCGTGAGTCGTCTTCGATCCTCCACCTTCCGCATTCAGGCTACTCTCGCTATTTGTCTGATGTCGTCAGTCCATCTTGCAGCGGGTCGGCCAACGCTGCGTTTTATTTTTATTTTTATGTAAGCACATACAGAAGGATACCAACAGATGGTGATAGTAATTCTGAAGTCTCATCTGTGGAATTCTATGACGCTTACCATAGTGCATATGGCTAAGCGCTACATGTGAAGTGTTGATCCGCCAACGTCTTAGACTACAGCCCGAGATTCACGCATCATCCTTATTATCACAGGAATTTACTATGAATGGGTGGTCTTCACGGGATGACATTCGTCCACTACCAATGTTAATTTATAGGCTACGACTGGCATTTTACGGGTTAGAGTTCAAATTCACACCAAACGGGGTACTTTAGAGCTCAGAAATCGATTAAAAATATATTTTTTTAATCTCCGTCGGCGATCGAACCCACAACCTATTGGGGATATAGCTCACTGGTAGAGCATTCGACTACAATGCGCTTACCAGTTCTTGGACGTCACTCTAACACTTTTATTTCCCAACGACTGTCGCATCTTATACAGATGTATTTTGCCCATTGCCACTTGAGTGTACCTATTATTAACCGAAACATAACGTCTTCAAATAAAAAAATGTGAAATGATTCCTGATAGCATTTTATGTTTATTTGATATATGTATTAGAATGTTACAATGAATTATCTTTTGAAAAAAGGTGAAAATAAATATTAAGGTCTTTTTTAGGAAATATATTATACTTATAATCTTAAAATAATTTTAGTTAAAAAATTAACAAATTAAAAATATTTAGTTTTGTTTGACATTTATTTTAAGCGATTACATGTTTCGGCATCCCTGAAGACCATCTTCAATAATGATTAAATTAAAAACTGGTAGTGGCTTATATAGGCATGTATAATTATTAGCTTCTACATACCTATAATACTAATTATGCAGTTTTACCAAGTATTGTCAGTTGATAACCTTAATGTTAATATGATATACGTTTTAACGCAATTTCATTATACTCAAAAAATAGCATCTAAATATTCACCTTAATTATTTATTATTTAGTAAAAAAATTAATATTTCACATGTTCGCTCCAAAGAACTAAAAGCTTATTAACAGTTATTTGAAGTATTTTAACTTGTATTTAAGCGCAAAATTCTAGTAGATATATGCTTAAAACTCATGGCGTAAATTTTGGAAACTATCCAAATTAAAACGAATAAAAATCGAGAGCAAATAAATGTGGTAGGAAGTAGATTGTTGCAAAATATGCATATACTACACATGCGTATTCTATAGAGAAAGTGTTGGTTTTGCGAACAGCTGTTGTAGACGTTTGCTACGCGTCTGGAGTTCATCGGTATCAGGAGCGCAGCTGAACAAGAAGGTACAAATTTAATATAATATCGACAGAATTTTATTAATACCTACTATGGGAAACGCTTCGCGGTTAGGTCATACAATTTATAATACAATTCAGGTTAACGTGCATCCGAGACATTTTATGCCAGCCTGATACTTCTAAAAATATTTTTTTCATGCATGTTAGATTTATTTAAGTAAACACATAGATAAGAATACCAATAAAGGGTGATGAATAAATCTTATATATGGAGTCTGTTACCCTTGGAGTTTTTAAATATGCCTAAGCGCTGCATGTGGAGTGTTGATCCGCAAACGTCATAAATTGCACCTTACATTCACGGATCATTCACTTATTTGGGGATTTATTCATGTAATGTTTTTAGTCACCCAGCGTTTTTTATTCATATTCTACGATCTGTATGCATAGGCATTCATTAACTTAAGTTAGCCAAATTAACATGCATTTACAGAGACTTTTCTTAAGATTTAAGGTGATTTGCGGCTTGAGGCTTCCTCATTTTAATCATTCTAAAGAAAAGTAGCTATTATAGGTTGGCTACCTTAAAAAATATATCTTTATATAAGTCTTTAGTTGATAACCTAAAGGAATGACTGTTATACACTGCATACAAGTGTATATCTGGCATTTTACGTGTGAAATATTGAATTCACACAAATCGTGAGCATTTATTGAGCTCATATATTGATTAAAATAATACAATATTAATTTTAATTCTTGTTTGTCGGGGTCTGACGCAAAACTTTTGGCATGTTAATTAAACGCTTTACTTCTAAGCCATACTTGCCGAAACCTGGATGACAATGCATTATTAACTAAACGTTTGAAAAAATATATTTTAAGCCTTACAAGGTACACGAAATTACTTACAGAACCACAGAATAGATATATTTTTTAATATGTATTTGATTAATTAAAATATACATATACTATACATAAAATTCTTTTTTTAACGGGTCAATCCAAGCACAAAAATAACGGCAGAAGCGGGATGCGAACCGCGGAAAGTAATATTATTAAGATTGTGAATAAATAATGACTGATTGAATAATAAAAAATAAAAATATACATACTTTGAATATATACTATAGCGACATCTATCATACGATGATAACAATGACATAAATACTAGTTTCAACGTGAGTCGGTCCGGGCATAGCAATAGCCGAGTCGGCTGAGCGGTATGAATACCTGGGCATAGTTGGTTTCCAAGGTCCGCGGTTCGCATTCCGCTTCTTCCGTTATTTTTGTGCTTGGATTGACGCGTTGAAAAAAGAATTTTATGTATAGTATATGTATATTTTAATTGATAATAATATTGTATTATAGTCAATGATCTATAAAAGTAGATTAGAATATTGAAATAATAAAATAATATTCTAATAAAAATTAAAAAAAATTATTAATATATATTTATTTATTTAATAATGTAATATAACAGGAGATTATGATTGTATAGGAGGTAGAAGAAATAACATGCCGAGTTTTATGCTCTAGTTTTACGGCCCTCACGAACTAAATGGAACTCTGCGGTGACAAGTAAAATTTATACCGAGTCATAAAAAGGATTTCCCATCCATGAAATCTTTCCATCCACTCTTGAGAGTACTCTCGGAATGGTGCAACACTACCAGGATATCAGAATAAAGCAGGAGTGCATCGCACAAATGCACTTTACACTTTTAGAGAGTATTAAAATATCACAAGTATTATAAATATTTTAGAGATTTATCTTACGTAGAACTTAAGTTAGGACGTATCACATGAAGACTTAATTTTTTCGCCCCGGATAGGTATGCTCTTGCTCGTAGTCATCCACTTTGTTGTATTCTTGTTTAGTTTCGAGTACTCGATTCAGTTCAACTGCGATGGTGCATCTAAATGGGCTAACTATGGGCAACAGCACACCTCGATCTTTTTTTTTCATAGCTTTTTTAAATCAAGTATTTCATACCTTGTTCTAACATGGATCACACTGAGCACTGTTTCACTTGCTAGAAGACTGCAGTTTCATTTGCATTAGTAAATATTTATAAACATCCTCCTCCATCTCGAAAATGAGGCTGCATTGGCTCTAATGGTGGTGTTATAGAACTTCTTTTTTAACTCGCGACTTTTGGAATGATAAGTAAAGCATGATATAGCCCTTGCTGCCTGCTGCCGAAAGCCCCAATATACAATCTTTCGTCTCTTATTTCTGTTCGCTTGTCGTACATGTATGTGTCGCCATATTGGCATCTAGAAAAGTCCGGTCATGGGTGTAACGTTAGTAATGTACATGGCTGCTTATATTGGTGAGCCATTGATTCTGTAGATCGCCACTTGCGGCACTGGGCGACAGCCCACGACGAGCGCGCTAGTGGCCAGTATCTGTGTGTCGTCCGCGACGAGGTCGTATTATGGCTGGCATGTTATTCCGCCCGGACTAGAATTTTGTAAAGTTTATCGTAAAAAATATACATTTTGGACAAGTCCGCTCATGGGTGTGTTAGTTATATACAATGGCCGCTAGTAGCGCTGGGCGAGAGCCATCACGAGCTCGCCAGTCGCGCCCCGTCCGTCGGCGAGAGCACATTGTATTGTGGCTCGGCCTAATGCTGTGACTAGGTCCGGCCACAAGCTTGTAATGTTTTATTGTAAATGTGATTCTGAAAAAGTCTGTGTATTGTTCATTTGCTCAACATACTGCCACCACGCAAGTCAATAACTAACTTAGAGAGAAGGATGTTACCATTTATTATAAAATAATTAATCTACATATTTAAAAGCGTTGTTTTGAGATACAAAATACGATCACGTTACAAATACAATAAATTTCAAAGTTAATTATATTTCGCTAGAAAGAGATGACAAGCTACCGGGAGATTTAGAAATATATGGAAAGACAGAGTGAGAGAGATCTTTTGTCGGCGGCTCTTGAAACAAGATGCTTTATTGTTATTGTCGAATCTAAACTGTGCCGAATCTCATCAATATCCTCAGTGAATCTGCGAACCTTGACGACAAATTGAATCCCGCCTCGTCATCATACAGAGACAATGAGATTCGAAGCTTTGACAACTTCATACTAAACGAATTCAGAGTCAATTCAAAATTGTATTAATATTTCATAGGCAAAATTTTCATCGAATCGATATAGCTCTTTCAGCCTGGTGCCGAAAAGCCTCGATATCCGTATCTTATTTTTGTTCGCTCGTTTGAATCACGCAAATATAAAAAAATGTTAGTCCAAATCTTAGAATTAAGAAGTCATAAGACATGGCAATTGTTGTCAAGTAAGATCAATAAAAATAAATAAATATAAAAAAAGGATTTTTAAACGATTTCTGAGCTCTAAAATTACCCCCGGTTGGTGTGAATTTGATCCCTTACCCGTAAAATTCCAGTCATTGCCTATTATTCAAAATTGTTGGTAGACGAAAGTCGTCTCGTGAAGACCACCCATTCATAGTAAATTCCTGTAATAATAAGGATGATGCGTGAATCTCGGGCTGCAGTCGTTAAATTATTTTTGATAACCAAAATTGGTCAGGTTTTGAACCGATAGCGTCTGAATGACAGACAAACGCTTTGCCACTGGACTACGCCGCCCTGCACAAAAAACATACTTTAATTTAAACGATGTATATCTATACTTTATGTATACAGTTTGCTTAATATTTTCACCAGATCTTCTGGATTATAATTTGCATAATAGGATTGGAGAATATTAATTTCAATTATTCCGAGAGAAGCAATCAATTAGTTTGGAGAATGTAAATGTAATGAATATGGATTAGGCGGGAAGAAATTTGTAAAAGATAAATAAAAGACTATGGAGGCGAGCTGGGAGCTTCCACCAATCAATAAGACCATTTTCAGAAAAATTGAAAATACAAGAGGAGCTTCGCATATCGCAGCGTTAGCAGTCAAAATTAAATAAGTCTGTAATGTTAACAGACTTGGTATTGTGGCTTTTGTGTTTAGCAATGTGTGACAAATTCTCTCAAACCAATATTTCAACCACCATTGCAAGGGTCTTATTCAGGATTGACGACTTTGTCTGTCGAGTTTGAAGTTGAAGACTTGCTGTTAGAGTCTCTGCGCCATAAGTTTATACGAGGAGGATGCATTGGTTTAACGCCTTAGTTTTAAGACATTGCGAAATTTAGAACTCTCTCAGCTTCAACTATGCACAGTGTAAAACGTGGAATCTAACAGAAAGTCTCACCCATAAAATAAAGGTCACACAGCGTGCTATGGAGAGATCCATGCTGGGAGTGTCGCTAAAACATAGAATCCGGAACGAGGATATCCGCAAAAGAACTTAAGTAGTGGAGGGTACTCAACGAATAGGCACACTCAAGTGGCAATGGGCAAGACATATCTGTCGAAGAGACGACGTTCGATGGGGAAGAAAAGTATTGGAGTGGCGTCCAAGAACTAGCAAACGAAGCATTGGCCGACCCCTTGCAAGATGTACTGACGACATAAGGAGAATAGCGGGAGTGACCTGGATGCGGAAGGCGAAAGATCGAAGAGGATGGAGACTTATGCGGGAGGGTTACGTTCAAAAGTGGACGGATACATGCTGATGATGATAATGATATATTTTTTCATGTCTTTGTTGCAGAGGAAGTGATATCGTCCAACTCTGCGTTATGGATGTCCAAAGATGGGCATTTGATGCTGTACGCTACCTTCAATGACTCTCTCGTGGAAGAGCAACGCTTCCCCTGGTACGGAGCCGGGGAAGAGGGCTACCTGTACCCCGAGATCAGATCATTGAGGTACCCCAAACCTGGAACTCCGAACCCGGTGGTGACTCTCACAGTCGCTGATCTTGCAGACCCAAAAAACATCAGGAAAAGAGACCTCAAGCCTCCGCCAATACTGGGACCTGACAAGTAAGCATTATACTATGTATATCACTTTATTATCTATATATGTATACCGATCGTCACCACCTTGTCGATTAAGCGGTATTGTACTTCATGATCTCGCAAACGTTAACGACTAGCGCCTCTACTAACCACTGGCTAAAGAGAGAACCGTGTCGTTCCTGGTATGACCGCGTGTGACAGAACGGTCGACGTAACGCCAATCAAAGACGAGCGAGGTAATACTCTCTATGTGGCCCCGATAGTCTGCCGGCTAGCACCGCACGGAACAGGTTAAGGTTGAGTCGTTTCCTTATTTTGTATCGCTCTCCTGGCCGTAGATTCAGTCTCCTAGCATTTGCGCCAACGCATGCAATAGTTTGACTTCCAATTCTGTATTTTTTCATTCCGTTTTTTAAATAAATAAGCATAAAGTCAAGTCATGGCATTAGTCAATTTACCCCTTGGTATCAATATATTTAAAAAAAAACGTGTTAGTTACACCACTTATAACTCAATCGCTTTATTGAGCCTCGCGCTTTCATTGGCTGTCTTTTATCACGATGTTAAGTTTTCGTTGAAGCCTTTTATGTTAACACAAACGTACTCATATATGATAACGATGAGATGGTAACAGTATTCGAGTATATCACGTATGAATTCTTATACCATTCAACAGATAGCGATAAAACTTTCATTGGAAAGATTTCCCATGTTTTCTAATTTTTGGTTTCTAAAAACAAGAAAGGGTAAAGAAAAATGACGGGCATTACAGCGCATGCACTTTTTATTGACCCTATGGTGACCTGTAAAGGATCGCTTATTTGTTAGTTAATGTTTCGTAGTTTTAATATTTCTTATGCGATCAAATATAGACACGTAAATATCTGCTGTAAGTTACCTTGTACGATTGCACTCGTATTACATGTGTTAATGTCTTTTTTGCAGTGACCATTACTTCACATCTGCCCAGTGGATCTCCCTTACTGAAGTTTGCGTGGTGTGGCTGAACCGTCCGCAGAACTTGTCCTTGGTCACCGTATGCAAGAGCCCTATGTGGTATTGCCAGGAGGTAAGAGAATTAAGTAAACTATTAGTGTGGTTCAATTCAACACATGATTTCAACAGTCCACACACCCTCACCCTGAGGCGGGCCAAGCACTACTGACGGTTCATCTCAGGAAGGCCTACCAACAGACGGTATTGCCATAATTAGAAACGTACATTTCAATACCTTAATTCCGGGTATATTTCTATACTAAAGAAAATATAGCATGATATCTGATTTTTTTTCTAAATAATTATGCTTTTATTATAATTTGGTGATAAATAACTTCTCGAACCTACGACCTTTGGCTTGCAAAGCAAACGCTTTGACCATTCAGCTATGCCCGCCGGAAACATTTTGTTTGAAATCATGTAGATCAGGGTGACAATCTCATACACGAAATAGGTTGCATTTTTTTTAGGTAAATCAAAACTTGAAAAACAAATAGTATAAATAAATAAATAAAATGTAAATAACTTCTTAGGTTTTCATGGCCAGATTTGATATTGTGGCTTTTGGGTATAGTCGTGTGTGGTGAATTTATTCTTACCAATATTTCGACCGCCATTGCAAGGGTCTTGTTAAGGGTTGATGAAGAAATGACGGTCGAAATATTGTTAAGAAAAAATTCGCCACACACAGCTAAACCCAAAAGCCACAATATAAATTTGGTGATACACCCCGGCATTTGTGCGCTATTCATTTTTACACTATGAATGGAAGGCGCTCACTGCATAATATGCGTCTGCTACAAATTATTATTAAAAACTTAAATTAACATCATAAAGCTTAGAAACTTTTTTATTTTTTTAAAAAGCCTGACGAGATCGATCTCACTACCTCTTACATGGTAAGCAAATGCTTTATCTCTAAGCCATGCTCACCAAAAACGATGTATATTCAATTATAAGTAATAACGCTAATAATGATAAAAAAAGTTTACGTCTTTGTTTTTGCTCCCAATACAATTCAATGATATATCCGGATCGCAGAACATTGAAGAGGTGGTAAAGTTCTCGTTCGGTTTATTCATGTGAAAGGAAAGTAATGAATGCATTGGCATCGCGAGAGGCGAGCTCGCGTGTTACCCTCACCCCATACATATTCTGTGCTCCTGGTATTAGGTTCATGAATTCATATTTTATGTAATGCCTGGAAAAATAACTCTTTAAATTTATGTTTTTAATTTAATTAATATCAGATCTAATTAATTATTATAAAATTTAAATAAAACACATACTTTTAATATTGATATCAACTCGATATAGCTCTCGATAAATGATATTTTGTCTCTTATTTTTGTTCGCTCGCCTGACATGCACATCTAATAATGTTAATCTTAATTTTATAAATAAAACACGGCGTTTGCAAATGCCATTTTATTTGTTTTTGACAGTTGCTCCATATCATGTTGGTTCAAGTGTCAACATTAGTTTCTTATTTAGCCGCGATAATCTTTGGGGCGCTGACTGTTCATTGTTAGGTTATGTGTTAGGTTAGCGAGACATCCTGTGCACCAGTTGTCCCGTGCGCCAAATTTCCCGTGCATCAGACGACCAGAGCGCCCCACCTCGTTACCGATGAGTCGTTGAACGAATTGTCTATGGACGAAATGCGGCGGAACTTTTTTTAATGTAGGAACATATTAATTTATGTAAAATCATTTAGAAGTCGTAACACTCTTCTTGTATATATTCGTACCATACCTGGAACATATGGTCACCACAAATTTCTGCTGCTCAATTACGTTAGTTTCCATTGACCTTTCCTCCTCTCAAAACAACTATGAATGGGTGACCTTCACGGGACGACTTTCGTCTACCACCAATTTTAAGTAATAGGCTATAATAGCATGTATTTTACGGTATTTTAGGGATCAAATTCACACCAATCAGGGTTAGTTTTAGAGCTCAGAAATCGATTGAAAATACTTTTTTTTGTAATCTCCGTCAGCGATCGAACCCACGACCTCTGGCTTGTAAAGCAAACGCTTTGACCATTGAGCTATACCCGCGGTGATCTTACGATAACTGTGCTTATTATATGTTATTACCATTGGTTGATTATTCTGTTTATTTAAAATTTAAATGTGATTGAATTGTAACAATAACGTTTAAATCTTCTGCAAAGTTCACTTTGGCAGGATTTAGTATTAATAGCACTGACAATGCCAGGCTTTGTCATTTGGTAAGATCCATATATTAATAATAATAATAATAATGACGCTAGCTTAGTATAATACCTACTCAAGTAAGCTTAGGGTCACATGTACAGTGACGATCAAACGCAGTATGTCCCTGAATTTCACGAATCACGAAGATTATAAATCAAAGCCGAATAAATCCGCTAAGACATCGCTTATAAGAGGAACACACAGTAAACTGTTTAAGTCCACAAAGGCATAATTAACGTATAAAATTAAAGCGTTTGTTTACCATACTGAAGGAGTCGGGTTCGACCCCCGAGAAAAATGTTTTTTTTTAATAATTTTCTAAGCTTCATAAATATATATATATATGTAGGTTGGTGTGATTTTGACGCATCATTTGTAAAATTTAAGTCATAGCCTATTAATCCAAATTGATAATTGATTAAAAAAATGGCAATTAAAGTTGTCCCGTAAACGTCACCCATTCATAAGTGAGTCTTTGTAAAAATAGATAGTGCGTGAATGCTGGAATTTAGTTTACGATGTTGATAAATTAACAGTACAGATGCAGCGTTTAGACATCTTAAAAGTGGGAAGCGTTATTTAATTTATATGAACATAGATGATATTTTTTCATCACTGTCTGTCGGTATTTTACTGTATGTGTTTACATAATAACGCTATAAAGAGCTTGGTAAATGCGCTTATAGTCTCCAAAATGTACTCCTGCAATACACGCAGGCCTGTCAGCCAAACAATTAAAGCGATTGCAGTCATTACAAAACGTGGCAGCACGACTAGTGTACAACGCGTCCAAATTCTGTCACATTACTGATACTACACCGACTGCTGCGGTTGAAAGTTCCGGCTACAATCCAGTACAAGCTATGCCTCTTAGCTTATAAGGCACTCAACGGCACTGCACCGGGCTATTTGACAGAACTGATCAAGCCTTCGGAGATAAGCGCGTGTGGAGAGAACCTCAGATCAGCCAGAGCAAATAGAACCACCCTGCAGCAGATGGGAGATAGTCCTAGCACGGTATTTGGCAACCGTGCTTTCAGCTTCGCGGCACCAATGTCATGAATCACGCTGCCGGACAGCATAAGAGAACTTAAAGCGGAGGCATCCTTCAGAAGCAGACTCAAGACCCACCTTTTTACTCAGAGAGGCAAAGAAGCGCTTTTGGAATGACCATTCGTTCATAAGAAGCGCTATTCAAATACTGATATAATAAGTAATTAAATATACACATACAATTATACACCAGCTTTTATACGCATCAATTCATTCAGAAAAAATATCGGCAGACGCGGGATTCGAACCATGAACCTTGGAACCAACCTTTGCTCTTATTCTTATTGCACCGCCTAGTCCTTTTGACTATTTCTCTGCCCTTGTTACTATCGTACAACGATAGATGTCTCTATAGTATATATTCAGTATGTATACTATTATTTTTTATTATTCAATCAGTCAACATTTATTCACAGGCTTTTATATATTATTACATTCCTACAGTCTATTTATTTAGTAAGTACCACTCGGGTCTCGAACCGAACTATAGATTGAATGGGTGAGAAACAACTTCTTGTAAGGCCTACTCGGACTTTACAATCAGTCATTTACCTGTGTTACTGATGAACAATATTACCTTCTTGATATTGTCTCAAAGTGACATTATTACATTATTAAAAATCCAACTGATAAAACAATTCGCTTCCGACATGATGATATTATAAAGCAAATATAATTCTGTACTAAAAAGGTAATTCTATAGCAAAAAGTAGAGCATTTCAGGAGATGTTGAATGTTTCTCCTTCGCCTAAGTACCCAGTAAATCCCCTTTGGCAAAATGGGAATAACTTTATTTATTTACACGGACTTGGATATTTGGGCGAAATATTCCACGCCGCACTCGGGCGCCCAGCATCTTTGTATGGGCCCCATTAAGGGATGGGCTTTTCAGAATGTGGATAATCGTAGTTATGACACAGTGTCAATATGCGATTGTGTAGTGTGATCAGGAAGGAAAGATATTTTTTTTATATAAACACATACAGGAGAATACCGACAGATGGTGATAGTAATTTCTGAAGCCTCATCTGTGGAATTCTATGACGCTTAGCATGGTGTATATGGCTAAACGCTGTATGTGAAGTGTTGAAACGCGAACGTCATAGACTATAGCCCGAGATTCACGCATCATCCTTTATTATTACAGGAATTTACTATGAATGGGTGCTCTTCACGGGACGACTTTCGTCTACCACCAATTTTGATTAATAGGCTATGACTTACATTTTACGGGTGACGGATCAAATTCACACCAACCGGGGTAATTTTTTTTAGAGCTCATAAATCGATTAAAAATCTATTTATTTTTTAATCTCCGTCGAGGATCGAACCCACGACCTTTGGCTTACAAAGCAAATACTTTTACCATTGAGCTATGACTGCTGGCATAACTGAACTGACCCTTTATCAAATATATCCGCTTTAATTTATTCAATTGCGTCCAATATGTTGTTCGATTGATATAAACAACAAGCAAAGTATGATTAATGTGACTTGCGCTAAAATACCTTGCGATATTAATCCGGCCCTGCCCCCAGGGCCCTTACTGTTGGCCCTCGGGCCTCGTACATAATTTATTATCAAAATGGATACCTTTTGTCCAGTGTAATTGTTTTCCATGCTCAGGCCGTTTCCGGGCACTGAAAATTGCATAAATATTTTAGAGTTCCTGTAATTTTTCATTATCTATCTATGCACTACGTTTCAGGTTCAATCTTCGTGAACAAATTACATTATTAGCTGAAAAATGACAGTTATTATGATATTTATATGATTTGTTTATTACAAATTAATATTAACAATTCGGCTGGTACGTTCAGAAATCCTGATATCTTTTTAGAAATCGATAGTTTTTTTTATGTAATTGCATGTAGGAGAGCACACCTGGTCAAGAATAGTGCATTCTATGACGCTCAGCCAGGGAGGCTGGACGCTGCATGCGGGAAACGTGTGATGTGTTCGTGTTTGTGTGTGGGTTGAGGAGATTGCAAGTATATATGTATCTGTTTCTTGAAGAGATCCAGATTGTAGGAAGGAGGAAACACAGACGCTGGAAGAGCGTTCCATAGCTTACCGGTGGCATTGAGGAAGGAACTTTGGAAACAGCCAGTTCTTGGTCAAAACACATTAACTGTGTATGGATGTTCGGCAAGTTTAAGACGAGTTTGTCGGTTGAGGGTGGGTGCAGGAGAAATTAGTTCCGTAGAGCAGCGGCCGTGGTTATAACGGTAGAAAAGACTAAGTGAACTAATCTTACGCCTGTGTTCCATTGATTGCAGGTTAGAAGTAAGAGTGTCATTGTTTATCAAACGAATTACTCTTCTTTGAACTGAGTCAATTAAGATTAGAAGGTATTTTGGAGCTCAAATCCAAAGGTGTCTACCGTATTCAAGGATAGGTCGGATTTGTCCTTTATATAGAAGAAGAAGTTGTTTGTCGTTGAAATACCAACGTGATCTATATAATACACCTAGTTTTTTGGAAGCGAGACCGGCTTTATACGTAATTGACTCGTAATATTTGACATTATTCGAGGTTGGTCCCTGATATTCTTCGTTTTCCCTAGGAGAAATACTAACCTGCCAGAAAAACTACAATATATTTAAAAAAACATATTCTTAAGTAAAAAATAAACAATAACATGTTAAATTGTTATTGAAATCCAGTTTTTGCTTTGATAAATTCGAAAAAAATATGATTATTATTACTGTGAAATTGTTTTTCAGTACCCATTTTCCGTTGTAGTGTATGAACATATTCGCGTGTGTGAATTTCACCCAAGTAGTTACACAGCAACACAAAAGTTCACTAATCCGCTTGGAAAAATTCTATAAATCCGTTTTCCGAGTTATTTCCAGTAAACTCAGAAAACTGGAGTGATTCTGTAATTAATGAACTCGCGTATACTCGCGTATTTATTTTTATATTATTTTTGTTATTTTTTAAAATTCCGATTATTTTATTTCTGTCAGAAACATTACAAATTTTATTTAATACGATCCTGAAATAAGACATAATACAAGAGAAACAATTTATAAATATAGGGATTTATGATTTTTAACAAAAATTATTAAAAACGTCCCGAAACTCACTAAGCAGAAGACCCCACGAAATTACTTTAATAAATAAATTCGTGGAGCTCATGTCGAAACTTCTTTCAAGTGGAATATATCAATATTCGAGGCGGTATGGTTGAACAGTCTGATAACTCTCCTAAGAGGCAGGGTCTCTGGTAGGTTAGTATTACTTCTAGGAAGAACAAGCCTCCTTATCCTTAAATAATTGTCAAGGACAAACAAACCGATTTCCAACAAAATATCAGGATTTCTGAACACGCCGCGCACTAGGCGAAAGAAATGCATACTCAAGCACACATCTCTTCTAGTTCTCTACTCATTGTATCGCAACATACCCCATATATACCCTATAACATATTATAGGTTTCACTGGATTATTTGAATTACTCTTATGATTAAATTTGCGAGTAAAAGCGGCGAATACGAATATACTCGTATTTCATAGTATTTATTAAAACTTTTTTGTATCGAAAACCGATGGCGATGAAAAAATATCAACTGTGGATTCTAACTGATTGTTCGCTCTCCCAAAGAGTGACACTAGCCTGCCACAGACTATGACTCTTGGGAGAGGGATCAGTCTGCTTAACCAAATCGCCTCGGATGTTGATATATTTCACAAGGGAGGCCCAATTCAGACATGAACTCCACGAGTTTCTTTGGAGAAATAATTTATTGGCGTCGTCTGTTTGATACGAACTGCGGACCTTGGAAGGTCCGCTGTTCGTATCCCGCTTCTGCCGTTATTTTTCTGCTTGAATTGTTGCGTTAAAAAGAATTTTATGTATATTATATGTAAATTTAATTACTAATAATATTGTAATATAGTCAATGATCTATAAAAGTAGATTAGAATATTGAAATAATAAAATAATATTCTAATAAATATTTAAAAAATCCATATACGCCATTCTATTTGTTATGACAGTTGCTTCATTTCATGTTGGTGCAACTGTCATCCTTAATTTGCTTTTTTGCCGCGATCATTGGCGACGCGGCATGTCACAGTGTACCCCGGTTGTCAATCAACTGGCACCCGGCCGGCGAAATGTCATGCCGGTTGGGCGTAAAAATCAAGTCTTTATTTAAAATAACGCGAATTGTGCTTAGAAAACAAGTTCTTTGTGTTATTAATCTGCTCCCAATTAGAGAGGAGGATATCAGTTCCTATCTGGATTTCCGAGTGCAAAGATATCATGGGATGAGACATGGACAGTGGCATCATACAGAACTGAGTGGCTACGTTTTATTGTGACCATATTTTCCAGATATGAAACATCTTATAAATAAGACTGAACGTATAGCATTCCTTACTAGAACATTGTTGCATATATTGGTTATTATTTCATTTATTATTGAATGCTATCGTCCATATTGCATGCTGCTATAGGCATTCAGCAAACCATGTCTCATTTAATCGAATTCCTCCCTCGGTTGAATTTTCGCGGCATTCAATCCTGAGCATAATATACTCCCTGAATGGCATTCAGCACGCGGAATTCGTGAACAATCGAACCCGACCAGAGAACTCACTTATTAATTCGGTTATTCTCAAATCGAATGTTATCGGGGTCGAGATATATGCCATTCGATTCTATGGCTGCTTGCCGAAGGACCAAATCAATCTATACATATGATAAACATTGCTTCATTTAAGGGGGCAAATATTTTTAAAATTATTTTTTTACGTAAACGCATGCAGGAGATCACACCCGGTCAAGACCAGTTCACTTTATGACGCTAAACCAGGAAGGCTGGACGGTGCATGCGTAAAACGTGTGTTGTGTTCGTGTTTGTGTGTGGGTTGGGGAGATTGCAAGTGTATATTTATCTGTTTCTTGAAGAGATCCAGATTGTAGGAAGGACGAAACACAGACGTTGGAAGAGCATTCCATAGCTTACGGGTGGCATTAAGGAAGGAGCTTTGGAAACTGACAGTTCTCTGTCGACATATATTAACCGTGTATGGATGTTCGGCAAGTGTAAGACGAGTTTGTCGGTTGTAGGTGGGTGCAGGAGGAATTAGTTCTTCAATGTAAACACATACATGAGAATACCGATTCATGGTGATAGTAATTCTGAAGTCTCATCTGTGGAATTCTATGACGCTTACCATGCTGCATATGGTTAAGCGCTGTATGTGGAGTAATGATCAACCAACGTCATACATTACAGCCCGAGATTCACGCATCATCCTTACTGTTACAGGAATTTACTGTGAATGGGTGGTCTTGATGGGATGACTTTCGTCTACCATCAATTTTAATTAATAGGCTATGACTGGAATTTTACGGGTCAGGGATCAAATTCACACCAACCGGGGGTATCTTAGAGCTCAGAAATCGATTAAAAATCCTTGTTTTTTATCTACATCGGGGATCGAACCATCGACCATTGGATTTCAAAGCAAACGCTTTGACCATTGAGCTAAGCCCGCTGGCGGTTTTAGACGATTAAAAAAAGTGCTTGAATCATTAGTAAATATATTAAAGAATATGCTAGAAAAATTCAAAAAGTTTTTCATGCATTATGGATTTAAATCGGAGCATGCGATTGTTCCAGGTTTATATTGCGACCCCCATCGTGCACGCTTAAAGTACACCCTAATTTCAGAACACTGTGTATAGTAGCTAGAACTAGAACAATTTCCGAGAAAAACTCTTGAAAATATTTCATTATGTAGTTCATTCGGCAGGTATATATCCGATCGGGCTGAAATAAATTTAACCTGAAAGCTAATACCCTAGGCTGCAAACATCAGTCACCAAAATTTAAATTATCATTATTTATTTCTCAAGTGAAAATTTTAAATTAGGCCATTGTTTTAATCAAAAGCGAGTTTTTTTCAATCGACTCAAAATTGGTGACAGTTTTCTTAAGGAGTGTCATACTTTATGCTCAAAGAATGCTTTATTTCGAAACGCTAAAACATAGGTGCTGACACTAAGAACGGCTAACGATAGTCTGTCAACCCTTCGGATCGGTTGTCGGCATATGCCGTTAAACATTCCCCGACCATTGACATCGGTTGACGAAATATATCGTTTTGATAGTTTCAGTACTCATTGTGATATCTACGGTAGGAAATTGGAAGTGCAGTCATTCCTTTTGTCAACCTACATGTATTATTTACTGGAATCTGTACAGCATGTAAATAAATATGGTAAGGTTTCGTCACAGGAGCGATTTTTCTGTAAGCCACATGTGTTAATGACACTACATGTATGGAGTTGCATAATAATAATAATAATAATAATAATAAAGTTTTTATTCCAGCAGGATTGGGTGGGTTGTGCAATACCCAATCTGCCATATTTTCAAATACATAGCATTGAACAATGTTTTAATTTTGTGAAGATAAAATAAAAATTAAAATAAAATAAAATAGTATTTCATGGTGGTTTGTGCACCATCTCCATCCATCGATGGCTCAGGGAGGAGTTGAGCCATTCAGAAGCAGCCAGGATGATGATGTTGTTGGACCTCCTTATCCTGCTCCAGAAGCCGGCAACACGGTGTCGCAATAATGCTGGAAATGAATGGACTCCGCCCTCCACAAACATGTCAGATGCGCTACAAAATCTAGGGAGTTGCATAAGTTGGCGGTATGAGTTATTATACGCAACTTTGAGCTTCTCCCACTCTCGTTTAGGATAGTTAGACCAGAGTTCTGAGGTATACAGTGCCATACAGTGTGCTTTGAATAGCACTTTCCTGACAGCATTACTACAATGGTAGAACCTCCGAGAAAGCATACCGCTCCGAACGCTTATTGCTCTTCTTTGCCGCTCTATGTCTTCAATGTCACGTAGGTCATCTGTGAGGATGTGGCCCAAGTATTTTATTGAGGACACTGTCGCTAGATCCCTGCCCTCAAGACTCACTGTGGGTATGATCAGTGGTTCATTATTGTGTTTGAAGACACAAACGACTGATTTTGTGGGGTTATATTTGAGGTCATGGGATTTAGCATACTTTTCACTAAGGTGAAGAAGGCATCGCAGTGCATTTATTGATGGCGATAGAATGACCATGTCATCAGCGTAGCTAATATTGTTAGCACAGTAGCCGCTTATATGACAACCTTTTCTAATATAATATAATGAATGTTTGTTAAATATAATAGTTTTGTATGCATCATCTGATAGCTAAAGTATACAAGAACCAATGTGATATATGAAAATAGGTCAGATAAGTACACTTATGCTTCAAATACTATTTTTAAGCAACAAAAATGGTTGGAAAAATTCACGCCGTATTGACAGTACAATTTGTATTCCACCGAGCCGTAACGAAAGGGTTAAAAGGGCCAAAAATGATCTAAGTTTTCTACTGTAATAATTCGATTGCAATACTTTCATTGTGAAATAGTATTCCATGAAAGTTTTTCCAAACCACTTTCATAATCATGGGTACATATATAAATCGCTGCAATCGTTTCAAGAAAAATCTCTAAATAAGTATACGCTATAGGAGACTAAAATACTTTAGTCTCGATGTTTCTAGTCCGATAACTGGGCAATAAAAGCAATTCGCGACCTTTGTCATCTCCAGAGATAACACAATGGATTTGGCAGCAGTTTGTGATATTAGTCCCCGACAGCGCGGCGTGATGGGCGCCGCCATAAGTCGCCGAGTTCGCCTTTGTCATATCAAAACGTAATAAAACTTAACAGAGAGGGCATTTGCATGACAAAGAAGCCGATGGGTGCAGCGATCGCAAAACTGTGGCATGCGTCCTGATAAAAAAAATTCACTCACTAATAGCAATGAGTTTACTTTTGGTGTCTAGAGGTAGTTTAGCCGTCAGCCTAACGTACCTCCACATGTTCCAAGAAACGTATCTCCACGAGCGTCACGATGAGAATGTTCTAAGGAGCATACCTCCACCAACGTCATGTTGGACTGTGGTTGTCGTTGCTTATCTATGCAGGTTTTTTAGTATTTGTTAGGGGTGGAAGCCATGCTGTTTTGAGAATCAAACCCTCATCCCTATTGATGTTGATGGGATGTCTTTTGATTTCAATGGCTTCCCTTATTAGGCGTGCATGTCTCCCTATTATATCTCTATTATATCTCCATATTTTGATATTGTAAGCAAACACTTTTCCACTAAGCCAAACCTGCTGGCAAAATGCATCATTTACCCTCAATATGCTATAAACCCGACGTAAGCGGTGTACTCAAGCGGTCACCATCCAATCAAGTTCCGCCTCCAACGTTGATTTACTTCAGTGATCCAGCTTAAAACAACAAAAAATATTATATAGTATAGAGCTTCAGGCTTATCATCCAATCTCCTTAAAATATCTGATTAACAAATCACCCAAAATATGCCTCAGATACTACAGCTGCCGTCTCGTAAGTATTCTACTAAGAATATTTCTTTAGGGCTCCGCAAGCAACTTTCCAAAACACTTGTTTGGAGCATCTTAATGTACGGCTGTGAGACATGGTGCTTATCTGAAAGTGATAAAAAAAGACTAGAGGCCTTTGAGATGTGGTTGTACAGAAGAATTCTCGGAATTTCCTGGAGAGGCCACGTCACGAACAATGAGGTTCTCAGAATAATCAAGGAAGATAGGCAACTAATAAGAACCATCTCAGAGAGGCGAGCCCGATAGATTGGTCACATCATGCACCACGATGGTCTTCTTCACGATATTGTGGAGGGGATGGTTGAGGGTAGAAACTGTAGAGGGCGTCCTAGACGGGAGTATTTGCAGCAAGTATTCGAGGACATGAATTGTAGTGCTTATACTGAGCTGAAAAGGGTTGCGGAGGACCGACAGTAATGGAGATCGAGATGCAAGATTCTGTTGCTGCAAACCAATCCACCGGATTGATACTACGAAGAAGATGTCTCCCGTGCGTTCGAACCACGATTTCCAGTTCGAATGAAAACTTATGTCCCGAGTCAGCTAGATGCTCTGCCAGTGCTGACGTCATTGGGTGGCCTAGACTGCACGATCTCTCTTCTTCTTTTTTATCCTAGCCATTTCCCATCATCTGGGGTCAGCTCTCCTTGTGCACATTAACCTGCACGATCTCTCATGTTCGCTTATTCTTTTGGCGATAGTTCGCGATGTTTGTCCGATATACACCGTGGGGCAAGCCTTGCACTGTATTTTGTAAATACCATCGCAATCTAAAGGAAATTCGTAAATAAAATAAATTGAAATTGAAAAAAAACTGCTAATTACGAGTACATATTATGCAAGGAGTTAAAAAAAGTTACTTTCTTTGTGATGTACTCGTATTAACGTTTTTTTATCGAAATTTTGTATTTATCGTGTTTTAACAATTATTTTAGGTGAGCAACACCATGGCGTGTAGCAGACCCTGTCACACCATCTGGAGTGTGCGCTGTCGAATATATGGAGGTTCCTTAACAGACTTCGGACCGGAGTATGCAAAACGAGGACACAAATGAAAGCCTGGCAGTTTTACAGCGGACCAACTGAATGTGACTGTGGCTCGGAGCAGACCCTGTCACACCTTCTGGAGTGTGCGCTTTGTCCGAGTAGCTGCACCCAGGAAGACCTGACGATGGCCGGGAGTAACGCCATCGACGTCGGCCACTTCTAGGCAGACAGCATCTGACCCTGTTGTTTCCGACACGATTATATATAACAATTATTTTTTTTAATATCTGATCTTTATCAAATCAAAGTTTGAGTATGACTTCCCCGGTGTGAAGATTTTCCATCTCAAGCAGCAATTTATTGAAGAGCTGTTAGTGTGACAGCGGCGTCGCTTCCCTACAATCGGAGCCTTCGCTTTCTTCTTGCGATAAAGCGGTGCATGAAGCTTACTTCCTTTGTGATCCTCGGTGAAACAACTCTACAAACATTATTAAGTGCCATTACGGACTTTACGACACAGGTTTTATTCGAGATTTTTCCATTTGTATAATGTTATCGTATGTCCAAACGTGAAGAAGATTAGCAAAGTTTTGTTTGCTTTTTTTATGGAAACACATACAGAAGAATACCGACAGATGGTGATAGTGTTGTCAATGGTTTCTATGATGATTGCTTTTCTACATGTAGCTAAGCGATGCATGTGGAGTGTTGGTCCGCCAACGTCAAAGACTACAGCCCGACATTCACGCATCATCCTTTAATATTACGCGAATTTACTACCAATTTTAATTAATAGGCTTTGACTGACATTTTACGGGTTATGGATCAAATTCACACCAACCGGGAGTATTTGAGAGCTCAGAAATCGATTAAAAATGTTTTTTTTTTTTGGCTGACACGGGACATAAGTTTTCGTTCGGACCCGAATATATAATCTAAATAAACCAACTCAAAACTAAATAAATCATCAATCCTGAAGAAGACCCCTGCAATGGCGGTCGAAATATTGGTTGAAGGAAGTTCGCCACACACGGCTAAACCCAAAAGCCACAATATCTTACCCATTATTAATTACCATTCATTCATTTTTTAATACCAGTTTATTATTTTTACTGACTTTTATATGTATGTATTACTGATCATTTCTTATATATTTAATGTCCATGGATTGAATTTAATACTGAAAAATAATTAGTTTCCTATAATAATTTGTTTGTATTTTTTTCGTTCCAGACTCAGCGCGCTAGTGGCGAAGGCCGGGGCTGGGCCGAGCCCCCGGGATCTCCTCTGTTCTCGGCGGATGGTCTGGCGTACGTGAGCACGGCGGCCGTGCGCGACGGGCCCGCCAGGCACTACAGGCACGCCGTGCACGTGGGCGGGCCGCCCAACACGCCCAGGCGCGCGCTGCCTCTAACGCACGGCCGCTTCGAGGTGACGAGACTCCTTGCGTGGGACCACGACATCGACATGATGTGAGTACGCGAGCACGACACTTGAGCACAGAAGCACGCCGTGCATGTAGACTTTGGAAAATACCCTCCCTATACCATCCTGTTGATCAACGGGAGAAAAAAACACTAACTTTTCATTAATTATTATTATTGTTATATGTATTGGTATTAATATAGCGTTTTCAATCACCTGGGATGGCAGAACAAAAAGAGAAGTCAACAGTCGCATACATCAAGCAAGGCTAGCTTTCAATAAAAAAGCCAAAATTCTTGAGTCAAAGAATATTACTTTAAAGCTCCGAAAGCAACTTGCCAAAACATTTGTTTGGAGCATCTTAATGTACGGCTGTGAGACATGGTGCTTATCTGAAAGTGATAAAAAATGACTAGAGGCCTTTGAGATGTGGTCGTACAGAAGAATTCTCAGAATTTCCTGGAGAGACCAGAGTTCTCAGGATAATCAAGGAAGGTAGGCACCTAGTAAGAAACATCTCAGAGAGGCGATCGGTCACATCATGCGCCACGATGGTCTTCTTCACGACATTGTGGAGGGGATGGTTGAGTGTAGAAACTGTAGAGGGCGCCCTAGACGGGAATATTTGCAGCGAGTGTTCGAGGTTATGGGTTGTAGCTCTTATGCTGAGCTGAAGAGGATTGCAGAGGATCGAGAAGAGTAGAGATCGAGATGCAAGATTTTGTTGCTGCAAACCAATCCACCGGATTGATACTACATATATACGATACGTCATAGACTACAGCCCGAGATTCACGCATAATTCTTATTATTACAGGAATTTACTGTAAATGAGTGGTCTTCACGGGATGACTTTCGTCTACCACCAATTTTGATAAATAGACTATTACTAGCATTTTAGGGGAGAGAAGCCAAATTCACACCAAACAGGTGTATTCAAGAGCTCAGAAATCGTTTTTTTTTTTTTAATCTCCGTTTAGAATCGAACCCACGACTTTCGGCTTGCAAAGCAAACGCTTTGACAACTGAGCTATACCAGCCGGTTATAAGTGCGCGGAATCTTGTTCTGCAGGTTTCCGAGAACCATCTTTATACTGACATCAGCATGATGTAGCCCTTGCTGACGTTTGTCTCTTATTTCAGTTCGCTTCTCATACATGTGTCCGCCATATTAGGACTAGTTATATAGATCACCGCTGGTGGCGCCGGTGCGACAGTCCATCACGCCAGTTGTGTCCCGCTCGTAGGCGAGAGCTTATTGTATTGTGGCTCGGCCTAATGCTGTGACTAGGTCGAGCCCTAAATTTGTAATGTTTTATCGTAAATATATGTCAATGTGCTTCTGAAAAAGTCTGTGTTATCAATCTGCTCCTAATTCTGCCGTCACGCGACGGAATACACCTTTTTAGAGAGAGGAAAATGTTTGTACTCACGGGGACCTCCGCGTATACAGGTGATCAGGGACAAGGCATAGACAATCTGAGCTTACAGAACGGTGGAAAGGCAATTTGCGATATCCGCATGCTCCAAATATGGTTAAAAAAACGCGTATTTTCAATAAATGGCCGTTTTTTTTTCGTTTCCAAGGCCGCGAAACAAGAAGCTCTCAAATAAAAGCCGTGTTTCTCGAATTTATAAATCCCCGTAGTAACGTTTTCGCTTTACTTGTTCCCACAGGACTTATGTTTTCAAAGTCTTCGCACTAATTAGCATTGTATTAATAAACCCAAGGAGGAGATTGGCCTGGAAAGTCCGACCCCAAATAATAAAACGGAAGGGTTTAAATTGGGGTGCCGTGTACAGTAAATGACTACCCCCTTCTGCGTAATGAGCTATAATTTTTATTGAGTTTTTTGTTTTTCATTATTTTTTGTGCTTTTCTTTAGTACGGTTCATTTAAATTCGGATAATTTGTAAAACAAAAAACACACCCACTTTTTTTATAAAAAAATAATTTTTATACTAGAGAAAATACAACAGGATACCCGAGTATTTACGAATACATAAATACAGTGGTACCACGAAATACGAGTTTAATTCGTTTAAAAATCGACAGGCGTATACAACTGTGACGGGCAGCATTTGGAAAAATAAAGTACATTTTTAAAGTGAAATTTCCGCAATGTCTTAAAACTAAGGCGTTTAAGCAATGCATCTTCCCTGTATTAACTTATGGAGCATAGACGTGCAATCTAACAGCAAGTCTTACACATAAAATAAAGGTCACCCAGCATGCTATGGAGATCCATGAGAGTAGTGTCGCTAAAAGATAGATACGCAGAAGAACTAAAGTAGTGGATGCTACCCAACTAATAGGCACACTCAAGTGGCAATGGGCAGGACATATCTGTCGAAGAGACGACAGTCGATGAGGAAAAAAAGTATTGGAGTGGCGCCCAAGAACTGGCAAACGAACCATTGGCCGTCCCCTGCAAGATGGTCTGACGACATAAGAAGAATAGCGGGAGTGACTTGTAGGCTGATGATGAGTGGGAACACTTTCATTAAACTGTACGTAACTAAACTGGATACCGTTTTTTACTGAATCTAGTCGTCCGGTTTGAAGTGGCAAAACCGAGCAACACACTTTGAACGGATCGAATTTTTGCGGTATCCTGCAAACCGAATGTTTATGAGAATGTTACCACAGAAGCATGTATACTAATAAACGTGATCTTGCAAAAAACCGAACCCGCAAAAAACTTTGCCGTGGGAAAAGGCTCCAAGTTAAGAACGTCAGTTAAAAGCGAAATTACTTACCGAAGATTTTAATTTAATTGTTGTTTAGCAGGTTTCACAGGTGTTCAATGACCATACCAATCACTTGATTCAATCCTGTTGTGTTTTGCGTTTTTCATAATATCTCGTTCGTCATAGCGAAGAAGAAGTATAGCGAAATTCTCAGAAAGCGGTGATTCGAAAAAGTTCTAAAGCCTGTTCGCGAAGTTTAACAACCGAATGAAATAATCATTCCAATTATAATATTTATGAAAATGCGGACATTCAATGAACAAGCGGTCGGCAAATTAATATTAATGGCGGCGTTTCTAGATTTCAAATTCAAAGAGGTTAATTTATAAATTTCTGTCATCTTTTGAAGTCAAAGGTTCAAAAGTTTTCAACGTAACAATTGCTTTTGTGTAATACTTAATTGCCTATTTGGCATATCGCGATATTTTCAAAGTAATTGGGATATTTATTATTTATTAAGATCCCCCTTACAAGGAAGAGCACGTCCACCGCGCTTGAGGGCTGGTCGAGGTTGAGTCGTTCCCGCTTTAGGACCTCTCAGTCTCACGGCATTGCATTAACGCATAGTTTTATGTTAAATTCTTGTATTTTCGTTTTTAATAAAATAAATAACAGTCAACTCCAAAGTAATAGCTTTAAAATATATCCTCCTTAACCCTTTCGCATCGGTTCTCGATATATGCCGTCTAATATTCCCCTACCGTTGACACGAGGAGCCGTGATACATCGTTTTACTACTTTCAGTACTCATTGTGACATCTGCGGTAGGAACTTGGAACTGCAGTCATTCCTTTAATCAACCTACATGTATTATTTACAGGAATCTGTAAAGCATGTAAATAAATATCGTTAGGTTTCGTCACATCAGCGATTTTTCTGTAAACCACATTTGTCAATACCACCACATGTATGGAGTGACACAATGAACGTTTGTTAAATATAATAGTTTTTTATGCATCATCTGATAGCTAAAGTATATATAGAAGAACCAATGTGATATATGAAAATAGGTCAAATAAGTACATTTATGCTTCAAATACTAGTCATAAGCAAAAAAAATGGTTTGAAAAATTCACTCAGTATTGACTCTATAATTTGTATTCCACCGAGCCGTAACGAAAGGGTTAATATTAATATATGTACGAGTATGATAAACCAACGCTGCAAACAAGATTTTTAGTTTAAGCAATCATATTTTCCGTCCTGCATGTCTCTGCATAAAAATGCGACGTGATCTCCGTTGTTCGTGGAGTGTCACAATCTCTAATGGCGTGTTTGCGACGAATAATTTAAAATAAAAAGAAACTCTCGTCGCAGTCAAAAAACGAAACAGGCAACAACGAAGAAGATAACAAAAAAAAAGAAAGCCGTTATTATAATGGGGGGCGGATAAGAGAATACGTCATCTGTGTTGACGGTCCCGTCCCACGGCATTTCTGTTTGATCCGCGTAATGAGATTTTGCTTGGAAAAAAAGCGCGAAATTCATTCAAATTTAAGACGTTCCATTCTTTATCGCGAGCGAACAAAATGGCGGCGAGAAAAAAAAACAACATGGCGCAGTGTCAACATTCGAATTTTTATGGTTTCGCGCGCTTCTTATATTCAAATATTTATATTGTGCGTAATTAACCAAGCTTTCTTTTTAAGTCAGAAAGATACCCTTTCTTTCTACAATATATTTTTGAATTAATATTTTATTTCATCTTAACATACAGTCGGCCCTGCTAAAACGTTTTTATAGGATCGGATGATTAGCACGGTGTTCTCGAAGTCTGTACCATCTAATCCTAAAAAGCTATGCAAGACTAAATATTGACATGCCTGCGGGTATAGCTCAATTATCAAAGCGTTTGCTTTGCAAGCCAAAGGTCGTGGGCTCGATCCCCAGCGGAGATTACAAAAAAAATAATTTAATCGCTATCTGAGCTCTAAAATACCCCCGGTTGATGTGAATTTGATCCCTAACCCGTAAAGTGTCATTCATAGCCTATTAATTAAAATTGGTGGTAGACGAAAGTCGTCCCGTGAAGACAACCCATTCATTTTAAACTCCTGTAATAATAAAGATGGTACGTTAATCTCGGGCTGTAGTCTATGACGTTGGCGGATCAACACTCTACATGCAGCGCTAAGCCTTAAGCACCATGGTAAGCGTCACAGAATTCCACAGATGAGACTTCAAAAATTACTATCACCATCTGTCAGTATTCTCCTGTATGTGCTTACATAAAAATAAATTTACATGTCAGTACGTTTGTTCACGTTTAAACTGATGAAACTTTCATAGATCGCGAAACTGCAGTCTTCCAGCAAGTTAAGCAGCGCTCAGTGCGATAAATATTAAAACAAGGTGTGAAATACTTATTGTATTAGTAATTAAATATACACATAGTATACATCAAATTCATTATACGCATCAATTCATTCAGAAAAAATATCGGCAGAAACGGGATGCGAACCGCGAGCGTTGGAACCAACCGTTGCTCTTGTTCATTACCGTAGACCACTCGACCATCTCCTGCCCAAACTGATGCTCGGAATAAGTTGTATTTATACCATTTTTACCATCATATAACGATAGATGTCTCTATAGTAATATATTCAGAGTGTGTATATTATTATTTTTTATTATTCAATCAGTCAACATTTATTCACAAGCTTTTTTATTATTATACTTATTGTATTATTTTTTTGTTCCAGTTACTATCTCGGAATTCCCGAGGGTCATCCCGGAGAGCTGCACCTGTACCGCGTGGCCGCCGCGCCTGCTCGGGCCGGCGCAGCCCCGAAGGCGCCCCAGTGCCTCACGTGCACCCCCTGGGGGGCGCGCCCCCCGCCGCTGGAGGCCCCGCCCCCTGCCAGGGCCTCCTGGGGCGACGACTGGGAAGACGAGGAGGAGCACTCCACCGCCAGACCTGAACCCCAACCGCCAAACAGGAAGAAAACACGCGCTCCAGGTCAGATTACGAAATACGCAATTCATTCAAATTCTTTCTTCGTAATATCAATCCGGTGGATTGGTTTGCAGCAACAGAATCTTGCATCTCGATCTCTATTCCTTTCGGTCCTCCGCAACTCTTTTCAGCTTAGCATAAGCGCTACAATTCATGTCCTCGAATACTTGCTGCAAATACACCCGTCTAGGGCGCCCTATACAGTTTCTACCCTCAACCATCCCCTCCACAACATTGTGAAGAAGACCATCGTGTCGCATGATGTGACCGATCCATCGGGCTCGCCTCTCTGAGATGGTTCTTATTAGGTGCCTATCTTCCTTGATTAATCTGAGAACCTCATTGTTCGTGACGTGGTCTCTCCAGGAAATTCCGAGAATTCTTCTGTATGACCACATGTCAAAGGCCTATAGTCTAATTCATATAACATACGAGGGTTATCCGTAATATAAAATGCCCATGGGGCTACAATCCTGAAAAGCGCTGTTATGGTTGATCCCCGATTCTGTAGTGTACCTTGGTTCCCTCCTCCAAATTTCTTTCCTAGAGAGCTGCCTGCGGAGCTCAGTCTTGGCTTGGCAGCCGTACGTTATGGATCTCAACCTCGCTTCGCCCGCCAGGTGTGAGCTGCGCTCGGTGATCCGTTTCCTGTCGGCAACTCTGGGAGCTTCCATTGTTTAGACTGTTCTTTGGTTTCGGGTGTGAGGTAGTGCACCCGAGTTTCGTACAATATTTATTTACGTGAACACATCATCATCATCATCATTTCCATGACCGCTTCCTTAACTGGAGCATATGGACATCACGAGCCGCCGCTTTTAAACTCTGTTAATCGCTTTAGCCTTTGCCTCATGCCATGTCAGCTCTGCTTTCCGTAGCTCCGTTGAGTACATTCTTTAAACAGACTTTCCGACACTCGGGGCTTGAAAAAAAGGTAACTTTAGTTTATGTTCTCCTGCGGTATTCTTATTATGTGTCCCAACCAGGTTTCAACCCATCATACGACTGCATTGGAAATATGCGAAGATTCACAACCACAAATAAGAATGGAGAGCTATATATACGGCAATTTCTTTTGATCAAGAAAAGATGCTTTCTACAGACCACCATTCTCAGTGACCTGTACGCCGAAATATCTGAAATCATCATTCATACATACGTCTCATCTGTGGGATTCTATAGCGCTTGCCATGGTGCATATGGCTAAGCGCTGCATGTGGAGTGTTGATCCGCCAACGTCATATACTACAGCCTGAGATTCATGCATCATCCTTACAGTAATTAACTATGAATGGGTGGTTTTCACGGGACGACTTTCATCTACCATTAATTTTAATTAATAGGTTACGACTGGCATTCTACGGGTGAGGAATCAAATTCAGACCAACCGGGAGTTTTATAGAGCTCAAAAATCAATTAAAAATCTTTTTTTTATCTCCGTCGGGGAACGAACCTACGACCTTTGGCTTGCAAAGCAAACGCTTTGACCATTGAACTATACCCGCCTGTATTGTTTACAGTTCACTAAAAAAAAACATCATTGATACGTTTTTTATTACATGACAAAACCTATATTTTATTGCTTTTTTTCCGCATTTTTATAAGTCTATATATTTACGTTGCGTTTCTGAATAACGTATCTACGGCGTAAATAAGCGATGAGACTAGTTACCACGCAGCCTCGCTCGTAATCGATATACGCATTTAACTGTACATAACACTGCTGTTGTACTTAGTTACCAACATCCTGATTAAGCCCAGGATTCACTTATCGCACCACAAACTCCCTTAAATCTGCTTAAATCCGCGTGAATATCCCGGCTCGTGTACCCAACTAATGGGCGGGAAACATCAGTCTAACTTTGTCCTGAAACTTTTCAGTTTAGGGACCCTAATATGGACTCCAAGGGCGCACCGGGGACGCACAACATATAAAGTATAATCTATGCAAATGCTTGATTTGCGCTTTTCGGGAAATTTTGCGTTGGAAGTTTATGGCACTTGAAGTTTTGACAAAATAGTTATTTTCTTCTCGCTTCGATAGGAAACGTTCAAAGTTGATGGCTTACAAGTGTTCAGGGCAACACCTGATGCTAATCTGTGCGAAATCCCTTTTTTGTTGAACTTTAGCCGAATTTTTTTTTTTTTTATGTAAACGCATGCAGGAGAGCACAACCGGTCAAGACCAGTGCACTCTATGACGCTCAGCCAGGGAGGCTGGACGCTGCATGCGGGAAACGTGTGTTGTGTTCGTGTTTGTGTGTGGGTTGGGGAGATTGCAAGTGTATATTTATCTGTTTCTTGAAGAGATCCAGATTGTAGGAAGGAGGAAACACAGACGCTGGAAGAGCATTCCATAGCTTACCGGTGGCATTAAGGAAGGAACTTTGGAAGCTGCCAGTTCTTGGTCGACATATATTAACCGTGTATGGATGTTCGGCAAGTGTAAGACGAGTTTGTCGGCTGTGAATGGGTGCAGGAGGAATTAGTTCTTTAAGTTCCGAAGAGCAGCGACCGTGGTAATAACGGTAGAAAAGACTAAGAGAACCAACCTTACGTCTGTGTTCCATTGATTGTAGATTAGACGTAAGGGTGTCATTGTTTGTCCAAAGGTGACTGCCGTATTCAAGGATAGGTCGGATTTGTCCTTTATATAGAAGAAGAAGTTGTTTATCGTTGAAATACCGACGTGATCTACATAATACACCTAGTTTTTTGGAAGCGAGACCGGCTTTACACTTAATTGACTCGTAATATTTGACAATTTAAATATGAGCAATAAAACCTGTAGCCTAGGGCCTCAAAATATCAAAATTGTATTACTCGTAGTACCGAATTGTGTGCTTTCAGTTAAGAAAGGCAAATTTTGTTGAAAATAAGAAACATAAAACTATGTTTTTAAAATTAGTGGTTGACAAGATTATGTAAAAAGAGCTGACGATGAAAAATATTCTGTATTCCGATTTTAATCCTCATTTCTCATCATAATTTGTATTCCAGTGAGCCGTAACGAAACGGTCAAAAGTAATAACAGAATTTCCTCATTTCATTTCCTGTTAACTTTATTTTTACATTATGTTTCAAGCAATCTCTTTGTAAGATTGACTTTGACGCCCTCTTACAAATTTACACAATCGATTTAATGTAATCTTGATTTTACATACAATAAGTGACTCTACGAATAGGCACACTCAAGTGGCAATGGGCAGGTCATATCTGTCGAAGAGACGACGGTCGATGGGAAAGAAAAGTATTGGCATGGCGCCCAAGAACTGGCAAACGAAGCATTGGCCGACCCCCTACAAGATGGACTGACGATATAAGAAGATAGCGGGAGTGACCTGGATGCGGAAGGCGGAGGATCGAAGAGGATGGAGACTCATGCGGGAGGCCTACGTTCAACAGTGGACGGACACAGGCTGATGATGATGATGATGAAGTGACTCTATAGAAGAGTACAAGCAGTAATTCATGTAAAAAAACATGAACCATCACCGAAAGGGTTAATGACGTGAAACTTTTTTTACAATCATTTGGACATCATTGACGCAAAATGAGGGGGTGAACCATGAAAAATACGAAAAAATATTTTAGGACACAAATATATTAGGTGTTCCAAAATTATTTTTTTCGTTTTTTTCAAGTCATTTTTCACTCTCGTCATGGACTTATCACTAGTTCGAGGAGTGATAGAGAACGATTCTCTTAACGTCTACTCTACTCGAGTATGCTGATGACTCTGCCACTATAAAACACTCCACTACATTTGCGGATCTGCAGGACATTAGCAACCGGTTGCGACTCTTTGCACCTCATCATCATCTGAATCTGGTCCTAACTTGAGCTCATTCACGAAAAGGAAAATAATAATAATAATAATAATGATAAAGCTTTTATTCCAGCGGGATTATTGGGTGGGTTGTGCAATACCCAATCTGCCATATTTTTAGATACATAACATTGAACATATAGATATAACATAAATAGATATAAATATAGATATAAAATAATATTTCATGGTGGTCGCTGCACCATCTGCATCCAGTGATGGCTCAGGGAGGAGTTGAGCCATTCAGAAGCAGTCAGGATGATGGTGTTGTTGGACCTCCTTATCCTGCTGCAGAAGCCGGCAACACGGTGTCACAATAATGCTGGGAATGAATGGACTCCGCCCTCCGCAAACATGTCAGATGCGCTACAAAATCTAGGGAGTTGCATAAGTTGGCGATATGAATTATTATACGCAACTTTGAGCTTCTCCCACTCTCGATTATCGTTTCTGAAGTGTGTAATGTCATACAGTGTGCTTTGAATAGCACTTTCCTGACAGCATTACTACAATGGTAGAACCTCCGAGAAAGCATACCGCTCCGAACGCTTATTGCTCTTCTTTGCCGCTCTATGTCTTCAATGTCACGTAGGTCATCTGTGAGGATGTGGCCCAAGTATTTTATTGAAGACACTGTCGCTAGATCCCTGCCCTCAAGACTCACTGTGGGTATGATCAGTGGTTCATTATTGTGTTTATAGACACTAACGACTGATTTTGTGGAGTTATAGTTGAGATCATGGGATTTAGCATATTTGTCACTAAAATCACTTTGTACAAGTAGTACGAATAATTTTGATAGCGCGTACTTAATCATGAAGAAACGGCGATTACACCAAATTTGAATATATTGATAGGTTAATTAGGTATTATAGGTTAATTATAATGTAATGTAATCTATAAGAAGAATAGCGGGAGTGACCTGGATGCGGAAGGCGGAGGATCGAAGAGGATGGAGACTCATGCGGGAGGCCTACGTTCAACAGTGGATGGACACAGGCTGATGATGATGATGATGATGATAATGTAATGTATGAAAGTCGCAGAACTCGGTTACCAAATAATTTACCATAAATAAATCAAAGATACACGGATTTAAGCTTTAATAAACTTTAATGAATTGAAATACTATACAACTAACAACGTTTCCTTAGTGAAAAGCCAAGCTCATTTCACGGTTGAGAGGAATTAACGCATATCATACTTGTAAGTTAAGTTCTCGTTTTCCTTTTCATATTAAATAAATAAGAGTAACCTCAAGTGCCGTGGCATTTCCTGAATTTGTATCAATAAAAAATATTTGATTTGTGTTGGTTTTCAGAGCCTGAAGGAGAGCTTCCCTGCCTGTACCACAACGCCTGGTTCAGTCCCGGAGGAGCTCATTATGTACTGGAATGCCTCGGTCCAGGAGTTCCTCGTGCGGAGCTTCATGCAGCACGTCACGCCAATCCCAGACTATTGATGCATCTTCAGAACAATACCGACTTACAAGTGAGTGAAAAAAAACACCTCCTCTAACCTTCTGTTACCTTAATCAATCACTTTATTTTATATTTATGTAATCGCATGCAGGAGAGCACATCCAATCAAGACCAATGCACTTACTGACGTTCAGCCAAGGTGGATGGATTCTTTATGCGAGAAACGTGTGTTTATATGTGGGTTGGGAAAATCTGTTTCCTGCTATACCCCGGAGTGATGCTCGTTCGAGGCTCAACCAAACTACAGGTTGCCTACAGGCTGGATAGAGCAGCCAACCTCTCCTTACCAACCAGGTAGTCATACAGAATAATCAGTTTATTAAACCTTTCGTTACGGCTCGGTGGAATACAAATTATACTGTCAATACGGTGTGAATTTTTCAAACCATTTTTTTTTTGTGCTTAAAACTAGTATTTGAAGCATAAATATACTTATCTGACCTATTTTAATATATCACATTGATTCTTCTATCTTTTAGTTATCAGATGATGCATAAAAAACTATTATATTTAACAAACGTTTGTTATGTAACTATATACATTTGGGGGCATTGACACATGTGGTCTACAGAAAAATCGCTCCTGTGACGAAACCTAGCGATATTTATTTACATGCTTAACAGATTTCTGTAAATAATACATGTAGGTTGATAAAGGGAATGACTACACTTCCAATTTCCTATAGTAGATGTCACAATGAGTATTGATAATAGCAAAACAATATCAAATCACGTTAACCGATGTCAACGGTCGGGGAATCTTTGACGGCATATGCCGACAACCGATGCGAAAGGGTTACATCTTTGTTATTTCGATTCCGTGCAAAAAGAGAAGTAGGTGTAATTCAATGATAACTTATAATATATTAAATAATTGATTGCTTTTAGGAACGTGTTTCGGGGATAGCCTTGCCCGTGTCCCGCACCTTCCCAGTACAGGTGTCTGGAGGTCACCGGGCTCAGGTGCGACTGCTACTTCCTCCAGGACTAAGAGAAGACGAGATTACAAGATATCCATTAGTTCTACATGTGTAAGTATCATTTACTATGAACTAAAAAAATATTGACAATTTTGATGCCATTGAAAATAACATTTGGAATTCTATCCGATGAATATATTGATGTCCTCCTCTCAAAGTTAGATACCGATTTACTGGATCACAGGATGCAGGATCAGGTTCACAATATAAAGAACTTGTTTTCGTTTCACATTATCACGGTTTATTTGTCGAACACTTAAGCAACAAAAAGAACGTTGTGGCGCGCGCTGTTAGACGCACGCCCTAACGGTCGCGAGCTCCAACTGTCAACTGATCGGCGCTGCTAACCGTCGCTGCAGAAAAAGCGAATTCAAGAGATCGTTTTTTGTCACATGTGCGTCGATTGACATTTTACATTATGATAAAGCTAACCAAATAGCGCCACTGTCAATATCAGAAATTGAGCTTCCCTGTGGCGTCATTCACAACACATTGGTCAGGGAAGGAAGCTTTCCTGTGGCGCTACTCAATGATAATGTTGAGTGTTGTTTTGTAGATATGGTGGTCCAGGAAGCCAGTTGGTTACACAGCGCTGGAGAGTGGACTGGCCTGCTTGGCTGGCGGCGGCTCGAGGATGTGTGGTGGCGCAGGTTGATGGAAGAGGATCAGCCGGGCAAGGATACAGGCTGCTGCATGAGGTGTACCGCAGACTGGGGACGGTGGAGGTGGCGGATCAGCTGGAAGTCACAGAGTAAGTGGAGCTAGCCAGTAAAAAGAGTTGAGATTGAAGTGGTACCAGGAGGCATAGGTACAGGCTCCTATGTAAGATCTACTGAAGGTTGCTTTCCTTCAAACATATCACCTGTTGTTAGAAGAGTATGTTTTGTCATTTAAAAGTTTCATTCCTTTACAATTCATTTCTTTTGAATTGTACTCTTTATTATAATGTATTTATCGTTATATCTCTCAATAACGGATGTGACGGATAAGATTAACGATCTCTTTCTAGATTCCTGTTCTTATCATATAATGTATTCTTAACCTTTCCTTTGATGTGCATCTTCTACACATTGCTTCTAATAACCATCAATATCTCTATAAATATAATAAATACAAAGTTAAGATTTTAGGTATTCCTCCATAATATATTTAGGCATTGATTTAAAAATAATATGAATAATAATTAGAATTTATCGGATACATCGGAGGTATTTTGTGAATATCGGAAACAAATTCGCGCTGTGAGTGCCTTGTTCTTGGGTCTCGACGATGTGCGGGAAGCGCGACACTATATTCGCATCTCGGCAACTACCATGACTAGCGGCAGTAGCTCTCAAGCTTGAAACCAAAGTGGACCTATGCCCGTTCCGTGAGCGTAACCAGATGTTTTTTTAATGTTTTCAGCCAATAAATCTCAATTATTATAATTTTTACTTGAATTATAATTAATTAAGGGATCAGCTATGAATGTTCTTATTTTTTCGATTTAAAATCGCTGATTTTTTATTGTGTACTGATTACCCAACACTGAAACGCGCGCTTTTATTTTAGCACCGTAAAGGAAAGGTTAGTACACAAATTAGATATTATCAATCGGGTGTCAGGTGGATAAAATACAGTCCAATCTAAGCTGTTCCTTTTTATTCTATATCGTATTATATTTTAACATCCATTTCCAATTTTGTGGATCAGTGCCCAAGTCTTAAATTTGTTCATAAAAATACTTTGTTGAGTTTTCTCGTCTTGAACTTGTATATTTTGTATTTTTTTTCAGATATCTGCGTGACTCTCTGCACTTCGTCGACAAACGCCGCGTGGCCGTGTGGGGATGGTCGTATGGAGGCTTCGTGGCGGCTCTCGCTCTGGCGAGCCCCCTGGCTGTCTTCCACTGCGGCATCTCAGTGGCTCCAGTCACCAGCTGGAAACTCTACGGTAAAGCAATCTATATAATGTTATTTATATTTCCAGCAAACACTTTGAGATCCATTTCAATATTAAATTTATAAGTATTGCATACGTTGTTTTGACATGAATCACAATGAGCACTGTTTTACTTGTTGGAAGACTGCAGTTTCGCAATCAATGAAAGTCAAAATGAATCAGTTCCAACGTGTGTAACCATAATAAGATGGAGTTTCTCCAGAGAGTAGGCAGGTGGATGGGTGGAGCTTAGGAATGGGGTTAAGAGATCGGCTTAGATCTATGTAAGCAAATAAATGTTCGTTATATATAGCCGGGTACATAAGCCACTGGTAAGAGCGTTTGTTTGTCATATAGACGTTGTCGGTTTAAATCCCGACCAAGCTTGATTTTTATTAAAAATATATTTAATAAAATCTAAGCTCCTATACATGCCCCTGGTAGGGTTGAGCCACCTCTTAAGGACAAAACAAAAATTGTCCAGAACCCGGAAGCTTCGGGCTGATCATCCGATTTCCTTAAAAACCTTGATTATTGAACACCCAAATATTTTTCTGGTACTACTGCTGCAGTCTATGCAAGTTCGCGGACTCTTGCCCTGGAGGTTTCCGGGAACTATCTATGTTCCCATGTGGACCTCCGGGTATGCAGGTGTTCTGGGACAAGGCACGGATAATCTGAGGTTACAGAACTGTGAAACAGAAATTTGCGGTATTCATATGATCCAAATATGAGCGGATATAGTAAAAAGTAAAAAAATAAATTATTTTATCGAGTTTTAAAAAAAAATAAATAAAAATGATTCCACGTTACATCACTACATACACTTTTATATTTATTATTGAATGGTTATTTATTTAATGGAATGATTTTGAGCGCAGGTGAATTAAGCATTTTGTATGTTTGGTTATCTATATGTTGTTGGATTTTAATATATATAAATATATATATATATATTAACATCCTCCTCTCGTTAAAAGGTTGTTATTCAGTCGCGTGGTGGCAGGATGAGAAGCAGATCAACCACACAAAAACAGATGCACATATATATTCCGATGACTTGACAAACTTCCGGCCCAAGCGGAATAACATACCGGGCCGGCCATAATGCGACCTTCTCGGCCGTCGGCACACAACTGAGTGCGCTCGTGATGAGTTGTCGCCCAGCGCCCAAGTGGTGATATACATAATTGACGTCACACCCGGATTTGTCCAAAATGCCAATATGGCGACACATACATGTACGACAAGCGAACAGAAATAAGAGACGAATCATGCTGATGTCAATATAAATATATCTTGTGTATACTATGTTCATTTTTTTACGCAACGTTGGCCACTCGGCCATTTGAACTGTTCATATAAATGTATATATCAAGCCTAGCCATTTGTGACAACTATTATAATCATGTGATGTGTTGAATGTTTCAGATTCCGCTTACACGGAGCGCTACATGGGCCTCCCCAACGCCACGGGCAACTACCGAGGATACGCAGAAGCTGACGTCAGTCGCCAGGCCGAGCAGCTGAGAGACAAGTTGTTCTACCTGGTGCACGGAGCAGCTGACGACAACGTCCATCTTCAGCAGAGCTTGCTGCTAGCTCGGGCTCTAGCCGCCAAGGGAGCTATCTTCAGACAACAGGTTACACACAAGCTACATCTATTATTTTAGACTTTTACCTGTATGCAGAATGATACCTAGGAATAAAATGACGGCAATGAAGTTTGAGTCACTCGTATGCTGCTGGGCAGTCACGCCAGTGTGTTTGCTCTAAACATGATATCCACGTGTTTGACCTTTATTGTCTGTGTCGTCGCGGGGGATCTTCTTATGACGTCAGCGTATGTTGTGTGTAATATGCGAGTGTGATGAGGATTTGTTGAAATTGAAGTGCCAAACTGCAAAGAAGCAACTTAGCATTACAGACTAACACCCCCTTTACTTAAGGAAGAACGACTTTACGTCGCCGGGATAGTTATCGGATCGCGTGGTGGCGGAATGAAGAGCAAATGAACAGCACAAAGACTTTTTCAGAAGCACATATATTTTCGATAAACTTGAAAAACTTTCGGCCCCGGACCAAGTTACATGCTTTCGGGCACCGGGCCGATCACAACCCGACACTCTTCACAGTTGAGGGACAACTGAACTGGCCACCGGGCCCAGCGCCGCAAGTGTCGATCTACAGAATTAATAGCCCATCAATGACAGTCAACCATGTGCATTACTAATGTCACACCCGAAACTGGACTTGTCAAAAAACCAATATGGCGACACATACATGTACGACGAGCGAACAAAAAAAAATGAAAGATCGCATATCGAGGTTTTCAGCACCAGCCTGCAAGGGCTAATCAAGTTGATGTCAAGATAATTTTAATAATATTTTTACTTTAACTGACTTTGAACTAACTTTTTTAAAAGTTCCTTGAAAAACGAATTAACGAAGTTTCGCTGTACATATAAGAATAACTTAATATGATAAGCATGTTTTGTTTACAGGTGTATCCAGATGAGGGCCACAGTCTGTCAGGTGTCAAGAAGCACCTTTACAAATCCATGGCAGCCTTTTTGGACGACTGCTTCAAGAAGCAAGTCCCGCCCGAGTCCAAGGCGGGACTCAGGAACGGCGGGGGCTCGGAATGAACCGAGGACAATTACATCTGGGACGTGGAAGATTGATAACAACCGACAAGTAAATAATGAACAATTAAAACGAATGAACATAGTGAATTTTCTTCCATTTGTAATTGATCGTTGATTTTTATGAGAGGTAAAACGGTTACTTTCTTGAAGTGACATTAACCTTTTCGTTACGGCTCGGTGGAATACAAATTATACTGTCAATATGGCGTGAATTTTTCAAACCATTTTAATGAAATAAGAGACGAAAGATTGTATATCGAGGTCTTCGGTACCAGTCAGCAAGGGCTATATCATGCTGATGTCTCATGTTTGTATATGTTTGGCTAAAGAAAGTCTTGCATTGTTTTGTGTAGGTTCAATTTGATACATATATACCACATAGTATCGTGTATCACTACATTGAATTTTACATTTAGAGACAATCCTCCAATAAGAACACTTTTTTGATTGGTAACAAAGATTTTTCCTAAAGTGTTTATGACTTGTTTTTTACAACTGTCCCTTGAGTATTATTATTTTGGATTGAACTACCTTTAGGGACTAAATGGTCCAAAACATCGGGCTAATCATGCAATCATATGTAAACGTTAAAGGAGGATTGACTATACTATGATACGTGGTTGTGTTTATATATATTTAGATGCCCTTTCATAAAAATATTCCATGGCAAAAACTCAATACACATTATTATAGAATGAATAATAACTGTATGCAGAGTAATTTGTTGACTTAAGGTAATCAACTTAGCACCCGTTTACAGAGACATTTCTTAACCCTTTCGTTATGGCTTGGTGGAGTACAAATTATACTGTCAATACGGTGTGAATTTTTCAAACCATTTTTTTTGCTTACAACTAGTATTTGAAGCATAAATGTACTTATCTGACCTATTTTAATATATCACATTGGTTCTTGTATCTTTTAACTATCAGATGATGCATAAAAAACTATTATATTTAACAAACGTTCATTATGTAACTCCATACATGTGGTGGCATTGACACATGTGGCTTACAGAAAAATCGCTCCTGTGATGAAACCTAACGATATTTATTTACATGCTTTACAGATTCCTGTAAAGAATACATGTAGGTTGATAAATGGAATGACTGCACTTCCAATTTTCTACCGTAGATGTCACAATGAGCACTGAAAGTAGCAAAACGATATATCACGTCAACCGATGTCATATGACGACAACCGATGCGAAAGGGTTAAGGTAACCAACCTATAATAGCTACTTTCTTTTAGAATGATTAAAGTAAGAAAGCATCAGCCTTCGACTCACCTCAAATCTTAAGAAAAGTCTCTACAAACGGGTGTTAAGCTCGTTACTTAAGTAAAGGAATTTCTCTGCATACGAGTGTCATTAATATGAATGCTTGATTGGTGAATTCAGTTCAAGAAATTAAATCGTTTTCAAAAAATATTAAATACGTTATAAGGTATATCTAAAAATTTTGAATATCATAAAGGTTTCTTAAAAGAATAAAACAAGTAAAACTTTGCATAAAACCACAAACTCAGTGGTTTCATACAAGTTTTTACTTGTTTTATGCTTTAAATATGACAAACCATAAAGTTACAGCGTTCTACGAGTTTCTTAATTATTTTTAAGATTTAAATTAAATTGAGGAAGGCTTGGAAGAAAATTGTTTCTATGCGATCTGATTTTGAAATCAATGAACAGATGTAGTTGTCTTGACATTAAAGATGATAATACTCTACGATTGAGTACATTACAATTATAAAGATATTTGACATTGATAATAGAAAGTAGTTTCTAAATAGAGTAAATCTTTAAATAAGAAAATGACGATAATCAAACGTTCCAATTTTAAATTTCAAATAAAGAACTAATTCTCAGTGTAGTCAAAATGGAAGACAAAAAAATCAGTTGTGTTCTTTTATTTCCATTTGTGAACACAATTCACTAATACGTTTAAAAAAAATGTTACGTGTAGAATAATGCATCAATATTAAGATTTAATGCCTTCCAATATTGAATATGGTTGTAAAGAGAAAAAATTCCACAGTAGTTAAAGGCTTGATCATTGATCTACCCGGTTATGTCACTTTTAATATAAATTAATAAAATAATTTAGCTAAGTTTCAAACCCTTTTTTTTCTAAATTCAAAAATATTTTTTAAAGCCAATTAATTATACAAGTATTTCAATTGTTTGTGGCTGTATTAGGCACTCGAACCTTGTGGCTACAAATAAATTGATTGATTAAATAACGTCTTAGGTTTTATAGCCAGATTTGGTATTGCGGCTTTTGGGTTTAGCCGTGCGTGGCAAATCGTTTCGATCCAATATGTCGACCGCCATTGCAAAAGTCTTCTTCACATAGTCCTCAACTCTGAAGAAGACTCCTGCAATGGCGGTCGAAATATTAGTATATACGAAATAATTCGCCACACACCGCTTAACCCAAAAGCCACAGTTCCAATTAATTGATTGATTCTGTTGAATAATTTTTTATCGACTTCGAATTAAAAAATATTTTTATTATGTAACATATTATACCTTTCTTTGCTATCACTTTGCAACAATTGTATCACCATTTTTGCCGTTAATATTTGGTGAATATTGATGAACAAACGGATGTGAACTGAAGACTTTCACATTGTGTTAGAGAGAAACACAAACAATTACTTATTTTTATAAACTTTAATACGTATCTCTCTATTCTATTCGAAAAATAATATTTCTTAATAATTTATTTTAATTTAAAAATATATAAAATGTAACATAGTTTTAAGCTAATTTAATAAATCAAATTAAATATTTACAAATTTGTAATTAAATCTAGTAAAATTCATCGATAATATTAAAATTAAAATTCTCTTAACCTTACATTAAAAAATATATAAAAATAAATTTTATTATTCTTTATTATAATATGAAAAATATTTATTATATATAAATAAACACATTATTATTGTAAATATATAAATATTGTATATAATGTTTCAATAGGGAAAACTTTAAAATATTTGCTAATTATTAATTCTTCTTAGGTTTCCATGTCCAGATTTAGTATTATGGCTTTTGGGCTTAGCCAGGTGTAGCGAATTGTTTCGATAAAGTCGTCAACCCTAAAGAAGACCCCTGCAATGGATCGAAACAATTCGCCACATACGGCTGAACCTAAAAGCCATAGTACCAATTATTAATTCATTTAATATTTAAAAATAATGCTTTTTTTCTTTTTTTTCTCTTACTTGTTCCATATCTGAAACATATTTGGGAACTTATATATGGTTCCGACAAATTCCAGAGCTGAATCAGAACTCTCATCTGTGAAATTCTATGACGCTTACCATGCTGTATATGGCTAAGCCCTGCATGTGGAGTGTTGATCCGCCAACGTCGTAGACTACAGCCCGAGATTCACACATTGTCCTTATTATTATTATTCCGGAATTTACTATGAATGGGTGGTCACCAATTAAATCGGAAATCGATTAAAAATCCTTTTTTTTTTATTCTCCTTCGGGCGTTTAAACGAACGACCTTTGGCTTGCAAAGAAAATGCTTTGACCATTGAGCTATACCCGCTGGTTTAAGATATCCTTCGAGTTAAAGTGAAAATATTTGGCAAAAGTAAAAATCTTTCAATCCACATTTAAGTATAAGTATTTTTTTTAGTATATTTTCAATACATGCTTCACTTACAAAAACTATGTCATGAAAAAAATTTAATTTGTATGGAATAATATCAGTTTTCGCACAATTTCATAGTTTTAAAACATTTATATAGGTGGTCATTCATTTTATTACTTTTAAATACATTTAAGTACCTAATTATTTATGTTTTTACTCTCATATAGGATATTACATAGTATTAGTCAATCAAAGCAATAGATCTGTACATAATGTAATTTTTAAGGGTCCAAGACTTGATAGATTGTTTAATTAAATTTAAAACTATTAAATATTTCCCCCCTTTCATAAAAATACTTATAAATGATATTAAAAACGATTAATTTATTTGATTTACTTATTACATACCTACCATATAATAAATACGTTACATTAGAATTAAGTTATCTTTACTATTTAAAGTTTAATAACATTGTTAAGTAATCCTGTATAAATTGTTCCTTGATTTATCATTTTACTCGATCTATAATCTAAATACGAATATTATGGTTCCCACACAAATATTATTACCCGATTACCGGTTTTTTTGCAACATTCTCAATACATATTCGTTCGGTGATAAAGTTTGAGTCATGCTACGATATATAAATATATGTACAGTGGTACCTTGACATTTTAGACACTATTTTATACATATTATGTAGCGTTGCTATAAATATCGTTCCCAAACAATTCGTTCTACGACTCAACGGTAACGACGTGAGGCGCACTGGACGTATAATGCACAGGACATTTGGTGTACGGGTCAACTGGTGCACTGGATGTCTCGCTAACCTAACCTAACTTAACCTAACCAAAGGATATATCTAGTGATCTTAGAGTCCAGAGATCCATAGGTCTCGTTAACGAAATAACTTATGTTAGGTTAGGTTAGCGAGACATACAGGACACCAGTTGTCCCATGCACCAGACGTCCAGTGCACCACACGTCGTTACCGATGAGTCATTGAATAAATTGTCTGGGAACGATAAGTCGTGACACTTTTCTAAAGCATATAAACACTTGTATTAAACAAACACTGAATGTCATACAACTTACATTTTCTTTTATTTGACTTTTATTTCTTAATTGTTAGTATAAAATGTTAAAAGACCAAACCTTGAAGATGTGAAAAATCTTGTGTCTTGCCAGTGAACGAGCAATAAAAACTTTCTCTATCAACTTTCGTAGACTAGTAGTGATTATTGTACTTAATTATCATGTTTCACTTAGGCATTGTTATGTATATGTAAAGAATATATTAACTTAGGTTTTAATAATTCATCATTGTTCTGTCGGGATGTGGGAGTATAGTTGATGTGTTGTGATCTGTGGATTGCTGAGAAGAAATTGTCATACGTGTTGGAAAGGGATCGCTGGAAATACTCCGACATTCCGAACAAGAAAGAAAATAAATAATAACACGGTATAATGTCACGGAGAATTTAATGTCAGTAAGTAAGCTTAATATTTAAACAGTTTTAAAGATGAAAAGTTACAGAATATGTACATTAGATTGAATTTAATGACTAGCGAGATTCTGTTTTATGGCGAGTTCTATAAATGATTTTTTGAATAATGAATTACAAGTAGGTAGATTTCGACTTGAAGTTTGTAACACAGTGGATTTTCTGACGGGCGGCTTGATGAGTGCTCAGGTTATGGAGGCGTCGAAGTAGAGAGAAACGAGATCTGGTCCGTCTGGTCGTCTGCTTATATAGAGCCAGCTTGACTGCCACTTTGATCGGTGCAATAGTACTTGAAGAGACCTCTGGTGCAGCGATTCTATCGACATATATGAAATATATAAGGCAAGATTATTAGGCAGGCATGGATAGTGAAATTGGTACAATTGATAAAACATAAGTCCGCCACAGTACTAACCAACACTATTGGATGATATACCACTTACTATATACACTAATATTGAGCCGTACTTACAATACACAGATAACAATAGTTTTTTGCTTAAATTAATCAAATGGCATAATCCTTTACATATTTATTGACTATGGGTTCAATTCAAAACGTGGTTTCATAGTCCACATTATAGTAATAGTATCAAATGGTCAATATTTTTATTCTCTTATATTTTTCAGTGGAAATTCATCAATACTTTTTAGTATTTTACCATTATTTTTATTAATTATCTACATTTTTTCACGTTAACCTTCCAGCAGGCGCTAGTTGTAAATTTTAGGTCATCAATTTTTCTCCTTGTAAATTGTGTTTTCCGTAGATAAATGTTAAGGAATTTCTGTAAGGTTATGAAAAATGATAAATGACAGTACTTTATTAAATAAAATTTGACTTTCTTTAAAAGCAAAAAACGAAACAACACTCTAAATATTTCAAAACAATATATTTTATCAACATGTTAATCAGAATGAATATTTGCCTTAAGTTTCGTTGTAGTCCAATATAACCTCAGGCTTTCTGGTGTCAGAATCCATTTCATCGTCGTCATGTAATGTTGACAGAATTATTATAGATTTATTTTTCCGAGGTGCATAGGAAAGCATATTTTTTTCTTTTTAGAAACTAAAAAGAGTGGATACCACAGTTTTACTTTTGTCTAACAAAAATTGTTTTTAGATGTTAGGTTAGAGAGACACTGTCCTTCAAATAGTTCGGATCTCGATGCTTGCGACTAAATGATAAAAGTGGGGGAAGCGATGAGGTGCATTTGTAGCAAATCTTATAACAGAGCAACCGCTGGAAGGTTAAGTAAGTTTCTAACTTATAGTGATTTACTGTCATATATTTTTCCTTATTATTATTTATTCTCAATCTTCCTCTTAAAAAAATAATTTAGCTAAAAATATGCAATTGAAAATGTATTATTTGACAAAGCAAAATTCTAAAATGACTTTACAAGTCACATTTACTGCAGTATACTAACAGTTATCATTATTCCTTTTAAGTAATAAGTAAAATTAAGAACTATTTTTGTTAAGGATACAAAAATGGCTTTAACAGACATTTTCAATTGACAAGAATTGGTTAAATATTTATCAATTTTTACCTACCTACAAAATGTCCACTAAAAATACAAATATATTTTACAACCAAAAATAAAATGTTTTTGAGTAAAACAATGTAAAATAAACATTTGTTTTATATTAATAATGGTTCCACCGCATTTTTCCCCAGACAATTCGTTCAACGACTCATCATTTGTCGCACGGAAGAACTGGTGCACTGGCTGTCTCGCTAACCTAACCCAACCTAACCTAACCTAACCTAAGGAATTTTCCAGTGATCGTAGAATCGAGAGATCCATAGGTCTCCTTAAAGAAATAACTTGGGTAAGATTTGGTTACGTTAGCGAGACAGCCAGTGCACCAGTTGTTCCGTACACCAGACGTCCAGTGCGCCCCACGTCGTTACCGATGAGTTGTAGAACGAATTGTCTGGGGACAAGATGTGGTGGAACCTGCTTCAACTAGTAACACTGTTATAACTACATTTATTATTTTATTAAATATGAATACAATATTATTACTGTTCATTTTAATTATATACTGTGTATAAACCATACTTAATTGTGTAAGGTATTATAAAATATGATATTAATCTAGTTTCTATTCTAAGTACTACTTTACTTTGTAAGTATTTAAAAAGCGAATTTTAAAAAATATTTTCAAATTGTAAAATATAAATAAACATGTCGTCTTAAAACAAAAGTGAGAGGAAAATAATAATTCTATTTTGGATGATTTTTGAAAATTAGTTATCTTTAATGATATTATTTTTTGATCTATTTGGATTTGGATGATGTATTAACTTTATGGTACCTTCTATTATAATTCAAGAGTTAAGCATATAAAGAAAATGTTTCAATTATTACCATACTTTGTTGATCTGGTGTCAGGACCTATCGTTTCCAGACAATTCGTTCAATGACTCGTTGGTAATGAAGTGGGGTGCACTGGACGTCTCAAGCACGGGATATTTGGTGCACTGGATGTCTCGCTAACCTAACCTGAAATGAAATATAAATGTGTCCAGCTAAAAATGTTGATTTATATAAATATAAACTCCTGCCATTTAATTTATGGAACAATTAATATATAATTTAAATAATTATTAATTAATGCTTTAGGTACCTTTTATCTCTCAACAGTTTCTTTTGAATATAAATTTTGAATATTCAATAGCCTTAAAAGGAACAATATTCTTTTGTTAATGCTATTTGAATAATTCAAATTTTCGAATATTTTTTTTACGCATCTTTTTAATACTGTTTCTAAACAAATTATTCAGTTGTGTGATGTGCCTTCTTACGTGCTAATAATTTTTTTTTTCAATTTCGAATCCATTGACCAACTTAAAAAGATTAATTTAATTATAAAGTTACTATATTTTATATAGAAAAGCATAAGTTATTTTTGGATTATCAATTTTTATTATCGATTTTCAATGAATTTGAATATTCTATTTAAGTTTGAATCCATGAACTTGTTGTCATGATATTCAATTACAAAACTAGTTTCAAATACTTAGATTGATGGAAAACAAAAATAGGCAGTGATGGAAAAAAACAACCTAATTGGATGAACAATTTACTTTCTAGATTTAATTGACTCGGTCCAAAGAAGAGCAATTCATCTCATCTCGTCTCCATATAGTCAGTTTTCTCGTCAGTTTCAACATTTCCAAAACCCAATCATGCACTTTCTCCATCAAGAAGACTGCTATGGATCCTATATCTTTCAACGGTTGTTCTCTGCCAAGAGCAAGTTCCATCAACATCCTTGGAGTATCAATCTCGAATAATGTCAAATATTACGAGTCAATTACGTATAAAGCTGGTTTCGCTTCCAAAAAACTAGGTGTATTATATAGATCACGTCGGTATTTCAACGATAAACAACTTCTTCTTCTATATAAAGGACAAATCCGACCTATCCTTGAATACGGCAGTCACCTTTGGATTGGAGCCCCAAAATACCTTCTAAACTTAATTGACTCAGTTCAAAGAAGATCAATTAGTTTGATAAACAATGACACTCTTACGTCTAACCTGCAATCAATGGAACACAGGCTTAAGATTGGTTCACTTAGTGTTTTCCACAGTTATTACCCCGGTCGTTGCTTTTCTGGACTTAAAGAATTAATTCCTCCTGCACCCAAGCCCTTAATTTTTACTAGATTGTTAACCCAATAATGTCATCACTGAATTTTGTAATATTAGTCATAAAAAAATAGCTGAAATTCCAAAAGAAATTTCTTATTTGAAAAGCTGAAAATGTAGATTCAAATTTTATTGTAGCTATTGTAAAGGAATTTTCTTACGTGGTAAGATAGAGTAGGATTAAATGATTTTAAATATAATTAACAGTTTAACATGTTACCAATTCAAGACTTGCTGTAGTAATACTAACTTCGCAGCCTTAGACTAAGGTCTATTTGACATCTAACTGATGCACCTATTATAGAATCACGGGAACGCCTTCAGTGACTCTCTAACAAGTAGCTTTTTGCGTGCGTCCAGTAACAGGTCCCCATCTGGGTCTCCAAAAACAGGACAGGACAGGGAAGGTTTTCACCAAGCGAGTCCTAAAAGCATTAAGGTATTTTTTTATTTTTAAATTGCTTTTACTCGCATATGAAAACGTTTTTGATTTGATTTTTTCATTTTATGTAAGCACATTTTCCACAATGTCGACAGATGGCAGTAGTAATGCTGAAGTCTCATCTGTGGATTCTATGCCGCTTACCATGTTACATATGGTTAAGCGCTGCATGTGCAGTGTTGATCCGCCACCGTCATAGACAATAGCCCAACATTCACGCATCATTCTTATATTACAGGAATTTACTATGAATGCGTGGGCTTCACGGGATGACTTTTGTCTACAACCAATTTTAATTAATAGGCTATGACTGGCATTTTACCGGTGAGGGATCAAATTCACACCAACTATATGTATTTTAGAGCTTGGAAATCGATTAAAAAACTTTTTGTTTTTTTTCTCCGTTGGGGATCGAACCTACAACCTTTGGCTTGTTAAGCAAACGCTTTGACCATTAATCTATACCCGCCGGCAAATTTTTTAAATATTTTTGAATTCAAGATTAAATAATGTTAAAACATATTATTGTTAAAAATTACAAAAAATAACTATTAGCCATTTTATCGCTGACTCACATTGTAAAAGGTATTTTTGTTTACTTAATAGAATTAAAAAATTGTGTTTATTTCTTAAATTTAAATATTTGATGAATTTTGAAATGTAAAAAATATTTTCTCACTTCATGTGAACTGTTACTATTTAGGAACATTTAGGGAAGAGAGAGGAGCTCTTTTTAAAGCATGAAATGTAATTTGTCTTTACATTATATTGTATTATTATATTAGGGTTATAATTATGATAATTGAAATGATAAATAATTTAAATAAAAAAAAAACAAAGCAAATTGGTTAAAAAGGCCCAAAATTACTGTACATAATATGTTATAAATTTTATAATTAATTATTATTACTACATATTAAGTTTTAGGTTATGAGAGATGAAGTGGTTTAACATACAAAAAGAATTGGAATCTTATTGAATAGTTAAATTAATATTTTTATATCCTTTATTATTTTTATTTTTTAATGTAAGAATAAAATATGTTTAAACATCTTTACCTAAAAGATAAGACGTCGCCGGGATCGTTATCAGCACGCGCGGTAGACAGATGAGGAGCAGATGAGCAAAACGAAGACTTTTTTAGAAGCACACTGACATACATATTTCGGTAAAGATTGACAAACCTGCGGTCATCTGTCTGGGGACCGAGATTGCTGCTTAGGCCCCGGACGGATCACAACTGCGACTTGTCAACGCAATCGGAACTCGTAACTAATGCAGTGGCCCTTTTTTGGAATTAATGGCGAACCAATGACAGACAGCCATGTACATAAGAATGACGCACCAATGCCAAGACCTGTCAAATGACCAATATGGCAACACATACATGTCCGACGAGCGAACAAAACGAGACGAAAGATTGTATATCAACGCTTTTCGACACCAGCCTGCAAGGGCTATATCGAGCTGATATCTGTATCCATACATTGAATTTTAATTATTATATATTTCGCTTACTGAATACTATAAAGAATGAGTGTTTTTTCTTGAAAAGCTCTTTAGCCTCGCCATTTTTCATCATCTGAGGTCGGCTCTCCTTGTGCACATTCGTCTGTCTGTCCTGCGTTTCATTCTCGGTCAAGCCCAGAGTTTTCAGATCCTTATTAACAGTTGCAGTCTAGGTTGCCTTGAAAAGCATTTTTTTGTATTTAAACCACTTCTACTTGTAAACCTCAATCGATCCTCTGTAATCTTTATGCTTACAAAAATTATATCTAGTTGCCTTTTCTCGCAAGGAATTTTCCAACTTGCGGGGGATTAGATGAAACGTTTAAGAATAATGACCCACGGTCAGGAGTATTGTACATTACCCTGTTCATCTGAAAAAAATTAGTTAGAATTTTGTAAAATATTTATTAAAATTTCATCCCTTATTAGTCTGTACTTAATTAAACATATAATTATTGATCCTCCAAATTATTTCTGTGATGGTATTCATAAATTAAACTTCTCATTTTTAGTAGGCGCTAGGAAAAATGTATTCTTTCTTCTTTGTAACATAAATCCATAGATGACTTGTATCATTTAAACATAAAAACATTGTAAATATTTCACTAAATAATTAAATAATATAATTGTTTCTTAAAATACATATGAAGTAAATTGTATTTAAATTGGCAACAAATTTAGTCAAAAAATAACTGAATTCTGTATATGTAATACTACACTGTTAACTTTTAGGTTATAAATATATAATATTAAATTTTAGTTTTATTTTAGGTTATGAAAACTGTTGCTTACTTTTATTATAAGTTGTGTTATTACTGAATTACTCGATACAAAAATAATAAATGTAAATAATAAGAATTGCCTCTTTAAATAAGATTTACTCTCAATAATGTATTTTAAATTGAAGAAGAGTTTACTGGTAACAAGAGTTTGTTACATGTTTTCTTAGAAGTTGTTTCACTTTATATTTCATCCATTAGGCCAGCGGTTCTTTAACTAGGGTCTGCAATTTTTCAAGACATATTTCTTTACTCGAAAAAAAGTTTTGAAATAATATTATAATGATTTTTTTTTTCTATTGCATTATTGAAAATAATTATTTAGGTATGTAGTCTTGAACATTGATGGATCAGCTGAGACCTCTAGCTTTAAGAACTGCTGCACAAAGCAGTCTTTGCGATGATTGCAGATTTTCAACCATTTAGCAGTTATAAATAGGAAAAAAAACATTTTATCTAGAAACACTACTGTTATGTATTTGAAACTCGTAGATAAAAATAAATTAATATAAATATATATTATTATGAAAGTATTTTTTTATAGTTTTAAATATCAGGATATATTATTACTATGGTATTACAGCATTTAAAAAGTACTTTTTATGACCAAACGGTCATTTTAAAAGCACATCAGGCAAAAAGGTGGATCTTGACTCTGCCTTTGAAGAATACTTCTATTTTCAGCTCTTTTATACTTTCTGTCAGTGAGTTCCAGTCCTTTGGTACCGCTAAACTGAAAGCATGATTGCCAAAAACCGTGCTAGGACTACCTCTCGTCAGCTGCAGGGTATTTCTACTTGCTCTGCCGAGTGTCTTTCCATATGTTATCTTTAAAGAAAGATATACATATAGCAGTGGACTGACATAGGTTGACGATGTAGCTGATGTCGCATAAAATAAAAAGATAATTCAGTTATGTAGCTTGGAAACATTTACCCTTAAATTGTAATATCAATAAAAATTATTATGTGTATGGAACTATCAAAGAAATATACTTTTAATTTTATTATTATGCCCAAGACCTATAATTGATAATAAAATTACAGTGGTACCTCGACATACGAGTTTAATTCGTTCCGCAACCTTGCTCGTATTTCAAATTACTCGTATCTCAAAACAAATTTCCCTATTGAAATTAATAGCGAGCACAACTTATCAAAGATGCTTTGACAGCGAGAGCACACTGATAACTGATTCTCTGACCGTGGCTGGGGGATTCACGTGGGAAAGCAAGACGTGCAGTTCATGTGCAACCGGCTAAACCTATTGCTCGTATCTCATTTTTTTTCGTATTTCAAAGCAAAAAATCGCTCGCTCGACACGGTTCATATCTCCAAAAACTCGTATGCCAAGATACCAATGTGATTGATATTAAAATTACTTACTTTATAGGTTTGTTTCATGTTCTCTAATTATTGAAGAATTGATTTTATTGGCACACACATTTTATTGAACTATTATATTATTTGGTTATGTGAGGATATCATATATATAATAACACATGTGTATAAACACATCCAATCAAGTATGGGCAAATAAATTAAAAATAATTGTCAGATGTAAGAAAAGATTACAAGGATAAAAGAGTACAACCATCATAATTGATTCCCAAAATTTTTTATAATGGTTTTACTTAAAAAATCTTAATTTCTTTTTTTCTTCACAGTTAGCCCAGGTCTTAGTTCTGCATTAACCTTAGTTTTATTTAAACAATTAATAATGTTATTATACTCATATATATAAACTAAATATTATCTAATTAATTATGACATTGTAAGTATATTTTGATTTACGAGTTTCAAATGAATAAAAGGTTTTTAAAAACTTGACCGACTTATTTTATTTACTGAAACTTTGCTTTAATTTTCTCACAGATCTTCATACATCGCAGGCATCTATAAAAATCCAATATTTTTTTGTCTTATACACGGAGCGGCAAATAAAGCTGACGGTTTTCATCGTTGTTTTGATTTAAAACCGTCAGCTTTTTTGCCGCTCCCTGTATTTTATTGATCAATATATTATTCCTCTTTGGACAGTATTTATATCTAACGATCAGTATCCAGTGATAATACTAATTTTTTTTCTGTTTTATTTTATCGCTTTAACTTTATATGTACTGTAATAACCTGAGCAATTAATCATGATAAAAAGTATTGTCATATATTCCGGAAGAGATGATTCAAAAAACCCATGTTTTATTGTTCAACATTTTTATTTCAATTCCAAAAGAAATTGGACCAAAATAAAAAATATAAATACAAATTAATCATAAAATTTCAAAATCAACAAATTTTATATTAAAAAATAATAATACATTCATCTAGGTAACTCTATAGAAAAAAATACGCTTAGGAACTACACGTAACATGGCTTGCAAGTAGTTAAGTAAAATAAATAATAATCATTTTGGATATATTTGTATTTAGTATATGTAAAACTTTAGCTACAGAGTATGTAGTATATTGCCAGTGTGAGAAAGATTTTTATATTTAGATAAAAAAAAATAACTTGCAACATTTTCTTTTAAATGAACTGAATAAGCAGTCTTGCAGCGTTTGTTTGAACAGCAGGAAAAGCACATTTGTGTTTTTTAAATATTTAATTTATTTCATACAACAATATACATTTAAAATGATTTAATAATAATAATAAACCAGCTTGACATAATTAGTCACATATAAATATAAGATACACACGTGTGTAACCTATAAAAAGCACAAAAACAAAAATAATATTAAATTTGGAAAAAAACAAAACATCTCCCATTTAAAGAATATTCCACATTTAAAAAAAAATATAGTCGGTTCAAGGACCATCACAAAACGACTATATTTCTTTTGAATACATAAAAAAAAACACAAAAACTGCAGCTACCTTTTCTTTGAACCGTAATTAATTTTAATACTATCAATAAATATAATTTATTTATTAGAACATTGCCATTTGGAGCATTTTCGGTATGTTATAAAGCACCTGGCAGCTAACAGAGAAAATATGCTTTTATATAGCTACTTCAGTTATTAATTATGTCATTTATACTGTACGAAAGTATGGTGTAATAATAACATTATCAACTAGCATAAAGATGTCGAATGTTAGTGGTAAGTAACTTATAGGAGATGCGTTTGGTTTGAGGTTTCCGTGCTGGACTAATAGGGGCCTCGCCGATCCATTGTCTACTACTCTGCTCCACTCCTCGCCGGGATTTACTTCCAGCGGTTGTTCTCGTAGTCCCACTTGGACGAAATGCCGTCGATGGGGTTGACGTGGAGGTCCAGCATTCTCTTGAGCTGCGCCTTCTGGTTGGCCTCGTTGAAAGATTCGGGCAGGGGGTTGTACACTGAAACGAAAAAAAAAACAAATTAGCAAAAAATCAAATAAACACATCCACATTAAAGTCAGCTACGGTTTATGCTCTCCTACGGCATTCTTAATACGTGTCCCAACAAAGTCCTAACATCCTCCTCTCTTTCAAAAAGGTGTTATTCCATCGCGTGAGGGCATGATTAGGAGCAGATTGATAAAACAGACTTTTTCAGAATCACATATATTTACGTTAAAACTTTACAAGCTTCCGGCCAGGAATGACATGCCGGCCGGCCGTACTGCGACCTTCTCTCGCCAAAGGGCGGGGACCGACTGATCGCGCTCATCGGCGCTCTCGCACCGGCGCCCCAAGCGGTGGTCTATATAACTAGTGCCAACTGTCAATATGGCGGACACATTCATGTAAGACAAACGAACAGGAAATAAGAGACGAAAGATTGTATATCGAGGTTTTCGGTACCAGTCAGCAAGGGCTACATCGTGCTGATGTCTGTCCATATTCGCCTCTTGGCCTACTGTACAGTATTATGGAAGGCTGCCGTATACGATCTCTCTCACCTCGTCGTTCCTCACAAAGTCAAACTATCGTACCCCCAGTATTCTAGGCAGGCTGCTCTCAAAATATGTTATACAGTTGCATTGGCTCTTGGTGAGATGTCGTTGCCAAGATTCATGGTCGTTAAGAAGAACAGGGACGATAAAATATGATAAATTGGTTAGTAAATAATATAATCTCCTAGACACTGGAGTTACAAAAAAGCTCTTTAACCTGTTAACCGAGTATGACATAATATTCCGTCATTCCAAGAAAGCAACTGTAGCGGGTATGACGATATATTCCGTCAAGACACTTCTGAAATTCCACTCTAACGGGCGTGACGAGCTACGGCTTATTTTGTTAGTTCATCATATACCATGTACATCTAGACATCGAGTTGTATGTATACACTTTTTAACATGAGCAAAATTAAATTCCTCGGTTAACAGGTTAATGGAAGATCTCATAATGCTGGTGTGCAGCTTGTTTCCTCGCCTACTCCAACGCTCCCAGCAGTCACAAGAACACTTACATCCAAATGTAGTCATTTCTTGACCAAGGTAACCAACTTAAGACCCATATACATAGATATACCATAAGGCAACCTATAATATTTTCTATTAGAATGATTAAAGTGAGGAAGCCTCAGCTCTCGAATCACCTCAAATCTTAAGAAATGTCTCTACTCGGAAGAATGCTTCGTGCACAGCTTTAGTGTGTGTTTGTCGCTTCTTTGTCTCTCTGACTAAAAAATGTGCCTAGAGTCTGCTATTAAATGATGCATCCGTTTTTAGCTCTCTTATACTTAAAGCTGAAACCACGATTGCCAAAGACCGTGCTAAGACTAAATCTCGTCAGCTACAGGGTGACTAGGAAGAATGTCAATATGATGGATCACTCACCGAACTTCTTCATTCCCATGAATATCCAGATGGAGCCGCTGCAGAGCAGCAGGACCCAGCCCACGATGCCCTTCCACTCGCCGGTGGGAGCTTTCATCTCAGAGAAAGTCTGACAGAGCGAGGAGCGGTACAGCTGCTTCTTCTCCTCCACAGACAGCTTGCGCCAGTCTCCCTGCTCCTTGGTGCGGAGAGCCTGGAATAACAGACAGATCCACTTAATGTTTAAGACTTTATACTTTTTTTATGCGATACATTTTTTCCGGAAAATAGCCAGTAAGAAAATCCACATTCATATTATTCAATAAATCATCTCCAAACATCAAAATATCGTCTAAAAAAGTACCAAAAAATGTATGAAAAATAACAAAATCAAATTTTCGTAAAAAAAATAACTTTTTATAAGTGAGTATTACATGCAAAATTATATTCACTAATAGCAGTGGTTTACAAAGTGGTTTTTCTCAAGGGAATCGTCAAATAAGTATTTTTGATTTGTAATACAAAAATATATTTATTCATCAATAGTAATTTGACACAAAATAGTCTGCCCTTAGCATATTAGAGATTACCATCAAGTTAGGTTAGGTTAGGTTGTGTATTTCTACTTCTTCGTGTCAGCGTCGTCAAATAGTCTGCCCTTAGCATATTAGAGATTACCATCAAGTTAGGTTAGGTTAGGTTGTGTATTTCTACTTCTTCGTGTCAGCGTCGTCAAATAGTCTGCCCTTAGCATATTAGAGATTACCATCAAGTTAGGTTAGGTTAGGTTGTGTATTTCTACTTCTTCGTGTCAGCGTCGTCAAATAGTCTGCCCTTAGCATATTAGAGATTACCATCAAGTTAGGTTAGGTTAGGTTGTGTATTTCTACTTCTTCGTGTCAGCGTCGTCAAATAGTCTGCCCTTAGCATATTAGAGATTACCATCAAGTTAGGTTAGGTTAGGTTGTGTATTTCTACTTCTTAGGTGTCAGCGTCGTCAAATAGTCTGCCCTTAGCATATTAGAGATTACCATCAAGTTAGGTTAGGTTAGGTTGTGTATTTCTACTTCTTCGTGTCAGCGTCGTCAAATAGTTTCAGCCCAAAATCTGGTAACATCGATGTCCCTTGTGCTGCCCAGCATTATTGATGTGCAGCTAGACGGGCACACAGGACAGGATCTTAGGTGTGAGGATGGGTATTGTAAATTCAAAAATAATATCGCATGTTGAACCGGCACGTAATTGTAAATTCAAGAAGTTTACTTTATTTCATTGGTAAACCGCATGTTGAACGGGCAACAAAAGATGTTTACTCAGTATATATATTTTATGTAATCGCATGCAGGAGAGCACAGCGGGTTAAGGCCAGTGCACTCTATGACGCTCAGCCAGGGAGGCTGGACACTGCATGCGGAAAACAAGTGTTGGGGAGATTGCAAATGTATATTTATCTGTTTCTTGAAGAGATCAAGATTGTAGGAAGGAGGAAACATAGGCGCTGGAAGAGCATTCCAAAGCTTACCGGTGGCATTAAGGAGGCAACTTTGGAAACTGCCAGTTCTTGGTCGACACACATTAACCGTGTATGGATGTTCGGCAAGTGTAAGACGAGTTTGTCGACTGTGGGTGCAGGAGGAATTAGTTCTTTAACCGCTTCTGTGCCAAGAGCGAGGTTACTCGCATTCTTGGCCGTGCCCAGCAGGCCGGCTATAGAAAAAGAGCGAGTATTCTCGCTCTGGTTTGAGCCTCTGTGTCATCATATGTCCCGTTTTTTTGGTTAATTTAAAATATAGAACACACAGAGACATCTATTGGGATGATTTTGTAGTACTTCACTAAACAGTCGAAATTACAGTTTTGCATTTTATTCCCAAGATTTAAAAATGATTTATTTTGATCAAAAATTCACGGCCTGCTGTGCACAGCTACACTTCTACCTACTGGCATTTAAAAGGTTAAGTTCCGAAGAGCAGTGACCGTGGTAATAAAGGTAGGAAAGACTAAGTGAACCAGTCTTACGCCTGTATTTCACATAAAATTGCATTTGCGAAGGATTTGAGTTCAAATCCCAGCATCTGCAGTTTTTATTCTGTGATATTGATGAGAGATATCATAAAGATGATATTTGCTGTAGATTTTTACATTTATATCAGTTTACCTTGATGTCTGGAGTGTCTTCCTTGAAGCGGATGGCCGGCATAGGGAAGTCGGTGCGATCGATGTAGTTAGCCTGGCCGTTGGTGCCGAAACCAACAAGTTCCCTGTTGCCGATGCGAGCCTTGTTGTGGAAGGCAGCAGCGGCCGGGGCGGAGGTCAGTGCGCGCAGCACCAGCATGCGCTGGGCCGCCTTGTGCAGGACTAAGGACGCCATCTGGAACATCGATTTCGCTGTCAGTGCCATTATAAAACAGCTTTGGTAAAATGCTAAATCTGACAGTAATGCTTTTACAGATCACTAGCCCTCAATTTAATACATTTATTAATTTATTAAGCTTGATACACTGAAGTGAAGTGTTACCGATATGATAGTAATAATGATTTTGTTGATAAGATTAACACATGATTATGTAACAAGCTACATAAAACAAACATTGGAATATAAGAATTTAATAATATGTACACATGGTATATTACAAAATTCTATTATGACGTGTATTTTCGTTTATAAGGGAAGCACAAAAGTATACATTACTAAGAAACATAAAAAAATAACCTCAATGAAAAACAGTTATCTAACACTCTAGTTGTCAAAAAACTACAGATGAAAAATGCCGGAAGTATAAAACGTACATGTTGTATTATTATTTCGTATTTCTTGCAGATTTTTATGTACTTTTATCGTGTATTTTGAGTGTAATAATATTAAATACGGCGTTTGTAAATGACTAAAGTCACTCACCTCAAGCTTTATTCAAGGTTCGGTTTCGCAAAGATGGCGGCTGTGAATGTTCGTGAAGTATCAGACAGCTGGCCGCTCGATAATGCAATTGGGAATATTTTTATTCAGCTACCAGAAAGCAATAGGTATGATTTAAATTAGTTATTTTTGTAAATACCTTCTATATAAATATAATATAATTTTTTTGAAATTATCGAAATATTTATATTACAATTTAAATATTTTAGATATGTTCTAGTGTCCAGATAATAGTTTTTTTTATACCTAAATAAATATTTTATTAATTTAAGTTCCCCCTACCTCAATTATAAACGAAGTCTTATAAATTTTAAAATATGTAAATTTAGAATATGAATAAAAATTGATCAATCAAATAACAATAAGAACAAAATATTATGATTCACAAAAAAATATATAATCAAAATAAATTTTTATTAATATTCTTTCAAACGTTGTTTTGGAATAATTAAATTGAACGTAAATAAATTGTATTGAGGAAAAAAACTAATTTACGTAAAATAAATATTTTCCCATTTTTTATTGTTACCTAAAATGATTTTTGAAATATGGAATATTTGTAAAATACCCAAAAAAAAAAGACTACATTATTCATTTAAAATGAAAAAGATTCTTCTTTCAACCAAAGATAGGACACATACATAAGATATTTAACAGCATACAGGAGAATTCCAATTGATTTTACTCCTTCAAATTTTTTGATGCTTAACCGGGTCAGCTGGACACTGAAGGAATGTATGCATTTAGGAATTAAGGATATTGTGTTGCGTTTATTTTTTATTGCCTCTCTGAAAAGATATGAGAAGTAACACCAATGATCAATTTTAAAGAAACTGTTTATTCTGAGTATAAAGACGTTACCGATGCTCAGGATTAGTTACATGAGTCTGAAGTTGATAAATAGGTAAAAAAAACTTTACATCACCCCGATATATTAAGTTTAGTACAAAAAAATACCATTACGCTTTCTTCACCGAAGATAAATTTCATGTAGTTTTAAGTCATTGGGTTTAACAACATTTTTTACTCCAGTTTATGTGAATTTGATGCCTCACCCGTGAAATGCCAGTTATAGCCTATTAATCCAAATTGGTTGTAGATGAAAGTCGTTCCGTGAAGACCACCCATTCATAGTGAATTCCTGTAATAATGAGGATGATGGGTGAATGTTGGGCTGCAGTCTATGACGTTGGCGGATCAATATTCCACATGCAGCGATTAGCCATATGCAGCGTGGTAAGCGTCTTCAGACTTAAGAATCACTATCACCATCTGTCGGTATTTTCCTGTATGTGTTTACATAAAAAAAAAAACAATTTGTAATAAGTTTTATAGAATTGCCTGGAAAAAAAACTTGTTTAAATAAAAGAGACAGTATGTTTTATTTACGTTCATTTATTTATATTTTCATCATTATCAAGACACTTTCTATTATAAAAAAATCATCTTTACACCAGGTCTACAAGCAAAGTTCTACAATACTCAAATATAACATTTAAAAGAAGTACACTTCACAAAAATGTGCTCAAATTATAACAAGAACAAAAAATCATCTGCGTGATCGGCTCCAACACCAACCACCATCGTTACCTTGAAAAAGATAACAATTCATTTAGATTTCCTTCATTGGAATTTATTGGACATATTTGCTTTTCAAAAATGACCAAAATTATCATTAATTTTCTTCATTCAAGGGCATTTTCATTATTCAAAACCGCCATTTCAATTACACCATTTCACTAAGCATTTTTGTAATAACGAGAAATAAAACACATTTTGTAAAAAAAATATAATTTGCTCAGTCAATGCGACCTTTCCGCATCTGATCTTAATGGTATTAAATAGAAAATATTTGCTAATACCAAGATCGTATAAATAATGAAAGAAACAAAGAGGTTTTTTTTTTGTATTTTACTCATTCGTTTCGATCACCTAAAATATTGACTAAAAACAGCAACAAGTTTGGTGAAAACAAAAATACTGAAAGGTCGCATTAAGTAACAAAAATATTTATTTTTTAACCTGTTAACGGAGGAATTTAATTTTGCTCATGTTAAAAAGAAAACAAGCGGCGAGTCCGTGCAACTCGATGCAAAATAAGCCGTAGCTTGTCATGACCGTTAAGAGTGTAATTTCAGAAGTGTCATGACGGAATATATTGTCATACCCGCTACAGTTGCTGTCTTGGAATGATGGAATATTACGTCATACTCGGTTAACAGGTTAAATATGTTTTAAAAAAGTATGTTATTTTACTGCTTCCCGAATAGACATTTTGACTTCCAAATTCGTCGGTAAAAGATAGCATTGATTGTAAGTACACAAGAAAATCATTGTTTTTCCAGGAACATTATTTGACTTCTATAAGACAGGAAACAACTTGAGTATCGTCCCATAGTCGAGTGTGGAAAATAAAAATGCCTCATTCTAGAAGACCGCAATGATCATAATGCGCATGAAGCGACGAGATGAAAAAACTACAACGTAAATTTATTCGAGAAATTAGGCTTTCACTTAAAATACTAAAGCCTATGAAATGTTGTAGTGCGCTAACGTTTCCTTTCGATTTTATCATTGGAATGCAAAAATCAAGTAAAACAAACAGTTTTTTCTCATCTATTTTAATTATTTTATTGAATTACATCGAATGGTGGCGGCGGTCGGATCAAGAGATCCGACAATTTTATCTAAAATCGAGATTGAAAATATATATCTATTTTTATTTATTTTTTACAATTTCACGGACACAGTGCGATGTTCATACTGTTGGATGAAGTCATGATAAAAAAAAACGTTAAGACTAAATAAATATACACATTTCAAAGCTCCAATTGTACATAGTCTAAATTTTAAATATACCTTGAAACAAATAAAAAAAAAGGTTTTTTAACCCTTTCGCATCGGTTGTCGGCATATGCCGTCAAAGATTACCCGACCGTTGACATCGGTTGACGTGATATATCGTTTTACTACTTTCAGTACTCATTGTGACATATACAGTATTAAATTGGAAGTGCAGTCCCTTTATCAACCTACCTGTAGTATCCTCATAGAAAGCATTTTGAATTTTCTCACTCAGATAGAACCAATGTGATACATGAAAATAGGTTAGATGAGTACATTTATGCTTCAAATACTACTTTTCAGCTAAAAAAATGTTTAAAAAATTCACGCCGTATTGACAGTATAATTTGTATTCTACCGAGCCGTAACGAAAGGGTTAAATAATATATAAAGATGACGAATTTGCATACTTGCATACATATATCTTTCTTTTTTTAAGTCTTCCGAAATAAACTCATAGCCATTTGAAATTTGTGGATAATTTTAAGAACATGCATATAAATTCATTGTATGTCGACTGCTCAAGATCAAGATTTGAGGAATCATGGATATTCTTTAGAAATCTTGTACCTCGACTACAAATTACATTAATTCAAAATTCATATCAATCAATTGTAACTAAAAATAAGCTTAAGATTCATTATATATATATATAAAAACATCATTTATTGTATTCGGACACGTATTTGAACAATAAACAAATGAAAGAACAACCGTCAAGCAACTGCATATTATACATAATTATTTAAATTTCCATACTTGTAAATTAAACAAGTCTTCCATATAAATTTTCTAATCCGACCACAATATCAAAAAAAAAAAGTGTGGCCGAATAAAGTAAAATAAAATACATGTAATTGATTATTTTGATTGAAACATTCAAGTCAATATGGTGTTGAGTTGTTCTTTTAAATTTATTATTTATATAATAAAATAAATGATTTGACATTAAACATAAACGACAAGATGGGACAAAACAAAATGATGACTTTACATTGCCTTATATTCGAATCAAAAGGCACATTCTCGTGCATAAATTATTGATAATTGCTAAATGCAAATTACACCCTTTGTAATAAACAATGCGTTATTTCAAAATGTGCATTTTTTACTAATATAAATTGGTTTTTTATAGATGCCTTTTTTGCGGGAGAATTCAAACAAATAACAAATAATTATCATGTAAATAAAATGCATAGTATACGAGCAGTACCGGCTTAAGACCCTGCGGCGCCCTAGGGTAAAAAAAATGGCGCCCTGTCATTTTTTTCTTGCGTGTGTCTAAGCGAGTTGGCTCGCCCTCTGCGCCCCCACTTACTAACACTGCGCCCCCCCCTAAAGCCGGCACTGTATACGAGTGGCTTTGTACTAAAAACATGTACAAGACAATCGCATCAAGATTTTAAGATTATTTTTTTTACTGAAGGTAATAAGACCCGGAGTATTTAAAAAAGATATATTACCTCTATGTGTATAATATATTAGATGAAACAGCTGTAAGCGTAGCTGGTTTATGCTATGTTCACACAAACTTAGCAGATGAATTATCTGCTATCCGGTAAGTAAACAAGGCGCCGTTGTATTTACTAGCTAATTGTCAAGGTCAGGCATACTGCAACAATGTGAATTGTTACATTCATGTGAACATAGCATTTCATTTTACAACTTATAAGGTGTAAATATATGCCAAAATCACATTTTTCATATTTTTTAAATAAATATGACGGCAAGTGAATAACGGTTGGGTTAAGAATCGATAAATGTGTTGTCAAAGAGAAACGTGGTCACTTAAAGTAAAAAAAAAACATAATAAAATAATAGATATGGTAATTATTTAAATTATTTATTAAATTCTAATAATTAATAGGACATTCATATTACTACACAAAAAAAAACACATCTTAACCCATTGATATTTAACACCAAAAAAGTGTTTCGATAAAAATATATAATTTCTTTTGTATAAGAAAATATCAGGTTAGAAAACCAAAGAATACTTTCAAAAAAAAGTTGTCCTAACACATGTATTTTATCTCAGTGTTGGTAATCATGTACTCCAAGAATTGATTCAAAAATCGATGTTTTCCAAAACCGTACATGTTCTCAGCATTATGACGGAACCGCTAAGTACAAAATGTATTAGGCGGAGCTCCATGACGCTGAGTTAGATTGGATCTAACATAAATTGTAGAGGTTCCCGGTGGCACCATTTCACGGCTGTCATAGCTACGAATACAGACTTACAAACCTGTTGGGTATAAATATAATTATTACATATTAAACATGAAATAATAAAAAAACTACATATTGGCATTGAAATGTTGTCCAACGTGTCATAATCAATTGACGTTTAACCCTTTACGGTGTCGCGTCAAATCAAATATGTCATCAAATTGTAATCTTAGCCGAATAATAAAAATAAAAAATCTTGACGTATGATTAGAAAGAGTTGTACATTTCAAATTATACGTCGTGTCTTACTTGATTTATTTAAACTTACTTAATAAGACATGATTGAACTTTAAGTTTATTGACTGACAACACTTGGTAAAACTGCATAATTATATATTAATTTTTATTATAAAAATTAATAAATTAAAAATATTTACGTCCATCCTGAGCAATGTTTCCATTCCAATGCATCCATTACTTAAGAAAGACACAATGGTGTTCGAAACATGTAAAATTCATTACAAATAAATGTGACAAAAAACTAATTATTTTTAATTTATTTATTTTTTCTTTCCAATTAATATAAGATTATAACATTATTGAACACAAAAAATACAAATCTTGGACTGGAAAGAGTAAACAGGAGCCATTGGAGCATAATTTAGTCTGTATCCACATACTTTTGTATTTGATGCATTTGATTGAAAAAAAAAACACATGGAGTCAAATAACGTTAAAAATAATCATAAAATATATTTATAATTTTAAATTAAAAAATTAAAAATATTTAGTTTTGATTCACATTTATTTTAAACGATTACATGTCTCGGCCTCCCTGGAGACCATCTTCAATAATCTCCAGGGAGGCCGAAACATGTAATTGTTTAAAATAAATGCAAATCAAAATTAAATATTTTTAATTTGTTAATTTTTTAATTCAAATTAATTTAAAATGATTGTTATGCAGTTTCACCGAGTATTGTCAGTTGATAACCTTAATGTTATTGATAAAATATATATAATCAAGTTGCACAAAAGGGCCATTTAATTGATACAACAACATTGCTATGGCGTGACAATCCGACGTCTCAAATTGCAGTCTCAAAAATGTGATGGAAGCGAAGAGGCGAGGCAAAAGTCACAAATAACCAATGTACGCGACAAACAAATTGCATTACGCGGATTTTCTTTTTTGTATTTTTTTTGTTTGCTTTGTTAATTTTCACATTCTTGCAACGTTCATCACTTCATCCACTTGTCCATTCTGTAAATAGTTAATTTAGTAATAGATTACACTTATCGCTAAGACTTAAGTTCTCTAATGAATGTTGATTTGTTAATTATCTTTATCTTATACAATATTTTTTGTTGTTGTTGTTTAAAAACATTTTCCTTCACACGAGACGGGGCGAAGAGAACAGAACAGAATGTCCCGTAGTGTCTTGTTGTGTTTCTGATGGTTTTGTTGAGGAAATGCACAGATTCTTGTGATGAAGAAGGTTTATTAAGACAGCTCACGATGATATTAACTGAAAACAAACCACAAGAAATGTTAATACTTGATTCTTACAACACAAAATATGTTCTTCAACCTCTGATAAGCTACACAACACTACTCCCCATCTATTATTTAATTTAGGTATTGAATCGTATATCTTTATTTTAATAAAATTTCAAAAACTATGGTTTACAGGTATCCCACAAGTATAGTATACAGTTCATCAATGAACAGTTGATTATGTATTATCACATAAAGAGAAATAATACTAGAGTATTTCAAATATTTTTTTCTAATCTTATTACTATATTTACTAAATATTTTTATAAGTAAGTAATTGGCTTCAGAGTTTAGTCAAATTTAAATTTGTAAAAAATAATGACAAATGATTCTTAAAAATAAAATAATAACTACAATAAAAAAACAACAGTTTACTACATTGTTAAATAATAAGCAAAGAATAATGTAAATAGATAATATTAGAAGTTATTTATTATGAAAATGAGTAAATAGGATGTTTTGTAATTTGTTATTTAATAAGGAAGTATACAGGGGGTTTCCCAATATTTATTTTCTCCATTTAATACTTTCAAAATGAATTTAATAATATACAGTGGTACCTTGACATATGAGTGCCCCAACATACGAGTTTTTTGAGATACGAGCCGTCGAGCTAGCGATTTTTTGCTTTAAATTACGAGCAATATATGAGATTCGAGCAATCGGCTTAGCGGGTCGGCCGGTTGCACACGAACCGAGCGTCACGCTTTCCCGCGTGAATCCCCCGGCCACGGTCATGGAATCAGTCATCAGTGTGCTCTCGCTGTCAAAGCATCTTTGATAAGTTGTGCTCGCGTTTTGTGAAATAGGAAAATTTGCTTTGACATACGAATAATTTGAAATACGACCAAGGTTGTGGAACGAATTAAACTCGTATGTCGGGGTATCACTGTATAAGATTATATATATATAGTAATGAAAGAGAAAACTGTTAAATAAAAATACTATATGGGTTAATCTGGAAATGAGTAATAAAAAGTTATATAATTTCCTAAAATGTAAGTAAGACACTAAATTGTAAAACCATTTAATAATTTACCATTTTGATTGATATGTTCGGCTCAAATCTTTTCAAATAAGGACAATACTGTGCAGTTTTTATTTAAAATAAAATGCCCAGGTCTGATATCCTTTTTAAGAATATCAGTTTTTATTTAAAATAAAATGCCCAGGTCTGATATCCTTTTTAAGAATATCATTTTTTTTTAAATGTACTTTGGGTTTTAGTTAAACTTTACAATAATGAAAGAGTTAAACACAACATATGAATCATTGGAACTAACTTAATATTGAATCAAACTCGCATTGCTACAAAATATGTAAATTTATCACATTATGATAATTAATGTATATTTTAGTCATAACCTATTGATACATTAGCCTTTAGTTAAATTATATAATGGTCTTACAATCCTCGCCTAAGTAAGTATGTCAACATGGAGAGAGTTGTTTTGAAATGAGAGTATTGCCACCAAAGAGTCTAAATTACATATTTCACAAACCTATTTGACCTTGATAGAACATAACCTAGTACTTTAACCATCAAGGGACAGATCAACTTATTTAAAATATATCACATTATTGAAGTTATTTAATTAAAAAGTAGGATAACAATGAACTTATAATAATAAGGAATTCTACTTTATAGTAAAGATTTAGAATCAAAAAGAAAAATGTTTTATAAAACATAAAATAATCACCATTAAAATGTAATGTTATAACACAAATTAAATAAAATATTAACATCAGATATAAAAAAAAGATTTTTTAGAATTTATTCCACAATATATGTGGAATAAATTCTTAAAAATCTTTTATTTATATCTGATATTATGGAATTCCACCAAGAACTATCAATAGAAAAAATCTAAATAAAATATTAACAGTTTTTTTTTTATAAATTTTTGATTTGGTTGGCATCCAATGGATTGCCTAACCTCAAAAGATACGCTTAACAATGTTCATTGCATAAGATTTTAAATTTCAACCGATTGTTAAAGTACCGTGTCTTCCACCGAGCTCAGAAGGGTTTGTAAAGCAAGGCTTGGAAGAGAGAGAGATAGAGATGTTAGTTGATTAGAGACTAAATGGCGCATAGTACGGTTAGTGACAGGTTAGTGGCGGGTGAAATAGGGAGGGTGAATCAACAACGGAGCCAGTCTTCGCATGACATACGCGCGTGATGAGAAGTTTAAGGAATGTGGTGATAACAAATGGTACCGGTGATATTTCTTGAAATATTCAAAAGCAAAATAAATGGTAACGCTTTACTGTAAGCTTACTGAAATTAAAACTGTATTTTATGACAGCTCCATAATGTTAAAATCGTTTTTCTAATCCAAAATTAATTGTTTTTACCTGTTAGGTAAGATGATTTTTCAAAACATTAGTTTACGTTTAGACATTTATATGTCGGTGTGTATTAAAACTTTTTTTTTCAATGTCCAGCATTCATTTTGAGATCCATTATAAATATTTTTATTATTTACCTTGTTCTTACATGGATCACGTAAGATAAGTTCTCTATTAGGAGACTGCATTTTCAAGTAACTCGTAGCCTTTCTCAATCCATCATTTGTTAAAATATAATAATAATAAACTATAGTTATGAAATACTATCGCAGCTCAGTTATCTCTTAACAAGTGATGGATTGAGAAAGGCTAAGAGTTAGTCGAAACTGCAGTCTCCTAATAGAGAACTAACGTACGTTATCCATGTAAAAACAAGGTAAATAAATAAAAATATTTATTATTACTTAAATATACATATACTATACATAAAATTCTTTTTTCAACGCGTCAATCCAAGCACAAAAATAACGGCAGAAGCGGGATGCGGACCTTGGAAACCAACTATGCCCAGGTATTCATACCGCTCGGCGAACTGAGCCATTGCTATGCCTAGACCGACTCGCGTTGAAACTAGTATTTATATCATTGTTATCATCGCACGATAGATGTCGCTATAGTATATATTCAAAGTATGTATATTTTTATTATTATTCAATCAGTCTTCATTTATTCACAAGCTTAATTGAATATATACTATAGCGACATCTATCGCACGATGATAACAATGATATAAATACTAGTTTCAACGCGAGTCGGTCTAGGCATAGCAATGGCTCAGTTCGCCGAGCGGTATGAATACCTGGGCATAGTTGGTTTCCAAGGTCCGCGGTTCGCATCCCGCTTCTGCCGTTATTTTTGTGCTTGGATTGACGCGTTGAAAAAAGAATTTTATGTATAGTATATGTATATTTAAGTAATAATAATATTGTAATATAGTCAATGATCTATAAAAGTAGATTAGAATATTGAAATAATAAAATAATATTCTAATAAAAATTAAAAAAAAATCATATAAAAAATATTTATAATTATGTATTAAACTTGGCACGATTGGCATCGAAAAAGACATTTTTAATTGTAAAATCATAAATCTTACAATGAGATATGATATTTAGCACAACTATCATTTGGCTATATCGTAAAATTGATTGAGTAAACCACGTATTGATTTGATAAAGCTTTTTAAAGCTTGATACACTACAATCAAGTGTTACCAAAGAAGTGAACTTTCATTAATTCACCCATACCTCGCTTTACGGCCTAGATACGTTCCACGAAACTTGGCCGCAAAGCGAAATGTCATATAAGGAGTCAATTATTCTAATACAAATTAGTACATTTTTTTTCCTGGATAGTCATTTGACTCATTGGCATTTTCCGTTTGTTATTGTTATTGTCCTCAATCCATATGCTCAATAGTTTTTCCATTTTTTCCACAATTTTAAGCCGAAAATAGAAAACGTGCCTTAATTGAAGAGGGCCGTTATAGCGAAATGCCGTATAAAGAGCGGCCGTATAGCAAGGTATGGGTGTAGTATTTTTTTTAATAATTAACCTTTAAGCGCCCAGTGGTCCCATACAGGACCGCAAATTTGCATAGTTCAATGCCCTAGCAGGCTAATGTTTGTAATGTTTCGTCGCACAATAGATTCTTCCATGAACTTACTTTAATACTATTATTACAAATTAATATAATCCGATTGTAAAATGAACCATAAGCACTTCTGTATGGGACTGTAGGGCATTGAACGATGCAAATCTGCGGTCCCATAAGGAAACCACTGGGCATTTAAAGGTTAATTGTATATAACTACTAGTATTGAGCGATTATTATAAAAATGTAGAAAAATGCCGATAATTACTTTTTAATGAGAAAATCAAGTTTTTTTTTTAAATAATTATTCTTAAAAAAATTACAGGTTTTAAAATCATGATGCTCAGACATGAACGAAGAAATAAATCATGTGTCCTAATGAATTTGATGCAGTTTTTTACAATGCATTTATTGTGAATCCTCAGATATGAAGATTGTGGAGAAGTGTGGTGCAGTGGTAGGATGGATGAGGTGCTGGGGTGTTGGGGTGTTGGCAGTTAGACTATGTCTATAGGTGATGGGTACCTTGAGAATTGAGCGCGTCTATTGCAGTACTATATATTTATATACTTTTGTGTTTATATATATATTTATTACATTTAGACTCTCGGACGCCAAACATTTTCGTCTCCGTTTCAACATTTTAAAACTTAAATACACTGGAAAAAAAAGAGAAAAAAAAATCAAATTAAAAACAAATGCATTCGGAAAAAAAGCTTTCTTCGTAGGGCACAAAATAATGACAGCTAGAAAACATATAATTTAAAAAAGTAATTTTTAACAACTACAGCAGCAACTTTTAATCTTCATTGGTTTATTAAGTAGTACAAATATTAGAGATGTTCTTAAAAAAAAAACAAAAAATATTACTAAATTTAATTATCAATTAAATGGTAGTTAATTCTAACGCAATTACTTTTGAGCCATTCGAAAAAAAAACAAGCACATTTAAAATTATTTTAATATAATAGTTTTTGCAAAACAAAATATATATTTTATTTATTGGAATATATTGTTTCACAAATAAATATATTTGAATAAGTAACATAATATATGGGTTAAATGGATGAAGGTATTATATAATCATAACAAAGCATAAATAAAATTTAAATAAAAAAACCTTTGAAGAAAAATTCTCCACAGTATCACATATATATTTATATATAATATTTTAAATTTAAAACAGATTTTCAATGAAATGGACTGTCTTTCAAGATATTTCAAAGAATATTAAATTTTAGAATGATTAATTCCCTAATCCAGTTATCCCTTAGTATAAATATTTAACCTTTCAGCGGGCGCGTTCTCATAAAATTTACGACAAATGCACCTCATCCCTTCCTTCACTTTTATTAAGCATCGAGCTCCGAGCTATTTGAAGGACAGTGTCTCTCTAACCTACGATCCACTCTTTTTGGCTCCCAAAAGGAAAAATAATGATGCTTTCCTATGAAGATCGGAAAAATAAATCTATAATAATTCTGTCAACATTACATGACGATGTTGTAATGGATTTTGACACCAGAAAGCCTAAGGTTATACTAGACTACAATGAAACTAATGGTGAATATTCATTGTGATTAACAGATCAATAAAATATTTTGTTTTGAAATATTTAGAGTGTTGTTTCATTTTTTGTTGAAGTACTGTTATTCGTTATTTTACGTAACAGCAAATCCTTTACATTTATATAAAGAAAACACCATTTACATGGAGAAAACTTGACAACATGAAATCAATTTCACATCGTAAACGACAAGCGCCCAATCAGGGGAAACTATTCAGCGAGCTCGCTGGAAGGTTAAAGAATATTTTATTTTAATTCTGAAGGGCTACGAAGGGAAATAAAGGAAACATACTTGAAATATTCTTCCGATTTATTTGGAGCAAATTTCCTTTATATCTCCATTGTCAGTTTTATGTGCTCAATAAATAATCTTTATATAATAAGCATCGATGGTAACAAAATCTCTATCAATGTCAAAAAGTCTTAATGAAAGGAGAAATATGAAACATAATTTATGAATATTTATTGTTTGGAGACATTTGTAACATTAACCACTTCCCTGGCTATTTTTTTTTCTTTTAATGTTCCAAAAAAATATTTTTGTAATTCATTTATTATTTTGAAGCGTAAAATTATACTTTATTATTTGTAATTATTTTATGTATATTTTTTTAGTTTTTTTTTATTGAAATTATAACTGATTACGAAACTGTGAAATTTTGTTGCAATATCAGAAATCGTGACAATTCTGGGAAAGTGGTTAATAGATATTTTTAATAATGAATCATTAGTTACAGATAATTAATGTTTCCTATTTATTATTTGGTTAGTAATAACCATAAAACTGTAATGAAATTCATAAAAAAAACAGTGGATAATACTGGTTAAATCCAGTGTGTAAAAAAATCTCAAAATATGTACTGTTATATAATACTATGACAAAAGATGTCAATTAAAAAAATATATAAACCCATAGTTTGTCTATATAAGATAGTTTCATTTTCATTCCTTGGTCATTGATAGTATAAGTAGTACAACCCACTAGTACTGAGAAATGGAACTGTATACAGGCTAAACCCGTAGACAGAAAACCCTTATAAATTTTATGTTTTATGATTATAAGTTATTATTATATTGTCAAGTTAAAGTTTATAAGGGTTAGTAACACAAAGAACATCTGTACGTATGTTCCCATTAGTATTTACATTTTTATTATAATTCTGTAATGGCTGGTTAAAACCAAAGAAATGCCCATTCTATTTTCGCTCCTTAATTCTGACTAACCCTCCCATGTATAGTTTATCATTTGATATTGCTGTTTATGGCAAGTTTGTACTATAATAATCATAATTTTATGTTGTACTATCTCAAAATTACAGCAAATTTTCTAAAATGTAAGAGTATTCTCGTGGCCGCTGAAAAATAACGTCCAGGACCAGTCAGCGTGCGGAATCGCCCGACATACATGTGTTAAGAAATGTCTGTAAACACGGACCTTAAGTTGGTTACCTTAAGATAAGGAACGAGGTGTTAGTTGTGTTTGACTCACAGATTTGACTGTCGCCTTGATGAAGTCTTTCTTGTGCGCGAGGTCAAAGTCGGGATAGTGGCTGTAGACTTGCTTGCAGACAGTCTTCATGGTGATCTCCTCCAAGTTGGCTCCTTCCAGGATTTGCTTAACGTGCTTCTTTATCTCGTCATCCTGAAATGAGACAACCACACGTGAAGCAACTGAGTGACTTTATTGGTCCAAATTTGCCCACTGATTGTTAGCGCTTGACTGTATAGTATGGAGGTCCCTTAACAGACTTGGGACCGGAGTATGCAAGACGAGGACACAAATGAAAACCTGTCAGTTTTGCAGCGGACCGACTGAATGTGACTGCGGCGTGGAGCAGACCCTGTCACATCTTCTGGAGTGTGCGATGTGTCCAAGTAGCTGCACCCAGGAAAACCTGATGATAGCCAGGAGTAATGCCATCAACAAGCCCACTTCTAAGCAGACAGAATCGAACCCTGATGTTTCCGACACGATTATTTATATATACAGTATATTATGATGCTACTCACGGTGGGAGGGTGCTTGCCCTTCTTGGCGGGCTGCGCGGTGAGCGGCTGGTCCTCCTCGCTGCCCGAGGAGCCGCCCTCCTCCTCGCTGGCGTCCTCCTCGGAGCCGTCCTCTGACTCGTTGTCCTCTGAGGAAGATTGCTTGCGCTTGCGGCCGGCCGGCGCTGCTTTGCTGGCGGGTTTGCCCTTCGTCGCTGACGCTGGACCAGGTTTCTTTTTAGCTGAAAATTTACCAAACAAACGTTTAACCAATGTTTACACAATTCCTGGTGGCAGGCGAGAGAACCGTACTGTTCTCTGTGACACCACTGGCGACAGCGGTTGATAAAGAAGTATTGTTCCCCAGTAGCACCGCCAACAGAGACAGCGACTGAGCAAGGTACCACTCCTCATATGGCCTGGTAATCTGACACCTACCACAACCAGCAGTCGTGGCCGAGCGGTTAAAGGAATCTGACACCTACCACACTAGGAGCGGTCAAGGTTGAGTCGGCCGTGGCCCATATACCCATAGTTTTAAGTCTATGTGTAAGAAAGGGTATATGCATATATATCCTTTCTTACAGCGGGCACAAATTAAGTTGCTGCTTTTCACAGCTGTAATCCTTGCTGCTGCACAATATGCAGCGCCGTAAATTACGCCCTATCACTTTCTTTACAACTTGAAAGTTTTTTTTTTTTATGTAAACAGATACAGGAGAATACCGACAGATGGTGATAGTAATTGTGAAGTTTCATCTGTGGAATTCTATGACGCTTACCATGGTGTATATGGCTAAACGCTGCATGTGGAGTGTTGATCCGCCAACGTCATAGACTACAGCCCAAGATTCACGCATCATCCTTTATTATTACAGGAATTTACTATGAATGGGTGGTCTTCACGGGACGACTTTCGTCAACCACCAATTTTGATTAATAGGCTATGACTAGTATTTTACGGGTGCGGGATCAAATTCACACCAACTGGGGGTATTTTAAAGCTCAGAAATCGATTAAAAATCGTTTTTTTTTTTAAATCTCCGCCGGGGATTGAACCCACGACCTTTGGCTTGCAAAGCAAACGCTTTGACCATTGAGCTATGACCGCCGGCAAATCACTTTCGATCGGCATATTTTCGAATTCCTTAATTTTTTTATTCTGGAATCTTTTAATAATATGATAATTTAAACATTAATTTTTAAAAAATGGCTTGGATACACAAGAGTCGGCACTAAAATGGTTAATATTAGTCTGTAATAGTAGAATGTGATGGTACCTGGTGGTGGGGGGGGTTTCCTCTTGGCGGCGGCGGGGGAGAGCGCGGGCAGCTTGGCGGGCCGGGCTTGCGGCCGCGGCCGGCCGGCGCCCCTCGGCCGCGCTTGCTCGCCGGCTCCTGCGTCAGAGGCCGCGTTAGCAACACAACAGCGGGTTAACACTCAGTCAGCACAACGGGCATGCACAACATCCACCAATACAACAATCCATGATGGACACCCGCCACAGGAGTAACACATTAAACTCAAACTGTGCCGGTTACTCAATGCGGGCAAAAAAAAATTACTTGTGTAAAAAAATGTATTTATGTATAGAATACGTGTGGCACAGTGGTGAAAGAATTTGCTTACCAAACCGAAGGTCGTAGGTTCGATCTCGAACGGAGATTAAAATTTTTAATAAATTTCTAAGCTCTATAAATACTCCCAGTTGGTATAAATGTATAGAACTAAATTAAAATAAAAAATCTTTTAAAAAATTTAGTATCTTGTGTGAATTAGTTTCATACCGAATAAATTATTGTGTTGTCAAAACAACCATTCTTCAAATAATTAACAAAAAATTGTCGCTTCACATGTTTTTCGCTTTTCGAACGGAATACTGAATTCCCTAATCATACTAATTTCAAGCGTCCATCAATAATAAGTCTTCTATAACTGCTCCCTAGCTGAAGCAAATAAAGCCATACATCAAGATTCTCACCACATCCCAAATAATCTCTGAACTCGAATGGGAGATATTTTTTGTGCATTCGTTTTTATGGTTTTTCAAATAAACCAATTGGTCCAAAGGGATGGCATAACCCTACATAACTAAGAGTCTATGATCATATTCGAGACTTGCGGACCAAAAACATGCACCGGCCACTGTATAAAGTTTATATTAAGTAATTAATACGGAATTAATATCATTTTCATAGTAAAAAACCACGTTAATTAATTTTGTTATATGCCTTTTTTGATAATTCATCAATGATCATCATCGGATTTGCTTGGATTTCTGCCTTTAGAGTTGCTTCAACCACCAGACTGATCCATCCACTTCGAAGCGAGTCCTTTTTTCTTCCAAATTTAGCCCGATTTAAATTAGATTCCAGTATTGAAAAAACGAGATTAATTTCTATTATCTATTTAACTAATATTGAAGACATGTGTGTGGTGTTTGTTTGTCATGTGTTAGCAATAGGATATGGTGTTGTTGAAGATGTTCTCACGTCAGAGTCCTGTCCCTCGGAGTCGCTGTCCTGCTCCGACGCCGCGCTCTCGCTCTCACTCTCGTCCTCTGACTCGCTCTGCGGAGGTTTCCTTCCCCGCCCGCCCTTCTTCACCACGGCCGGCTGAAAAACATCAAACCATTAACATTAGCACAACAATACAATCAAGTCACTAACATTAGTATCCCATAGACATATATATAAGAGCCAACATTGAGGCATTAACACTATCCAGTCCGCGTGGTACGCGATTAATCTTACGCCGGAGGCCGACAGTTTTTTGCTGGTTTAATTTTTTTATAGTCATGTGTTCAAATTAAATTAAATATGACCCTCACTGAAAAGGTTTGAGATCTTTGAATTATGGTCGAAAGTAAAAAACAACACATGTTGTGTGATCGGCCACTAGCGTTTGAAAAAACATAACACAAGTTATGTATAGTCTTATAAGCGTTTGCGGAACGATCACACACATGTTGTGTGACCCGCCTTTAACGTTCGGCCTGGCGACACATATTGTGTAATCGGACTGGATAGTGTTAAGGTTAATTATAAATGATTATTTCAATGTAAAAATAATCCTCCAGAGACGAAGTTTTTTGATAAAAAAAATAGTTTTTAAGCTATATTCTATCAATATATAGTCTTTTAAAAAATACATCATGTTTCCTAAACAAAATGATTATGTTATTGCATGGTTACTCTTATCCTTACACTGTCACATATTTTAACCCTTTGTACTCTAAACTTTTTGTTATGTATTGACTGCCAATTTAAAGCATTTTTTAAGAAATAAGATCGTTATATTAGACAGTTGTTATAATTATTTTTTTAAAAAATGTTGTCCTTTGTTCTACTGACTCCGGTTATTAATCTGTTCAGGGATTTTCACACCTGCCAGTCAAGGTTCTTGCAAGGTGGAAGGATTTCCTTTGGGGTAATGAAATCTTTAGATGCAATTTGCTACCAGAGCTGGATTCTCTCAGTTTTAGGCCCGCCATGTGAGAAATTGTGTAGATCTCAGAAAGGGGGGGGCATACAAGGAACCTCCACACAGTACCCCCTTGAAACGGAACTCCGGACCTCCAGGTAAACTTTTTGATCTAAAGAGGAAGATCAATTTTGTGAACAATCGAAAATAAGAGAAAGGATGAGTGGTGCATACCTTGGCTTTCTTTCCACCTTTGCCTGCCTTGGGCCGCCCGCTGGACTTGCTCTGTTTGCCGCTGCGCCTCACCGGGGCGCGCCTCTTGCGGGTGACTCCGCCCCCCTCGCCCCCGGCCGGGTCAAAGTCAGAGTCGGCCTCCTGCCCCGAGCCAGACGGGTTGTACGAACCCTGCAACACAATACAGGCAAGACGGTAACACCGCGTGCAGGGACAAGAGGCAACACACCATTCCGAAAGAGAAAAAATGAAAAATGGAAGAAAGCAAAAAAATATGTAGATTGATTTTAACAATTTAACTGCATCGACTGCTTTATAAAAGGTCTTTAAAAAAATCCTTTTTTTTTGACAGTTGTACAGTTTTTCCATTTTTTAAATTTTTGCCAAAATAAAAAAAAGATAATTTATCATTTTCAGCATGTAAACACTTGCATTTTTAGATACTTTTTATGACCCTGTATTTTATTATTTGACATAGAGATATTGAAGGTTATTAGAAGCAATGTGTAGAAGATACACATCACAGGGAAGGAAAGGTTATCAAATGCATTCACGGTCAGTGGTTTTGATTCCCTTTAATATAATAATTTATATTAAATTTATATGATCGTTATGTGAATTAATTCAGCTTAATATTTATATATTGTAGAGAATGTTTAAATTTTTATTTAGCAAATTTCAGAAGATATTTAAGTATATATAAAACATGCAAAAATTAAAACGAAATTAAAAAATATATTATTATTATACAGTGCAACCAAAAAATGATATAAAAGATTAGATTATTAAAAATATTATAAAAAAATAATTGAGTTAATTCAATATGAAATGTTAAAATCAAGAAGAAAAAAATTAAGATATCTAAACTCATAATCAATAAAAAATTATAATGTATTTGGTATTGCGGCTTTTGGGTTAAGCCGTGTGTTGCGAATCATTTCGAACCAATATTTCATTGCGGGGTCTTCTTCAGGGTTGACGACTTTGTGCAATGGCGGTCGAAATATTGGATCGAAACAATTCGCCACACACACGGCTAAACCCAAAAGCCACAATACCAAATCTGGCCGAGAAAACCTAACAAGTTACATAATGCATTTATTAAATAATTAATATCAACTCAAACAAGTGATACAATTTTTCATAGAGCTAAACTTTCAATGAAGGACGCAGCTAAACAATCCTCAATTCTATCTTATATCTATGAGCAGTATTGTAAAATTTCACACATAGCTATAGGGATGATCATTTTTATTTAACTGCCTCTATTTAAAAGTTGAGCATTCTTGTAATTTGTATTGTTTGCGAGTGAAATTTATTTTTGGTCAATAATTGAATACTTGCATGAATTTAATTTTTTTTAAATAACTTCTTAGGTTTTCACTGCCATATTTGGTATTATGGCTTTTGGGTTTCGGGCTCATGGGTTCACAAAGTAGTCAACTCTGAAAAAGACTCCTGCAATGGGGGTTGAAATATTGGTACAAAATAATTTGCAACACACACGGCTAAACCCAAAAGCCACAACACCAACAAAAAACCTGTTATTATTGAAATGTATTATTGACCAAATTCTCCATTTTTTTAATAAATGAAAAAACCTTCACTAATTTATTATGTAATTAGTATTGATGGTGATGCAATTAATATTTCAAGAAATGAACATTTTTTATAATATATTTTTTTATTAATAATTGACCTTTAAACACCCAGTGGTTTCCTCACGGGAACCCAGATTTGCATCGTTCAATGCTCTACGGTCCCACACAGGAGTGCTTATGGTTCATTTCACAATTGGATTACATTCATTTGTAATAATAGTATTGAAGTAAGTTCATGGAAGAATCTATCGTGCGACGAAACATTACAAACATTGGCCTGCTAAGGGCATTGAACAATACAAATTTGCGGTCCCGTATGGGACCACTTGGCATTTAAAGGTTAATAATATTTAAGAAACACTGTATAAAATAATAAATCAAATAATTCCGTGTGGGGTTTACATCACAAAAAAAAAAATAAGACAAATAGAAATTGCATCCTCAGTTTTAGATAATCACAATTGATAAAAAAAAGGGCGACACGATCTATAACAAAACTCTATAACTTGTTCATTTTTTTACGTTGGTATAAATGTATTCAAATATATATATATACGTCTATTACTACTGCATCTGAATAATTATCACATTAACCCATTTAATCACGTAACTTCAAAATATCGACAAACACCAAAAATATAAATACAGCCGAAGGGTAAATTTTTAGTAATTGAATATACATATACCATACATAAAATTCTTTAAACGAATCAATTCATTCAGAAAAATATCGGCAGAAGCGGGATGCGAACCGCTGAACTTGGAACCAACATTTGCCCAGGTATTCATACCGCTCAGCCACCGTGGCTATTTCTCCGCCTGAGCTGACTCGTGTTGGAACTTGTATTTATGTCATTGTTATCATCGTATGATAGATGTCCATAGTATATATTCAAAGTATGTATATTTTTATTTTTTAAAGAATTTTATGTTTAGTATATGTATATTTAATTACTAATAATATTGTAATATCGTCAATGATCTATAAAAGTAGATTAGAATATTGAAATAATAAAATAATATTCTAATAAAAATATTTAATCCATATGGTAAATTTTTACTCCAAAATGTTAAATTAAATTAGTTCTTTTTTCCTTGTATGCCACCCGTGGGAATCTTTATATTTTCTTAGGTGTACGAAGTTTCTCGATATTTCTGAGCCGTGAAACGAAACAGGTCAACACATCGAATCTAATTATTGTTATAACAAAATTGAGAGAATAAATGTAAACGGTAATAAATGTTGATGACGGTGGGGGTGTGGGGTTATCTATTGTGATTATGCAAACTAACGTCTGAATCTCCTGACTCTTCCCTGGCTACCTTGGGACCTCGCACCTTGGTCTCCGGGTCCGTCTCGTACTCCTCGTCTGAGTAACCTGAAATCACAAAAACGCACAATGACTAACATTGATTGTGGCACAGTGCTCATGCAAACTAAAATTTTTCTTGTACCGATATCAACTCGCCCTTTCAGGCTGATGCGGAAAAGCCTCGATATACAAATTTTGTCTCATTTCAGTTAAATAGTTATAAGACACGGCGCTTAAATGCGCCATTTTGTTTGTTTTGACAAGTCACTACCTGTCATGGGGGAGTGGCATAGTTGCCAGGTCGTTTCTGAGTGTTTGCCGCAGTGATTCACCTTACCACTGTGACAGTTGTTACCCGGGTGTTGTGTAATAAACAGAATATAAGCCACTCAACGGAACTGCACCGGGCTATTTGACAGAACTTATCAAGCCTTCAGAAATAAGCACGCGTGGTGAGACACTCAGATCAGCTAGAGCAAACAGAAGCACCCTGCAGCTGACGGGAGGTAGTCCTAGCACGGTCTTTGGCAATCGTGCTTTCAGCTACTCGGCACCAATGGCCTGGAACTCGCTACCGGAAAGCATAAGTAAGCTTAAAGCGGAGGCATCCTTCAGAAGCAAACTCAAGACCCACCATTTTACTCACAGGCAAAGAAGCGCTTTTGGAATGATCATTCGGTCATAAAAGAGCGCTATACAAATACTAATATAATAATAATGTTTTGTCGTGGGCAGCGGGCCAAATTTTGTCAGTATTGCATGAATACACGTGTGTAAAGTGAGGTTATGTACTGGCCTCGGTTGTGGACCTTCACGGCCGCGCTGCGCCGGGGGCGGCCGCCGGAGTTGTCGGCCGGCGCCGGGCGCTCGGCCTTCACGGCGCCCCGCGAGTGCGGGGAGCAGTTCTTGGGCAGCACCAGGAAGCCCACCACGCGCCCCGCCAAGTCACTGGGACCACCTGGATAACAACACAAAACTATTTCAACACCATCACTGAAACAGGAAATTTTACAAAAAATAAGCTGAATCAACCGGCGGTTCCCACAGTGTGTCGTCATAAGGGTGACAAATAATATTATTTATTAGATAAAATGTGTTATCTTTTCTGAAAAGATAAGTATTAACACGTTCCAGTATGTACGCCAGCGGTTACATTTCAATGAAATTTTAACATTGAATGTGACCAAATGACGCCTCCGAGTCGAATGCATTAATAACATTACGTTGGCGTTAAACGTGTTAAGGGTTGAGATTCGCCCAAACCTCAAGTATACAGGTGTTCTTGGACAAGGCATATACAATCTGAGCTTACAAAACTGTAAAACGACTATTTGCAGTGCCCATACGCTCTAAGTATGAAGCTGATATGGTAAAAAAATCTAAACAAGTCCATTGAGATAATTTTAGACACAAATTAATAGATTAATAGAACGCTTATTGAAAGTGCTCAGATTAACTGCAGTAATCTGAATGAGTGCATCGTCAAGAAGACTTGCTATCTTATAGTGCGATGTCGGTTGTTGTCTCACCTCTCTTGTCGAGGTCCAGCATCTCGCAGAGCATGCGCAGCTGCTTGGGCTCCAGCTTCTGCACTTCCTCGATCTTGCTCTTGTACTCGGAGGAGTCCTTCTCAAACTCGTACCCCTTGAACTTCTTGATGTTCCTCTTGATCAGGTTGGTACGGCACATTTGCTGAAATCAATAATCAAACAAATATTATACAAATGTCATCAGTGTTCAAATTAATTAATTACTTTATTAAAAAAACAATGTATGTAGATTGTAACCCCATTATTTGGTTTCGATTTTTTTGTTTTACCGCATAATTTGTTCATTTTCAACGATCCCAGCAAACGCCAATAAGAAACAATATTGAATAGTCCTGCATAAACTGATCCCCGATTTATCATTTTCCTCGATCTATCATCTAAATATTTTATTTTTTCACAAGTCTCAATAATATCATATCAATATCATCTAAATATTTGTTAATATTATAAAATGGAAACACAGCGATGAAGTTTGAGTCATGCTATGTTGCTAGGCAGTCACGCCAACATGTTTGTTCTAATAGTAATATGTGATATATTGTCTGTGTCATTGGGGGGATCCCCATGTGACGTGTAGACCACTATTAAAAAATTAAATAACCATAAATAAACTAGTAAAATAAAATATGATACAAGTACATTAAACAGTGTACATGGGAGAATCTTAAATTTTTGATGGCCAAAAAATTGGGGAATTATAACAAAGTAGAGGTATTTTCTCAGGTATAATTCACATTTTTAGATACTATTATTGTAGTAGTGATTCATGGCAAATACAAACTTAATCCGCATAACTAAAATAATCCATTTTGTTATCTTGATCTATTATTTTTACTGATAAAACTACATTAAATTATTAGAGACAGAAATTCATAATCAATGTTTTTCCCCTGCTTTATGTCTCCTTCCTAGCTGGACCAATGTGAGAATAGATGGACATGCTCCAGCAGGGGAACAGATATGGAATGTTGATGATAATACTACAATATATTAAAAATAAAGCCAAAGGAGTAATAGATCTGGCTGTGCTAGCCATTCAATTTCAAATCAATTAATGTATTTTTATTTTTAAATCCACAAATTTGAAAGATTGAAAAATCAATTAAAAAACATTAATTACTTCAAAAGAATTAACATATGAAATTGAAAAAAAAACATATTATAGAAATATACTAGAAAGTACCAAAGCTCACTGAACTGGGATTCTCTCACGTGGAATATATCAACATTCAAGGCGATGTAGTTGAACAGTCTGATCGCTCTTCCAAGAGGCAGTCTCTGGCAGGTTAGTATTACTCTGAGGAGAACCAGCAATCTGTGCCTAGAGTCAATATGCATAGAAAAAGAGATGTGCATTGGTATGAATTCTCACGTTATATAGGAACTGATGCAGGAACTTGAGGTCTTCGATCTTGAACCTGGAGATGGCCACCTCCACGTTGGGGATGTGACCAAGAGGCATACCCTTGCCGGCCGGGACGGGCACGGGAGGCTCCAGAGGCTGAAAATAACAATCATTTTATTTAGCCATTGATAACAGTCAGCGTCATCTTGGATCAATCTGCATCGAACATCGTGATATAATTAAAATCTAAGCGGTAGCGCCACTGACCATTAGTGGTCAATGAGATAACTCTGTGGTTCGCTGTAGTGCCGCTGATGTCAGATCGACGAAAGAATCGTATTCCCCGATGGCGTCGCTCAAGAATACGTTGGGAGAGGAAGATACCACTTCACATGTTGCCACGACAGTCTGTTGCTACTGCGCTTGCGAGCGGGTCAAGGTTGAGTCTTTACCTGATTTTGGATTGATCTCTTATCCGTAACGTCAAGTCTCCTGTTGTGTTTGCAAGTTTATTATACAAGGATAAAGTATAATTATTATTTTTTTTCATTTAATTTTTGAATAAATGAGAGTTGTCTCTATGTCGCGGTTTTAAGTCAATTTACCCATTGGTATCAAGAATTGTTAGTAAAATTAAATTACCTCCTTCCGCTTCTTGGGCTGCTGTTCAGCCTCCTCCTCTTCTTCCTCTTCCTCCTCGCCGTCCTCCTCGTCATCTTCACCCTCCTCATCTTCATCTTCCTTGTCTCCGGCCTCCTTGGCCACCTTTTTCTTCGGGGCTGCCTTCTTGGCTCTAAACATTAATCAGTTTGAAATTTAACATTTCAATAGGACAACAAACAACCAATTACCTCTTGTGGTGAAAGAGCATTACATTATAATAAGGAATTACTTAAAAAATATTTACTGGATTAATTTCACTCTTATGAGAGATCATCTTCGACAAGTATCTTAACACAGTCAACTCTCCTATAACGCATGCTTTTTTTTATTTGTATCAAATATTTTTCCTTTAGTGTTTGTGACAATTTTTAATTTCTGGTTCAACTGCTTCTTGGAACTAAATGGTCCAATCCTCGGGAGCATCAGGTTTTATTAAATTCGGTGATAGAATCATATCTTCTTTCTGTCTCAGTAATTTTCTCCATTCGAAGCAGTATTATACAAAAAATATAAAAAGCTACATACAAAAAAGTAGCACTAGGACAGAAGTAAGAATTTTGAGGTGAAATTAATATTTAAAAATAAAACCCAATCTTCAGAGTGTGATGCAAAAGCAAGTAAAAGGTCTATTTAATGTTAAAATATTTGATTACTAGCATTTTGAATCAATTTTTTTAGATATCATTTTAGATGAATTAAATAGAAATAAGCATACTTTGGTTTTACTTCTCCCTCTTCTTCCTCCTCTCCTTCTTCATCTTCCTCTTCATCCTCTTCATCTTCTTCATCTTCTCCTTCACTCTCCTGCAAAAAATAAACAAATAAATTTAACATCTTGCCGTTATTATTTTCTACTCTTTTCGGCATTTGGCAAAGCGAATTGCTCAACATGATTCATCTGCAAAATAATGTACTTCTGCAAGCTTCTCCACATCACAGACAAACCATTGAACATCATATCCTAAATATCTCAAGTGTATATTTTTTCTTGACGAGATCCAGCAACACATGCTGGAAGAGCATTCCAGAGCTTACTGGTGGTAATTAGGAAGAAACTCTTGCCAGTTCTTGGTCGACACCCATAACCGTGTATGGATGTTCGGCAATTGTAAGACAAGTTTATTAGTTGTGGTTGGCTGCAGAAGGAATAAATTATTGAAGTTACGAAGAGCAATGACTTTAAAAACAACGGTAGAAATGACTAAGTGAACCAATCTTCCACCTGTGTTCCATTAATTAGATGTAAGAGTGTCATGTTTATTAAACTCTAAATTGCTCTTCTTTGAACCAAGTCAATTAAATATAGAAGCTATTTTGTGTCTCCAACCCAAAGGTGACGGCCGTATTCAAGTTTAGGATGAGTTGTCTTTTATATAGAAGAAGTTGTTTGTTATACGACGCAGTAAAAAAGAATTCATAAATAAATATTATTCTCACATCTTTCTTGGCTGCGGGTTTCTTCTTGGGTGCGGGCTTCTTCTTCTTTTCCTTGGGTTCGTCCTCCTCCTCGTCTTCGTCCTCGCCCTCCTCGTCCTCGTCGTCGTGAGCCTCGCCGTTTCTCTCCCTTCTTGTCCTTCTTGTCCACCTTGGCGTCCTCCTTACTGTCCTTCTCGGCCTTCAGCTCCACGTCGGCTGTCTTGCCGTTTTCAGCTGTTTTCACATCGTCTACATTAGGCAACACATAATAAAATAATTTCAAAACAATGTTTTTATCCTTTATTAACCTTTTGCCCGCGGCAACAAATTTAGCGAACATACCCTGTACGCGGCTGCTTTTTCGGAGATTTTGTTGTCACGTTTTCAATTATAAATATAGGTTGTGATATTTTTCCAACTAATCAATATGTTAATTGGCACCCAAAGTAATTTGTTCAATAATAAAATACAATATATTTCTTTTTTTTTTGGTTTGATTTAACAATAATCATTCTTCATACAATTACAGGCGGACCTCGACTTTCGTACATTCGACTTTCGTACAATTTGATATTTCGTACATTTTGAAAAATAATATTATTATTTTTTAACATAAAATAATATTATTTTTTTTTGGCTAAAATTCAAAAATGTTTTGTTTTCGTGCAGTTGTTTCCCTGTCGCACTATGTAATGAATATGAACGAGTTCCGTACTGTGAAAAATGTTACGTTCTGTTCGCACATATGCATTAACATACAAGCGCGAGCGAGTCCGAACGTGCGCTTGTATGTACTAATTTGTACACACTCCCGTCTGACCTCGATACGTTTAGTCTTGCGTATCGAGGTCAGACCAGCGCGTTCGTATGATATAAGAAGGTCTACGATATGTTTGATATTAAAGAATAAAGATAAAATTAAAGAATATGTAAAAAAAATGGAAATATAACATCAAAAATTATTTCCAAAAGGCATGGCATAGTGATAGATGAAATGGAGAAATCTTTGTGTTATTGGATAAGTAATCAAAATCAAGAATACATCCCTATGAGTACTTTAATGATTCAAGCTAAGGCACTTGGTTTGCATAAAGATTGGAAGGCTAGACTAAACAAAGATTCTAACACGGTGTTTCATGCAAGTAACGGCTGGTTTTCAAAATTTAAAACAAGGTATTCTTTACACAATATTAAATTCACTGGAGAATCAACTGATGCGGATGAAGATGCTGCAAAAGACTTTATTTCGTCATTGTCCAAAATTATTGAAGATGGAGAATATACCTCTAGTCAAATATTCAATGCAGATGAGACTGGTTTATTTTGGAAGAAGATGCCTAATCGTACATTCTTATCAAAGGACGAATCAGTTGCCCCTGGTCGTAAATCGCAGTAAAAACCGATTGACATTGTTTCTTAGTGGAAATTTAGCTGGTGATTTAAAATTTAAGTCAATGTTAGTTTATCAAGCTGAAAATCCTAGAGCATTGAAAGGGAAAGATAAAAAATTGCTTCCAGTCATTTGGAAATCCAATAAAAAAGCCTGGGTTACTGCTTTAATATTTAAAGATCGGTTCACTTCACATTTCGCACCAGCAGTAAAACATTATTGTGAAGTAAATAATTTACCATTTAAAGCATAGATGGGCAACCGCCGGCCCGCGGAGCTATTTTGTCCGGCCCTGATTCATCTCGGCGAAGTAATTGAGAAATACATTAGTTAAAATAATGCAGATGACACGGGCGCTTGCAGTGATTCGGGAAGCTCGTATACGCACCGAAGGATTACGAGCGGGGCCCACCCCCTCCGCTACATAATATAATAATATATATTATTATCGCAATGCATCCGATGGTTTGTGTTTCGGCAAAGTTCGTAGGCACGAAATATCCCGAGTGCAGCACACTAATTCCGTCCCCCTCCGCTGCCGCATTCCCCTTATTTAGTGTTCACGCCGACTTCTGGTCTGGTTTGTTCTGTTTACTGGTGCGTTCTGGCGTGAGAAGACAGTTTTGTTTGTCAGTTCTGAATATTGTTTTTAAATTTGTGACAATGTCAGGGGTTATGTCGAAAAAAGAAAAGTTGATGCAGAGTGTCGAAAATTTCAAGACAAGTGGACGGAGGATTATTTCTTTATCCTGAATAAAGGAATGCCCGTATGTTTGCTGTGTAAGGAGTCCGTATCCGTCAACAAAGAATTCAACTTAAAGAGACATTTTACTTCCGAGGCATGCGCGGATCACCAACAAATAAATGAACAAATTCGAAAAGATATGATACAGAAGTTGAAGAAGAACTTGGATACCCAGCAACAAATGTTCAAAAAGCAAATAACGCAGCACGATAGCGTTGTTAAAGCCAGCTTTGTTGTAAGCGAAAAAATTGCAAAGCATTCTAAGTCATTTGGTGAAGGAGAATTTATTAAAGAGTGTCTGCTCGACGTTTCAAGTATAATCTGTCCTGAAAAGAAAAAAGACTGAGAGAATATCTTTGTCGAGACGTACTGTTGTCCGACGTATAGAAATGATGGCTGATGATATCAAAAAAAGTTTGAAAGAGGTGATTACTGGATTCGAAGCATTTTCAATTGCTTTGGATGAGAGCACAGATGCCTCTGATACAGCACAATTAGCAATATTTATCAGAGGAGTTGACGTGGACTTCAAAATCACAGAAGAATTATTAGCTCTTCAGCCGTTAAAAGGAACGACTACCGGTGAAGATATATTTGAAGCAGTCAACATAGTCTTCGAAAGCTTTGGGATTAAATGGAGTGCACTATCTGGCATATGTACTGATGGTGCCCCTGCAATGGTTGGCTTACGGAAAGGATTTATTGGAGTTGTTAATGAAAGAGCAATAGAATTACAGATCCAACCGGAAAAATTAACAAATTTTCATTGTATTATCCACCAGCAAAATTTGTGCGCAAAATCGATGAAATTCAAGAATGTTATGGATGTAGTAGTAGCAAGCATTAATTTTATTAAGTCACGTGCACTTAATCACCGCCAGTTTAAGGTGTTTTTGGAAGACCTATTTTCAGACTATGAAGATGTGTCTTATTACTGTGAAGTAAGGTGGTTGAGTAATGGAAACATGTTGAAACGATTCTATGATTTGAGACAAGACATTGCAGATTTTATGGACATAAAAGGAAACACAATCAACCAAATAAAAGATAATCAATGGGTGTGTGATTTAGCATTCCTTGTAGATGTCACAGGATACCTAAATGATCTTAATTTAAAACTACAAAAACAGGGACAATTGGTTCATGAACTGCATAGCCATGTCAAAGTTTTTTGTAATAAGCTTAGATTTTTGAAAAATCAGATAAGAGGTAAAAATTGTTACCATTTTCCTAATCTATCAAGGCATACAAACATCACATATAATTCTTATGGAGATGAACTGAAGGCACTAATAGAGCAATTTGATACGAGGTTTGCCGACTTCCAAAACAAAGACTCAACATTCGCTATATTTGCTCGTCCGATGGATGCTGATGTAAATAATGTGCCAGCAAATTTCCAGATGGAACTTATTGAGCTTCAGGGGGATTTAGCGCTAAAATCACAATTTGACAAAGTTACTTTGACGGATTTTATAAATTATATTTGGTGGAAGAAAATTATACAAACTTACGTAGATTTGCAAGAAACATCATTTGTCTTTTTGGCAGCACGTATACATGCGAACAATTTTTTTCGAGGATGAAGTACACCAAATCGAAAATTCGAACGAGGATAACAGATGAAAATCTCGAAAATTCGATGAGATTATCATTAAGCAATATCAACGCCAATATTGATAGTCTCGTAATTCAAGTACAAAGTCAATCGTCACATTAAATTTTATAAGCAATTAATGTCGTTCATTATATAAATAAATAAAATATGCAAGAAGTAGCAATGTGTTTTATTTAATTTAATATTACCTTAATATAGTTAATAATTTGGTCCGGCCCTTGACACGGAGACAGAATGATAATGTGGCCCCAGACCTAGGAAAGGTTGCCCATGCCTGATTTAAAGCATCATTAATCTTAGATAATGATCCAGGACACCCAAAATCTCTACAAAATTTATACCCAGAAATCAATGTTGTGTTTCTTCCCCCAATACTACGTGTCTCATACAATCCATGGACCAAACAGTGATTGCTACATTTAAACGATATTATATGCGGTCGATAATGAATCAGGCCCATCAAGGCAACTGACATGGAAGGTGGGCCCACATTTAAACATTTCTGGAAGAATTATAACATATGGAACGCAATAATCAGTATTGGAGACGCATGGGCTGAAATAAAAATAGTCAACAATGAAAGGTTCATGGAAGCAACTATGCCCACAAATGATGAGTGATTTCATAAATTTTGATGAAACTCCGGAAACCATCACACTTGAAATAGTTCACCTAATGAACGAACTAAACATAATTGTTAACGGTGAAGATGTTAATTAGATGGTTGAATCTCATTCTGAACCCTTGACTAATGAATTTCTAATGGACCGACAAGAGAACGAGAATAGTATACAAATTGAAAGTGAGGAAGAACCAGAAAAAATCTTCAAGACCTTTACAATAAAAAACATGAGCGAAGCTTTTACGCATCTCGAGACATTTTTGAATATTATGGAAAAATGAGATCCCAATGGAGAACGCCATACAGGTCACATTCGATGTTAAATTACATTGAAATGTATCCGCTGGCGTACAGGGACTGTTTGTCCGAGAAAAACAAACATAGGTCACCAGTGACCTACGTGGCGCCCTTTTCAACAACAGCGTAGGTCACTGGTGACATGTGTGGCGTAGAACGTGTTAACGGAGGATATAAATACATTAATTAATTCAATGCATTTATCAATGGACAATATAATCAGTGTCAGCTTAGAGGTACAAGTCCAGCTCATTACTAATGTATATACATTTTATTCCAGTTGTTATAAAAATATATATTAATTTTAATCACCTTCGTCTTCCTTTTTGCCGTCAGGTTCATCCTTGGGAGCCTTTACGTCCCCATTGTCCTTAGGAGCCTTGGAGTCTCCAGCCCCCTTCCCTGACTCCTGAGACGACTCGTCTTCTGTAGACATGTCGGCCTTTTTGTCTTCATCCTTAAAACACAAATCCAAACATCAGCCAAAATTTTAAAAATTAAATAGAAAAACACAATTATTTTTTAAACTATGTGACGGCCCCGATTTTGAAATTCCCGCCTCTCTTTCCAGTCCGCCACTAATCGTCACAAGGATATAAGACCCAGAACTCATTAATTACGTTTTTTATTGTTTATGTAAACACATATAGGATAATACCGACAAATGGTGATAGTAATTCTGAAGTCTCATTTGTGGAATTTTATGATGCTTACCATGGTGCATATGGCTAAGCGCTGCATGTGGAGTGTTGATCCGCCAACGTCATAGACTACATCCCGAGATTCACTCATCATCCTTATTATTACCAATTGCCAAGAAATTCATGTGATAATGTGAAACTTTTTAAGCATTTCATTAAAATTTAATTTAAAAAAATTAAATTTACAATGCTTTCGGAATAAAAAATAATAATTTAATGATGCATATTTTGTAAAGTATGCCTTATAATCAATCACACATGAGATACTACAAATCACACCTAGAGTGTAGCTCGCGAGCAATAGTTCAACAAGCACTGATCTAATTGATAACCTAACACAACATAATTGATACAACATATATATTTTTCTTTATTCCTAAATACAGTGGTACCTTGACATACGAGTGCCCAAACACAAGTTTTTTGAGATACGAGCCGTCGAGCGAGCGATTTTTTGCTTTGAAATACGAGCAAATTTAGAGATACGAGCAATCGGCTTAGAGGGTCAGTCGGTTGCACACGAACCGCGCGCCACGCTTTCCCGCATGAATCCCCCGGCCACGGTCAGAGAATCAGTTATCAGTGTGCTCTCGCTGTCAAAGCATCGTTGATAAGTTGTGCTTCCTATTAATTTCAATGGGAAAATTTACTTTGAGACACGAGTAATTTGAAATACGAGCAAGGTTATGGAATGAATTAAACACGTTTGTCGGGGTACCACTGTATTTCATAAATGCCACATAGTTCTGCCAACTCCCATTGTCCATTGCCGTTTTCATACACGAGGTACTAGAAATTCCGCCTAGAGTGTAGCGAGCGAGCAATACTTCAACAAGTACTGATGTAATTGATAACCTAACCCAACATATAACAATACAACATATATGTACTTTATTTATTTATTCGTAAAAATAGTGAATTGATTTTTATAACACTTTATATGTCACTGCAAATATTATTTTACATTTAAAAATGAGTGACATTTCAAAATAAAAATGATATCTCGTCCTCATAACACCCCTTAAAAAATATTCATGTCTAAACCAACATTAAATTGGAACGAAATATAAAGAATTTAATAATGTAACATATGCATGAAATCCTTCTATACATTTTTGTTAATAACTCTAGTGCCACCGATAGGTAAAATTTATTTACGTTTTTTTTTAATTTTATAAAAATAATAATTGTGAAGTTGTGCACAAGTGAATAGAACACATTACCAACCTGCAAATACTAAATTGAACCAATTCAAATACAAATAATGCCAATGCCTCTAATTAAAATTAGAACACAATTTTACATGACATTTTATGTAAACACATCAAGCAGAATGGCGATGGTGGGGATGATCAAGCAACAAAATGGCTGATTAAAATTTCTTATTCATCAGATGATAATATTAATCAAAAACAATGTGATTTTAATATGAAATGTTACGCAATTTATTATTTCAGTAGGTGTTATTTTAAGATTGTGCAGTAATTAAGATTAAATTAATTACGTTTTTTTTTATTTTTTTTATAAAATGATGCATTATTTTAACATGTGAATTATGCATTTATATATATGTATAATGTGTAGAAAAAATTGTGTGCGATATGGATAATGTAGTGTTTATTTTTTAATGTTAAAGGCCAAGGTCAAGATGCGTTTAATCAATGTCAAACAAGTGAGAGTGCCGTGGGACTTTGAAAGAAAAAAAAAAAAATTGTGGCGTGCGGTGGACACTAACAAAGGCCCATCACCCTGCGGGGGCGGGGGTGGATCGAAAAATACAACGCGAAGAAATATGAACGAATGCGTCCGGATTCGTCACGGGAATCGATGCGTACAAGTGAGATCGATGGCGGAGATTAATTATCAAAGATATTCGCGATCGGCGAGCGTTCCCGCGTTTTGCTTACTGTACATCAACGTCAGCCATGTTGGATTGTCGCAGACGCGGGCAAACACTCTGTACAAGGACTCACCGCACCGGCGAACGCGTTAAAAACAATCACACACTGAAAATTAAACACGTCTACATATATAATAAAATGAATTGAGATGCGTATTTACCTGATTGTCACTTATTTTGGCATTATCGGTGTCCACCGACATCTTTACGGCTCTGTAGGAAGCGAAACCGACGAGCGTCTGTTTAACCAATAGGCAATAACACGGAGTGACTCGCGCCGGTGCAGCAGCCGACACGCCTTAATCTTCTCTCTCAGTTTTTACATACAAAAAAAAGCGAGATGCATGACCTGCGTGTGTCTTTACTAGTGTTTACTTGCCGTACTCTTGTATATCGAGTATGTCAGTGACCGAATTGCAGAAATGCTGCGCTGATAAAAATAAACATATTAATTCTGCATTATATAAATCGGCGATAATTCGTAAATATGGAACAATTCAGTAGTTTTCAAGTTTGCGTAAACATTTTTTTGCAGTGCATTGCACACTATTTATAGGACCTTGAAAAATGCATCGCTAGTTTTTAGCTACAAGCGGCTTTTTGGTAGGTACGGAAATACGCAACGCGGTAGATGTTATGATTTTTTTATATAAGAAAATCTATTAGGATTTTTTATTTGTGTATTATTTATTAGGTATTTAATACAATGACGTTATAATCAATCTAAAACAGTTATTATTTCTGTATAAATTTCTACACTAAGGAAAAAAAAAATTTAGAACCCGCCAAACTTAGGATGCGTAATTTGTAACTTGCGTAAATTCATTGCGGGTGGTCATTATGCGAGTTTCCATAATATTTGAAGGATCAGGATATTTTATGTAGTAAGTGGTTGTAAATGATGTTTTAGTATGATTTATCAAAATATCTGAAAATGATGTAATGCTCATTAGGTTAATTAAATCATAATAATTAATTACACAAACTTAAAAAAAAAAAAACATTTATTTTTATGAATAAATCGTAAATGAAAAATAAAATTGGATATCATTGTAATTTCAAATTTGTCTGTTTTGAATTTTTGTGTATGTATATATTTTTTGTGTTATAAATGAAAATAACTATTGAAATAATCATTATAAAGTTAATCTTGAGATCTGATTTAAAAATACTCATTACTTTACATCAGCTACCCCGGTCGGTGTGAATTTGATCCATCACCCGTAAAATGTCAGTCATAGCCTATCAATTAAAATTGGTGGTAGACGAAAGTCGTCCCGTGAAGACCACCCATTCATAGTAGATTCCTGTAATAATAAAGGATGATGCGTGAATCTCGGGCTGTAGTCTATGACGTTGGCGGATCAACACTCCACATGCAGCGTTTTAGCCATATACACCATGGTAAGCGTCATTGAATTCCACAGATGAGACTTCAAAAAATTACTATCACCATCTGTCGGTATTCTCCTGTATGTGTTTACATAAAAAAAAAAAAAATCAGCTTATTTGGGGACCATTATTGGATGTGGGTTTCTTATGCAAAGGTATATATTTTTTATAAGGAAATTAATTGTCAAAACCCACGCTATAAATAATTTTGATGCAGTATGTAATTTATATTTGTTTTAATTAAAAAATTAAAAATATTTTTAAATTACTATGTGTAAAGATAAGAATACATTCTCCGTTAAAATAGTAGGTATTTATCTAAAAAAAATGTTATATATTTTTAGGGAAGCTAACCGGATGCATGGATATATTTTCATTTGGCATCCAAGCAAAATATATTTAGGAATTACAACACATTTATTTATTTGCATTGGCAACACAGCGCGATCCACCTTCCATGCTGCAGATTGTCAAAGCTGCAACGTGAGACGTTTTAGATTGCGTCAGTTATTATATTTTACATTAGATATTCAATAGTTCAACACATCGCAAGGTAATATCACTTTCTGCAAAACATTTTCGCTTTCTTAAATCTATGAAAAATACTCTAAACGCTCTATAAAAAAACACTTTCGTAATGTCGGCTTTGTCAGACGTTTTGCTTCATATCTCTTAATTGATAGTAATATATTCACCGCTTTTAACTGTCTTATTGTATTCAACTTATTATTATTCATATAGTTATCATTGGGTGTGGCTCAAGTGCGATTATGTGATGTTAAAGTGAAAAATTAGGTTATGTAGTGACCTGTGTACATTCCATATGACAGCATATTAAAAGTTGTTCAAACTTAGTTTAACTTAAGTATAGCTTCAAATGCTAAAGGTAAAGTTGCCGGGCGACAGTGGTAAAAAGTAGTCTAGTGGTAAAAATGTTTGTTTGTCATTCAGATGCTGTAGGTTCAAATCCCAACCAAGCTTGATATTTTAAAATTAATTTAATCAAATCTAAGCTCTATACATGCCCCCTGTAGGGTTGAGCCACACCTTAAAGACAAAACAAAAATTTCCAGGCCTCGGTTGCGTCGGGATTACATCTTATAAAAAACGCTGATTATTGAACTTCCAAATATTTCTCTGATACTACAGCCGCAGTTTATCCAAATTTGCGAGCTCTTGATCTGGAGGCTTACGGGAACCATCTATGTTCCCATGTGGTAAACAGGTCTTCTAGGACAAGGCATAGACAATCTGAGCTTATAGATCTGTGAAATGGCAATTTTTCGTGTCCATATGCTGTAAATATGGAGTGGATATGGTAAAGTAATAAAAAAAAAAATTTCCGACTTTAAACAGTTAATTTCGGATTAGAAACAAAATTTAAACAAAATATTCCGTAGGATTTAGGTTATTAATACTTTGATGGATGATTGCCATTTCCAGATGCCGTTGACGTGTCGGTTTTACAAGGAGAAGTACCCCGAGGTGGAGGATGTGGTGATGATCAACGTGCGCTCCATCGCGGAGATGGGCGCCTACGTCCACCTGCTGGAGTACAACAACATCGAGGGCATGATCCTGCTCTCCGAGCTGTCAAGGCGGCGCATCCGCTCCATCAACAAGCTCATCCGGGTCGGCAAGACGGAGCCCGTCGTGGTCATCCGAGTTGACAAGGAGAAGGGTGAGTAGGACATTAACCCTTGCTTTATGATGATATGTATTTACTACAACTGGACTCTAATAATGAGAATATACATGTAAAATATAATAGATACTGAGTGAACAATTTTTGTATTCTTCCGTAATATTGTTAAGTATTAAATAAAATTATAATAATATATAGTAATTAATTTGTTGCGATGGAAATAAATAATTCTGCAATAATCGGGGATAGAATTACAACCCCTGCAATGACGGTCGAAATATTGTTGACATTGAATTCGCCACGCATGGCTCATCTAAAAAGCCACATTTTTTTTTTTACATGGTTTCTGTTTGCACCGAGTCCGTGAAACATATCCACTGTGCAAAAGAAGAATTTGGTGTACAGTGGAACTCCATTATTTTGTTTTCCCTTTTACAAAAATAAATCATTTCAGGGCTGTGAATACCACACAATGGAGAAGGAATCCATGTTTAAGACACGCTATTTTCCTAGGAAACTAACGAGTGGAATGAAAGCATCCTTAGAAGAAAAAATAAATATTATTTCTATACTCTAAGAACGCAGTGAATTTGTGGTTTGACATATTTCAAGAATAAAACAAGTAAAACTTTGTATGAATCCATGAGTATAAATTTATTAATCAATCTATCGGTTTCGGTGACATGTCACCATCAACAGGAGCTACTTAAAACTAAACCTAAATACAGAATAGTTAATAAAGGTTACATAGAGAAGTAAGGGGAAGAGCAGAAGTGTTAGAGACCTCTGTGGACGGAACGGTAGAGTGATTAATAAATTAAACTCAGTCGTTTCATGCCCTTGTTTTATTCTTCAAATAATTTGAAGAATATTCAAAGAAATTTCCTACAGTCGACAACAGAACTGGTGAGATCTGAGGCCACCCTGCGGCTGGACATGTGGAGAAGCGCAACTGAGGGGTATACTTGGGGTGGAATATATCGAGGTCCCTTAACAGACATTGGACTGGGGTATGCAAGACGAGGACACAACTGAAAGCCTGGGAGTTTTACAGCGGACCAACTGAATGTGACTGCGGCGTGGAGCAGACCCTGTCCCACCTTCTGGAGTGTGCGCTGTGTCCGAGTAGCTGCACCCAGGAATACCTGATGATGGCCGGGAGTAACGCCATCGACGTCGCCCACTTTTGGGCAGAAAGGATCTGACCCTGTATATTCTTTAAATATAATTATTGTTTCTGCTGATTGTGTTATATTTAGACATTTGCATGAATATTTGTGAATGTAACATGTTTGCTTGTATATTTATCAGGTTACATAGATCTGTCCAAGCGGCGAGTGTCCTCCGAGGACGTGGAGAAGTGCAACGAGCGCTACGCCAAGGCCAAGGCCGTGAACTCCATCCTGCGCCATGTGGCCGACGTGCTGCACTACGGCAGCGACGAGGAGCTGGAGGATCTGTACGAGCGCACGGCCTGGCACTTTGAGGAGAAGCACAAGGCCAACAAGTCCTACGCCTACGACTTCTTCAAGCAGGCAGTCATGTCAGTACAAACTCTTTAACCGTTTGAGTGCCGATCTTCGATATATCGACGATCGAGTATCTTTCGAAAAGTGTGTAGAGTCGATATATCGACGATGCGACTGGCATGACGATGTGACGACAATCTTGTATTTGTGAGAGTACCTCCGAACACAGATTTTACAAACAAGTCCGCCAACAGTTTTTTTGAGATACTCGACACAAGACATTCTCCTTCTAAGGACGCAGGACCTCTTCATTATTTCATCATGTTTTTTACGAATTATTTTTTTACAACTATGGTAGTAGAGACCAATTGATATGCGCATTAGTTTTTGAATTCAGCCGTTCCTTTGAAACCAAGATCGCGCGCAAGATTATGGAAGCCAGTGACACTGCCAGAAATGAGAGCATTTGTTGCAGTGATATTATAGATGGGGATAACTAAGAAACCGAATATTTATTCATATTGGATGATAAATTCAAGACAAAATCCATGGCTTGAGAAAATGTTCTCCAGGGATCGTTTTCAACTTATTCTAAAAAAAATTGGTTAATCCTTGCTTTACGATGATGATATGTATTGACTACAACTGGACTCTTATAATGAGAATATCCATATAAAATATAATATATACTGAGTGAACAATTTTTGTATTCCTCCGTAATATTATTAAGTATTAAATAAATTGAATATAATTACAGTTATTCATTTGTAGTGATGAAAATAAATAATTGTGAAATAATCGGGGATAGAATTACAATACCTGCACTGACAGTCGAAATATCGTTGACATTGAATTCACCATGCATGGCTCATCCATAAAGCCACATTTCCGAATCTGTGCGAGAAAACCTACAAAATTATTCAAGCTTTGTTCATTACATCCATGCTAGTTACAGCGCCATTCATGCATCCAATTGAGAAGTTCACACCTATTTTTTATATATAACGAAACTTAGGCAAAAATATGAGTTGACATCAGCATGTTTGAGGCCTTGCTGACTGGTACCGAAAACCTCGATATACAATCATTCGTATCTTATTTCTGTTCGCTTGTCGACATGCATGTATCGCCATATTGGCATTTTGGGACTAGTTACGTAGTCACCATTTGGAGTGCGGTGCGACAGCCCATCATGAGTAAAGTTTGTAAAGTTTATCGTAAATATATGTCAATGTGCTTCAGAAAAAGTCTGTGTTATTAATCTGCTCCCCCTACTACCACCACGCGTCTAACACCTTTTGAAAGAGAGGAGGATGTTCTAGTTTTATGTACCAAATTATCTTTTTTTTTACTTATAGTTTTGATGATATATTTTATTTTTATTTTTAGTGACCCAACTATTTTGGACCAGTGCGGTTTAGACAACCAGACCAAGGAGGTGCTGTTGAACAACATCAAGCGTAAGCTGACGTCGCAGGCCGTGAAGATCCGCGCAGACATTGAGTGCGCTTGCTACGAGTACGAGGGCATTGACGCAGTCAAGACCGCGCTGCAGGCCGGCCTCGCACTCTCCACCGAGGAGATCCCCATCAGGATCAACCTCATCGCTCCACCATTATACGGTAAAAACATACATTATACCCAAGGCAATATAGTGATCCCTGAGAATTTACTTAAATAATTGATTTTTACTAGAATTTGTAATGTTTCATGTTTGTTCAGAATAACTAATACGAGGGTTATCCGTAAAATAAGGTTCCCATGGCGCTACAGTCCTGAAAAGCGCTGTTATGGTGGATCCCGCGATTCTGTAGTGTACCTTGGTTCCCCCTCTCCAAATCCCTTCCCTAGCGAGCTGCCTGCGGAGCTCAGTATTGGCTTGGCAGCCGTACGTGATGGATCTCCCCCTCGCTTCGCCCGCCAGGCGCATTCAAAAGCTCGTATACCGCATGAAAAAATGCACTGACCTCAGTGGCGACTATGTAAAAAAATAGGTAAAAGTCTGAACTTTCCAAAAATGTACGCATTCATGGAATAAACATGTTTTTGTGAAAAATCACTGGGAAATTTATTTTTCGGATAACCCTCGTATCAGAAGAGTTCAATGTTAAGTTTAGTATGCATGTTTTATTTTGTGTGAATGGTCATAATTGTAATTATTAATTTCAGTAATGACGACTTCAACGCCAGAGAAGACTGACGGTCTGAAGGCGTTACAGGACGCCATTGACAAAGTTAGGGAGACCATTGTGGCAGCTAAGGGGGTGTTCAATGTCCAGATGGGGGTAAGATTATACTTAACTGTTTGTAATTTCAAAAAAAATTAAAAAATGTGTTAAATAATTATTGATTATTTGAAAAATTGTGACATTTCCAACACGTGCATGTTGAGAGACACTCAGATCAGTCAGAGCAAATAGAAAGCAGCTAGTTAGCAGCTAGATAGATGGTTGATATCTTAATTTGGGTGACTTGCTCCTCATCCACGTCTTCCTGATGACGATCCCGGAAATCTGGAGTCGCATTATTTAGACGGGGGATGTCAAGCCGTACCTGCCAGCATGACATAATTAGGTAATTTCGTCAAAAATTTACAATTAACAATGTTCTTTGTGTTGATTGCAGCCGAAGGTTGTCACCGCGTTGGACGAGGCCGAACTTCAAAGGCAGATGGATCGCGCCGAGGCCGAGAACGCAGAAGTTGCCGGAGACTCGGGCGAGGAAGAGGAAGAGGGCATGGGGGGACCGGCCATCGCTGACGACGCCCCCGCCCAGGAGAATGGCGACGCCAGTGACGAAGACTAGCAGGGATGGTCGTGTGAGACGAACGAACGCGCATTGAAACCACCTTCCAGATACTGTCCAATCACTGAGATTCAATAGAACAACCATCGAACGTCGACAATTCCAATAAATTGCATTTAATTCATTTTATAAGTTGAATAACATGGAAGGTTCTCTCGGCCTGATTTGGAATTGTAGCTTTTGGTTTGATTCTTTAAGTTGTTTTTCATTTTTTTTCCATATATATCCCTAAATCACTGCGTTTTGATGATATAGCCGTATCTTCAGACATGACGAAATGCATCTATTTTTTATTTTTAATGTTACACATAATTTTTATGTGCCATTATTATTGCGATTATTATGCGAGTATTCGAGTACAAAATTAATAAAATAATAATTTAACCTTTTGGAAGCCATGACCCTGAATATGCAACGCCTCGTGGATTATCGAAGATTTGAAGCACTGTATGGTGTCCAATTTTAACCATTTTTTTTCTTGGGCAGACGATAGATGTCGCTATAGACGCAAAGCTATAACATTGACTGAAAATATACAGTTTTATAGCACAGCGGTGTGCTCACGGAACTGGCGGGCTTCCCGCAGCGGACCCATATTTGGGCTCATGGCATCCATACGGTTGAAAAATCATTTGGTCGACAATGTATACTGGACTAGTATCGAAAAGGTTTCAATGCACAATAATACCGTCTGACCTTGCATCAATATTATTCTAATATTTGTAAAATAAACAAAATTGTGATCAATTTTTTTTTTAAATTTTGATTATGGTTGTTTAATACTCAATGTTTTGATTGATCATCGATGCCGGGGTCGGATCGGTTTAGAGATAATGTTGGTGGTGTGCGTGTATGTGTATATGCGAGGGTATGTAATGTGTACAACCATTGAAATATAATAAACAACTATTGTTACTGTAAAGAAAAACAACACTGTATCAAATAAGTATGACCATGTATCAGTTAAAATACGTTTATACATAAAAGAAATGCAAAAAAAGATTAATAATTTCATTCAGAACCCCAACAAATGAAGAAATATATGCTCCAAAGCAATGGAAATACAGTAAGGCCCCGCTTAACGCGAGGGATACGCTCCACACGTACCTCATCTAAACCAGTTTGTTTCGCTAATTCCACTATTTCTTACACAATTTCATCCACATCGACAGTGTCCAATGTCTCCGCTCTTACTTAAATCTATTTGCGCACAATTTAGAAGAATACCCGGGTTGAAATAAAAGAGCGCTAAACCGAAACAGTGTTAAACGAAACAGCGTTAAGCGGGGTCGTTATACAAAATAATAAGTTTAATTTTTAACTGTTTACAATTATTTTTATTATATCAGTATTTGTATAGCGCTTTTTTATGACCGAATGGTCATTACGGCAGTGCTTCTTTGCCTCTCTGAGTAAAAAGGTAGGTCTTGAGTCTGCTTCTGAAGGATGCTTCTGCTTTAAGTTCTCTTATGCTGTGTTGTAAACAGTCATATATATATAAATATATATATATATAGTAAGTAATTGTGGAAAGTGGTTTCGATGTTATGAACAAATAAAACAATTGTTTGATGCAAAATATAATATAATATTTGTATTACAAACTAATTTATTGGTTACTCCTTTTTATAAATAAATTCAAATTTAAAACAACACTTTTTATTCTTAATTGCCATAACTCTTTTACAAAAATAAAAATACTACAGAAATATACGTGTTTGAAATAAAAAATTAACACGTTTAACGCAACGTTGGTCACCGGTGACCTACATTTTTTTTTTCGACCAAACAGTCCCTGTACGCCAGCGGTTATATTTCAATGGAATTTTGACATTGAATGTGATCTATATGGCGCCTCTGAGTCGAATGCATTAAAAACATTACGTGGCTTAAACGCGTTAATATGAAAAAGAAAATGTACAGCATTCACAATTTAATAATGACTGAGTATTTCAAATAACAAAACATATTAGCCCTTCAGATGCGGCAGCCTATATATCGGCATGACACTTTATGTGGCTAGAGTGCGGCGTGCCGATATATAGCCAGTGCCATAGAAAAATGCTCGCTCAATGTGAAACTTGGGGGATGCGTGTCTTTATCGGATAATCATGCGGCATGCCTATATATCTGCGACACTTTATATCACTAGAGTGCGGATAGATATAGTGTATTTTAATTGAAGGTTAATTAATTAAAAAGCTTAAATATTAAAAAATAATGGATACACATGCATAAAATAATAATTCATCATAAAAATAAAAATAAAATATCATTTTATTTTTCCATGGATTATCGACACTTCTTGTGAAACAATGATAAAAACAATAGCCGCACCTAAAGGGTTAAAAATACTCTTAACTATGATTTCATAAACATGGGTTATAAAAAAAATGCAATAGGTTATACGTACCCATAATTATAAAAGTGGCCGTAAGTCAAGAAAGTAAAAAAAAAATGAGTTAATCATTTATTTCAGTTCACATTGTTGTGAATCAATATAATCTTCATCCAACATCATTTTATGCAACATGAAGTTCTCACTTTCATTGGTTTTCAACCAATATCAAAACACAAAGCTTTAAATATTTCGGAACGAATGAAACATGACTTACACCACTTTCATAATCATATATGGGGACATATAGTAAGTAATATACGCACCTAGTTTTGAGCATTACCTTTAACCCTTTCGGCTTACCTAAATATTTTACAAAACTTAACTATTATTCCCCGGCCAATTTTTATAAATAAAATTTTGAATTGTACAACAGATGTCACTGGTAATATTATTTAAATCTCGATTTAAAATATAATATTATTATAAATATCCCTAAAGTAGGCGGGCGCCTGATTCAGACGAGCGGTGAATGAACGTAGAAAAAGAAAGGCGTCCGATTCGGGCGTCTTGTCGTGCGCCAATGGGTAGAAAAAAAAACGAGCCTCAAAAATTTATATAAAGCTCATGTCTGTTAAAGGCGTCATCTGCGGTGATAGGTTTAAGGGATCGGTTGACAGGAGAGGCTGCATCTTGTGATAGTTTTTATCGACACTCGATTACTGTCTACGACGCAAAAGGTTTGTCTTGTATTTGGTGCACGCCCGGACGCAGTGTCTCTGTAGAAAGCCGAGCGTGCCGAATGGTTTGGTGCATTTTGCGCAACTCCAGGCCCAGTTGTGGTGACCGTGCGTCCTTTGGTGAGCGCGCAAATTGGATCTGAGCGGGACACACAAGACAAGGTACAGGAATCGGAATACGGACAAAGCAGAAGAAGACTAGATTTCAATACTTAACAACTGCCTATATATCAAAAGTACTTCAGGTAAGTAGGGACAGGTAAGCCTTTAATATTATAAAGAAGGGAAGGATAAAAGGATGTAACAAACCTATCAGCGAATTTTTTACTGCAGTTATCAAACGAGCACGAAAACGGCTTCTCTCCATTATGTAGTCTCATATGCCCTTTCAGTATCCAAGCTCTGTTGAAAGTCTTTTTGCAGACTTTACAAACCCATCGACACAACTTCGTAGAAAAATCATTCACATTGTGATCATCGTCCATGCTAAAAAAATCACGTTGTAACGAGCCAACTTTTTTATTACAAGCCTTTGAATCGGCTTTCAATTTTATCTTTTTCAGTTCAAACTTTTTCAAATGATCAAACACGTTGATTACATTCAAAGAATTGCCTTCAATTGTTTCGGAACATTCTTTTTTTAGTTGAATCTCTTTAAATTGTTTTTTTGTTTTGGAATTTTCTTGAGATTCTTTTTTTTTTTGAATGCGTTGGAATTCTCTGTTTCTTTCGCTCGATTCAAACTCTTTTCGCATTTCATTTTTGAATCCGTCCGACCTCAGATTATACAGTTTCCTTAAGATGGTTTCATGCAAATTACGCCGCCGTCTGGATTTGTCTTTTTTGTTTGTAATGGGTTTGTTTTTGTTGGCGAAACGGTAGTAGTGATACTTTTTGGCAAACGACGGTTGAAAGTCTTGGACTCTTAAGAGGCTCAGTGCGAATCGAGTGCATATTGATATTTTATCAGAGAATAAGCTCTCGTTTACCTTTAACAGAGGCTTAGTTAAAATTTTCTTACCGACACTATTATTAAAATCAGAGCCTAAAAACAATAAATAATCAATAAAGAAATAAAGACATACACAAAAACATGTAAAAACTTTCAATTTTCATTCCTTAATTGTGAATATCTCTTGTTTAACCCCCCCTTACTGTGATAAAAACATCCGAGAGCTCCGGTGATATGTATTTTCTACACCATTTGAAAATGTCATTTAAAAACTGGAAAAATGTGAATATTCCTAAATATTGCTTTAAATGACTATGGTTGAAATGTAACAATTTTGATAATGTAAGTATGTGAAAAAGGGAAAAAACATTGCAATGAGCCGCTATAGTCATTACATTAAAGAGTCTTCCTTGTACTCAAGTAAAAATCTCAAGTAAAAAAGCTGGCTTACAATGTCATTTATTGCAGTTTCAATTTCTATCAAAATTTTAAAATAAGAATGATTTTAAAAATATTTTTTAAGTGAAATTGATCACCAGAAAAATGTCATAGCCCATTAATATTAAAAATTAGTTATCGATGAGAGTCATCCTGTGATTAACACTAAGTCATTGTAAAAATTAACTTTGTGGGCTGTAGTCATTTTTATGTTGTCGCATCGACAGTTCACATGCAGTGCTAGTCATCTTTATAAATGGCAGTCGTCATAAATTAGCAATGAGATTTCTCAATTAGGTCTGTCGGTATTCTCCTGAATGTGGTGAATATCTTGTAAATATTTTTTTGCAGTTACAAAGGGTAATTTTATGTCTATTTAATATGACATAACGAGTTTTGAGATACAAGCTTAAATTAAATTATTATGCATTATAGAACAGATGTATGGAATGCTTATATTGTAACTTATTGGATTCTAAAACGTTTGACATTCTTTAGGAATATATTTCATAATGGACTAAATAGAATCATAGATAGACGTATGTTACAAAAAAATCATAATCTCCTAAAGGGCTGTATGAGTTAACAAATAAACAACAAAAGAGCATAATGTAAGATTATGGAGATCGTAAATATAAGATTCATACTTTACTAGGACTAATTTTGATCCATTACATATTAGGTAATAAATATTAAGGTTCATAAATACCAAATAAACAATTAGAAGAGTTGAGAAAAATAAAGATTTTTTTTTTTTTCATAAAAACAAAACGTAGAATGTATTGAGATTGACAAGTATGCGTAATGAGCAAAGTTACAATTAAAACAATAATATTGAACTAATGACGTAACGTACCTTGAATATTGTTATCTTCACATGCAAGTGGACTTGTTTTCTCTCTTTTAATGATAAATGAACGAGGCATTGTATTAGTTTGATGAGTTATTTATATTATTACAGTTTTACAGCATAGCAAATATTAGAACGTTCCCTCATTCAAATGTTTTTTGTTCTTGGTTTGGCTGCACTGCGAACATTTTTCGTTTTAACAAACGTGAGCATAAAACATTATCTCTAAATAGGTATACAGTTTGGTTACCTAAATAACTACATATTACAGATTACATATTTTAATTTTTTAAATCTTCTGGTCCTCATGTTCGTCCTAACCGTGTTATTCATTTCCACCATTAAGAAATAATAGAAAAAACTTGAAATGATACAGATTTCTGAACTTAATCTACAGCTATACAGACACAATGAATGTAACAAATAGTATTTTTATTATGTAATAGGTATGTCGTAAAATGAATGCGAAAACGCAAGAGTGATTTAAGACAGCAATTTTCAACCTGTTTCCCCTAGTGTATCCCTAAAAATGTTTTTGTTTCCGCCTCCCTATTTTTTTATAAACGAATTCAATATTTTTCAAATTCCATTAAAATACTGAATAAAACCTTTAAAGCGAAATCGGATGCATGATGTGCAGGCGTTTTTTAAATTTAAATTTATATACTGTATATTTATACTATTATATAATATTTCAAGACAATATTTTCTTCATAGTAGGTAACTATTGAATTAGCGGTACAACTTCTTTTCAGTTATTGATCACATCTGTTTTTTTTTCGTAAGGCAATCATTTAAAAACTCAATGAAACCTCTTTACAAGTTTCATAAATAATACTATTTTATGGCGACATTTCATAATAAAATACGAAACAAAAGTACCCCGAAATTTCAAACGCTTTTGTTTCAGAATAGAGACTTTTCAGTTAAAAGTATGTGTTCATCAACAATTCATTTACTGTAACATATTCAGACGCTATATTATCTGCAACTGGACATATTTTGATTTACCAGAGGATGCTAAATGCGGAAGGCGGATGATCAGACCGATTAGGGACTCATTGCACGTCGTCTATGGTATAAGTGCAATGTCGCAACAGATAATGAGATGATTTCAATGAAAAGGTTTGTTAATTTAATTTATATTCGAACTTAATAAAAGGTAGCTTGAAAATTTACTATAAGAAATCATCATGCTGTGTTCAATTAAATACATTCATTTAATATTTATTAAACAATAATAAAATATCTTTAGAAATCAATAAGTACCGTAGTGCGTTGGGGATCATTATTCCAAATGTATTTTTAAGCCATCTTTGATTGAAAAGCGTCATATGATCGATATAAGTCATTTTGTCTTATTCTCATTGATGTATTTCTTCATACGAGTATACTTGCATTTTTGATAAGAAAATGACACTTTTCTTTTATATGTTTCATTTTTTTTTGTCGCTGGGGTCACAGATAAGCGTCGTGGTATTTTGGCAAGTCACCTGTATTTTGCATAATTTTTCTCAATTCATCTCGATCATGGGCCATGCTGGTTTCGACATTAATCAAGGAATATTTACGCTTTAGCCCAAGAGTATTTTTTTGTTTGCGTGAAATTATGCAAAAAAATATCATTTCAATTAACACGTTATGTAATTTTTTATGACATTTACTTTTAACAACAGTACTTTTAAATACTACATTTATTTGTAATAAACATATTTTTTATTTAGTTCTGTTCAAGTAATATTTGCAATATCATTTTCGTTAATTCGTAATTATTTTTCATCAATCTACATGCTTGATTCTGCTGCAAAATCAATAATAAACAACATATTTACAAAATGAATCATTTTCGTATGGCGTTAAATAATACGAAAACTCAACAGGCGGCGTCTATGAAAGCGCGACGCCTAGTTTGAAAAAAAAACACTCAAGTGTTGCCATTGCGCGCAAAAGGAAAACCCGTAAGCTTATAGGTATTTTTAATCAACAATAAAAATGATAGAATTAACGTGTGTAATAATCAACGAGAAGTGTCAAGATTGTTTATTAATTGATTGCGTTTTTTTGCGTCGGGTTTCGCGATTGCGGCGTGATTTATTGTTATTTTTCGCCCGCTCGGAGTTGCCAAGCGGAGATGTTTGCTCCGAAGCGCTCGGTCGGTCCCGGCATCGATTATTTGACGCCAGCCCGAGCCACTGCGAGCCACGGCCGGAGCGGCGATGCCGAGTGTAATTATAGCTGCCACCGACTCGGGACGAACTCGCGTGAAACTCGACAAACATAAATAGTTCTGAAAAGCAAGTGTTCGGGCAACGCGCCGCGCGAGTGTTGTGACGTTTTTTATTTAAAAAAAAAATACAAACGGCTGCGAACGACGCCTAGATCTGACTAGTTCCAGTCGCACGGTGTGCGAACTCGTATTTAGGCTACGCTCTCAGGTGGTCAGTGTTACGTTTTTTTTTGTTAATTTTTTCACTGTGGCGGCGAAAACAAATGGATATTTAACCTTAAAGATTTTGAATGGATGCTAAATATAGTGGCATTCAGTCGTAGGCGCGGGACGGGATAATACAAGGCGAGTCTCTCTCAGTCTCTTCCAACAAATTGGATAATATGCCGGCTTGTATTGGCGGTCGTCGCGCTGTCGAGATATGTTTTATTATAATTATTCATTTTTTAATATTTCTTATGCGTAATGAAGATAAATCATCGTACGATTGTTTTGAACATTTTTGAATGTGACAATGAAATACTTTGTTTTCGAATATTTCAAATTTTGAATCTCTTTTTCAATGCCGGGAAAACTGGTGGCTCACGTTCTTAAAATCGTTTTTTAATTTTATTTAATGGACATTGCAATATTATTTCATTATTACAATATAAATGAAACATGCTCTTTAAAAATATGTATCTCCCATTTTGCAAAATTAATCAATGATTACTACATTATATTAACTAGATATAAACTAATTAATTGGATGTTTCCATATCTAACGACTGGAAAAAAATGTTTTACGTTCATTAAAGGCTAAATTTGAAAATAATCAATGTTTATATTTTTTAATTATTTCAACACGATCAATAACACATACATAATTTATGAAAAATCATAGAGATTCTCAATAAAAATTAGCAGCGATCTCTGACTGTTCACTAAATAAATTGTATTTGCTTAGTACCTGGTCTTATATAAAACTTAAAATACCTAAAAACCCTTAACAGTAGTATAAAGCTATTAGTTATATGGGGCAAACATGTGAATCATAAAAAATGGAATGAATAACCAATTATATACGTGAAATACTTAGGGATCATGCTATATTTTAATGCCATTATGATTTTTAATACACGATATATATGCTCCTTATCGTGTTAAATTTATTTCTTATAAAAAATAATTAATTAAAAATATTTAAAATTCATCAGAAAATAAACGTGTAACATTTTATTTTCGTAATTGTCGTTATTGTAAATATGCATCTCATAATTTCGCAAGATTTTCTTTTATAAGAAACACTTGAAAGAACGTCGATCACTTATTTATATTCTATCTATAACTTAAGATAAAGTAAATTGATTAATAATGTAGTGATCAAATGGAATACCATGTAATGCTTACATATTTCATTATTCTATGGGATAGTAAGTGCTAAGTATTTTCATAGGGTATGTAGGTAATCTCGTCTAATTAATGTGTTGTACTCAAAACAGGTACCTGAATATTTACCTAAATATTTGATATCAATTATAATTTGTAATGTTTCACACGTTTGTCCCAAATAACTAATAGCTTGTACACCCAGCCCTTTTTTACGCGACTTTTTACGAATTTTCGCTTTCACGAGATTTATTTTTTACGCGATTTTCTTGTTGTTACTTAATTTTTTAAGCGATATTTTGTTCGTTGGAAAAGATTCATTGAATTATATGAAAATTGATTTTTTACGCGCCATTTTCTGAAAGCAATGCATCTAATTAAAAATTGAGAGACCTACATTCAGTGATATTGAGTATTTTAACTTCTACGGATTGTAGTTTATATAACTTCGGGTACATATGTTGTCTTGGAATAAGACGTGAACAATGGCAACTGAGAGAACCGAGTGGTGGAAATTTGTTGTGTTAATATGCTTCAAAAATGGCAAAAAGAAGAACTATTTTTCTTTCTTTCTTTGTATTCAAAAATGTGTGTAGGATGGATTTTTTGATTATTATGTTTTAAAATAAAAAAATGCGTAACGTCATGTGACATTAATTCCCAGAATGTCGCTAATTCACATCCTGGAAAGTTCTGCTAAAATAACTTCGAAAGAAATAATGATTCAGAGAAAATTTGTGAGAGATCGCGAAAATATTGGATACAATGATTTTTAAAATTGTTTTTGGCAGGTTTTTAGAATATTTTTAAATTTTCTAATATGTACGAATCACTGAACATTTATACCAATATGTAATCTGGATCCCAATGTAATATAAATCATTGTAATAGTAATAAACATGTTTTCAAGCAAATTGCTTAGAATTTTTATCAATGGAAAGATGAGTGATATGCATTCGTATTTTAAAAAAAAAAATTAGGTTATATATGTGAAAGATAACGAATTTGCAATAACAATTTTGATCTTATTAGTAGTATTTTTGTTATGGGTGCCGATAAGCCAAATGCAAACTCCACTTGCATCAATTAATAAACACATATTTGCTATTAATACGAGTATATAACAAATATTAAGTTAACATTAAGGTTATCAACTGACAGTACTTGGTGAAACTGCATAATTACAATTTTAAATTTATTTTAATAAAAAAAAATAACAAATTAAAAATATTTTGTTTTGATTCACATTTATTTTAAACGATTACATGTTTCGGCCTCCCTGGAGACCATCTTCAATAATGATTAAATTAAAAACTGGCAGTGGCTTATATAGCATCACTTTGGTTCTTGCATCCTTTAGCTATCAGGTGATGGATAAAAAACAATTTTAAGAAAGTAGCAAAACGATATATCACGGCTACCGATTTCAACGGTAGGGGAATTTTACTCGGCATATATCGGGTACCGATGCGAACAGGTTATGTATACCAAATACTGCCCACCCCAGTTGTATACGCCTGTCGATTTCTTGTGAAAAGTTGTTTCGTACTTGTTGGATTACTCATGCTTACGTAAAAAATAATGAACGTCCCCACAATGTCTTGTTGCGTGAAATATTCTGAACAGTCATCGGGATCTTGCTATAATTTCTTTGGTTCTTAGGACACGGCGGTCATGGTTCAGTGGTCAAAGCGTTTGCCTTGCAAGCCAAAGGTCGTGGGTTCGATCCCCGACGGAGATTAAAAAAATATGGATTTTTAATCGATTTCTAAGCTCCAAAATACCCCGGTTGGTGTGAATTTGATACCTGACCCGTAAAATGCCAGTCATGGCGTATTAATTAAAATTGGTGATCGACGAAAGTCGTCCCGTGAAGACTACCCATTTATAGTAAATTCCTGTAATAATAAAGGATGATGCGTGAATCTTGGGCTGTAGTCTATGATGCTGGCGGATCAACACTCCACGTACAGCGTTTAGCCATATGCACCATGGTAAGCGTCACAGAATTCCGCAGATGAGACTTCAGAATTACTATCACCATCTGTCGGGATTCTCCTGTAAGTGTTTACATAAAAAAAAAACGCCAACCTGGTAGGAATTTTCCTAGAATTCGCGCGCGGGCGGAGTTTTGAAATTAAAAAAAAATGATAACATGTGTCACCGGACTTGAATTACGGGTTAACTTCGGCTATTTCTGGATCGGCCATCTTATTAAAAACTCTGAAACGGATCTCGCGTCGCGCGAGACAAGAGCGACAAATAGCGACGACATTTTTTTTTTCAATGAATACACACAAAAGATTTTTTTATGTTATCTTCTTCGTAGTATCAATCCGGTGGATTGGTTTGCAGCAACAGAATCTTGCATCTCGATCTCCATTCCTCCGCAACCCTCTTCAGCTCAGCATAAGAGCTACAACTCATGTCCTCGAACACTTGCTGCAAACACTCCCGTATACATCCCCTCCACAGTGTCGTGAAGAAGACCATCGTGGCGCATGATGTGACCGATCGCCTTTCTGAGATTGTTCTTATTAGTTGCCTATCTTCCTTGATTATCATGAGAACCTCATTATTCGTGGCGTTGTCTCTCCAGGAGATTCCGAGAATTCTTCTGTATGTCATCTATCTTGATATGTATCTGTCGAAGAGACGACGGTGGGTGGGGGATAAAAATGTTCGAGTGGCGTCCAAGAACTGGCTAACGGAGCTTCGGCCAATCCCCTGTGAGATGGACTGACGACATCATAAGAATAGCGGGAGTATCTTGGATGCGAAAGGCGGAGGATCGTAGAGAATGGAGGCTCATGCGGGGGGCCTACATGAGAATACCGGCAAATACCGTGATAGTAATGCTGAAAATCTCATCTGTGGGTTTTATGATGCTTGCCATGTTACACATGGTTAAGCACTGCATACGGAGTGTTTATCCGACAACGTCATAGATTACAGCCCGAAATTCACGCAACATCTTTATTATTACAGGAATTTATTATGATTGGGTGATCTTCACGGAACAATTTTCGTCTATCACCAATTTTGATTAATAGGCTACGACTGTCATTTTACGGGTGAGGGATCAAATTCACACCAACCGGGGGTATTTTAGAGCTCAGAAATCGATTATACACATATGTACGTATATTTTAATCTTCTTCGGGGACCGAACCCACGACCTTTGGCTTGCAAAGCAAACGCTCTGAACATTGAGCTATACCCGCCGGCAAATGGATTTGTTTTACATAAAGTGGTATACGAGAGTGTATCACTTTCAAGTACTTGTCCTCGTAATACAAAGAAAGAGAACCATCTATGTTTCCTTGTGAACCTCTGGATATACAGGTGTTCTGGGACAACGCGAAGTCCCGTTTTTGGAGACCCTAGATGGGAAGACGTTACTGGACGCATGTAAAAAGCTACTTATTAGAGATTGGCTGAAGGCCTTCTCGTGATTCTAGGTGCATCAGTTAGATGTCAAATATACCTCAGTCTAAGGCTGCGAAATTAGTATACTACAGCGAGTCTCGAATTGCCTTCTTTGGTAACACGTTGCTAACCTCGGAATACGTGGGAATGGATAAGGAAATGGTAAGGTTGGGAAATTGATTCTGCAGAATGGCAGACATCAGTCAGGAGTCATTACTTGCAAGGCGCAGAAGCGCTAAAAAACAGCGTAATTCCGTTTGTTAGCAACGAAGTCCTGCTTACAGTTCAGTGAAACGGACATTTACGGTGTCCGTATGCTCTGAATATGATGCGAATATGGTAAAAAGTTAATGGGAGCCAAATGTCAACGAGGACATTGGTGCCATGACGTTGATAAAAAAAAGAGACAAAAAAATGCAAAAAAATATTTTCAAATAAACTGATATCCTCCTTTCTAAGTTGGATATCGAATGACTAGGTGACAGGATGCAGGATCAGGTTCACAATGCAAAGAACTTGTTTTCGTTTCACAATTCGCGTTTATTTCTCAAACACTTGCTTTTTTGTCCAGCCGTTATGGCGAACGCCATTAGGCGTTCCCATAACGGTCGCGAGCGAGCTCCAACTGACAGCGCGTTCTGACGTCTCGCGCTGCCAACCGTCACGGCAGAAAACAGCGAATTCAAGATGATAGTGGCACCAACGGGAAATGGGCCAACTGTCACAACAAATAAAATGGCGTATGCAAACACCGTCTATATAATTAAAACTAACGTTAGATGTGCATGTCAGGCGAGCGAACAAAAATAAGAAACAAAAGATCGTTTTTCGAGGCTGTACGGCATCATCCTAAAGGAGCTATATCAAGCTGATATCAAAACGTTATCGGTTCGTCAATGGGTTGATAAAATATGGATAAAAAGGGCGAGAGATACATTCCAAATGTAAGTAATCCTTTAATGGAGTTAGTCGCAACCTTTTGTAAGTGGCTTGCTTTGTAGTACAAGTACTTGAAAGGGACACACTCTCGTATACCACTTTGTGTAAAACGAATCCATTTGCCGGCGGGTATAGCTCAATGGTCAAAGCGTTTGCTTTGCAAGCCAAAGGTCGTGGTTTCGATCCCCGACGGAGATTAAAATATACATGTATATATAATCGATTTCTGTGCTCTAATATCCCCCGGTTGTTGTGAATTTGATCCCTCACCCGTAAAATGCCAGTCATAGCCTTATAATCAAAATTGGTGGTAGACGAAAGTCGTTCCGTGAAGACCACACATACATAGTAAATTCCTGTAACAATAAGGATGATGCGTGAATATCTGGCTGTAGTTTATGAGGTTGGCGGATCAACACTCCATATGCAGCGCTCATATGCACTATGGTAAGCGTTATAGAATTCCACAGATGAGATTTCAGAATTACTATAACCATCTGTCGTTATTCACCTGTATGTGTTTACATAGAAAAAATCTTTGCATAAAATATTATAAAAAGTGACCGTTATATGAAAAATTTCCGCAAACACTATTAAGAAAATTTTTCGTTATAATTTAACCCTTTATTTACTGACGGGACTTATAAGTCCCATACCACAAAATCCAATAATGATTGTGCATTATGCTGCAGTTTTGCCCTGACTTATAAATCTGATTTATAAAACTTTGAAATTAATGCTTATCTTAGAAAATAAGTGTGTTTTTATTAATTTTTCTCAATATCCTATCAACACTTATTCGTATAGAAAGAATCAGTAAAGTAAATACATTATTTCATAATTCAGTAAATAAAGGGTTAACCCTTTACGTGCGGAATACGATTTCATAAAAAGTCACGAAATAAGTCAATTAGTCAATGAAAAATAAAGTTTAATATTTAAGGACGATTTTTTTAATGTGTTTTGATTGGTCAGTGCTTCAATCATATTCACCTTCCGAACTAAATTAAATAAATCCATTATTATTTTAAAAAAAAGGACAAATTTGAAACATGTGTAGAATGACTTACAACTCAATACATATAGTAAAAAAAATTTTTGACGAAGGAATGTCGGAATACGAAACAAAATTATATTCAATATAGTATTCGGATAAATCCGCATCTCGCACTGAAGCGACATGTTTTTTTCAGGACGTGGGATAAATTCGCACCTCGCATTTAAGAGCAGTGCAAGTTGGTACGGATATATCTGTACCTCGCACGAAAGGGTTAAAAAGCGTGCTTTCTTGGAGGGTGTGACTGCGCATGAATTCCGAGATCTAAACATAACAGACTTCGGTGAAATTATCCATTCGTGGAAAGCGCTTTTCTCGTAAATTCGTAATTATAAAGTATCCGTTAAGGAAAATGCTGCATATTTAATGATTTATTTATTTCTTTGTCGATATATTGCCGTTTCTAGAAATGAAAGTCTTTTGGAACGTTTTTTACTTGAGGTATTAGGATGATCGGAAAGTAATTTAAATTTTTCCATTACCAATTTTAATTTATCCTTTGATGTTTCAAATGATCAAGAACCGTCGAATTCGAAAAAAAAAACTGTCAGCTACCTCAATAGTTTGCATTAAATAATGCCTTTATAATGTATCCATAGCCGGTTTGTTTGTCATTCAGACGTTGTCGGTTCAAATCCATTGTCTGTGAAAAAATACAATTAAGTTCCCTGTTCGGAAAAACAAAAAAAAATCTAGATGGTCAGTTGAAGCAGATGAAGATACAATAAATTCGAACCGGCAAATAGCGAGAGTAGACTGGATGCGGAAGGCGAAGGATCGAAGAGGATGGAGACTCATGCGTGAGGACTACGTTCAACTGTGGACGGACACAGGCTGTTGATGATGATTGTTGATAGACGAGACAAACAACTCGTTAGATCGAATTAATCGAATGCATATATTATTTGCTTGTTTTGCGCTTTCAATCGACCAAGTTTTACAAGATCTTCTTCGTAGTATCAATCCGGTGGATTGGTTTGCAGCAACAGAATCTTGCATCTCGATATCCATTCCTCTCGGTTCTCCGCAACCCTCTTTCTGTTTTAAGAATCGATTAGAAATAACCAACAGGTATTTAATAAAACTTCTTATTCTACAGGTGTGCTCCGAGAGTGAAATATAATTCGAAAGGTCAATTGTTCAAAAGTATCCAAAGAATTCACGTGGAAAAGTGCGACCGAAAGAGCTGCCAGCAATCAACAAGTATACTGTGATATTTTTCATTAGTGGGCGTGATTCCGTAAACAGACTTACAGTGTTTTTTTTTGGTGTGTTGGCGTGATTGACTCGCTATCGGCGATGCCGTGGATTCCCATAGCAGGATGAGGCGAGTCAGGAGGGCGCAGGGCCTGGGCGCTCGGCCCTAGAGCAGCTCCCTGCATTTGGGGATTCCCTCTTTTTGGGGAGCCCCGCCATGGGCAACTCGTGCAGCTCGGGGCAGGCGCACCACGACAAGGACAATGCATCGCAGAGATCCGAAGAGTAAGTACCTACCGTTTATTTTTTAATTTCGTTTTATGTTGGTATCAACCTTATTAGCATGGGCGGTATAGTCCAGTTGTAAAATAATCTCAGGCGTAGAAATAGTCGAGTGGACTGGGCGGTGTAAGATAACAGAGCAAAGGTTGGTTCCGAGGCTCGTGGTTCGAATCCCGCGTCTGCCGTTATTTTTCTGAATGAATTGATGCGTTTCAAAATTTGATGTATAATTGTATGTTTATATTTAATTACTAGTAAAAGAATTTGTTTGTCATTCAGATGCCGTCGCGTCAAAACCCGACCTTGTTTTTTAAATCGTTTTAATCAAATCTAAGCTCTATACAGGTAGGGTAAGGCGACCTCTTAAGGACGACAAAAAATGTCCAGGCATCGTGAGAGTCGGACTCATCATCCGATTTCCTTCAAAAACGCTGATGATTGAACGACCAAATAGTTCTCTGGTACTACAGTTGCTAACTATGGAACTTCGCGGGCTCTTGTCGTGGAAGCTCCCAGGAATCATCTTACAATGTGGACCTCCGGGTATACAAGTGTGTACCATGTGGTATTCCAGTTTAAATATAGATATTGTCGAAACAGTTAAAATTAGATATTTCATATTATCCCATCGAAAATTGTATTTGTTTTTAATTTGTCGCTATTAAATAGGTAATCGTTTTTTAAAAGGTATGTTTTCCTTGATGTATTAAGGGAGCCATAAACCGAAAAAGATTGAGTAACTATGGTTAAATTATCTTCCAGGGTGGATAAAAGTCAAGGTCATTTGCACGGGAGGAGTAGTTCTGAAAAGAACCCTAAATCTCGACCACTTTCGAGTAACATAGCAAAATGACTGATATCATTGATAACTATCGATTTCTTTAATTTAGCTGGGAGAAAAAACCATCATGATACTCTCTCTCACGCTTTTCGCTGAACTTCGTCATCGAATTAGGCTTTATTTTGATGTTAGCAAAATCACGCTTGTATTGTGAAAATAATGAAATATCATAAACATCATGTTTTTTTTTTTTATTGAAAGCGAGACTAATATTAATGTTTATTACATATTTTTGTGAGATACTGAAGGTCCTTACAATGTTGTTTTGGGAGAATGTTCTTAAGGGTGATACGGTTCCAGTGCCGGTTTTAGGGGGTGGCGCAGTGGGTCGGCAGCCTAGAGCGCCGATTGAGCTGGGGCGCATAGGGCGGCCTAATTTGCTTAGATTTTTCTTATTGCGCTCTTTTCTGTATTTAATATTTGTGTAGTTCAAAATTAGTTTTTCCCCTTTTAGGCAAGAAAAAATGACAGAGGGCGCCAGATTTGTTTTTACCCTAAGGCGCCGCAGGGTCTAAAACCGGCACTGTAGGATTCTTGAAGTTTCTCACGTATAATCTTCTAAGGAGTTCACGTTCAAACGTCGACGTTGTATATTGTTGTTTGTGAATATTTTATTTGAAACGATTCCTTATCTAATATGTGTGCTTGACATTTGACCAGTGACCCGTCAATAGGTGAAAATTGTGCATTCATTATCTGTATCACCATTATTTGTGTACTCGTATTATGTCAATATGTTTACTGAAACATTATGAATGATGAACGAAACGATAGAGATTTTGAAACTAAATTTGTATTAAAGATACTGTAATATTAAAATCATCATTAGCATGTATCCGTCTGGCTTGAGTCTCCATTTCTCTCGATCCTTTGCTTCAGTATCCATCCTCCATCCGCTTTTGATATGGTCAGTCAGCTTTGCAGAAGGATTAATTTAACACTTTGTTTGCTAATTCTTAGGCAACACTTCAACACTTTTCTTGGACAAATATGTCCTTCCTATTTCCATTTCAGCATGCCATATTCTTCCACTTTTCGAGTTCTTCTTTGGATATACTCGTTTCGTATTCTATCTTTTAGAAAAGCTCCTCTCATGGATCTCTCCTTAGCACGTTGGGTGACCTTTATTTTATGAGTAAGACTTGCTGTTAGATTCCTCTTCACTGCGGCAGATTATTCAAGTTAAGGGAGGATTTATTGGTTAATCGCGTTAGTTTTAAAAGACATTGAGGAATTTTCGCTTTAAACATGTACTCATGTTTTCCAAATGCTGCCCATACAGTTGTATAAGCCTGTCGATATCTTTCCTAAACTAAGAAAACTTATAGTAAATAACCTTTATACTCGGAACCTTCGGAAAATTCATGTTTCAGAAGTTATTCGATCTACGATCTCGTGAAACGAATTAAGCTCGTCAGTAGTGGTTCTGCTGTAAAATCAATAATAAAGTACTGTTCTGTGTATATATTGTTGTGTATATATTATTACGTTATGTATTGTATAGAAATTAAGCCGGCAATACAATCGGGCAATTATTTTGACATTATCTGCCTGAGTGATGAAGCATAACCGGCCCGGGGAACACCGCGGGATTGATCTGCCCCGAAGCTCGTGGCAGGGACTTTGAACGCTTGAATCGCGGTCCCAATTGTATAAATCGATCATCGTGATACGCTAAGCTCGCGGCAAGTTTGCCAGTACCAATATCTAAAAAATAAATTATATCTTTCACTTGTTCTTTCTTTTGAGCACTTCTCTGCAGCGACCACAATTGTTCTGATGCCCAATCCTACGGATTTCGTGGTTAGCAACATGTTACCAAAGAAGTCAATTTGAGACTCGCTGTAGTATACTTACTTTGCAGACTATTTATAGGTCTATTTGACATCTAACTGATGCACCTTGAATCACGGGAAGGCCTTCAGCCGCTCTCTAACAAGTAGCTTTTTGGGTGCGTGCAGTAACGGGTCCCCATCTGGGTCTCCAAAACCAGGACGGGACAGAGAGGGTTTTCACAAAAAAATGTTCAGATGCGACACACACTGGGCTTATCAGTTGCGTTGCTAACTGTTCATAATCTGAATGAGCGCATCATAAAGGTGACACTCCGGTGTGGTGCGGGTGTGAGGCGGGTAAAGTCCAGTTAAAAATTAAATATCTTGCAGTGTGTGTTTGAGTTTGATTGAAAATTCTTGGTGCAATTCTACAATTTTAATGTCGCAAATTTAAGAAATGGGTTGAGACGAACCGAAAAAAATAATCAAAATGATTCAAGCCTCGGAAGTTTCTGGCTATTTTTTTTGATTTTATTCAAAACTATCCCTCGGATACTACAGTGAAAATTCCCAATGTCTTAAAACTAAGGCGCTTAACCGATGCATCCCCCTAGTATTAACTTATGGCGTAGGTACGTGGAATGTTCTTTGAGTGACCTGGATGCGGAAGGCGGAGGATCGAAGAGGATGGAGATTCATGCAGGAGGTTTACGTCCAACAGTGGACGGACACAGGCTGATGATGATGACGCGAAATCTTACAGCAAGTAATCTAATAAAAGTCGCCCGACGTGCTCATGAAGAGATCCATACTCGGAGTGTCTCTTAAAGATTTAATCCGAAACGATGAAATCCGAAGAAGAAGTAGAGTAATGGAGGCTACTTAAGGAATAGGCACACTCAAGTGGCAATGTAACATATCTGTTGAATAGAAGAACTGGCAAACGGAGCGTTGGTCAACTGCGTGCAAAATGAATTCGCATTATTGAGACTTCTCTCTGAAGGTTGTTGGGAACCATACATATTCCCTAGAACGAGGAATGGACTGTGACAGCAGATAGAACTAAGTTGCGACAATTTGTGTTGAACATATGTTCCAAAAATTATTGGAATGAATTTCCATTGAAATGATGTGAGAAGAAGAAATTTAAGAAGATTTTCAGTATAAATTGTGGAGAAGCGCAACTGAGGGGAATACTTGGATTACCCCGAAAGAGGACCTAGCCCCTGGACATGACCAAGGGTTGAATATATGGAGGCCCCTTAACAGACTTCGGACCGGAGTATGCAAGACGAGGACACAAATGAAAGCCTGGCAGTTTTACAGCGGACCGACTGAATGTGACTGCGGCGAGGAGCAGACCCTGTGGCACCTTCTGGAGTGTGCGCTGTGTCCGATTAGTTGCATCCAGGAAGATCTAATGAAGGCCGGGAGTAACGCCATCGACGTCGTCCACTTCTGGACAGATAGGATCTGACCCTGTTGTTTCCGACACGATTATATATAGTATAAATTTCACAATTTTAATTTTGACAACTGAACGCTGCGTGTAATTTTTTTTTTAGTCTTTGTCACTTCTGATCGCGAAGCAAAGAAGACGAAATTAATGAGTTCTGGGTGTTATATCCTCGAGACGATCAGCGGCGGACTGGGAGGAGCGAGACGTGGGAGGGGGCTTCAAAATCAGGGCCGAATCGGAAAACTAATAACGGCGAAGGAAAGTGGGTTGGGTATTGTACGATGAAGAGAATGGATCTCTTTGTCGGCAGAAGATGAGAATTAGTCATTTTGCTCGGTACCATTAATCTAGATTAAAATCCTTTTGGGTAATGCCGGAGAAATAATTTGAATATCCTATTAATTATCGACTCTGCTCTTTTGAAGCCGTTCTTTTGCTTTTTGATGTTGTATCTGACGTCATTTGATGGCGGAGTTGAATCAATTTTTGTCTTGCTCGATTGTAAAGATCATTTTCAAGATATTATTATTATTTACCAATGCATCCTCCCTGTATTAACTTATAGCGCAGAGACGTGGAATCTGACAGCAAGTCTTACCCATAAAATAAAGGTCATCCAGCGTGCTACGGAGAGATCCATGCTGGGAGTGTCGCTAAAAGATAGAATGCAAAACGAGGAAATACGCAGAAGAACTCAAGTAGTGGATGCTACCCAACGAATAGGCACACTCAAGTGGCAATGGGCAGGACATATCTGTCGAAGAGACGACGGTCAATGGGGAAGAAAAGTATTGAAATGGCGCACAAGAACTGGCAAACGAAGCATTGGCCGACCCCCTACAAGATGGACTGACGATATATGAAGAATAGCGGGAGTGACCTGGATGCGGAAGGCGGAGGATCGAAGAGGATGGAGATTCATGCGGGAGGCCTACGTTCAGCAGTGGACGGACACAGGCTGATGATGATGATGATGACCATTTATGTTTTGTAATAATTATTTTTAAAATATTGTCTTAGTTATCAGCCTGTGTCCGTACACTGTTGAACGTAGGCCTCCCGCATGAGTTTCCATCTTTTTCGATCCTCCGCCCTCCGCATCCAGGCTACTGCCGCTAGTCTTCTGATGTCGTCAGTCCATTTGCAGTTCAGTTCACGTCAGTTCAACCAAATCGTCTCGAATGTTGATATATTTCACGTAAGGGATGCCCAATTCAGGCATGAACTCCACGAGTTTATTTGGCGAAATGATTTGTTGGAGTCGTCTGTTTGATGAGCATTGGGACCTTCTGTTGCTTGTCTTTATTGCTTTGTTTTAAGTACTTAATCATAAGTATATTAATCTTGATTGTACTTCAGTAACGATTTGAATTTTAAAAAAAAAAAAATATTCTGCAGTGAAAAAATAAATTGAAATTAAAATTTTGCACGCAATCGGCCAACGCTCTGTTTATCGTCTCCAACATATATGTCATTGTCACTTGAGTATGCCTATTAGTGAGCCTTTACTACTTGAGTTCTTCTTCGGATATCCTCGTGTCGAATTCTATCTTTTAGATGCACTATGAGTGAGAATCTCTTCATGGCACGTTGGGTGACGTTTATTGGAGAGGGACTTGCTGTTAGATTCTACGTGTCTGCGCTATAAGTTAATACTAAGAGAATGCATTGGTTAGGCGCCTTAGTTTTAAGACATTGCGAAATTTTCGCTTTAAAAATATACTTAATTAATAACATTATTATCATATAAGTTTATAATCGGCGCGCATTGCTAAGCTATTTGACATATAAATATTAAACTATACCCCTTGGCTGGCATCGCACCACCAAACATAAGACGCAAAAGTCATATGCGCCGAAGAAATGCGTAAGGCAATCAACCAACCGTCCCACTGCTAGTATAATCAGATACCCCCAACACCAAGATTGAAGTCGCGAAGCAGCTTTCTGAAATCCACGCAACCTCTCACATCCGGCCCTGAAAATGAGAGACTCCAGCTCTGGCAACAAATCGCATGAGAGGATTTCATTACTCCAAAGGAAGGCCTCCCAACTGGCAAGAACCTTGACTGGCGGACCTGGAAATCCCTGAACAGATTAATAACTGGAGTTGGTAGAACAAAGGACAACATCGAGTGGTGGGGAATGCTTCGGCAGGGAGAGACACTATTGTGCGACTGTGGAGACCTGCAGACCGCCTCGCACCTAAGATGCTGCTCCATGTGCCCAACAAGCTGCACATCTCAGGACCTAATGCTGGGCAACACACGAGCTATCGATGTTGCCAGATACTGGGAAAAAATAATTTGACGTCGCTGACACGAAGAAGAAGAACTATTTATTTATAAAAAAACTCTTACTTGTATACTCACGAAAAGTAATAATGATCCCTGAATATTACATTCCTCGTTTACTCCATCGTATTTCGTAAATTAGCTACAGGGAAGGCAATTCGAGACACGCTGTAGAATACAAGCTTCGTTATCAATGTACTGACGCTGCATTTAAAATCACGGGAAGGCATTCATTCAACCACTCTCAAACAAAAAGCTTTTAGGAGCGTCCAGTGATGGGAGGGTCCCCGGTTGGGACTTCAAATAGAGGACGAGACAGCGAGGTTATTTTCCATAGCGATTTCCGACTCTTTAACTTATCCTTCGTGTCACCGACGTCAAATTGAATTAACCCAATATTTGACAGCATCGATGGTCCATCTGTAATCTTACATAAGGTCCAGTGAGAAACAGCTAGTCGGTAGCATGAAAAGACTTTCCACGCGGTGAGAAAATTTTTTTTTAACCCAGCGACAGTGAAATAATGATTTTTTTAAACTACATTAAACTAGAATCAACGCTTATATATAAAAAAAAATACATACTCTAACCTAACGCATACTCGTATACAGTCAACCCTCCTATAACGTTTTCATAAGATCGGATGATTAGCCTGACGAAGCCTGGAAGTGTAAGTTGTATGAAATATCGTCGCGAACGGTATAGGAAAAATCTCTGTTACAAATCAATCTCTCCTTAAAAGATGACGATTAACTAAACACCGAAATAAGCTTCGGATTCTACAGCATCCAATTTTTTTTTTTTATTCAATTTTATTTATTTATTTCTTTCAGAAACATTACAATTACAAATATATTTAATACGATCCTGAAATAAGATATAATACAAGAGAAACAATCAGGTAATTACTATTATTAACAATAGTAGTAATTAAATAATAGTAATTAAATGGCCATCCAGCACACCTCGATCCTTTTCTTTCATCCTTTTCCTCTTTTGTCGATGGTATTGTTCTCCTAGATCTTTAGACATTGACATGTGTCATCTTCTTATTCGTTTCTCTTATTTTTATCTGCTTATTATCTTTTGTATGTATGTATTGTATATTCTATGCTCTTTAAAATTTTTCTTGGAACTTCTGTTCTGTAATCAATAAATAAATAGAATAAATAAATAATTATTTAAAAGTCCCGGAGCTCGCTTAACAGAAGACTCCACGAAATTACTTTGATAAATAAATTCGTGGAGCTCATGTCGAAACTGGGCTTCTCTCAAGTGGAATATATCAATATTCGAGGCGATGTGGTTGAACAGTCTGATCACTCTCCCAAGAGGTATGTAGTAGGTTAGTATTACCTCTAGGAAGAACAAACAATCTTATCCTTAAATAATTGTCATGGACAAACAAACTGATTTCTAACAAAATATCTGTATTTCTGAACACGCACTAGGCGAAAGAAATGCATACTCAAGCACACATCTCTTCTAGTTCTCAACTCATTATATCCCAACACACCCCGCCCCGCATAAAGTTAGATGGATAGAGCCACGGATAATATCCATACATCGTCATGTAAAGCAACCTCAAAATTTTCTTCTGAACTCTCTCTCCAACACGAGGTCACATTTATTCTCGTGGGGAGCCCAAATAATAGATCCTGACTGTTTCACTTAATAAATTATATACACTATAGTCCGAGCTTAAATAAAAGTTAAAATACAAGTTATCACTTAAATAAGGTACAAGCTGTTTGTAATAAACACGTAAAACATAAAAAATCTAATGATAGACAATTATTTAGGTAAATATTCAGGGACCATGCCATTTTTTTTGACTATAGAAAAAAAAGTAACTACTCGTACATACATCTGATATCGATTAAAAGAACTGAAAGCCAGCAATTCGAAGCTCGATTTAATAAGCCGTTATAGAAGAAGAACACGAAACAAAGCTTAACCTTTTTGTATATATATTTTCTTGAATAAAATTAGAGATGTTGATAAATATCCTATTTTGTGTGCTTCACACTCAGTTTAAACTATTATAAAAAAATACGGAACGACCGATATGAGATGTTGACATGCGGTCATATTTATATGTAAAAGAGCGCAGGTACAAGACGACCGTCCCATATGTTGGATTTCGATCAAATCACGATCTTGCGCTCAAGCGAAATTCCCCGTGAATGGTTTGTTTGACGCTTACACAGGTAACGTCCGTCCGATATTGATTGTACCGGTGTTTGATGTGAAGTGGTTTCGCCCATCGAGGCTTGCGCTAATTTGCCATACGTACCGGCGATTGATATCGGCGGAAAGCAATGCCGTGCAGTTATAATTAATCGCGGATAAGTGTTGCCAGATAGTGCAACACTATTTATTGCACAGCACACGGAGACAGTGAGAGTTGCTAATTAAAAAAAAAAAACATTTTAAAAATGAAAGCACAGTTTTTTTTTAAACATGTTTTCCCCCTAGCTAAATGGAGGTCTCTCTCTGGGAGTTTAATGTGATACTCGCTTGGTGAAAACCCTCCCTGTCCTGTTTTTGGAGACCCAGATGGGGACCCCAGCTGATGTCGAGCTGTAGTCTATGACGATGGCGGATCCACACTCTACATGCAGCGCTTAACCATGTGCAAGCATAGTAAGTGTCATAGAATTCCACACATGATACTTCAGAATCACTATCACCAATTTTCGTTATTCTTCTGTATGCGTTCACATAAAAAAGATAATGAAAATAGTTAAAAAATATTTAATTAATATTTATATAAAGAGAGAAAAGCACTTTTTTATTCAATAATTAGAACAAAAACTTTGTTTGAAATCGTTCATTGTCGTCTTTTAGTGCCGTAATGCCTCTGTACTAGGGACAATACATAAATGAACAATCTGAAAGTTTGACAACTTTTTAATGGGGAACAAATATTACTTCAGCGCGAAATTGCTTGAAACTTTTTTTTGTGAGTAATTTTCTCCGTATTTAAATTATTACTGTGAACTTGACATTGTTCGAAACGTTGTTGAAAAGTAATTTTCCGCTTTATTTCAATTCTTTTCCACCGTTATTACCACGGTCGCTGATCTTCGGAACTTAAAAAAATATTTCCTCATGCACCACCCACCCACAACCGATAAACTCGTCTTACACTTGCCGAACATCCATATGGCTGGCATTTTTCGAGTGAGAGATCAAATTCACACCAACCGGGGGTATTTTAGAGCTCAGAAATCGTTTTTTTTTTTTTTAAATCTCTTGGGGATCGAATCCACGACCTTTGTCTTGCCAAGCAAACGCTTTGACCATTGCGCTATACCTGCCGGCTAAAATCCCGAGGAACGACTTCACGTCGCCGGGATAGTCATCGGGACGCGCGGTACAGGGATGCGGAATCAGTCACAGAGAACAAGAACTTTTTTAGAAGCACATTGCAATATATTTAGGACAATAAATTGACAACTTTGGTATTCGGCTCGGGCCACGAACAATGAACGATCTATCTTCAGCAAAGTATATTGTTTTTAGGGTTTACTACTGGTTAGAGGGTAGAAACTGTAGAGGGCGCCCTAGACGAGAGTATTTGCAGCAAGTATTCGAGGACATGAATTGTAGCGCTTATGCTGAGCTGAAAAGGGTTGCGGAGGACCGCGAGGAATGGAGATCGAGATGCAAGATTCTGTTGCTGCAAACCAATCCACCGGATTGATACTACGAAGAAGACTGGTAAGAACAAAAAGAGAAGTCAACAGTCGCATACATCAAGCAAGGCTAGCGTTCAATAAAAAAACAAAAAAAATTGAGTAAAAAAATATATATTTAAAGCTCAGCAAGTAACTTGCCAAAACATTTGTTTGGAGCATCTTGATGTACGGCTGTGAGACATGGTGCTTATCTGAAAGTGATAAAAAAAGATTAGATTAGAGGCCTTTGAGATGTGGTCTTACAGAATAATTCTAGGAATTTCCTGGAGAGACCGCGTCACGAACAATGAGGTTCTCAGCGTAATCTAGGAGGATAGGCACCTAGTAAGAACCATCTCAGAGAGGCGATCGGTCACATCATGCGCCACGATAGTGTTATTCACGACATTCTGAAACATGGCGGTTGAGGGTAGAAACTGTAGAGGGCACTCTAGACAGTAGTATTTGCAGCAAGTATTCAAGGTCATGAGTTGTAGCTCTTATGCTGAGCTGAAGAGGACTGCAGAGGATCGAGAGGAGTGGATATCGAGATGCAAGATTTTGTTGCTGCAATTCACAGGATTTATACTACGAAGAAGACTGGTAAGCTTATCGTGAGCTTATCGTATTTTAATGATAGTTTTTCACTGTGTTATTAATGTAGTATTAGTTACCTTGGGAATTTAAGATCAAACAATATATACCAGTTCAAACGTAGCGCCAAGTTTTAGGCAATCCGCCTTACATTGTCTATCAGAGATTAAAATTGATTAAAATATATTATTTTTTCTTAATAGTGAAGGGGTGGAATTGTAGCTAAGTTGTTCGGAACTGCATTAGGTTGTTCGGAACGTAATTTATTTTAAAACGAAAAAAATAAGAAACGATCTTTTTCAACCTGGACTTTTTGAATTGATAATAATTGTTCCAATTTAATAAGTTTATTCTAAAAAACTTCTTAGGTTTTCACGGCCACGTTTGGTATTGTAGCTTTTGGGTTAAGCCGTGTGTGGCGAATTATCTCGTTCCAATATTTCGCCCGCCATTGCAGCGGTCTTCTTCAGGGTTGATGACTTTGTCTGATGACTTTGATATTGGTACTTATTTTAAATTTAATTGATAGGTAGGTATGATAGGTAGGTATGATAGGTAGGTATGATAGGTAGTTATGATAGGTAGGTATGATAGGTAGGTACGATAAGAAATTAAATATTTGTGAAGGCATTGTAATTCACTTATTTATTTAAATTTTAATTATGATTATTTTATTATTAGTATTAATAATCATTAATTTTAATTAATAATAATATTCAATCCGAGCAAAACCGGGCAGCAATAATAGGTAGCTTATACTTCCAGCGGGAAGCGTATACGGAAGAAGAGTATGTACGTGTGTTTACATAAAAAAACATATGTTTATTTATTTTAATTATTGTTACGAAACGTTAACGAGCTTTGCGACGAGCGAACAAAGAACATTTCACACAATGGCCGTTGTTTTTTACGTTGGCTGGCGTGTGCAGTGCTTGAAATCACGTGAACGTTTTAGTTTCGGATGTGCGCACGTACAAACGTTGTTTAAAACACGTAACCAATTTATTATTATAATTTTTGTGTGTCCAATTGTGATTAGCCGAATACACGTGACGCTATTTCCTAGACATTAAACCGCGGCGGCCTTTTTATAAAGCCCCGGGCTCTCATCTTCTCGGAAAGACTTTGAATACAATGCAGATTAATTCGGTGTAACTTCGAGATGAGAAAATAAATTGAGACAGCGATTTTTTAACGTGCACTTTTCATTGTTATGAAACATGCATTTTTTACGCTATTTTTTTATTATTACCATTTTTTTTGTTTTCATACGTGGCAATAATTATGAAAGAAACATTTATTTCAGTTCAGGTTGTTGCGAATTACGAGGGTGATCCGTATAATAAGTTAACCATGGCAACCTTAGCATACCCTAGATGCTCCGTCAAAATCTTATCAATACTTGGTTTTGCTGACATCAGGGATCATTTCGGAGAGCTTACGAACCGTCATTCTTCGATCTGAGAGCATCGCTGCCTCCACTTTTGCGATTGTTTCGTCAGAAACAGATGGCCGTCGGGAACGTTCCTCATCATGGACGTCAGTACGCCCGTTCTTGAACTCTCTGTACCATTTGCGCACGTCTTGTACGTTCATGCACTATCTCCATAGATTTCGCATAGCTGGGAATGGATTTCTACCGGCGCAATGTTTTTTGCAGACAGGAAATCGATCACCGAGCGCAGCTCACACCTGGCGGGCGAAGGTAGATGGGGAACCAAGGTACACTACAGAATTGCGGGATTCACCATAACCGCGCTTTTCAGGACTGTAGCGCCATGGCAAACTTATTTTATGGATAACCCTCGTAATATAATCTTCATAGGACAAAAATTTCAAATACACAAATAAAGTATTCTATGCAACATCAAGTTGACACTTTCATCGGTTTTCAACCAACATCAAAAAATAAACCTTTAAATATCTCAGAATCAATAAAACATGACTTACACTACTTTCATAATCATGGACACATATCTTCATCAAACATTTCTTCCATATTCGTTCCATATCTGATATACATGGTTCCTAAAATTTGTTGCCACTCAGTTCTATCGGTTGCCACTGTCTGTGTTTTGTGCTAAGGCATTTATGCACTCGAATGTTCACCGTGATCATCATCATATATGGATCTTGAATACTTCCAGGGCAGAATCCCGTAGACTTACTGATACGGAAGCTGTAGTGTTCGAGGTTTTTTTTGGGTGATTTGTTAATAATTTTTTGAGAACATTTAGTCCTAAGGGGAGTTTCAATTAAACAACGGCATACGTTAATCAATAAGCGGTAACCAATCCAAGTTTTGGGCCCTGCTTAATGTTTTTTTTTTTTTTTTTTTTTTTTGTTGGACCGACCGCCTTGTACCTGCGCTCCTCGGGAGCACTTAACAAGGCATTGTTTTCAGAGTGCATTCTCGTTATACAAGTAACGGGTTTTCGTGAGCAACACCACACATGGGTGTAAAAGTTAGTAGTTCAGACGTTAAAATTTGGACTTTTTGACTTCTTCGCCGAAGGTCGCGCGAATACAGAAAATGCGTGGTAGTTGGGCTCCATAGATATGAGATCGATATATCCAACCGGTCCAGACTTCTGTTGGATTACGCTAAGCAGCCTTTGCCTCCCTAAATCTAATATTGGGCAATGCCACAGAACGTGTTCAGCGTCCTGCAAGGGGCTGCCGCATGGGCAGTCTGGACTATCAACGAGGCTAAACTTAAAGAGTTTAGCCTCGTTGGTTAGGTAACTAACCTATAATTACCACTTTTCTTTAGAATGATGAAAGTGAGGAAGCTTCAGCCCTCGATTCGCCTCAAATCTTAAGTAACGTCTCTGCAAACGGGTGTTAAGTTGATTACCTTGAGCAAGTAACGTCTCTGCATACAAGTAGAAATATGTGACATGTACATCGGATAATGCAGGAGATCATAAACAGCAGCTACACTTTTTCCAGTCTCCGGGCTCTCGCCCTGGAATGCCGAGTAAAAGTATGCGAGGGGATGGTTGGGGGTATAAACTGTAGAGGGCACCCTAGACGGGAGTATTTGCAGCAAGTGTTCGAGGACATGAGTTGTAGCTCTAATGCAGAGCTGAATAGGGTTGGGGAGGACCGAGATTAGTGGAGATCGAGATGCAAGATTTTGTTGCTGCAAACCAAACCTCTAGATTGATACTACGAAGAAGATAAAGTATTGTACTCAGGCGTGAAAACTGACATAGAATAAGACTAGGCTCATGGCAGCTGACAGAGCTAAGATTTACGGATATGGAATGATGCGTAAAGGTAGTAAAGCAACTTTTTAACAAAGATATAAAACTACCTACTAGCTTCGAGTGTTATCTATTTATATTATACATGCAGGTAGTGGTGCAACGTTGACATAGAATGAGACTAGGCTCGTGGCAGTTGACAGAGCTGACATTTACGGATACGAAATGATGCGTAAAGGTAGTAAAGCAACTTTTTAACAAAGATATAGAACTACCTGCTTGCTTCGTGTGTTATCTATATCTATTATACGTGCAGGTAGTGGAGCAACGTTGACGCTGACATAGAATGCGGCTAGGCTCGTGGCAGCTGACAGAGCTGACATTTACGGATATGGAATGATGCGTAAAGGTAGTAAAGCAACTTTTTAACAAATAAATAGAACTACCTGCTTGCTTTGTGTGTTATCTATATCTATTATACGTGCAGGTAGTGGAGCAACGTTGCGATGCGCGTCATCCGTGACGTGCTGGTGTTTGGGTTCGTGTTTTCGGCTCCTGAGGCCGTGGATAATGGTTGTGCTGACGTCAGTGAGTGACCTGCTGCACGCGCGCCGGTACAGCGTGCTAAAAGATTTTCCGGCCGGAAAGCAAATTTTATAATTCAACGTGTTTTTATTTATTGAATACCTAATAATATTAAGGAAGAATACAAAAACTGCGAGCTCAGTATCTATTATATTTTATATGAGTATTCTTATTAGCGTCGAACTGTAGTAGATACATATCATCGAAAAGCAAGGGTTAAAGGGGTTTGACGCCGAAAGGCGCGAAAATTCTCAACATCTTCGTGTTACATGTCTTCTCATTATTGTGCCAAATTGCCACCACTCAGTTTTGCTTGTTGCCATTGTCCATGTCTTGACGCAGACGCAAGTAATGCCTCATAACTGATGTCTGCTATTTGCAGAATCCATTTCCCAACCTCACTATTTTCATATCCATTCCCACGTATTTCGTGGTTAGCAACGTGTTACCAAAAAGGCAATTCGAGACTCGCTGTAGTATACTAATTTCGCAGCCTTTAGACTGAGGTCTATTTGACATCTAACAAATGCACCTAGAATCACGGGAAGGCCTTCAGCCACTTTCTAGCAAGTAGCTTTTTGCGTGCGTGCAGTAACGGGTCCCCATCTGGGTCTCCAAAAACAGGACGGGACAGGGAGGGTTTTCCCCAATATCGATGTCTTGTCAAAAGACGTTTGTGCATCCGAAGGTCAACCAGGGAACAGATGTGCCCGTAATTATGAATGTGGTCGAGAAATTGAAAAAAATATTGTCATCAGCAACGATTTCAGTTCACATTTTTGTGAATCAATGTAATCTCCATCCCACATTAATTTAAAAATCGAGATATAGAATTTTATGCAACATGAAGTTGCCATAATCAAAATTTTACATACAATAATTCCAAGCAAATACAGAAAAAATCAAAAACGCTTTGACCGTTGAGCTATACCCGGCGGCAAAGGAAAAATAACCGATCTTCAACAAAATTTCAGGTTTTCCGAACCAGCCACGCAACAGCCGGAAGAAATGCATAACCAGCACACATTCCTTCTTGTCTACAACTCAATGTACCCATCATACCACGTAATGATGTTAGAAGGGTACAGCCATAGATAATATACATACACCCTCATATAAAAAATGCACAACTTCTTGCTAATTTGAGACATTTATGTGATTATTTTTCTTACCTTATTAAACAAGATTGTTCAAAACGTTATTTTAAACATAAATATTTGTAAATAAACCTCCAAAGTAATTGTTATAATCAACTCTCTATCTTAGATGGAATCTGTCAATTCATACAGTCAGAGATCAAGGTCCAAAAACGGTATCGAGGAATGTGCAGTATATGACATTTAAATGTATTCATACTACTTTAATAACTGCTTACTCATGTTGTAAATTAGGGCATAAAAAGGGGACTCGTATTAATAAATTAGTGCCAACTCGTACTCCGGTCTTTGGTCTTATCCTCAGTGCCGGAACCTTGGTATTCCGGTATCACCATTTAACTGATGCTGTAATTTCGGGACCGCAAACTCGGTTTCGGAATAATGATACTTAATAGAAGAGAGCCTTAATACATAATACAACTACTGAACGTTTTTACATGAATTTATTGAGAGAAATTTTGTGTTTTGTTTAACTGTCGTAGGGATCCTGCTATAATTTCTTAAGTGTGATCGGATTATCGTTTTATCAAGTGAAACAACACCGATAAGTAAATACAATAAAATGTAATAAAAAAATACGATCCGGGTCTTTCCGTCTGGGGCTTGAAGGGGCCCGTGGCGGGTCTAAGGGGGGCCTAGGGGGGTCCAGGGGCCGCGTGGGGGCGGGGGTCACCCGCCATGACGTCATTAGCGCCCCGGTGACGTCAGAACCGCTTCTCTCTAGTACTAGAAACCAGAGGGAGGTCAAACGATTGCGATTATACCTACCAGACGGCCGTCTATCATATCTATTATATTATCTATGGTTGTATATAATGTAATAGATAAAATGTCTGGATTATCAGCGATAGCTTTAATTTTTAAACAAACTGTTTGATTATTATTTTTATTTTTCTTTGCCATATCAGCTCCGGTGTCACGACTTATCGACCCCAGACAATTCGTTCTACGACTCATCAGTAACGACGTGGGGTGCACTGAACGTTTGGTGCACAGGACATTTGGCGCATGGGACAACTGGTGCACTGGCTGTCTTGCTAAACTAACCTAAGGATTTTTCCAGTAGATGCAATTGTAGACTCAAGAGATCTATAGGTCTCGGTAAAAAATAACTTAGGTTAGGTTAGCGAGAAATCCAGTGCACCAGTCGTCCAGTCGTTACCGATGAGTTCGAACCATCTGTTTCATATTTGGAGCATATAAGTAAGCTCAGATTGTTTATGCCTTGTCCTAGAACTGTCCTGTACACCAGGAGATCCACATAGAAACATAGATGGTTCCCGAAAGCCTCCAGGGTAAGAGCCTGCGAACTTGCATAGACTGCGGCTGTAGTACCAGAGAAATATTTGACTGTTCAATAATCAAAGTTTTTTAAAGACCATCTTCAATAATAATTTTACGGAGACCATCTTCGATAATTATTGAAGATGGTCTCCAGGGAGGCCGAAACACGTAATCAGTTAAAATAAATGTGAATCAAAACTAAATATTTTTAATTTATTATTCTTTTAATTAAAAATAATTTAAAATTATAATTATGCAGTTTCACCAAGTATTGTGAGTTGATAACCTTAATGTTATCTCAATAAAATCTCAAAAGAGGAACGTCTTTGAGCTAGATTTAACCAATCAATAAACCTGTCACACATACGGAATTCTTTATGTAATAGATGATGAGTTAATCGTATTTTGAACCCATTTTCACGGATCTGCGCACCTGTCAAATCGATTCCGATATAGACATTAATTTAGGTGGGTGACCTTGTACACATATCGTAAGTAAAATCCAATAAAAATATAAACATTGACACATTTAATTTGAAATATACATTACAAGTACTGACGTCAGATAAACGGCTTAGGAATTATTGTTTTTATGTAAACACTAACATCCTCCTTTATTTTAAAAAGGTTGTTATTCAGTCGCGTGAGGGCTGATTAGGAGCAGATTAATAACACAGTCTTTTTCCGAAGCACATTGATATATATTTCCGATAAACCTTACAAACTCATGGCCTGACCTAGTCACAGCATTCAGGCCGATCCACAATACAATATGCTCTCGACGACGGGCGGCACACGACTAACTCCGCTCGCTCGTCGGCGCTGAGGCTTTCGCCCAGCGTCCAGTGGCGGTCTATATAACTGACGTCACAAAATTCCAAAATGGCGACACATGCATGTCGACAAGCCGAACAGAAATAAGAGACGAAAGAATTTTTATTGAGGTTTTCGGTACCAGTCAGCAAGGGCTATAACATGCTAAAGGAAGTAGTTTAAAAATATGTTAAATACTATTAATGTTTGTTAACCCTTTCGTTACGGCTCGGTGGAATACAAATTATACTGTCGATACGGCGTGAATTTTTTCAACCATTTTTTTGCTTAAAAATAGTATTTAAAGCATAAATGTACTTATCTGACATATTTTCATATATCACATTGGTTCTTCTATCCTTTAGCTATCAGATGATGCATAAAAAACTATTATATTTAACAAACGTTCATGTAACTCCTTACATGTGGTGGCATTAACATATGTGGTTTACAAAAACACCGCTCCTGTGACGAAAGCTTATGATATTTATTTACAATGCTTTACAGATTCCTGTAAATAATACATGTGGTTGATAAAGGGAATAACTGCACTTCCAATTTCCTACCGTAGATGTCACAATGAGTACTGAAAGTAGCAAAACGTCATATCACATCAACGGTCGGGGAATCTTTGACGTCATATACCGACAACCGTTGCGAAAGGTTAAATGGAAAATTTAAAGGATCCAATTACATACAAGGAATATAATGTTTTCTTCTAACACTCTTCGTTTTATTAGATCGTTTCAAAGTTACCGTTTTATTTGTATTAACTTGTACCATACATCAGTTTTCCTTGCCTGAATCTTTCAGAGCCACGTGATATTTCTCGTGTCTCGTCGTAACGCTCAGAACCATTTCCTTGGACCTCACATCGGCTGTTCACTGACTTTCATATTAGATTTTATGGCCCCGCTGTTCGGTCGACATCAGCCAAACTATTCGCCTCAATAAAAATATTATATTTTGGGTAACTCCCAAGAACCGCACACTCAACTTTGAAATCAAATTCAAATAATATTATCTTCGGCATCTCTTTCAATGCGAACCGAATCAAATATGCTCCTTTTCGACTATATATATATATTACTTACTCGATCCTTTTCTTACATCCTTTTCCTCTTTTGTCGATGGTATTGTTCTACTTGATCTCTGTGATCTTTGACACGTGTCATCTTCTTATTCTTTTGTTATTTTTATTTTTTATTATCTTCTCTATTTATTGTATATTTATGTATACTCTATGTTTCTAAATATTTGTAAAAAAAAATGGAATTTCGATTCTGTATATAAATAAATAAATAAATATATTTAGCATGATTACGAACTATTCAACGAAATATATTATTGATACGTACTGACATCCCTCGCCTTTAAAAAGAACGACAAGTCGCGGGTTCGTCACGTGGCCGAGTGGAGGAAGGATGCAGGAGCAGATTAACACCACAAAGAACTTGTTTTTGAAGCACAATTCGCATTTATTTTTATTAAAGACTTGATTTTTCGTCCGACCGGTATAGCGTTCGCCGGCCGGACGAAAAGTTAACAGGCAACAGCCGGAACACTGTGACATGCAGCGCCGCCAATGATCGCGGCATAAAAGCAAATTAAAGATGACAGTTGCTCCAACATGAAATGGAGCAACGTCAGCCAACAAATAAAATGGCGTATGCAAACGCCGCGTAATATTGTATCAATCTTCTTTCTTCGTAGTATCAATCCGGTGGATTGGTTTGCAGCAACAGAATCTTGCATCTCGATCTCCATTCCTCTCGGTCCTCCGCAACCCTTTTCAGCTCAGCATAAGCGCTACAATTCATGTCCTCGAATACTTGCTGCAAATACTCCCGTCTAGGGCGCCCTCTACAGTTTCTACCCTCAACCATCCCCTCCACAATATCGTGAAGAAGACCATCGTGGCGCATGATGTGACCAATCCATCGGGCTCGCCTCTCTGAGATGGTTCTTATTAGTTGCCTATCTTCCTTGATTATTCTGAGAACCTCATTGTTCGTGACGTGGTCTCTCCAGGAAATTCCGAGAATTCTTCTGTACGACCACATCTCAAAGGCCTCTAGTCTTTTTTTATCACTTTCAGATAAGCACCATGTCTCACAGCCGTACATTAAGATGCTCCAAACAAGCTGTATCAATCAAACTAACATTATTGGTGTGCATGTCAGGCGAGCGAACAAAAATAAGAGACAAAAGATAGTTTTTCGAGGCTTTATGGCATTAGTCAAAAAGAAGGTATATCAAGTTGATATCAGTACAAACGAATCCACACCAAACATCATTTTATAACACATTACTCTCATCAATAAAACGGAGAAAAAATAAACGGTGGACGCTGGGATTTGAACCGCGACGCTTTTGCAAACCAATGTTCAGTCTGTACTCAGCGTAGGCCTACTGCCACTTGCTTCACTCACGAAATCAATAAATTAATACTTATCGCTGCCGGCGGTCATAGCTCAATGGTAAAGCGTTTGCTTTGCAAGCCAAAGGTCGTGGGTTCGATCCCCGACGGAGATTAAAAAAAAAAGGATTTTTAATCGATTTCTGAGCTCTAAAATACCCCTGTTGGTGTGAATTTGATCCATCACCCGTAAAATGTCAGTCATAGCCTATCAATTAAAATTGGTGGTAGACGAAAGTCGTCCCGTGAAGACGACCACCCATTCATAGTAGATTCCTGTAATAATAAAGGATGATGCGTAAATCTCGGGCTGTAGTCTATGACGTTGGCGGATCAACACTCCACATGCAGCGTTTTAGCCATATATACTAAGTAAGCGTCATAGAATTCCACAGATGAGACTTCAAAAAAAGAATTACCATCACCATCTGTCGGTATTCTCCTGTATGTGTTAACGTAAAAAATTAAAATTTAAAAAAAGGCCGGGCGGCATAGTCTAGTGGTAAAGCGTTTATCATTCAGACACCGTCGGTTCAAAACCCGACGAGGTTTTTTTTTACTTGATTTAATTGAATCAAAGCTATACATGCCTCCGATAGGGTTGAGCCCTAGCCGAAGGGCAAAAATAAATATCCAGGCGTCGGGAGCGTCAGGCTAATCATCTGATTTCCTGGAAAAAACGCTGATAAGCAAGATTGTTCAATTTCCCATGTGGACTACCAGGTATACTGGTATTCTGGAACAACTCATAGACAAAATTAAGCTTACAAATACGTAGTAGGTATGGTAAAAAAACGAATTATTTTTACGCATTTTTTATAAATGGCGCTTGTTGCTCTCTCTCTCTCCCACGAGCAGTCTTTCCGAGGAAGTTTATCACTCGGATATGAGTCGCGCCTCTTCTGATGGAGAAAGGCGTTTAGCACGTCGGGTGATCCGCGGTTCTGCAGCTCCTTCGAAGAAGGTTACTGAAGTGAAGATGGCGTATCTTCACGCCAAGGGTCTTCACCCGGATACAACAGCTGATGACTTGCAGAGCTTCTTGGCAGTGACCGCTGCATTCAATCCCTCTTGGATGACCATCAGGAGGATTATCAGCAGACGGACGCTGTCAACTTCTGTCAACTTCTTTCAAAGTCGGGGTCATCGCGACTTCGCTGGAGTCTCTCATGGAGCCTGAAGTGTGGCCTAAAAAGACCATCGTTCAACCCTGGATACGTGTAAGACGAAAGAATCGCAATGAACAGTGGTTGAAACCAATTTGAGTGAAGATATTGACATATTTAGTGTAATATTGCTTCAGATTCAGTACTAGTGTTGACGAAGGCGAAATTTTGGAAGTTTGATTTTGTGACAATAATGCCATGTTATTTGTGGATCATCCATGATTTACTTATAACAGGGTTTTTGTTGTTACAAGTCAACTATTTGCATTGAGTCTCCTAACGCTTGTTCTGGGTGTGAGGTCATTGACACTAAATGTGTCAATAAATTTACAGGGCCACACTTTTATGTAAATACTTCAATAATGAATTAAGATGTAAAAATATTTTGTAATGTTATTGAAGGAAATAAATAAATAATTGTCTAAAATTGTCTAAAATATATGTACATTTTAACATCTTCATCTCTACGGGAGAAACGATTTCACGTCGCCGGGATAGTTATCGGATCGCGTGTTGGAAGTATGAGGAGCAGATTAACAACACACACACAGTTCTTCCGAAGCACATTGACATATATTTTAGATAAAGACTTGGTTTCCCTGCTCGACCTGAGCATGAAGTTACTTTCGCCTCGGTCGAACGGGACTTAACTCACAACCGAGCGCGCTCGCGATGGGCTGTAGCCCAGCGCCGCAAGTGGTGATCTATAGAATTAATGGCGCACCAATGACAGCAGCCATGTACATAACTGACGTCACACCCGTGACCAAAATGCCAATATGGCGACACATAAATGTACGACAAGCGAACATAAATAATAGACGAAAGATTGTACATCGCGGTTTTCGGTGCCATTCAGCAAGGGCTATATCATGCTGATATCAATTTATTAAGATTCAATCAATTAAGTTTATTTTCAAGTACAAGTATATTTCGGCGATTGTTGTGACCATATGTTTCAAATGTGGAATATAAATGTAAAGGTGAAATTTTATACGAAGAAAATTTACTTGACTAGTATGAGCTTACGAAAAAGTAAGGTTCACAAGAACCCTTTAATATGATGCGGCTTAAGAAATTATAGCACTAAGGACACTTGACGAAGGGGATAAATGAGGGGAGTATTTTTTTAAAGCAATAAGAGGGTCAGATTATAATGTTTAGCCTTCCCTTTTGTGTGGCCACGCCCCTTTAATGACTTTCCAATTTGGCGGGAAGCACTTTAAACTCGAGCGAGGGTTGTAATCAAATTAGGTGTTGTGGACGCTAAATACAACAAATAATGAGTAGGTATATTACAGCATATTTAACAGGAAGGGAAGTTGGTTAGGACATGAGAGAGAGGCGTACGGTTATTTTATGTGATTCATATACACTATCCGGTCGGCATAGTCCAGTGGTAAGAGCGTTTGTTTGTTATTCAGATGCTGTCGGTTCAAACCTGATTGAGCTTGATTTTTTTAAAAATATATGTAATTAAATCAAATCATCTATAGAATTTTTCGGTATGGTTGAGCCACTCCTAAAGACAAAAGAAGTCCAGGCTTTGGGATCATATCAAGAATCAACTTCGAGGGTGGAATAACCAAGTCTTTATTTCCATCCATCGAACACTTATTGACGTGGAAAAGACGAACTCTGGTGGAACGTGGACTTTCATCTCACTCAAGCGTTTACCGGACACGGAATTTTCAGAGAATTTCTAAAAATATTTGGCCTATCTTCTTGCGACGCATGTCCATGTGATCCAGGCATGCAACAGACGGCGAGACACTCTTCGTGGAGTGCATCATCCATGAGAACAGGAGACGCATTCTGTGTTGTCGCCTGGGAGTCTACTATTTCTTGGAAGGATTTTCCCGAATTGCTGCTTAGTTCTGACGGTCCCTTGCTGTTAAACTTCATCAGGGAAATCTTCAGGGCTACAAGAGCGGTTAACGAGGCTGACATGGAATAGGCTCCTATGTTCTTCAATTATTTCTCAGATGTATATTCTAACCTTGTGTGTAACTTGCAGGGTACAACACGCAACTATATATTATTTATACATTTTTTTAAAGTAATTTAAAAAAAAAATGGGACCGTCGGACTGACCATCCGATTTACTTAAAAAAACGCTGATCATTGAACACCCAAATATTTCTCTGGTAGTATTAACTATATGTTCCAAATAAAGAGCGGATATGGTATAATATATATATGTAAGAGTACCCTGCTTGAAATATCTGTTTAGTTAAGTTGATAATACATAGTAAAAGTTTCATGCACCCATATAGAGCTTTCGATACTACAGTTGTTCAGGTGGAAAAAGTGGACCTTGTTGGCGGCTAACATAGCTATTTGGTGGTAGTGTGGCCCGGCATCATGGCATTGCATTAAAATTAACAAATGCTTTAGTTTTTAGTTAAATTCTTGTATTTTTTTGTTTTATTTTGAATAAACCACCGTCTTTTTGGTATATATGTCCTGCCAATTGCCACTTGAGTGTGCCTATTCTTTGGGTAACATCCACTACTTGAGTTTTTTCGGATATCCTCGTTCCGGATTCTATCTTTTAGAGACACCCCGAGCATGGATCTCTCCATGGCACGTTGGGTGACCTTTTCTATACTTGCTGTTATATTTCCAAAAATAATTATAACTAATGAATTGTTTTTGATTGTTTGCTATTAGTTAATTACTCTTTGTGCAGATTCATCTGCAAATAAAATGTATATTTCATTAAAAAGCGCTCTTTTATAAAATCAAGCTTATTACGATTTTATTCGTATTAAGGGACGTATGACATTAATACATCGTTTGTGTAGGTAAATTTAAAATACCTACTCATTTTTATGCTGCTACGATTTTTCATCTTGCCACACTGATATATCTTCAAATTTTGAAATTATTCTATTAAGTTGTTCGATATGTTGTCGTTTAAAACGAAAAATTTTAACCTAGTTGTTTCCAATAATCAATTCAAGAAATTTAACCTCTCGGCGATCTCATGAGTTCAATATCAAGCTTACCAAATCGACGGTCGTGGATTCCATCTCCGACAGAGATAAAAAGTTATAAATATATTTCTACGCTCTGTAAATATCCGCGGATGGTGTGAGTTTGATCCCTCACCCGTAAAATGACAGTCATAGCCTATCAATCAAAATTTGTGGCTGACGAAAGTCGTTCCCGTGAACACCACTCGTTCGTAGTGAATTTTTGTAATAAATGGATGATGCGTGAATTTAGTAGAGCTGTGGTTATAATATCTGACATCGGCGAATCATGACTCCACATTCAGCGTTTGACCATATGGAACATGGTATGCGTTATATAATCCACAGGTAAGATTTCCGCATCACTATCACCATCTGTCAGTATTCTCCTGATATATTTACGTAAATAAATAAATAAATGTTGTTCTGTATTTTATGTATAGAGCTATATTAGGCTCCTAAGTGTGTAGGGATGTTCCTTTTCTCACCATCTGTCCGGATCGATACATGCCTATAGAATATGGTTCTCGGATTGTCCCAACACTAGTGAATGTTCCACATGCCACACAATTCTATTGCTGTGTGATTCTTCTTCGGGGACTTGATTAAACAAAGAACAGAGCCGGCCTATAAACACAATTTAACACATTTTTTCATTTATTCAGTTATTATACACTGTTAGTTTAACTAATCGTTTATAGAGAAGATGTTGCATCATGGTTCGTGAGCGTTTCGAAAAAGACGTTGCGTCTCGAGGTCTGGAGCGTGACTGCCGTCCGTTATGTTTTTTTGCTCAATACCTACAGTGTTTTGTTGGCGCATTTTGTGAACGCGGTGTTGCCACAATACTATACATTTACTCATCGGCATGTATTGCTTAGAAGTAAAGCGTTTGCTTACCGTATAACACAAGAGTTTTTGAGTTATTTTTTCCCTTTATTTGGCTATTAACCCCTTCGTTACGGCTCGGTGGAATACAAATTATACTGTCAATACGGCGTGAATTTTTAAAACCATTTTTTTGCTTAAAACTAGTATTTGAAGCATAAATGTACTTATCTGACCTATTTTCATATATCACATTGGTTCTTCTATCCTTAAGCTATCAGATGATACACAAAAAACTATTATATTTAACAAACATTCATTATGTAACTCCATACATGTGGTGGTATTGACACACGTGGCTTACAAAAAAATCGCTCCTGTGACGAAACCTAACGATATTTATTTACATGCTTTACAGATTCCTGTAAAGAATACATGTAGGTTGATAAAGGGAATGACTGCACTTCCAATTTCCTATCGTAGATGTCACAATGAGTACTGAAAGTAGCAAAACGATATATCACGTCAACCGTTGTCAACGGTCGGGGAATCTTTGACGGCATATGCTGACAACCAACGTGAAAGGGTTAAGTAAGGCGTTTACTTGATGGCTTAGAGGTAAAGCGATTGCTTGCCATATCAAAATGTCTTGCGTTCGATCCCCGTCGAAGATCGAAGTATTTTTTAAATAAATTTCTGAGCTGCATAAATAATGTTGGCGTGAATTTTATCGCTCATACATAAAATGCCAATTGTAGTTTATTTGTTAGAAATTGGTGGTAGACGAAAATCGTCCCTTGTACAACCATTCATTGTGAGTCTCCGTAAAAATTAACGATGCGCGAATCTAATTATTTTGGCGGATCAATTCTCCATATGCAGTGCTTAGCTATACTTAAAATGACAAGAGTAATAAAATCATCACTTTTTTCATTATTGTCTGTCGGTATTCTCCTATATGTGTTTATATAAAAATGGTACATCTTATGCTATCTTTAAGTTAGACGCATTCCGATGCCTGGAACATTTGGCCCTAAGTGGCGATTCAACCCAGAACGAGACAATGGTCGTAAATAATCTAGTCCGGCATTCACACATCATCCATTTTTAAATCCACCCACAATGAATGGTTGGTATTCGCTGGACGTCTTACTTCTACCACGAATTTCGAATAATAGGCATTGACTGACATTTTACGGGCGAGAGATCAAATTCACACCAACAGCTGAGGGTATTGAGAGAGCTCATAAATTAATAAAAAATATCTGTTTTAGTTTAATCTCTGTCGGGGTTCGAAGATATGTCCTTTTGTACGATAAACGAACTCTTTATCTTTTTAAGCCATATCCGTCGGCCTCCCCTGCCCATTCATCCAATCTAAAACTATTTTCAAAATAAATGTCAATAGATTGTATCGCTTCCTAAAATGTTTTTTTTTGTGTAATCTTTTATCCGGCCCTGGTTTCCTCCTGCCCTTATTCCAATTTTCCCCTTACAAATGAGATCTCAGTGCGAGGGAACTCATTTCCTGTCACCCACCCCCCCCACTGAAACCACCCAGCCACCCCGTTTTGCCATTTTTTCCAATCTGGTAATTTTTTCTTCATCATCCAATCAGTAATGCTGGGTTCAGATGAGCCGCGCGATTCTAGATTTGTTTTTCCTTTTATTGTTACAACAATTTTATTTTTAACTCCTTTTACTCATTATATTCAAGAAATTATTATTTGATTTTTGCCTATTTATTTAAATAATTGATATTTATTAGAATTTTTAATGTTTCACGTGTTTGCTTCAAACAGCTAATAGCTTGTGCATACTTGCAGTGATTTCTCATATTTCGACTGGATTCTCATATATTTTTAGTGTTATAATATGATTTAATGTAAGTGAATTATATATTAAAATTTATATGACCTACGACAATGACACATAGGAAGCGCGGTACTCGTTCGATCATAGAAATAAACAATATTGGACGGGAATCAAAACATGTTTAGATTACTGTTGTATGTTGTTTGCCTTGTATCGTTGATTGGTTAAGCCGCCCCGTAAGAGGAAATGATCAGGGTCCTAAGAGCGTCGAAATAATCATATTAATTTATTGATATTTTTGATTGAAAAATGACCTAAAATATGCCACGGATAATATGTCTGTTCTCTGTACAAATCGCTGGGATCACCCGCTCTATAAGTTGTCGGAAATAATAGATGTTCCTAAGTAGACTACCGAGTGAAGAGATGTCTTATGTGGAGAAGCGCAACTGAGGAGAATACTTCGATCGCCCCGGAAGAGGACCTAGCCCCTGGATACGACCAGGGGTGGAATATATGGAGGTCTCTTAACAGACTTCAGACCGGAGTATGCAAGACGAGGACACAAATGAAAGCCTAGCAGTTTTACAGCGGACCGACTGAATGGGACTGCGGCGTGGAGAAGACCCAGTGACACCTTCTGGAATGTGCGCTGTGTCCGAGTAGCTGCACCCAGGAAGACGTGATGATGGCCGGGAGTAATTCCATCGACTTCGCCCACTTCTGGGCAGACAGGATCTGATCCTGATGTTTCCGACACGATTATATAGAGATGTCTTGGGGTAAGACATGGAAAATGGCAACTGACAATATGTTACAGATTTGGAAAAGATTTGGAAATTGGAAATAAAACAGGTCCAAGATCTTTATGTTCTCGCTTTCTTGTTTTGTTTGGTTGGCAAGATTATATTGTCCTGCAGTGACTTTTTTTATATATCGTAAGTGATCAGAGTGGCGAAGTATGGTTCATCCTTAGTTGTAGTCCATCAGATTATATGTATTTTTTTCTATTATATCTTTAGTGTTGCCCTTCGAACCGTCTAGAGTTGTCCTTTCCTTACACTCGGAGGAAGAATTCCATTTTTCAATTTTACACATCTATAAGCACACAATTCGCGCTGCGTGGCAATTTTTATATTCGGGGGAATTTGAATTTATTTCCAATAACGATATTTATGAAAATCATTTTTTGAATAATTTGTTAATTTCGTTATTTTTTTTGCGTTCGCGATGGCGCTTACAAATAATTTGATTTTTATCGAGTGACAGAATTTTAATCGAGTTTTATGTCATTATTTTTTTTCATCCACGTCAGTTCCACACCTAACGTATTCGGTCGTTATAAATACTCAACCGATTTTCTTAAATGTTCTGATTAACTAATCACCCAAAATATGCCTCGGATACTACAGTTTGCGTGTCTTCAATTCCTTGGACTCCTGGCTTAAGGTCTCCGAGAACCGTGTATAATATGAGTATGTTCACAGGTGATGTTTTTTATGGTCACCGCGAATTGCAGTCACTGTATTATGTTAGTTGTCACTGTCAATGCCTTTTCCCAAGACACATCATAGCTAGAACAAAAAGAGAAGTCAACAGTCGCATACATCAAGCAAGGCTAGCGTTCAATAAAAAAACGAAAATTCTTGAATCAAAAAATATTAATTTAAAGGTCCGAAAGCAACTTGCCAAAACATTTGTTTGGAGCATATTGATGTACGGCTGTGAGACATGGTGCTTATCTGAAAGTGATAAAAAAGACTAGAGGCCTTTGAGATGTTGTCATACAGAAGAATTTTCGGAATTTGTTGGAGTGACCACGTCACAAACAATGATGTTTTCAGGATAATCAAAGAAGCCATAGACGGGAGTATTTGCAGCAAGTGTTCGAGGAAATGAGTTGTAGCTCTTATGCTTAGCTGAAGAGGGTTGTGGAGGACCGAGAGGAGTGCAGTACGAGATGTAAAATTCTGTTGCTGCAAACCAATCCACCGGATTGATACTACGAAGAAAATCATAGCTAGCAACGAAGTCCTAGTATCCGACTGGACCTCATGCTAGCTGGAACATTTCAAAGAGCGCAATCCTTACTCGCAGAGCGGTGCAGCGAAAAGTTCCACTGGACGTGAGGTGCGTCCTGCAGAGAGCTGCCGTCACATGGGTACTCTGCCTGGGATATGGGTTCTAACTGTCAACAAATTCGACGTCGCTGACATGTGGAAGAATGCTTGTTCTAATGATAGTTTTTGCTTGTAGGTCGCCTTCGTACCAGCTGACGAGGAAGAAGTCGTCCGTGGAGGGAGCGGCTTTGGCGGCTTCCGCACCCGGTACTGCGGGGGCCCAGCTGCTGGCACCTCAGGCTGATCGCAAACCGGGGCTCGCCAAGGTGCTCAAGGGAGTCGCCAGTTCCAGCATCTCAGGTGATAAACCGATCCTCGCTCCTAGCGTAAAACCCCTGCTCATAACCATTTTTTCCCTCTAAGACGAAAGCTTGGCTGCGATGAAAATTCAGATACTCAATTTTTAAATTTTCAATTTTATTAATTTAATTCCTTTCAAAAACATTACAAATTTTATTTATTACGATCCTGAAATAAGATATTATACAAAAAAATTATAAATATAGGTATTTATGATCATTAACAACAATTATTAAAAAGTCTCGAAGCTCGGTAAACAGAAGACTCCACGAAATTACTTTGATAAATAAATTCGTGGAGCTCATGTCGAAACTTTGCTTCTCTCAAGTGTAAAATATCAATATTCGAGGCGATATGGTTGAATAGTCTGATCAATCTCCCAAGAGGCACAGTGTCTGGCAGGTTAGTATTACCTCTAAGATGAACAAACAATCTGTGCCTCCTTATCCTTAAATAATTATCAGGGACAAACAAACCGATTTCAAACAAAATATCAGGATTTCTGAACACGCCGCGCACTAGCCGAAAGAAATGCATACTCAAGCACACATCTCTTCTAGTTGTCAACTCATTGTATCCCAACATACACCGTTCACAATTAGATGGGTACAGCCACGGATAATATCCATACATCCTTATGTAAAGCAACCTCAAAAATTTCTTCTGAACTCTCTCCAAGATGAGGTCATATTTATACTCGTGGGGAGCCCAAATAATAGATCGGCTCCCAAGTACGCTACGAACCAATAAATTGTACAGTACGATCAGTACGTCAGTGCTCGAGAAAGTCCTGGCGCTACGCAGAAGAAATCCTAAAATCTTCAGTGCCCTTCCACACACAGCGTCAATGATAGTATGAAACGTTAGCTTGCTTTCAAAGAATATACCAAGGTCTCTGATGGATGATACTCGCGGGATGCCAATACCACCCAACCTGTACCTATGGTATACCATCTTATAATTGCGAGTACGACAAGACGATACACTTAGCAACATGCTAAGCATGACTTGCTTAAATCCAGCTAAAGCGGGGCACAATGATTTAAAAAGAAATGTATTCGAATAGTTCTATTATAGTGCGGGACAGTGGTTAGATTAATGAATAGTAGTATGTATAGCTATGCGGAACGTAAAACTTAGAACATTCATTAATTTCATGGTTTTGAATGAGAAGGAATGCATGATTAAGTGAAGCTATTTTACCGCGGGACTGACGTCTTTTAATATATATATTTATGTAAACACATAAAGGAGAATACCGACAGATGATGATAGTAATTCTGAAGTCTCATCTGTGGAATTCTATGACATTTACCATGCTGTATATGGCTAAGCGCTGCATGTGGAGTGTTGATCCGCCACCGTTATAGATCACAGCCCGAGATTCACGCATAACCCTTTATTATTACAGGAATTTATTATGAATAGGTGGTCTTCACTTCTACCACCAATTTCAATTAATAGGTTATGACTAACATTTTACGAGTGAGGGATCAAATTCACACCAACCGGGGGTATTTTAGAGCTCAGAAATCGTTTTTTTTTTAATGTCCGTCGGGTATCGATCCCACGACCTTTGGCTTGCAAAGCAAATGCTTTGACCATTGGGCTTTACCCGCCGGTAGTATGGAAAGAAAGCATCTTTAAATTAAACACAACGGGATAATATAAGAATAATGTATTTTTTACATATATATAAACACTAGAGGACGAAGAAACGTTTATGGGTTCGAGCATAAGAATGTATTTGCATTGATAGGATTCCACACTAAGCTGCCATATTTCATGAAATTCACAAGGAGTGAAGATGTTAAAGTAAAGCGCGATCTATCGCAGCTAATTCATCTTAAAGATCTCATCTCGCTGCGAAATATCTTTATTACTGCGTCAGATTATTTTCAGTGAATAACGTTAATTTATAAATCTCTATTTATGTTTTTATTTTTTGTAGATTCCATGTCCTTGAATTCCCCAGTTGGGGTTCCTGGAACGGCATCTGAACTGGATAGACTTGGAGCGCTCGGTCTTCCTACGGCAACACAGGTAAACATCACAATAAATATACAATAATACAATTACACCTTACCTCCAATCATTGAAACAGACGAAATCTTGGATTATTAACTATTTTCTACGGCATACAATAGCCATTGCTCCTCTAAACTCTATGAATTAATCGCTTTCCACTCATCTCACACTTGCTTAACATCGATACACGGTTAATGTATGTCTACCGAGAACAGCCGTCTTTCAAAATTTCTACCTAAGCGCCACTGGTAAGCTCTGAAATCTCTTATAGTTTTTACGTTTTTTTTTCTTCATAAAATTTAGATCACTTCAAGAAACATGCTGACTTCCGTTATAGCTCCATTTATGTAACATGAATTCACCATAATTTGCCGTCCTTCAGTACTCTCAGTTGCCATCTCCTATGCCTCGTTCTAAAACTTTTCTCCAACAGAAATTATAGATGGGAACATAAGTGATTCGCCTCCAGAACAGGAGCCCTGATGCTGGAATAGACGGCTGCTGTAGTATCCAAGGAATATTTTGGATTATGATTGTTAATCAGATTTTGTAAGAAAAACGGATGATTAGTCTGTTGCTCCCGAGACTTGGACTATTCAGTTTCAATGGGTGGTTCAATCTAACCAAATATAAAAGTCAATCAATATGCGTTGATTTATTCGCGTTAAATTTTTATTAACTTCAGTGTTTTAACGAGGAACGCATTTTAAAATTATCGATGACGATTGTGAATTGCGATTTTCAAGGAAATCGGGTGATAAGCTTGATGTTTCCGAGACCTGCATCTCTTTTTACTAACGCTCTTCTTTGTAGTATCAATCCGGTGGATTGGTTTGCAGCAAAGAATCTTGCATCTCGATATCCATTACTCTCGGTCCTCCGCAACCCTCTTCAGCTCAGTATTAGAGCTTCAATTAATGTCCTCGAACACTTGCTGCAAATACTCCCGTCTAGGGCGCCCTCTACAGTTTCTACCCTCGACCATCCCCTCGACAATGTCGTGAAGAAGACCATCGTGGCGCATGATGTGACCGATCGCCTCTCTGATGTGGTTCTTACTAGGTGCCTATCTTCCTTGATTATGCTGAGAACCTCATTGTTCGTGACGTGGTCTCTCCAGGAAATTCCAAAAATTATTCTGTATGACGTCTGTATGGTTGTTAACGTTATAAAATGTTTTTTTTTCAATTGTCTATATGTATTCCTAAAAAAATGGTGATGTATGATGAAAAGTGTGTCCTTGATTTTAATGATGTTTTTTGTTCTAGGCCTTACCTGATCCGGTCCTGCTGCTGATGCTGGGAAGGGCTGGATTGGCCAAACCTCAACTAAAGATCAACAAGATCGTCATCTATGTATCAGCAGCCGACTCTCAAGGTAATGAACACCTACTTAATTATGTAACAGTTAAATCGGTTTCATTCTGAAAATCTCTCCTTCCTCATCCATTATTTTTCCCAACATTACATACTGAAATACCCCGTCTTTAAACAGGTGTCATTTCGCGGGTTCGTCATGCGGCCGCGTGGAGGAAGGATGCAGGAGCAGATTAACAACACAAATAACTCGTTTTTGAAGCACAGTTCGCATTTATTTTTATTAAAAACTTGATTTCCTCATCCGACCTTTATATGACGTTTTCGCAGGCCGGTCGAACGGAGGCCAACTAGCAAGACAATCACGGCAAAAAAGCAAATTAAAGATAACAGTTGCACCAACATGAAATGGAGCAACTGTCTTAACAAAGAGCGCCACAAGTGACTATCTCCGTAACAAGTCCAAAATGCCAATATGGCGACACATGCATGTACGACAAGCGGACCGAAATAAGAGACGAAAGATTGTATATCGAGGTTTTCGGTACCAGTCAGCAAGGGCTATATCATGCTGATGTCAGTTCCTAAAGAGTAGATTTTTCTTACTTTTGATCGTATGGTTAGTAGCTATTACGTGTCTTCAGTACATGCGTCATGAGAAGAGTACAATACGAGTAGTTTACAATCGGCAACAGTAGTAGTACGCCACCAGGTACCTGGTCTGTTGTTCTGCCGCTACCTGCTTATGCAACTGGGTCATTGACAGACGTCGTCGCCTTGTATGGAGAGAAATCAAACATCGGCTGGAGGCTGCTTTTAAGCTGAAAAGAAAAATAACTGATAATAACTGAAATTCAATGGATTTTGGAATCGCATCATTTTGGAAAATTGAGAAATTTCATTTGTGAAAACCGTCTGAGGGAACCAATTACAACAGAAAGCCCCCTAGGCGAAAGTATTTAATTATGTTTCAAACTGTTCTCATATACTGATGTGAAGAGGGCTGCATTCGATAGGCAGGAGACACGAACATAAGTTTTTTTGTTCAAGATTTGATACTGCAGAGGCATTGATATGATGAATCGATGGCAATTTAGCATAAAATTAATAATTTGTATACAGTTCTATCAGAAAATTCTTCCTTTATATTATTTTGCCATTTCTAGGATTGTATCATACTGTTACTCGTTTTTTTAGGTATATTTAAAACTTATAAAAATGGTTTGGATGTAGTACGCGGCAAATTACATAAAAGATCGTGCGAAAATATAGAAGTCTATTCGATCCCGAAGAGCGGTCTTAAGGAAAGCAATTTCAATCCCTACCACTTTTAAGTGAGGTCGCTGAAAAACTGACTTCTTCAAAAGCAGTAGTAGACATTATATAAGGAGAACCTCTCGGGGAGCGTTGTTCTTTTCTGTTGATTGGTTTGTCGTTCGCGTTGTATCGGAGCTTAGATGCCCGTTAGACGCAAATAGGATGACGCTGGTATTACAACATGTACCTGAAGAGATAAAATGAGAAGGTTCTTCAACAATAGCGATTAATCGGGCTTAGTTAACCGAATAAACGTATATGGTTTACAGATTGGATATGATTAGTTAGCGTACGATGGCTTAACTACTTTTAAACGTATGCGGGGAATCTTAACCCTTTCGTTACGACTCGGTAGAATACAAACTATACTGTCAATACGGCGTGAATTTTTGAAACCATTTTTTTTGCTTAAAACTAGTATTTGAAGCATAAATGTACTTTTCTGATCTATTTTCATATATCACAATGGTTATTCTATCCTTTAGTTATCAGATGATGCATAAAAAAATATTATATTTAACAAACGTTCATTATGTAACTCCATACATGTGGTGGCATTGACACATGTGGTTTACAGAAAAATCACTCCCGTGACGAAACCTAACGATATTTATTTACATGCCTTACAGATTCGTGTATAGAATACATGTAGGTTGATAAAGGAAATGACTGCACTTCTAATTTCCTACCGTAGATGTCACAATGAGTACTGAAAGTAGCAAAACGATAAATCACGTCAACCGATGTCAACGGTAGGGGAATCTTTGACGGCATATATAGACAATCGATGCGAAAGGGTTAAAAGTGGCTCATCGTCTTGGACTTAACGAGTTTTGTTTCTCAAAAATTCGAACAATAGGATCACATCTATGGACGGTCTCGCACGCATCTTGAATACTGATTCCACTGATTAGTTCTTGCTCGGGATTGAACCAGATTTCGAGTCTTCGCGGTACAGCGGTGTGTTAAATCAAAGAACAGAAGGCATCTGCATAATCGGCTGCACAGCTGACGTCACTATATGACGAAAGCTATCAGCATTGTCGCAAGAAGTAATGTTTGACTAAATAAATTTTTGGAAACTGGTTTACGTTATTTTTCATTTCAACAATGCAATCATTTCAATTATTCACAATAAACTTATTAAAAAGTAGCTGTAGGTGGAGACATCAATGATCAGGAACCGAGGTCGTGGTCCCGGAATGACTGCGTCAGCTTAAATGGTGATGCCGGAATACCAAGGTTCCGGCACTGAAGATAAATTCAAAGACCGGAGTTGAGTTGATACTAATTTATTTGACGAGAGACCCCTTTTTATACCCTAGTCTACGACATGAGTAAGCATTTAAAAAAATAATATTAATACATTAAATTTGATACACCGCAAATTCCTCGATGCCTGTTGTTTTGGGCCTTGATCCCTTCAATTTAAATAGAATGGCAGATTATTGGGAAGCTCAATGCTCCATGTCGATGCGATTGTATGAATCGACAGATTCCATAGAGAGTTTGATTATAACAATTACTTTAAAGACTTAGGATGTTAAGTAGAAATTAGTTATTTTCAAAATACCTTTTTGAACAGTTGCCTTGAAAGCAACGTTATACTTATGTCTGTACTTGTATTTTCATAATGAACAAATCAAAGCACGTGAAAAAGTTTGATTGATTCTACGAAATAGTTTTTGGTTTGTGAAAAATGGTGTCACGATCTAGCGTTCCCAGATAATTTGTTTAATTCGTCACCGATGAGTCGTCGAACGAATTGTATGAGAACGAAATGCGGCGGAACCGTAAAAAATTGGATCGAAGAAGATTGAAGAAAGGTTTTTAAAAAAATAAATATCGTATATCGAGGTTTTCGGCACCAGTCGGAAAGAGCTATCTTCTTCGTAGTAGTAGTATCAATCCAGTGGATTGGTTTGCAGCAACAGAATCTTGCATCTCGATCTACACTCCTCTCGATCCTCCGCAACCCTCTTTAGCTCAGCATAAAAGCTACAGCTCATGTCCTCGAACACTTGCTGCAAATACTCCTGTCTAGGGCACCCTCTACAGTTTCTACCCTCAACCATCTGCTCCACAATGTCGTGAAGAAGACCATCGTGGCGCATGATGTGACCGATCCATCGGGCTTGCCCCTCTGAGATGGTTCTTACTAGATGCCTATCTTCCTTGACTATCCTGAGAACCTCATTGTTCGTGATGTAGTCTCTCCAGAAAATTCCGAGAATTCTTCTGTATGACCACATCTCAAAGACCTCTAGTCTTTTTTTTATCACTTTCACGCTCAGCATAAGAGCTACAACTTATGTCATCGAACACTTGCTGCAAATAATAAGGGGTATATCATGCTGATACCAAATAATACATACGAAGAACTGTTGTATTGACGATTGGATTGCTTTCAGATTGCTGTGTGGAGAAGGGTATGCTGCACAGTGAGGTGGCGTCTGAACTCCGCGTGTGGTGCCGGGCACGGGGATGGCAGCTGCACGTGGTGGACCTCCACTGGCGCACGCCCCTGGAAGCGCAGCGCGATCACGAGTTTCCCAGACTGTGTCTCTCCGAACTGGCCAGTGAGTTGCTTAGAAATGTATTCAGAGTGGATGCCTTCAAGGCACAATTCTCGGCCTAATACTTGTATACCATTTGAATTAACATACTCCTCTGTTTAAAATTCAGTCGCGTCGTGGAAGGATGAAAAGCATATTAATTACACACAGATTTTTTCTCTAGCACATATGTATTTCGATAACTTTACAAACTTCCGGCCCAGGCGGAATGACATGCCGGGCCGGCCATAATGCGACCTTCTTCACCGTCGGCACACCACTCCGCGCGCTCGTCGACGGCGAGGCTGTCGCCCAGCGCCCAAGTGGCGATCTATATAACTAACGTCACACCCGTGACCGGTCCAAAATGCCAATATGGCGACATATACATGTACCGCAAGCGAACAGAAATAAGAGACGAAAGATTGTATATCGAGGTTTTCGGTACCAGTCAGCAAGGGCTACATCATGCTGATATCAGAACATACTGGGCTTAATAGAAAATCTTGAATTTCAGGCTGTGTTTTTCCGAACTAGGCAGTTAGTTGCATTATATTTGTAAAGCGGATGCATTTAGCCCAATAGATATTTGACAATACACTTTTTTACTATAAAATTTTGGTCGTTGATGAATCTTGTAGATGATTAGGTCCATCATAAGTTCCTCAGAATATGCCTTTCTGAACTGGTCAGTGAATTTAATTGAGAAATATTAAAAAAGGATGCCTACAAGGATCCGTTCTGGGCCCAATACGTCTTATTTTACAACTTGATTTACTGAAAATTAGTGCTACCACTACTTTCCCTGAGTGTCTCTCTCAAAACTGGCCAGTGAGTTGCATTGAAATGTATTCAAAGTGGATGCCTTCAAGGCTCCTTTCTCGGTCAGACATTTGCACATTCTTAGATACTGCATGCGATTGATTTTTTAAAGCAAATCTCTTGTCACGAGTTCCTTAAAATATGACTGTCTAAAATGGCCAATTGAGATATTTTCAAAATGGATGCCCTCAGGGCTCCGTTCTCGGCCCGGTACTTGCATCTTATTTGACAGCTAACTTAATGGTTCTTGTTGAAGTACAGTGCTGTCACGTGTTCCCTTGGCTGTACCTGCACCATTTGATCAGAAGAGAAGACTCAAGACTTATATTGTCTTATGCACTCAGGAAATAATGAATATTTACTTTATTGGCTTGTACTTGTTCCAGGGCACACGGAATCAGCATATGTGATCCCGGTATTATTCCTGAATTGCTCATTGGGAACGCCATTGCTACCGCTCACCATAGAAAGCTCGGACTTTAGGAACGCGCTGGATAGCACCGAGAGTGAAGAAGACAGACAGCTGCTCAGCAGATGGTAAGACACGTCTTCATCTATTCATATCCCCCGTCTTTAAAAAGACGACAAGTCGCGGGTTCGTCACGTTGCCGCGTGGAGGAAGGATGCAAAAGCAGATTAATAACACAAATAACTCGTTTTCGAAGCACGATTCGCATTTATTTTGAATAAAGACTTGATTTTCTCGTCCGACCGGTACATGAGATTTCGCCGGCCAGACGAGAGGTTAACTGACGACTGACTGAACACTGTGACATCCAGCGCCGCTAAGATAATCAAGGCAAAAAAATAAATTAATGATTACAGTTACACCAACATGAAATGGAGCAACTGTCATAACAAATAAAATGACGTATGCAAGCGCCGTGTAATTTTATATATATTTAAAACTAACATTATAAGATGTGCATGTCAGGCGAGCGAACAAAAATAAGAGACTTTTTCGAGGCTTTTAGGCATCAGCCTTGTTGATCCACCAACGTCATAGACTACAGCCTGAGATTCACCTATCATCCTTATTGCTACAGGAATTTACTACGAATGGGTGGTCTTCATGGGACGACCTTCGTCTACCACCAATTTTAATTTATAGGCTATGACTAGTATTTAACGGGCGAGGGATCAAATTCACACCAACCGCGATATTTTAAAGCTCAGAAATCGATTAAAAATACTTTTTTTTTAATCTCCTTCGGGGATCGAACCCACGACCTTTAGCTTGCAAAGCAAACGTTTTGACCATTGAGCTATACCCGCCGGCAGGGTGAAACAAATAGGGTATTTTCCAAGCAGTTTTAAGGAGTGGATCTATCCAACGCATCACGATGTATAGTAACAACGATTATGATTTCAGGTATGAATTTGATAGTGCCGCATCGCCACCATGCTATCGTCTTGCTGAACGCGGCGACGAAGATAAAGGAGACGAAGAGAGGAGGGTGCTGGCCGCCTTCCAGAGAGTTCTATCGGTGGAACTGAGGGACGCGTATTTGACAACTGTGGTGGAGCAGGCGAGTCTTGTACACATTAACAGCCCCTTTACTTAAGCAAGAACGACTTCACGTTGCCGGGATAGTTATCGGATCGCGTGGTGGTGGTACGAGGAGCAGATTAACAACACAAAGACTTTTTCAGAAACACCTATATTATTACGATAAACTTGATAAACTTCTGTTCGGGGCGGAGCGATGCTTTCAGACCCCAGCCGAATCACACACGCTACCTATCGCACAGTCACGCAGCACTGCAAGTAGCGATCTATAGAACTAGTCCTCCTAACGACCTGTCAAATAATTTCAAATATGACAACACATGTGTGTCCGACGAGTGAACAAAAATAAGAGAAGAAAGATTGCATATTGAGGCTTTCGGCACCAGCGCCTGCAAGGGCTATATCATGCTGATATACACATATTGTTATAATCATAAGCTTGGAAGTTTATTTGCTTGGGTTCTAAACGAAGCAGCCATACACACTCTAGTACAAAAACGAATATTAAATTGTTTGTTAAGCAATATACCCGTAGTTTTTTTTATCAGTGCCGAAGAACTGGACGTAGTGGAAAGCTCGTGGGTCAAATCCCCATTTCTGTCATTAATTTTTCTTCGATTAATTGATGACAAAAATGACAAATAAGATTATAGTATTATAATAATAATAAAATAATAAAAAAATATTTATTCAGCCACTAGTGCCATAATTAAAATTTTACATACAATAACTCGAGCAAATACAGAAAAAATAAAGAAATCAAAATTTATTATAAATAAAATGAAAACATAGATAAAAATATAAATCGTCATTTTAACATACACCACATTATTACTATTGTACTACTCAGTGAAGCGGAGCACCGGATCTCCTTTGGACGGCCACGTGAAGGCGTATCCAGTGCCCCTCCAACCGTGAATCCCACCTATCTGCCCACACAGCGACAAATGCGTTGGGACTGCCGCGAACGCGCGCCCACAGAGAAGCGCAACGCTTCCTTATTATGGCATGGAAGCCATCCACTCGCGCCTCCGTCAACATGTCTTTTAGATTATGCTTTCCTATAAATTTGCATTAGGTGTTGTAAATTTTATTATGTTACTGCATTTTTTCAGTGTATTTACTCTTTTACTTTTAATGTTAAATTATGGTTGTTGGGGTATCTAATAACACGTAACCTAATTTTTCATGCAGGAGGTGCACAATACGGTGCTGATGAGCCAAGAGCTCGCTAGACGGTGCCTGTGGATCAACAGGGTGTTTGTGCAGCAGGGGAACAAGCACGAGCAAGAGACTGCCGGGGAGAAGGAGCTCCAGCGGCGACTGGCTAACCTGCAGAAAGATCTTAAGGTAAGTGTTAAGCGATAGAACGTGCGCCACCACGGTTGCGTTTTACCGATGGGAGCAAGGCAGGCTGTAGCGTAGGAGCCGCATTTGTAGCGTACTCTGAAAAGGGTAACGAAGTCACGTCAGCAATTTACAAACTTACTGAATACTGCATAGTAGATCAAGCAGAAAAGATTTGGCCTCTCTTCTTGCGACGCATGTCCATGCGATCCAGGCATGCAACAGACGGTGAGACACTCTCTCGTTGAGTGCATCATCCATGAGAACAGGAGACGCATTCTGTGTTGTCGCCTAGGAGTCTCTACCATTTCTTGGGAAGATTTACCTGAATTGCTGCTTAGTTCTGACGGTCCTTTGCTGTTAAACTTCATCAGGGAAATCTTCAGGGCTACAAGAGCGGTAAACGAGGCTGACATAGAATAGGCTCCTACGTTCTTCAACTATTTCTAAGACGTATATTCTAACCTTGTGTGTAACTTGTAGGGTACAATTCGCAACTTTATATTTTTTTCGACGTTAAAAATAACATGGTTGCGTATGTAGGAGGTGCACATAACAATGTTAATGATTCAGGACCTTGCTAGAAGACGATACCTTTAGATCATCAGGGTGTTTGTGCAATGGAGGAACAGCACGAGCAAGAGACTGCCGGACTGTACGTCAAATTGACTAAGCCTAATATCTGTCAGCATCGATGGCTACCTTGTAACATCAGGTCTTGGGAGGAACAACTGGCGGGTATAGTTCAATGGTCAAAGTATTTGCTTTGCAAGGCAAAGGTCGTGGCTTCGATCCCCGACGGACATTTAAAAAATAAATGATTTTTAATCGATTTCTGTACTCTAAAATACGGTTTGTTGTACATTTGATCCCTCACCCGTAAAATGACAGTAATAGCCTATTAATTAAAATTGGTGATAGACGAAAGTCGTTCCGCGAAGACCACCTACCCATTCATAGTAAATTCCTGTAATAATAAGGATGATGCGTGAATCTCGGGCTGTAGTGTAAGACGTTGGCGAATCAACACTCCACATGCAGCGCTTAGCTATATGTACCATGTTAAGCGTCATAGAATTCCACAGATGAGACTTCTGAATTACTATCACCATTTGTCGGTATATTCTCCTGTATTTGCTTACATACAAAAAAATCTATTGAAGGATAAAAAGATATGCCTTCTAATGGTTAACAGCAGTGACTCTTGCTTGAAAATAGCTGTTATTTGTAAGCAGTAAATCTAGAACAGTACCGGCTTTAGACCCTGCGTCGCCCTAGGGCATTTTTTTCTAGCGTCTAATATTGTTTATATTTAAAAAATCTACCTATAACACAGATTAGTTGCCCTCGGCGTCCTTAGCTTATTCGACGCCCTGGGGCACCGACCCACTTCGCCACCCCCTAAAACCGGCACTTATCTTGAACTTTTTCAGAGAGGTTCGAGTATAGAACCCTGTGGACAACCATTTTCCATAAAGCAATGATTACTTAGCGCATGTGTGCTTATACTTCATGTTTTTTTTGCAGTGCCAGCTGATCGAGAAGCACATCGCGCGCGCCGTTGTGTCCGCCAGCGAGGGCGTGCAGCCCGCGCTGGCCGAGCACGCGCAGTACCTGGCCGGAGCGCGCGCGCACCTGGCGCAGCGCCTTCAGGCTGCTGCTGATGCCGTGGCGGAGGAGCACGCCGCGCGCTCGCCGCTCGCGCCCGCGCAAGGCGTGCACGCCAGGTCAGAACAACATCAATCATATCTTTGTTATCAATATCTGCTGCTTATTTGGAGCGTGCAGCTATTTACTGCAATTGCTCAACTAAGACCACTCTGCAGCAGGAAGAGGAAAAAGTACATTGATGCCAGTCCTTTTAGTTAGCAGTTAATAGACGAGGGACGGGATAATGCCTGCCAGCCAATGAATACACGCTGCTTGAGAAAGGAACTGCGATTTCTAGCGGTTCGCCAGAAATCGGAGTACTATCGGTGAAGTAGTCAGTGTTTCAGCAACTTTACTCGAAAGTGGTTGGGATTGAGTAGCTTCCGTGGAATATTCTACCAGTGCATTTTCCTAACCAATGTCATAGTTTGTAAATATAACCTTTATGAACTAACATCTTCCTCTCTTTAAAAGGTAGGTGTTACTCAGGGCGTGAGGGCATGATAAGGAGCAGATTAATAACACAAGACTTATTCAGAAGCACATTGACATATATTTACGATAAACTGTACAACCCTATGGTACGACCTAGTCACAGCATTAGGCTGAGCCACAATACATATGCTCTCGCCGACCGGCGGCAGACGACTGGCGCGCGCTCATGATGGACAGTCGCACTGCGCTCCAAGTTGCGATCTACGTAACTAGTCCCAAAATGCCAATATGGCGGACACATTCATGTACGACAAGCGAACAGAAATAAGAGACGAATGATTGTATATCGAAGTATTCGGCACCAGTCAGCAAAGGCTATATCATGCTGATGTCAGTAACTTAAGTGCCCTAGTGTCGTGGATTTCTACTTTGGTATAATTATGCTCTGCACTACCGATAGATAGCAGTGGCATTCTTGGAATATTCCACGAATCTCTGATCCATTGCTTGTACTTTGTTGATAAGAGTTTATGGCCACGCCGCGTTGGTAGAGCGCACCAACGCAGTGCTGCCAAGGTATGGTATACATGCTCCTGACCCCGAGATGCGACGTCCTGCACGAAACGCTCACGAACCACGAAGCTACATCTCCTTCGTGAACAATTAGGAAGTCGTAAAACTAACAAGTTCTTTAATTGTTACAGTCTGTTCGAGGAACTGAACGATCACACTGTCTTCTGCCAAAAGACGGCGCAGTCCAGCGTCAACAGGGAGATTGTTCTCAACAGCGTCAAAAGGTAAACCATTCCTATCCAATTGAAAACATGTATTTTGACTACTTGGTGTTTTCTATTTCCTTACATTTTAACCACTTCATCGCCACATGTTTCAGTGCCAGCCCTTGACACCATCTCTTGAATATCTCCCAAACTATCGATCCTTTTTGGTTTGTTATTATTTTAAAATATTCATAGATGTCGCTGTGAGAAAAACGGAATTAATTTTGAAATACATCTTTCGAATATTGTGAAGCGCGCACAGCTGAGCTTATGGCGATCGTCTACGTAGAGCGTACATGTGGGCTTACGGCGATCGTCGCGTTAATGCCTAACTGTTTGACATTATCTTTCGCAGTTACATAACCGGAGACAGCAGCCAGCCGCTTGTAATCGTCGGACCTTGCGGATGCGGAAAGTCGACTCTCATGGCTAGAGCAGCTCAGTGCTGCCATCAGTGGAGCCCGGACGCCTTCTTAGCATTCAGGTACATCACTTGACGCATCTACCTAAGAGTCATTGTTCAAAAAGTTATTTTGAACACAATTATTTTGTATTAAACATCCAAAAGCCTTTAAAGTAATTATTATAATCAAACTCTCTATCTTAGATGGAATCTGTCGATTTATACAGTCGAGCAAGACACAGGGCATTTAGCCACTCTATGTAAATTAAGGGGATCAAGGTCCAAAACAACAGGAATCGAGGAATTTGCGGTGTATGAAATTCAATGTATTAATATTAATTTTATAAAATAAAGAATGCTTACTTATGTTGTATATAAAAAGAGGTATATTATCAAATAAATTAGTATCGATTCAATTCCGGTCTTTGGATTTATCCTCAGTGCCGGAACCTTGGTATTCTGGCATCATCATTTAAGCTGATTTCGGGACCGCGACTTCGGTTCCGGTATAGTTACCCTATCTGTCGGAATGTGGGGGTGTGGTTGGAGTATTGTGATCTGTGCTGAGAAGGGATTGTTATGCGTGTTAGGAAGGGATCACTGAAAATACTCCGAACATTCCGAACAAGAAAGAAAAGAAATAAGATCACGTTACAATGCCACGAGGAATTTAATGTCGGTAAGTAAGCTTAATATTTAAACAGTTTTAAAGGTGAAAAGTTACAGAGTATTTACATTTGATTAAATTGAATGACTAACGATTGATTTTTCGGAATAATGAAATGTTACTAGTGGGTAGGTGTGACTTGAAGTTCGTAGATCGGCACGTAACACAGTGATTTCACAGTGGGTATAGTGTTTATTGTATTATAATTAACATTAAAACAATTATTTTGCTTCTATTTCAGATTTGTGGGCATCACGAATCGATCCAACACCATGGAGCACGTCATGAGCTCCATAGTCAATCAGTGTTCCATCATTCTCGGAGGATCGCAGTACACCGGAAGACACGTATGTAGTGACTTACCCTTGGCAGAACAGTGACAGTCAATGTAAAAATACATATAATGGCTTTTGAAAGCAAGCCGACCATGTATTCGCCACAAGTTTTTTCACATTTATTTATGTAACTTATATTTGATGTAAGAACACCAAAGTTACGAAATATTGAAATAACTTCGATAGACCACTATATGTTGTTTATTTTGTATCATGAGTTGACACTTACCACCAAGTAGTTTAGGCTTTAAGAGCATCGGGTTACTGATCAGATTTTAAAAATAATGATTAAAAAGTCACCCAAGATATGCCTCGTATATTACGCTAATTTATTTTCGAGCCCCCAGGCTTCTGTTCTGGAAGTCGCCAGTAACCATGTATGTTTCCAGATGCGCTGTAAAGTCACGGGAATGCCATCAGCCACTTATTAAAAAAATGCTTTTAGGACCTTCCAGAGATGAGTTTTACCTGCGACCTACATACTAACATCCTCCTCTCTAATTTAAGGTTGTTACTCAGTCGCGTGGTGGCAGGATGAGGAGCAGATTAACAACACAAAGATTTTTTCTGAAGCACACTGACTTATATATTTCGACAACTTTACAAACTTATGGCCTGGACCACAGCATTCAGGCCGGGCCACAATACGATGAGATCGCACCGCCGTCGGCTAACGACTGAGCGCGCTCGTGACGGGTTGTCACCCAGTGCCGCAAGTGACGATCTATATAACTAACTTCATACCCGTGACCGGACTTGTCCAAAATGCCAATATGGCGACACATACATGTACGACAAGCGAACAGAAATAAGAGACGAAAGATTGTATATCGAGATTTTCGGTACCAGTCTGCAAGGGCTATATTTTTATCATGCTGATATCAATACATAAGTGGCAGCTGCTTTTACGTACGCTGTTTCTAAAACCCAATAAGTTTCATTTCCAACACGCATTAGGATGAGAGGTTAAATTTTTTTTTTCAGAATATGGCAATGTTCTGCGAAGTATTCCAGCGGCTTATATCAGAGATCGCCCAACAGCGTCCGACGATAGTGTTCATAGACGGCGTCGACCAAGCGCAAGACTTTGGAGCGTCGAGTCTCGACTGGATCCCGGTGAAGCTGCCTGACAACGTGAAGCTGGTCATTACGGCCGCCGAGGGCGTCAAGGAGAGTAGACCGGAAGCTGCGCAGGCACTGAGGGCGAGACTCGAAGCCGGGTGCTTCATGCAGATGCCTGAGCTGGAGTCCAGCGAGGCCAGGGGCATCGTCATCGCCGGCGTCGCTCAATACAACCACTCTGTGAATGCTGCTATACAGGAAGGTGTGCTAAAGAGTGCAGGGGACTGCAGATTACCGCTACACGCAAAGGTAAGAAGTATTCTGATCTAACCTCTTAGATAGGATGATTAATTCATGGACGATTTTTTTAAGCATAAAAAAATTCGTGGTACCCTGCAAATTATACCCAAGGTTAGATCATGCAAAGTATTCCGGAACCGAGGTCGCGGTCCCGAAATTACAGCATCAGCTAACTGGTGATGCCGGAATACCAAGGTTCCGGCACTGAGGATAAGACTAAAGAACGGAGTTCAGTTGGTACTAATTTATTTAATACGAGACATCTTTTTATACCCTAATTTACAACGCGAGTAAGCAGTTATAAAAGTAATATTGACATTGAATGTCGTACACTGCACATTCCTCGATACTGTTTTATTATTTAAACCACATAGAGTGGCAGATTGTTGGGATGGTCCATGCTCTGTATCGATGCGTAAGCATTCCTTATTAATATTAATACTACTAATACATAGAATTTCGTACACCGCAAATTCCTTGATACTAGTTGTTTTGGACCTTGATCGTACCTGACTGTATGAATCTAAGATAATGAGTTTGATCATAACAATTACTTTGAAGACTTTAGGATGTTTAATACAAATTAGTTATGTTCAAAATAACTAATTTGTTGTAGTTTTGAACACAAGAGACAAACTATTAAAAATATATAAGTCTAATCCATGCCTCGTTGACCTCTAACTCGTTATTTGATGTAGTTTAACAGCAAGGGACCTTGAGTAAAGCAAGAGTTCAGGAAGTTTCTCCCGAGAAATGACAGCGACTCCCTGGCGGCAAAACAGGACACGTCTCCTGTTCTCATAAATGATACTCCTTCAGATAGGAAGATGTTCACATTACAACTCCGTGGGATGGTTTGCTTAAAGAGCATAATTGGCTTGACTATACCTAACTACACGTTGATCAAGACACAAATATGTGGTTAAGATTAGGTTCTCCTTTGGTACGACTTTCGCGATTTAGAAAGTTCTAGAATTGATTTGACAGAGATCTGCGAAGTTACGTAGGTAGTTGTTGAATTATGATCGGGCGGCTAAGTGATGATCGAAGAGTTGTGATAGAGGGCGCAGCAAAGAGACTGGTCCCATGCTGTCTCCCCCTTATATAGGGCCTGCTCACACACACAGGTTAACGTCTGCCGTGTGATTGTTGCGACATATATGACAGCGAATGTAACGATATCTGTGGGACATATAAGACAAACAAAGATAACAAAAAATGAACAATTAATCAATCCGCCACAGGTCGTTTGGTCAACCTGGTGACATGTCGGGTCTTCCGCCATGGTTCCAGTACGCTAGAGACAACTAAAGACGTTTAAAAAAAACTTAAATTTTTATAGATCCTGGCGTGGCGCACGTCCGTGTGGCAGGCATGGGGCGCGCGTGCTGGCGGGGGCGCGGGGGCGCCGGGGCGCGCTGGCCGCGCTGGAGGAGCTGTGCGGCGAGGGCCGCCTGCGCGCCTGTCTGGGCGCGCTCACCGCGGCCAGGCACGGGCTGGCGGACCACGAGATGGTCGACCTGCTGGCCAGAGATAAGCAGTTCCACAGCGAGGATACCTACCGTGAGTACACCCAATCTCTGCCGGTCAACAACCTTCTAGATGAGTGGATATGCTAGCTAAAATAGTGTATACTCAAGTGGCAATGGGCAGAACATATAGTATATGTCAAAGAGACGACTGTCGATGGGGAATAAAAGTGTATGAGTGGCGTCCAAGAACTAGCAAACAGAGCGTCGTCTGACTGAATAGCGGGAATAGCCTGGATGCAAAGGGCGGAGGATCAAAGAGGATAAATACTTGTGCGGGAGGCTTACGTTTAACAGTAGGCAGGCTGATTATGATGGACTGACAACATCAGACGATTAGAGGCAGTAATCTGGATGCGGAGAGCCGAGGATTGAAGAGGATGGAGTCTCATGCGGGAGGCCTACGTTCAACAGTGTACAGGCTGATGATGATGGACTTACAACATCAGAAGAATAGCGGGAAGAATAACCCCCCCGGAGGATTGAAGACGATGGAGTTTTGTGTGGTAGGTCTACGATTAACACAAGACGGACAAGCTTTGTGATAACCCTCCCTGTCCCGTCTTGTTTTTGGAGATGGGGGACCTTTTAATATTGGTGTAATGTTGCTTTCAGTGCCGTGGGCCCCCGCGGCCATCTTCTGGGCGCGCGCCGCGGTTCGGCTGGCGCCCTTCCTGCGCTGGGGCAGCGACGGGCGCGCGCGCTGGCGGGACCGCGCCCTCCAGGAGGCCGCCAGGGAGTGCTTCTTCCCGCAGGCAGAGAACCACATCAGGGAGCAGCTCGTCGAGTACTTCGAGGTGTGTATACAATGAATCCAATGTGGTTCGGTTCAACACGTGGCTTCACAGTCCACGGCGCCACACGTCGTCTCGCGGTGACAGGCTAAGAGCAACTGATGTTTTGAACGATATAAACATTTATTGTAAGGTAAATTTAAGTATTTTAAATATTAAACCAATGAAAGTTTTTATCTGTTTTTTTACTTCTTATTCATGTCAGCGACGTCAAAATATTTCTGCCCAGTATCTGGGAACGTCGATAACCCGTGTGTTGCCTAGCATTAGGTATTGAGGTGTGCAGCTTGTTGGGCACATGGAGCAGGATCTTAGGTGTGAGGCAGCCTGCAGGTCTCACAATAGTGGCTCTCTCTGCCGAAGAAAACCCCACCGCTCGAGGTTGTCCTTTGTTCTACCAACTCCGGTTCTTAATCTGTTCAGGGATTTCCAGGTCCGCCAGTCAAGGTTCTTGCCAGTTGGGAGGCCTTCCTTTGGAGTAATGAAAGCCTCTGATGCGACTTGTCGCAAGAGCTGGAGTCTCTCATTTTCAGGGCTGGATGTGACAGGTTGTGTGAATTTCAGAAAGCTGCTTCGCGACTTCAGTCTGGGTGTTGGGGTTATCTGATTATACAAGCAGTGGGACGGTTGTTTAATTGCCTTACGCATTTCTTCGGCGCATAAGACTTTGCGTCTTATGTTTGGTGGTGCGATACCAGCCAAAGGGTATAGTTTAGAAATGGGTGTTGGTTTGAGGCAGCCTGTGACGACTCTGCATGCATCATTCAGGGCAGTATCCACTTGATTACAGTGGGTTGATCGACCCCACACTGGTGCCGAAATTAAAAAAAAATAGTAATTTTCCACATCAGGAGTGTTTCGGTGTGGATTTTTTTTTCTGAAAATTTAAGTCAAGATCAATCTGGTATTTTTCAGTTTCTTACATTAGTTATTGACAAAATAATGCTTGCTGCGCTATTTAAATAACTGTTCACGACGACATACAAATAAAAAAAACTAAATTGTCTGGTAATAACAATGTTAAAAAAGGTGGAAAATATTAAATTGACAATATCTCGAAAACCTTGCAACTTTTACTGAGGTCATGTTAGGATAGTCTGTATCGTCCTAGGCTGGACTACATCCGGTGTCACCACGGTGACTTGTCCTTTATGGGACACTCTGTATATTAACCTGTTCTTATACAAGGTGTGATGGTTTTGTGCTCAGGGCAAGTGGTACGAGGAGAGCGACCCGAAGATGGTTGGCCGGCTGATCTCCCAGGAGAACAGATTCACTCCAGAATGGTAATTCATGTCCGTGTTTAACTGTGTGTTGGCATGCCTGCTTATTCGATTTATTTCTGTTGGCATCACTGCTTATTTCATTTAATTTGTGTTGGCATGTCTGCTTCTTGGTTAACTTTTGTGTTGCCATGCCTGTTTATTCGATTACTTTTTGTTGGCATGCCTGTTTATTTTTCGACTTTGCGTTGTATTTCTGTTAATTTGCTAAATATGTGTTAACTTTTCTTTAATTTAATGTCTATATAGATCTGTTTATTGGTAAACTAATTCTTAACATACACGCTTTTCGATAGACTGTATGTTCATATGCAGAACCGACTTCAGACCCTGCGGCGCCCTGTGGCATTTTTTTTCTGGTGCCCCATATTGTTTATACTGTAAAAATCTAAAGAAAATTAGTTTGTTTTCGGCATCCCTAGTGTTCAAAACGTTATTTTTAACATAACTATTTTGTATTAAACATCAAAAAGTGCTTAAGGTAATTGTTATAATCAAACTCTCTTTCTTAGATGGAATCTGTCAAATCATCCAGTTGGGTACGACACAGGGCATTTTTGCCACTCTATGTAAATTGAGGGGATCAAGGTCCAAAACAACAGGTATCGAGGAATTTGCGGTGTATGACATTCAATGTATTAAATATTAATGAAGAATGCTTACGCATCGATACAGAGCAATGACCATCCCAATAATCTGCCACTCTTTGTAAATTTAAGGGATCAAGGTCCAAAACTGTATCGAGGAATGTGCGGTGTATGACATTCAATGTATTAACATTACCTTTATAAAAGCTTACTCATGTTGTAAAGTAGGGTATAAAAAGGGTACTCTTATAAAATAAATTAGTATCAACTCAACTCCGGTTTTTGGATTTATCCTCAGTGCCGGATCCTTGGTATTCCGGCATCACCATTTAAGCTGATGCCGTCATTTCGGGATCGCGACCTCGGTTTCGGAACACCTAGCTTGTTCGACGCCCTAGGACACCGACCCACCGCCACTGTTCATATGGATACTTGTTCATTAATTAAATTAATTACTGATCAAATGTTTGTTTTGTATTTATGTTGGCATGTACATTTATTTGATTTTTTTCACTTTAAGTTTCACAGCCTGGATCGTATTGTCATATGGCGTTTTTTTTAATTTGCTACGTCTGGGCATGATGAAATGTTTTAGGTGTTTATATGTTAATATGTTTATATATCAGTCATACTTCCCAGAATTTTGACCCTATTTCCATTGGAGGAACACAAATAGAGGCTGTGAATGACTATACCTATCTGGGACAAGTAATACAACTAGGACGAAGTAACTCCTCAAAATAAATTGACAAGCGTATACAACTGGGATGGACAGCATTTAGAAAACTAAAGTACATTTTTAAAGAGAAAATTCCGCAATGTTTTAAAACTATGTCGTTTAACCAATGCATTCTCCCTGTATTAACTTTTAGCACTGAGACGTGTAATCTAACAGCAAGTCTTACCCGCTTGGTGAAAACCCTCCCCGTCCCGCCCTGTTTTTGGAGACCCAAATGGGGACCCGTTACTGGAAGCACGCAAAAAGCTACTTGTTAGAGAGTGGCTGAAGGCCTTACCGTGATTCTAGGTGCATCAGTTATATGTCAAATAGACCTCAGTCTAATGCTGCGAAGCTATTTTACTACAGCGAGTCTCGAATTGCCTTCTTTGGTAACACGTTGCTAACCACGAAATACGTGGGAATGGATAAGGAAATGGAAAGGTTCGGAAATGGATTCTACAAAAAGCAGACATCAGTTAGGAATCATTACTTGCGTCTGCAGTCTTTCAGACGGACGCGCAGAAGCGCTCAAAAGCAGCGTAATTTCGTTTGTTAGCAACGAAGTCCTGGTATTTGACCGGACCTGATGCCGGCTGGTCAGATACCAGGACTTTTCAGGACCAGCAAGTCTTACCCATAAAATAAAGGTCACCCAGCGAGCTATGGAGAGATCCATGCTCGGAGTGTTGCTAAAAGATAGAATCCGAAACGAGGAAATACGCAGAAGAACTTAAGTAGTAGAGGCTACCCAACGAATAGGCACACTCAAGTGGCAATGGGCCAGACATATCTGTCAGAAAGACGATGGTCGATGGGGAAGATAAGTATTGGAATGGCGCCCATCTCTTACTTTTCATTGTGGGATTTTTGCTTTAAATATGAAATTTTTGAAAGTTTTCCGAATGCTGCTCATCCCAGTATTATACGCCTGTCCATTTATTTTGAGAAGTTATTTCGTTGTTTATAATATTGTTATCACTTGTAGGAGAAAATAAAAATGAATGAAAATGCTTTAAAAAAACCGCATCGAATTGTATTTTAATTTTGCATTTTCTTTTTAGTTTCAATGTCAGAAAGCTTGAAGAGCTGCCGTACCAAAGATACCACCTGTGCAAGGCCGACCTGGCCTCCTTCGCGGGCGAGAAGTTCTTCACGGACGACACGTGGATCTACGACAAGATCTCGGCCACCGGCTGCGGCCAGCTGCTGGAGGACATCAGCTTGCTGGGCATGGAGGACTCCGAGGACGAGGGAACCCCCGAGCACATCAAGTTCTTGAGGGAATTCTTGCAACTGAACGCGTTTGCTCTGAACTACGACGCCAAACAGTTCTACGCGCACATGTATCTATATCTACAGGTAAGGGTAAATTTATTTATTTAACATTTTCACAACCCCAATTATGCACTACCCAATGCATACTCCCTGTATTTACTTATGGCGCAGAGACGTGGAATCTGACAGCAAGTCTTACCCATAAAATAAAGGTCACCCAGCGTGCTATGGAGAAATCCATGCTCGGAGTGTCCCTAAAAGATAGAATCCGAAACGAAGAAATACGCAGAAGAACTCAAGTAGTGGATGCTACCCAACGAATAGGCACACTCAAGTGACAATGGGCAGGACATATCTGTCGAAGAGACGACGGTCGATAGGGAAGAAAAGTATTGGAATGGCGCCCAAGAACTGGCAAACGAAGCATTGGTCGACCCCCTACAAGATAGACTAACGATATAAGAAGAATAGCGGGAGTGACCTGGATGCGGAAGGCGGAGGATCGAAGAGGATGGAGACTCATGCGGGAGGAGTACGCTCAACAGTGGACGGACACAGGCTAATGATGAATTATGCACTTATTCCACTAAGGACCCTTTCCCACGGACGTCCAGTTTTGCAGAATCAGTTTTTTTTATTGGATACCGCAAAATCATACCCGTGTTCACACACAGAAGTTTGCGTCCTGTTTTTTACGGGATAGCATTGAAAGTCGGAGAAGAAAAATTAGACGCATTGGACGTGAAATATATTTCTGATATTAAACTGGAACTTTCACCGCCGAAAGTAATGCAAAAAAAGAAGATTGCGGGTTCACCCGATCCTAAAACTACGATTGAGATTAAGCACATTACGTAATCTCATGAATGGTATGCAGGATGCTAGTGGGAACACTTCCATTAAACTATGTACGTAACTAAACTGGATACCGTTTTTTATTGGATCCATTCGTCCAGTTTGTAGTGGCAAAACCGTACAGCACATTTCGAACGGATCGAATTTTTGCGTTATCTTGCAAGCCGAATGCTCATGTGAATGTTACTACAGTAACACGTATACTACTAAACGTGATCCTGCAAAACTGGACGTCCATGGGAAAGGGCCCTAAGAGAACTGAAATAGATCCTGCATATTTCAATGGTTGTACTATTCATAATAAAAGCTCCATCAACTCAGTATCAATCTCAGATAAAATTTAATATTATGAGTAGATTACCTCTAAAGCCGGTCTCGCATCCAAAAATGGGACGTTGCGTGTCGAGGTCTGAAGCGTGTACCGTGACGTCTCGGGGTCTGGAGCTTGACTGTTGTTAGCAGCCTTGAGTTTGCGCGCATGGTCGCGATAATTGGTCGCATGTCAACATGGTGTTGCCATAAGTTAATTGTTAAGTAAATTTATATGATTGTTTTTAGGACAAGTCCAAGAACGGCGGCATCCACAGCAGCGTGTGCCTGCAGTGGTACGACCACTGCAAGAGCCCCCCCGTGCCGTCGCTGGTGCCGCTGAACCTGGTGGAGGAGCGCGCGTCCAGCGTGCTGGTGCGGGGGCGCCGCGACGTCTCCGCCGGGGACGCCTTCGACAGCAAGACGCATGACCTGGTGGTGCGCCTCGAGGGCTGCGGGGGCTACGTGGCCAGCCTGTCCACCGAGCGCGAGGAGATCTGCGTCTGGGACGTGGCGAGGTAACTGTGCTTGGTGTAGTTCAACAGCAAGGGACCGTCAGAACCGTGTAGTAGTTCAGAAAAGTCCTCTCAAGAAATGTGGGAAATATGTATGTGGCTAGCTTGTGAACAAAAAGAAGATTGTGTCTTGAATATGGCAAGATTAAATATATGTTTTATACACATTTGTTGGCCTCGTGGTATCCTTGATGTAGTTCAACAGCAAAATATTGATTTTAAGGAGTGCGCGCTTTGAACATTTCATGGTAACTAAAGAAGTAATTCCTCCTGCACGGAAGTTCCTTCCTTAATGCCACCGGTAAGCTTTGGAATGCTCTTCCAGTGTCTGTGTTTCCTCCTTCCTACAATCTGGATTTCTTCAAGAAACAGATAAATATACACTTGCAATCTCCTCAACCCACACGCAAACACGAAGACATCACACGTTTCCTGCATGCAGCGCCCAGCCTCCCTGGCTGAGCGTCATAGAGTGCACTGGTCTAGACCAGCTGTGCTCTCCTGCATGCGATTACATAAAAAAAATGTTACATATGTTTTAAGAAACCACCCAAAATTTTGGAACCCTGTTGCAAGGAATCTCTCATCGAGAAAATAAATATGTCCCTCACAATGGTTACAATTTAGTACAAGTTTAATTAAATACTCAAATCAATTTCTCAAATGAAAATCTTCGTGAATAAAATATGATATCTACTTTTATTTTAGATGCAAGAAGGTCCGAACACTCCAGGGCGTCACCCATCCCATCAACCTTGTGGCCATTGACCAGTTCCGCTGCGTGGTTCTGTGCAGACGCGAACTGAGGGTCTACGATCTCAACCAGGTGAGCACACAAAAAAAATACCCAATTGACTTTATTTCAGGTATGCCTTTTCCACCCACTTGAATCCCGGAGGAACTTTGCCATACTACATCATGCATTTCTTTTGCTCTTGTAAGAATAAGATACACTACTAGTTCCACATGCAAAGTGTGTTTGGAACTACTATCCAACTTTGTAAGACACGACGTACGATGAACAGTGACTAAAATCGGCTGGGAACTGGCGCAGAACGAATCTACAATGTCGTGCAACCCAATGGACACTTGTGAACGTAACAGCAGACTTTCATCGTATATGCGCCGCAGTATAGCTAGCAAAGAAACAGTGTGTGACGGCACCTCACTAGAAAGTGGTCGGGATATGAACTGGTTCTTGTAAGGATCGCTTGTCCAGACCGTTGAATGACCTAACTGACGCACGTCGTAGTTTTAAGCTTGGTTATTTTATTTAGCTTCTGGCTTTCGTCGATTTACTCTTTAGTATCACACTTTGCATAAATTTGATATTTTTCTGTTTCAGGGCACTTTTATAACTCCTCTGAAGGGCGTGATGAATCAAAAGATGCCTTTCTACGGCCTCCATGATCCCTCCCACTTGGTGTGTCTATCGCGCAACAGGATGTACGTCAACCTCATGAACACTGATACAGGTAAGCTGAAATTTTTGATAGCAGAAGCACTTTCGATTGTGAGGTGCATATAATTGGAATGGCAAACTTTGTGAAAAATTATAATGATTAAGGTGTTTAACTGTGATTTCAATCAATATGTGGTTTCAAAAGCCTAAGTGTCATCAGCGACTGACACACACCCTCAGTCTGAGGCATGCCAAGCGCTACTGACGCTTCATATTCGCGTCATTTTAAGAAGGGCTACCAACAGTCGGTGTTGCCACTACATTAACCCAGAATGTATTATAAGTCTAACATTTATGTAGTTAAATAGTTAGGGATCACATGATAAATTGTCTTGATTGTAATGTCAATGAGCTTTCAGGTGATTGTGTAACAACATTTAAGGCTGGAGAAGATCGATTCCTCAACTCGCTGCTCGTCTCAGGAGATGGAAGGTAAATAATTAACAATGAAACAATTTAAACATTTTTGATTCATACAAATTTCCTGTGAACCGAGATGAGAACGTGGCTATCAAGTATTTGAGGATTCTCTTTGTGAATACTGTTAAGAGTCTTTTGATAGCTCAACGAGTAACGAAAAAGCGAATGAACTGGAAAAAAGGTGGGGGGGAAACTAAGCACATCACCCCATTACGACTGTTTTCCTCTCTGCTACGCCTTAAATAAGATGATGCAAGATTCTCTTAGTAATTGGAACGGCATACAGGTATATTAAGAGCTAACTAAAGAAGGAATAAACAAGTCTTTCTTTCCATACATTGATGTGTGTGGGAAAAGAAGGACTCCGTATATTTTCATCTCACGCAGGCGTTTACTCGACACTTAATATTTAGAGAGTTCCTAAAAAGGTTTGGACTCTTTTCTTGCGACGCTTGTCTATGTTATCCTAGCACACAACAGATAGAGAGACATTTTCTGATAGAGTGCATCATCCACGACAACAGGAGACGTGGTCTGTGTTGTCGTCTGAGAGTCTGTCATTTTTGAGAGAATTTTCCTGAACTGCTTAGTTTTGATGTTCCATGCTGTTAAACTACATCAAGAATATCAGAGGCCGACATGGAATAGACTCGTATGTTTTATTTTATTTTTTGTCTCTTCGCATGAACTAACCTTGTGTGTAATATGTAAGGTACGATTCACAACCATTTTTTCTACATTTTTTTATGTTTAAAAAAACAAAACTAAAATACTAAGTAGATATCTATTTGATGAATAATTGAATGTCTCTGCAGAATGCTGGTGTGTGGTGACGAGACGCAGAAGCCGTTCCCTCTACTGGTGTGGAACTTGAGTTCCCGAAAGCTTCTCTACGACCTGAGGATCCCTCATCATGACTTCATTACTTCTCTGGCTGCAATCACACACGAAGGTAAGTTTTATACTAATTATACAATAAATGAAAAACTGGAATGTATGCAATATGACTTATTCAACGAAGAACTTGATTATAAAAATAGATTTGTAGCGATGTTCGTTGAATGCAGTAATTTTGTGGCTAGCCAAATTTATAAAAAAACACTTGAGATTCAATTAATTTATTTGTGTACCGGTTTCATTGATATCTCACCATCCGATGTTAAATATGTTTCCTATAAATTCGCTTTGTTCAACTGGCCTGTTCACCGAGGGCTCTGAAACTTCTTCCCTACCCTCCACTTCTCTCTCTACCATTAATTGACTATTCTGTATTTATGCTTAGTTTAAAACTGCTCTGACGATGGTGCATCAATCGGATATACTTAAATATAAAGTGACATCAGCATGATGTAGTCCTTGCTTACTGTTACCGAAAACCTCGATATACGATCTTTCGTTTCTTATCTCGAATCGCTTGTCATACATTTATGTGTCCACCATATTGTCATTTTGGACAGGTCCGCTCACGGGTGTGTTAGTTTTAGAGATGGCCACTCGAGCGCTGGACGAGCGCCACAGCTCCGGTAAGCCCATCACGGCAGTCGGTCCCCACTCTTTGGCGAGGCAAGGTTGCATTGCGGCCACGCGGCATGTCATCCCGCGTGGTCGAAAGTTCGTAATGTTTTTAACGTAAATATAATCAATGTGCTTCGAAAAGAAAGTCTTTGTCTGCTGACCTGCTCCCTATCGTAATAACTCCCCTTTTTGAGAGAGGAGGATGTTAATAGATATACAACGGTATAGTTAAAATTATATTTCTTTATTTTTTAGGTTCTTACGTGTGCGTGGTGGCGCTGGAGCTTGACGAGCCTGCGCCCAACTTCATCGTGGTGTACGACTTGCAGTCGGGCACTTTGTTCAAGAAGTGGAAGCCGGGCCGGGACACGGCCTCGCTAGCCATCAGCTCCGCGGACGGCTGCGTGGTGTCGGGGCTGGACGATGCCAGGATCCTCGTGTGGGACCTCGTCACAGGTAACACACAAACCATTTTCAAACAGACTGCTCCTGTTTTAAGGCCACAAATGCTCATTCCCAACAGCCTGATACAGTTTTAAAATCACATATGCTGATTTCCAATAGCTAGGACCACTGTATATCGAAAAAAATAATATTCAATAGCTCTTTCGTTACAGCTCTGTCAATACGGCGTGGATTTTTAAAAACATTTTTTTTGCTTAAAACTATTATTTGAAGCATAAATGTACTTATCTGACCTATTTTCATATATCACATTGTTCTTCTATCCTTAAGCTATCAGATGATGCATAAGAAACTATTATATTTAACAAACGTTCATCATGTAACTCCATACATGTGGTGGCATTGACACATGTGGTTTACAGAAAAATCACACCTTTGACGAAACTTAACGATATTTATTTACATGCTTTACAGATTCCTATAAATAATACATGTAGGTTGCTAAATTGAATGACTGCACTTCCAATTTCCTACCGTAGATGTCACAATGAGTGCTGAAAGTAGCAAAATGATCTATCGCGTCAACCGATGTCAACGGTCGGGGAATCTTTGACCGCATATGCCGACAACCGATGCGAAAGGGTTGAAAGCAAGCTGTTTCATGTTACCGTGTTTGTTTTCTTCAGGAAATTGCCGGTTCACATTGTGGGGTCACACGGCCGCCGTGACCTGCCTGAGGCTGGCTCCCAACGGAGGCCACCTGCTGTCCAGCGACTCTCGCTGTCGAGACAGATCGGTCCGACTGTGGGACCTTCACAACGGTACGACATCAATAATCTTTCTAAATATCAAAAAACGTTTTAGAGTGACAAAGTAACGAGTGGTACCGGTCGTCGCCATCTTGTTGATCGAACGGCATCGTACTTTGTGTTCTCATCCGAAAAATCTAACCCATAGCGCCTCTACTAACCGGTGGTCGACAAGAGAACCGTATGGTTCGCGGTGTGCCCGCTGGTTATAGGAAGGTCTACGTAGCGCCAATCAAGGACATAGGAGAAGCAGACTCAAGATACATATTTTTAACTCAGAGAGGCAACAAAGCGATTTTGGAATGACCATTTGGTCATAAAAAAGCGCTATACAAATACTGATAAAATAATAGTGTCCGAGTAAGGGTATGACTTCTCACGTGGCCCGCAGTCTGAGGCCTACTGCGCTTGCGAGCGGGTCAAGGTTGAGTCGTTCCTGATTTTTTATCGCTCTCCTGGCTGTATATCAGACATCTTGCAGTTGCATTAACGCAAGGCATAGTTTTTAACCTAATTCTTGTATTTTTATTTTTATACAACGAGAGTAATCTCAAAGTGACTTTAGTTAACTTACCCCTAGGTATTAACACTATCCAGTCCGATTACACAATATGTGTGTAATCCAGCAGGCCGAACGTTAAAGGCGGCTCACACAACATGTGTGCGATCGTTCCGCCAACGCTTAGTGGCCGACTATACACAGCTTGTGATGTTTTTTCAAACGTTAGTGGACAATCACACAACATATGTGTTGTTTTTACTTTCGACCATAATTCAAAGATCTCAAACCTTTTCAGTGTAGGTCATATTTAATTTTATTTGAACACATGACGATAGATTTAGCAATTCTTAAAAAAAAAACAGTCGGCCTCCAGCGTAAGTTTAATCACATAACGCACGGACTGGATAGTGTTAATACATAATATAAGGAGATAGTTTCAAGATTTGAAGGTAATGTTTTTTTTCATATTTAATTTTTCAGGCAATCTTATATCAGTTTACACGCCTCCGGAGCGCATCAGTTCCTGCGAGGTCATGGCCGGCGGCAAGCTGGTGGTCCTGGCTCTCGAGAGCCACAAGGATCTGGTCACGCTGCAGCTGGTGACGGCCGACCAACCTCTCGACAAGGACGACGACGAACCCTCGCAGACGCGCAAGTTCTACGGCGATCCGGAAAACGACGGGAAGATCTTCGATCTGAGAGACAAGGAGATGGGCAACGGGTGCTGATGCGAACCGATAGCATGAAAGCTAAACTCTTAATGAATGAATTAAATAAGCTGCTCAAACAGTTGAAAAAAAACATCTTATGATATATAAAATGCACGAGTAATATCCGAGTTTAAAATTGGTAACGTTTGAACTGCGTTTTGGATGCCCACAAGGGACACATTCGGCACCGATTCAATACAATTTTGAACGGTTTCGTCTAATAAAACGTTTGTTTTACTTATGTACATGAAAATTTAGCATCATCCTTGACTATTTACATTAATAAATTATATTTAGAGTTATTTACAACTCTTATACTAGGCTTATAAAATCATTGAACAAAGGTATCAAGCTATTAGTTATTTTGGAAAAATACGGTCAACCTTCATATAACGTTTTTATATGAAGTTTTTAATGATCTGATGATAAGCTCGAGACCTGGACCATTAAGTTTTAAGAGGCGATTCAACTCATTAGTATGTTTTAAGTAATTTAAGCAAATAACATTGTTTTTCCATACATGTTGTGTTTGCCAGTCTTTTTCGTAGTATCAATGGATTGGTTTGCAGCAACAAAATCTTGCATCTCGATCTCCACTCTCCTCGATCTTCTGCAACCCTCTTTAGCTCAGCATAAGAGCTACAACTCATGTCCTCGAACACTTGCTGCAAATACTCCCGTCTAGGGTGCCATATACAGTTTATACCCTCAATCATCCCTTCCACAATGTCGTTAAGAAGACCATCATGGCGCATGACGTGACCGATCGCCTCTCTGAGATGGTTCTTACTAGGTGCCTATCTTCCTTGATTATGACTATCAGACTCAAATATTTCAAACTACTGTCCATCAGTAGCTAAGACCTTCTCCAATCTTTTAGGCAGCATGTGGATTCCACGCTGGAAAAAGTCTTAGTCTTTTGAAGCAATCCGGTCATTGACCCATTTTTTGGTATCGTCATAAGATGAAAATCGCTGCTCAGCCAGACCATGTGTCATCGACCGGAACAAATGGTAATCGGAGGGGACAATGTCTAGTGAATACGGCGGGTGGGGTAGGACTTCCCTTTTGAGGTTCTCCAGGTAGTTTTTTTTTTACAACATTTGCAACATGGGGTCGTGCATTGTCATGTTGAAAAATAACCTTGTCATGTCTTTTGGCGTAATAAAAATGATTTGTTTCGATAAATATTCAAGGATTTTGCTACTTTTTCACGAGTGTGATGACAAATTTGCAGTTCAATCGTACATTTATTACGGTTTGTTAAAAAAAAAATGCTTTTTAACTCGTTTTTAAATAACATGATTAATAATATATTGTCCCGCATGTTGTTGTCGATTCCCCCTTTAGGATTATGGAATTTTATCCGATTCGGTTGATCTACGAATGTAATCGTATTAAGAAAACTCGTGCGTTTAGAAATGAGGTGTATCTAGTAAGCGTTTGAAGGTGTTTTTCTTCACAAAGAAGAATGTTGCATATTGTAGCTTTTGGGTTTAGTTGTGTGTGGCGAACTTCCTTCAACCAATATTTCGACCGCCATTGCAAGGGTCTTCTTCAGGATTGATGATTTATTTAGTTTTGAGTTGGTTTATTCATATTATATATTTTTTATGAGCGTTATTGATTTATATCTCCATGGCAACAAAATGAAATCAAAAGACATCCCATCAACATCAACAGGGATGACGGCTTGATTATCAAAACAGCATGGCTTCCACCTCTAGCACATACTCTAAAACCTGTACAGACAAAACAAGGACGACCACAGTCCGACATGACGTTCGTGGATGTACAATTCTTAGAACATACCTACGATTCTCCGGCATGAAACTTGAGTTGCCATGGAGATGTAAATCAATAACGCTCATAAAAAATATATAATCTGAATAAACCAACTCAAAACTAAATAAATCATCAATCCTGAAGAAGACCCCTGCAATGGCGGTCGAAATATTGGTTGAAGGAAGTTCGCCGCACACGGCTAAACCCAAAAGCCACAATATCAAATCTGGCCGTGAAAACCTAAGAAGTTATTTAAGAATGTTGCAACAAAATAAAACATCTTATGAAAGACTTGTGGTGTAGGGATAGATTATACTCTGATGGACTGATTGGAAAGTCACGATGCATTGTGATGTTCCCAATGCTTATTGATGGAATTTGAACATTCGTAGACAATACGGTGCATTACGAAATTACCCTTTTCAAGCAATTTAACTGTCGTGAAATAAATGTGTTTTTTGGAAATAGGTAAGTAACGTGTTAACTATTCGGATTCGAGTGAACATTGAGTTTTATTGATTTTACTATTGAAAAAAAGCATTCAAGATGATATATATACATATATATACAGGGAGCGGCAAAAAAAGCTGACGGTTTCTTGTTCTTCGTGTCGGCAACGTCAAATTATTTTCTGTCCAGTATCTGGCAACATTGATATCCCGTGTGTTTTCTAACATAAGGTCTTGAGGTGTGCAGCTTTTTGGGCACACGGAGCAGGATCTTAGGTATGAGATGGTCTGCAGGTCTCCACAGTCACGCAATAGTGACTCTCCCTGCCGAAGCAATCCCCACCACTCGAGGTTGTCCTTTGTTCTACCAACTCCAGTTTTTAATCTGTTCAGGGATTTTCAGGTCGGCCAGTCAAGGTTCTTGCCAGTTGGGAGGCCTTCCTTTGGAGTAATGAAATCCTCTGATGCGACTTGTTGCCAGAGCTGGAGTCTCTCATTTTCAGGGCCGGATGTGACAGCTTGTATGCATCTCAGAAAGCTGCAGTCTGGATGTTTCCTTAACGCCCAGACTGATTATTCAAGCAGTGGAGAGTTGGTTGATTGCCTTACGCATATGACTTGACTAAAAACCGTCAGATCTTTTTAGAAAAAAAATGACGGCTTAATGTAATCTCAAGTAATCAAACCGTCAGCCTTTTTTGCCGTTCCCTGTACGTAAAAATTTAATTGTGTGTATATTTAATGCAATCTGAATATAATGTTTTGTTTGTTTGTAAAAAAAATTATATATTCGATTTTTCAAATGTTTTTTTTTTAAATACAAGGAGCGGCAAAAAACTTTGATGGATTTAAATAAAAAAGGCTAAAACCGTCAGGTTTTTTTGCCGCTTCTATATTTGTTCATTTTAATGGTCGACGTCTCGAATGCTTTGTCATTTTACGCATAAAATAATATAATTAAATCCACTTTGGAGCTGATTTTAATCAAATTAATGTTTGCGTAATATTATAATATATATATATTTGTCATTTTATTAGCAATGGGCAGAAAAAATGCCTGAATTTTAACGTTTTTACTTGATGAATATGTTACATAATATTTATGATGTTGTGACTCGGAATTTACTATTTTTTAAAAAATATTTCAGTGTTTACTTTGTCATAAATTTATTGTGTAACTAAATAGGTATTTGAACCACGATATAAAATATAAGTACCTAACCGTTAATAATTATACGATATGATAAAAATCTTGATAATCAATTTTAAAAGCGATTCGATGACATTACATTTTTTGTGTTTTTTGGTGTTTAATTATTTTTGTTTTTTTTTTATTTCTCGCTGATGAGCGTCGTGGTCTTTTGGAATGTTTTCTAACTGATCTTTTTTTTGGGAGAATGATTCTGTGGTTTCTTTTTTGCCTGATGTTCTATCGGGTGTCATCAATGCAGATGCCAATGAAAATTTTAATCATAACATTATAAAAATAGGTTAAGTGAAATAGACTTTGGAAAATTTCGCATTATCATTTTATTGTAAAATATATTATACAAATTAATACAGGAGAGCACAACTGGTCGAGGCCAGTGCGCTCTATGACGCTCAGTCAGTAAGACTGGACGCTACATGCGGAAATAGCTAATTGTATTGTTTAATGGAATATTTTTGCTTTTTAAATATATTCCAGACATGTGTATTTACTGACTAGCTATGAATTAAAAAATTACATGGCGACTAAAAAAAAAAGGCCTGTATTTTCTTTGTTCAGTTATTAATTCAAGGTTTTGGCAGTAAGTTAAATCAATAGGTAGTAGACTGAATAAATTGTCAGCATCCACTGTGTCAGTATGAATGTAGTCAGTTATAAAATTAAAATAACAGTAATATATTCAATATTGGTAAAAATTAATGTAAAATTAATAAATAATTAACCCATAACCTAACCTAACATATTACTAATTGCCATTCTTTAATTATTTCCTGCCAAATAATTATATTTTACTAACCTTTTTATGTATTTATTACTGATCGCTTACTAAATAATTACTGCCCATTAATTGAATTAAATACTGTCATAAAAATTAGTTGCCAAAGAAAATCCAAAAATAAACTACCTACTTGAAAAATCATTGTCTTTGCTTAGATAAATGCGAAATTTTCATTGTCTATTAAGGTGTAATTATTTTGTATCGGTAAGAGGTATTTAAGTGTTTTTATTGTTTATGATTATTTGAAAATAAGAATGATTTCGATTTAACATACTTTTAATGAACTCGAGTGCAAATAATTATGTTTTCAATTTTAAACATACAATTAAGGTTATCTTAATTTTTATGAAATATTTTAATAATTTCCTTTAATAATTTTATTTATTGGGTATTTTTTATGTGAACTGGTTTCAATATAAATACGATATTATGTATTATGACTTCTTAAACAAGTCATTTTTATCAGAAAGCTTGTTTAAACGACACATTAGAAATTGTAATGTTTTTAAATCTAGATTTAATATTTTGTGTGTATTTTTAATGTTCTTTTTCTTTACCGTATAGCATCCTTTTGAGCTTAGCCATCTTATAAAATAACTATTATTTGTTTCCATCGACTATCACGGCCATATATATATAATCGTGTCAGAAACAACAGGGTCAGATCTTGTGTGCCCAGAAGTGGGCGACGTCGATGGCGTTACTCCCGGCCATCATCAGGTCTTCCTGGGTGCAGCTACTCGGACACAGCGCACACCCCAGAAGGTGTGATAGGGTCTGCTCTGCGCCGCAGTCACATTCAGTAATTCCGCTGTAAAACTGACAGGCTTTCATTTGTGTCCTCGTCTTGCATACTCCGGTCCGAAGTCTTTTAAGGGTCCTCCATATATTCAACCCCTGGTCATGTCCAGGGGCTAGGTCCTCTTTCGGGGCAATCCAAGTATGCCCCTCAGTTGCGCTTCTCCACATGTTCAGCTGCAGGTATCACCATCACGGTTGACAGTGCTTTATTCTCCCAGTTCGTGAAGTCTATATGCTCCAGTCAGTTTGGGAAGCGATCATGAAAATATTGCTTTAAGAAAAAACGTAAACCTTAAAAGCCATCAATTTAATTGCATTCAAATATGGCTTAGCATCTTGAGTGGCTGCATTGAGTCACAAATTCGACTCCTACTTTCAAAGTTTCTTTTTCTACGATTAATTGAGAATAAATTATTGATATCATGATGATATTAGATTTAATTTTTAATCAAATAGTTTTATCAACATTTTAATCAGAAATATTTTAATTTTTTTGATGTAATGTTATCTTATTTTATGGTATGTATATGTACATTGTACATATATAATAATTGATGTGATTCTATAAATCTTTTGAGAAATTTTAAAGAGATGCAATAATTCAAAGTGAGTTTTGATGCCTTGCTAATTGTAAACGAAGTTGTTTTTAAAAAAAAGTTAACTTTCTTTTAACTACCAAAAAATTTACAGATGGAAACCAATCTGTTTTTACAAATAATTGGAACAATTGCATATTACCCTACCAGAGACGAGCGTGAATATACAGTCACAGTAAATTGTCTTCTCATTCCTACTTTGGTCCTTTTTTATGTCTGAACATCGAAAATAACATTTTTTTGTTTAGAATGGTTTTTAACATTCTGCAGCCGTGGTAATGGAAACAACTACCAAACTCCATTGCAATTAATTTTAATTTCGATTCGAAAATTTTTCATCAAAATGGCCATTTCATTAGTGTTTCGTCGTCAAATTTTACAACTGTAAGAACTAGCGTTACCATACGGTAACATAGACACTTATCTTTGTGTTTTTTTAAAATTATTTCTAGAAGAAGAAGACTATAAGGTGATATAATATTTTTTTTTATATTTAAAAAAAAATCTTGTCTCTGGGGGCTAATATAATTATTTACATTAGGGAAAATACTTGTATACTGTTTTAAAAACATCTTTTATGGAAATTCTTAAAGAAGACTCGTGGTAACAAAATTCGGAAAGACAATCAATGCAACGTTTTTAAATAAAAAAACACTATTTTGTAAATATTTTCCAAAAAAATTTAATTAAGTTTTTAAATACCTTACATATTTTTATTTAGGTACGGTTATGAACTTAACAAAATCATAGTTTGATGACCATTTGCTTAAGAATACTAAGCAATAAAAGACAGTTATCGGAGAACCAAAATTAATTTCAATCGAAAAAATGTGTCATAAATTATCAACTCTGCGAAGTGAAAATATTTTATTGCGAGGCCATAGACATTATTACTGCCTCAACCACTGAGTTGTTGTGATGCGGTTTTTTATAAATTTTGAAATGTTTTATCGATATATATATGTTAAATCAACATTATTTATACTTTTTTTAAATTCATCAAATATTAATTGAAATAAATACATTTTCTTAGATCTTCACAGAGCAATGTTTTTGGGGATTTTATCTATATATTTTTATCATTAATTTTTAAAATCTTTTTTTTTTTTTTAATTACGCTTTCCGAGCTCGCGGGAAAAAACAATCAAATTAAATATCTTATTGCATTAAATTATTTTATTTATTAATTTGACTAATATAATATTACTTCTTTCGTGACATTGCCTCTTTTCTAAAAAAAATATATCTAGACTATAAGAAATATCTAAGTGTGAAATAATAATAATAAATAAAAATAGTCTTATAATACTGTATTGGTAAGATAAATATATTAAAAATCGCCCCACGGATTAATGTTGTATGGGAGTATGTTTATGATAAATGCATAAAATGTAAGTATTACCTAAACCAGCAGTTGAAGTCTTAAAACAAAACAAAAAACATAATTAATTTGTGAAAAAACAAAAAAAACAATCCGTTTAAAAAAAAAACGTTATTCTTTTTTGAACTGTCATTCGATGAATATTGGAGTTGCCATACTTAAAAAAAGCTTTTTTGTATGGAAAAGCTGGCTGGGTAGGTAAAAGTCTCCGATTGGTGGTTTTCGTAATTTTTAAGTTGAAATTTACAAATTATATTAAAATATTCGATCCGGTACTTATAATAAATGAATCCGTTGAAAAAATAATAATATAAAATTTATTATTTTCGCTGATTTATCAAAAAACTAATTATTACATAGTCGTGGATAATGTGTGTATTAATAATTGTATTTACTCTATTATACCTACGACTGAGGGAATTATATCTTGTATAATGCTAAAAATATTTATTTATTTAAAAACATATTTCTGCAGGAAATTATTAGATTTATGTAAAAAAAGATGTTCTCCAAACGGCGATATTTTTTTCCCTTTTTTGCGTACCATCAATCTATCTTGTATAATATGTACCTATTAATCCATATGAATTGATTTTTTCTTGAAGATACCTATCTATAATAATTTAGTAAGTTTTTAGATACCAACTGAAAAAAATATTTTCCATGTTTTTGACTTTGGAATTATTTTAAGATATGGTTTATTACAACAACTTGGATATGAGAACATATAACCAATGGTTCAAACAAGATTCTACTAAGAATTATTGATCAATTTAATATATACTATATATCAATTAAAAAGATTTTTCTTGACCAAAATAGGATTTACAAGATAGGGTGATGGTTGAAATATACTTATTTATTGGCTGAATGTCAAAATTATAACAATTTATTTAATTTAATTTCGTTATTAATTATCATATCGCATTTTTTTTTAAATAAATTAATATTCTAGTTTACTCCTATATAAACGATCATTTATTATTAAACTGATAAAAAATAAAAAGCAAAATATTCGCTGTCATGTATCAAGAAGCACAAATTTTATATTTTTGTTTTAGTGATATAGTTTGTTATGTACCTAAATGTGTTAATCTTATATACCTACGTGTACATAACAATTTTACCATAAAATTGGAATGGTTTCAATATATTAAAAAAGCAAGCTTTTGAATGATTTATTCAAGTATTAATATTAGGTATTTATTTAAATCTAAAAAAGTTTGTTGATATATTTGAAAACATTCTAAATTTTTAATAGGTATCTATGTTTTTTTAATTTTTTAAATTATCTATAGAAATTACCTACAGTGCTATAATCTTATAATATTATGTGTAATTATTATTAAAATAGTACGTTTTCGTGAAGTTAGTATTTTCAAAAGTAAAAGAAAACAACAACATAATGATTATTGTATTGTTTAAGCAGAACACAGAAAATAATATGCAGGTCATATTTTATTTTCATTTTCTTTCTAATGTTAATATTATTTTAGATTTGATATTAATTATTAAAACTAACGATTATGATTAATTTCAAAAGTGCAAAATTTTCATATCGGCTGGTTCTGTATGATTTTTTCTACTAGACTATAGGTGGTCGACGAAAGTTTTGGTACGTGAATATTTTTGTTTAGGGGTCGCATTTTTTTCGTCAGAATTTTAAAACTATTGCGGCCCTAATTTTCAATACGTTGGTCAGAGTTTATATTACATTGGTCAGAATTTATACTAAATTGTTTTATTTAATATTATTTGGTCAACCTAACCTAACCTTTCCTAACCTTACTAACCTAACTTAGTTTAATCATACCTAACCTATCTAAACCTAACCTGATTCTGACCGTAAAATATTTTTATCCTGAACGAATAATAATTTTATATGAATTTTTTAATTTTTATTAGAATATTATTTTATTATTTCAATATTCTAATCTACTTTTATAGATCATTGACTATATTACAAAATTATTATTACTTAAATATACATATACTATACATAAAATTCTTTTTTCAACTCGTACAACAGGCAGGGCAATGGCGCAGTTCGCCGAGCGGTATGAATACCTGGGTATAGTTGGGTTCCAAGGTCCGCGGTTCGCATCCCGCTTCTGCCGTTATTTTTGTGCTTGGATTGACGAGTTGAAAAAAGAATTTTATGTATAGTATATGTATATTTAAGTAAGAATAATAATTTATTCTGACTGCCTGACAGTCTCTTGTGTTGGTATCCCTATACGCATTATTTTCTAATAACACGTTTAATGTTTAAGAAAGGAATTAATTATTGAATAATTAACTTATAACTTAGTAAGTTTGTCAAATTATCGTAAAAAAATATCTTGTAAAATCCTTAGATATTGTGAAAAAAAACGAGCCGAGGATTGAAAATATTACGACTTATACAAATATTTTATTCATGTAGTTAGTTATGTTTACATTAACTATATTTATTTTTAAAAAATATTAATTAAACGTTCATGGAATTAATATTATTATTCTAAAAAAACGTGTATCTAAACATTTTAAAATGGACTCATGGTATCAAAATGTTTTTACTTTTAATAGACTGTATATCTTGACATATAAATCATTTAATATTAATAAAATATATAATTGCTTACGTATCAGAAAATTATATTTTACAGAATTCAAAATTGATTGAAGTGAAATGATATTTAGAATCAATTGAAATGAATATAAAGGTTTTTTGCTCTTCATGTATTTACACATTTTTAGCCACCCTCTCCAAAAAACTAGAGATTCGCATAGCGATAAAACCTTATCAGGGGTGAAAATTTCTCCATTACATTGGTGAAATGTATTAGTGGGGTTATTTTTACGAAACTTGTTTCATTTTCGTTATTTCAATTGAAAATAAGTATCCGCATAATTAGAGGAAAATAGAAAAACTCTGGGATAATAAAAAAATCTGGAGAATTGAATAGGTAATTTTGTAAAATGTTTATTAAAGTTTCATTTTTATATAATTTTTAAATAATTTGTTAGTTTAATATGTGATTCATATGTCGAAAAATACGTTTTTTTTTTAATTTTATCATGTAGCCGACTAAAATATTTTTCTGACTGGTAACACTTTGAATACCTATTCGATATTTATTTAAATTTTAAAAACTTCTGTACTTTGATATGATAACGGCGACAAGATAGCGTCTATTAATAAATAATTAAATAAACTATTTTTACAGTTCATTTACAAAGAGTAAAAGTAAAAAATAATAAAAAAAAAACAATGACCAATACCTTCTACTGTAGACAACTTCAGGTGTGTGATATTTTAGATGTCATAGATGTTTCTAGGTGTCGCACCAATATTTTTAAAACTGTATTTAAAATTATTTAATTAATATTATTTGTTAAAAATATAAAATGCTCCATTTTTAAATGCTGTTTTTGAAAAAAAAAAAATAGTTACATACTTATTTCGACAGTATATAACTTACTTATCACACTTTATACATGATTTATTTAATTATTTTTATGATACCTATATTTTAAAAAAGAAAAATCTATCATAAAATATGTTTATATAGTTTTTCTAATATTTTTTATGCAACTAAAATATTTGAGATACCTACCATATTATGTTTTCAACTTTATGGCGATTTTAAAAATGATGTGAATTTTAAAAATGAATATAGAATAAAACTTCTTCCTCTAGTTTGCTCAAATTAAAAAAAAAATGTTTTCACTTTAAAATTTTAAATATTTTTCGAAATTGCATATTAAGAGAAAGCTTATCATCTTCCTATATCTGAAACATATGGTCACCACAAATTGTTGCCGCTAAGTTTAATCAGCTGCTATTGTACATGCCTTGTCCCAAGACATGCTGCATCCGAAGTTTCACCTGGGAACATAAATAGTTTCCGACAAACTGAAGAGCAGGGACCTGATAAAGCGGTAGCTATGGTATGCAAGGCATATTTTGTTTGATTTGTTAAATATAATTTTTAAGGAGATCTGTTGTTAAGCTTGATTCTATCGGAGTCTAGATCAATTTGACAAGAGACGGCTAAATTTGAAAGCATTTAAGAAACTTTTTTTTTAATTCTTACGGATGTTTTTTAAAAAATAAATATTTTGAAGTTAACCGAAGTAGGCTCATCAACGAGTGAAGTAGTGTGAAGTAACCTAAACTTGTTCTCAGCATACTTTGGTCAACTTTGAGTAGAGTTTACAGATAGACGAGTTTTTTCTTAAAATGCTGTGTGCAATATTTTAAAAGTGAAACATATTTTATGAAAAAGGACACAGAAAAATGTGATGATTTTAAAATTTTAAAGATACCCACTTGCAATGAATTGTGTTCATACAATACTTCTAATATTATTGGTGGGCTTACATCTATCCACTTCTGTCGTGATACAACTAGCGTTAACACTACAAATAGAGAGGTTACCAGCAAAAGTAAACCCAGATTTGATGAATTATAGTATGATCTCTGTGACGGTACCATTATTTTATTTTAAAGGGATGTGGGATATTAGTTTGAAAATACATGTATTAATTTTTATTTAAATAATAATTTTCATTCATGCATCAACTTTTATAATTGAGATGGTTTAAAGGTTCAGATATCTAGGCGTACAGGTCACTGAGAACTGCGGACTATTTATTAAAAGCAAGTCTTGTTTTGTTGATAAAATAAATATAACTACTGAATGTCCTAACAATGTTTTTTCAAGGGAAATTTTCTGAATTTTTAAAGGGATCGTTCTATAATTTTTCAAGTTGGTCAACAAAATGTCAAATATCATATGTGTATTGTTACAAAAGTGGATAGCGTTGAAAGAAAGTGAGAAACGTCCTTACGACATTTTAATATAATTGGATCCTGCAATATCATCGTAATGTTTATAAATACTTAAAAAAAGAGAGAAAAATGTCCATTTAAAAATCATGAAATAAAATATTACGTATTTTATGTTTAATGTTTTGTTGATTATTTATATTTTTAATAATGCAATTATTATATATAAAAGCTGCCAATTGTTATATTAATATTTTTACTTACTTTCATATTAATCAATATTGATTTACTATGTTTATATAAGAGAATAGTTAGTTTATATTACATTGAATTCATGTTAATTTTCGATAAAAATATATATATTTGAATTTGTTTAACAACCAAATATATATTTTTTCGTAAAAAATACTTTTTAAGTCTGTTTTTTTCTTTTTCAAGAAAGTATTTTCTTTTGATTTCCTTTAAGTACATTGTGAATTCACGGCTTTTGCATTGACACGTGTGCAGCATTATGTTTTTCTTCTTCGCTGTTTGCAGCTCAACCCAAAAGCCGTGAATTTAAATACTAACCGCTCTAATTATAAATGTTTAAAGTATAGTTAATGATGTTCTTTTGCTGTCAATTTATGTTTTAAGAAAATTTTATGTTGTAAAATGCACCAAATCTGTGCCATTTGAAAGATTCCTAGTTTATCGTTGGCGGGATGCATTTGAATATGTGTTTAATTATTTATTTTATTCGAATTTAAGAGTTGAAAGTAATGTTTGACAGTTACCGCTAGCCGGTCTGTTCATATCTCTCTGTTAAGTAAAGCCATTCTTGATCCCCATCGTATCTAATTGCTGGACAATGCTGATAAATGAGAATTTTATTCATAAAACGGTGAAATAATTACAAGTTCATGTAAACGTACATTATATATACAAATAAGTTATAGATTTACGTAAATTAATATATAAGATGTATGTGAAAAATAATAAATAAAAAACATTTCTCCATATCATTCTGTCTGTTCTTTTTTAATGCTCCCTTTACTTTACTGTGCTAAAATCACCGAGAGCTCCGATAATATGTATTTTCTACACCATATGAAAATGTCATTTAAAAACCGGAAAAATGTGAATATTTCTAAATATTGCTTTGATTGACTATGGTTGAAGTTGAGATGTAACAATATTTGTAATGTAAGTATCTGAAAAATCGTAGTAGAGCTCTTCTTAAGTATTATGATTGATAGTAAATGGAAGGTAACAATAATAATGGAGCAGATCAGCGAAGAAGCCTCTTTTTACATCATCAGTTTATTTATAACATTGGTAAGTATTTACATAATACCAAAATCTATATATTGCATGTCTTCTCTGTAAATAACTAGAGTATTAATATTATATTATATTATTATAGCCTATAATTAACATTAATTGATATTTCCTTTTTTATATAATTCAATATATTACAACATCGTCATCCATTGTCCTTTTAAATATTACAACTCGAGAAAAAAAAAGACATGTAAAAACGACAAAGAAAAAAGACATGTAAAAACGGCAAAAAAAACACTGTACTTGTTTATATAACAAGTACAATGGTACCTTGACATACGAGTGCCCCAACATACAGTGGTACCCTATAAGTAGTAGTACCTAGTAATTCTGAAGCCTCATCTGTGGAATTCTATGACACTTACCATGCTGCATATGGCTAAGCGCTGCATGTGGAGTGTTGATCCGCCAACGTCATAGACTACAGCCGGAGATTCACGCATCATCCTAATTATTACAGGAATTTACTATGAATGGGTGGTCTACACGGGATGACTTGTCTACCAACAATTTTGATTAATAGGCTATGACTGACATTTTACGGGTGAGGGATCAAATTCACATCAACAAGGTATTTTAGAGCTCAAAAATCGAATATATACAGACGCTGGAAGAGCACTCCAAAGCTTACCGGTGGCATTAAGGAAGGAACATTTGAAACTGCCAGTTCTTGATCGACACACATTAAGCGTGTAAGGATGTTCGGCAAGTGTAAGACGAGTTTGTCGGTTGTGGATGGGTGCAGGAGGAATAAGTTCTTTAAGTTCCGAAGAGCAGCGACCGTGGTAATAACGGTACAAAAGACTAAGCGAAACAATCTTACGTCTTTAAAATATGGAAAAGAGAAGTAAATATTTTTTCTTTCTCAAGTTGTACATTAAAATTGCATTTCACTGATTAATTATCATGTTTCGTAAACATTTACAAAAAAATAAATCAATCCATGTCTTTTTAAAAAAAAAAAATTCTCCCCGCCCGTAATTTAAACATTTATTTATTTATTATTAATAATTATGGCTAACATTGTTAAAACTGGGCGGAGCTCAACACATTCATGAACTTTAAAAAACATAATTAAAAGCGCGTCCCACGAGCGATACAATTTACAAGATTGCTCAATTTTTAAAACTAATCATCTATTTGTTGTCACGGCAAATAACGATACTGCACTTTACCCGTCTCACACCCGAGGACAGTTAAGACTCCTTGATGATGCGCTCATTCAGATTATCATCAGTTTGCAACTGATCCAGTGGGAGTCCCCTCTGAACAATTGTGGCCACTGCGCAAAAGTGCTACAAAGAAAGAACCCGCGAAGGAGATTAGAATCGCATTCACGGGTTGTAAAGAGATGGAGATTGAAGATAGATAGTTGATCAATCTCGCAATTCGTATCGCTCGCTTGAGCACACCTTTACGACACCAAATTATGACAATGCGCCCAAATATTTTATGGCAGTGTATCATTTTACGCAAAGTCTTTAGATGTTTATATATTATATATGGATTCAACATTTTTTTTTGGTAACACTTGACTATCGTGTATCAAACTGAATAAAATAAAAATAATATTACATAAATTATGGGTAATGTTCCTCAGAAGCTTTCCTCATTATCAAATCTTCTATTTTTCTATTAAAAATGCTGTTTTTTCACTATTTATGACAACTTTAAATATAATTTTGTCATTCTATCGATAAAATAATGTTTTTTTTTAAGAAATTTAGCTCAGCAGATATTTTTTCTTTAATTTAATGCCAAAGTTATCTTAAACCTTTCGTTACGACTCGATGGAATACAAATTATAGTCAATACGGCGTGAATTTTTCAAACCATTTTTTTTGCATAAAATTTGTATTTGAAGCATAAATGTACTTATCTGACCTATTTTCATATATCACATTGGTTCTTGTATCCTTTAGCTATCAGATGATCCATAAAAAACTATTATATTTAATAAACGTTCATTATGTAAATCCATACATGTGGTGGCATTGACACATGTGGTTTACAGAAAAAACAACCCTGTGACGAAACCTAACGATATTTATTTACATGCTTTACAGATTCCTTTAAAGAATACATGTAGGTTGATAAAAATAATGACTGCAGTTCCAAGTTCCTACGGTAGATGTCACAATGAGTACTGAAAGTAGCAAAACGATATATCATGGCTACCGATGTCAAAAGTAGGGGAATCTTAGATGGCATATATCGGCTACCGATGCGAAAGGGTTAAAAAGTGTAAAAAACAGCACTTTTAATACGAAAATGAGAAACCTGATTGTGAAGAACTCTACTGAACAACATTTAAACAATAATTTTGCTATTATTAAGTTTGAGACATGACAGTACAAGTAACCCTGCTATAACGAACAGTATTTTGATTGGTTTTGGGGCTTTTGGGTTTAGCCAAGAGTCTTCTCTGACAAAGCCATCAACCCTGAAGAAGACTCCTACAATGGCGGTTGAAATATTAGAAAAGAGTAATTAGCCACACACGGCTAAACCCAAAAGCCACAATACCAAATCTGGCTGTGAAAACCTGAGAAGTCATATAATTATGTTGAACGCATTCCGTCAGTTTTTCTTGCAAGAATCCGACTGTCGAACAGTTATTTGTGGATGTTGCGTGATTTGCGTCATTCTTTATTTGAGTGCCACGGCCTGTGTCGCCGGCGGCTCCGCGCTGGTCTCCGTCAGGTCCATGCGTCTCCGGAGGCGCTCCAGAGTGTTGCCAAAGTGCTTGTTGATCTGCTCCGTCTCTTCAGACTGCTCAAGATTCGGCAGCTCTTCACGGATCTTTGAAATTACCTGAAAAAATATACAAGCGTCGTTTAACACGTTCATCACCATATCAACCACCGGTGGCCGACACTGGTTCATTACAATCACGCCGCGTCGCCCAACGGTGGTCGACACGACAAACTAAATTTGACTTTTGGTTTAGCGCTGTCAGCCACGCGCTCCATACAAACTGCTATTCAGAATGTCAGACGCGGCCCTAACACCTAATACCACAAAAACATTTTCCGTCACTTTACAAAAAACGGTGTTGCCGATGAACGTGTTAATAAGTTAGGTTAGGATTAATCATCATCATCATCATCATCATCATCATCTACAGCAGGGGTCGTCAACCTTTTTATGCCTAGCGCCCACTTTTGCCTATTTTTCATGGTAAAATTTCCCTACCGCCCACCAACCTCGATATATTTCAATTCAGTATATGGGTGGAAAAAACTCTAGAAGGAATATTAGGAGATTTAAAAATCGCCCACTGCCCACCACGGAAGCCCGTATCGCCCACTAGTGGGCGGTACGGGTCAGGTTGACGACCCAATACAGTGGTTTTGGAAACAACAACCGGTACAGGGACGAGAGTGACCAACTAATACTTTCTACTTTATTTTTACGTTTTTTCCTACATACGAGTAAGTAGGGAAATTAAAATTGAATTTAATGTTAAAAAATGTTTAATATTACTGATCTTACCAATTCTCTTTCATCCTTTCAATTTACAGCTTAGTCTCTCCTCTACATCCTATATATGGAACAACTTTTCTTTCATTTTTTTTTTATGTTAACACATACAGAAGAATACCGACAGATGGTGATAGTAATGCTGAAGTCTCATCTGTGGATTCTATGACGCTTACCATGCTACATATGGTTAAGCGCTGTATGTGGAGTGTTGATCCGCCAACGTCATAGACTACAGCCTGAGATTCACGCATCATCCTTTATTATTACAGGAATTTACCATGAATGGGTGGTATTTATGGGACGACTTTTGTCTACCACCAATTTTGATTAATAGGCTATGACTAGTATTTTACGGGTGAGGGGTCAAATTCACACCAACGAGGTTTGTCGGTTGTGGGTGGGTGCAGGAGGAATTAGTTCTTTAAGTTCCGAAGAGCAGCGACCATGGTAATAACGGTAGAAAAGAATAAGTGAACCAATCTTACGCCTGTATTCTATTGATTGCAGATTAGACGTAAGAGTGTTGATGTTTATCAAATAAATTGCTCTTCTTTGAACTGAGTCAATTAAGTTTAGAAGGTATTTTGGGGCTCCAATCCAAAGGTGACTGCCGTATTCAAGGGATCGATGCATAATAGTAAATTCAACAGTCCTGGCTTTTAGTTAAATTATTCCTTGGTATCAGTGTTATGTCTAGTCTTAAGATATTTCTTACAATGAGTAGAACGGCCGGCGTTATGTGGGGATTCCCCTTCTCGTGGAAGTAAGCGTAGTAGTTGAGCAGCTCCACCAGCAGCTGCGCCTGCACGGCCGGGTCCATGCACTGCGAGGCGATGCGGGCCCCCTTGCGGAGGCACTCCAGCACCCGCTTACCATCGCGCATCTAAAACACAAGCCAACACAATTATTTGAAGATTTTTTAAAATTTGAACCCTTTCATTACGGCTTGGTGGAATACAAATTATACTGTATAACTGCAGTTCCAAGTTCCTACCGTTGATGGTATATACCGACAACCGATGCGAAAGGGTTGAGAAATATTATTTGTACAGAAAATATATCTATTTAGTGAATCCTGCTTTATATTTCAGAAGTAACCCGAAGGTACATTCAATAAATATACTGTCGGTAAAAAAAAAAAATTCGGAAATATTTTTTTTATGTAAACACATACAGGAAAATACTAACAGATGGTGATAATGATTCTGAAGTCTCATCTGTAGAATTCGCTTACTATGCTGCATATGGCTAAGCGCTGCATGTGGAGTGTTGATCCGCCAACGTCATAGACTACAGCCCAACATGCAAGCATCATCCTTATTATTACAGAAATTTACTATGAATGTGTGGTCTTCACGGGACGACTTTTGTCTACCACCAATTTTGATTAATAGGCTATGACAGGAATTTTACGGGTGAGAGATCAAATTCACACCGCCCTAGGGTATTTTAGAGCTCAGAAATGTTTATTTTTATTTTTTTTAATCTGCGTCGGGGATTGAACCCACGACCTTTGGCTTGCCGAGCAAACGCTTTAACCATTGAGCTAGCCACCTGCCGGCATTGAATGTTAATAAAAAAATAAATATGCACTTTACAACAAGCATTGTCTGTAATAATAACATATATATACTACAAGAGGAAGCTATTGGAAAAAAAAGGCCGTATATAAGATTGAACAAAAACCCAGCGTCTGCCATTTTTTTTATATTGACGAGAGAAATATACTAAATAGATGATATTTTGTTGTAAATTAGTATGTGTGTATCAATTTGTTAAATACAATTCGACACATTATTGGTCACCATTTTACAACAAAAACTCGGTCTCAGTTTTGTGATCAAAATTATTCATATTTTAAACGAGACAAAAAATCTTTAACTGTTTAATTTTTAATCATTTCGATTTTTTCGATCGATATTTCTTGGTGGAATTCCATAATAGCAGCTATAAAATAAAAGATTCTTTAGAATTTATTCCCCATATATATTTTTTGGCCATCAGACCTGGCTGAAACATGTCGTCAAAAAAAAAAAAATGTGGAATAAATTCTAAAGAATCTTTTATTTTGTATCTGATATTTAATTTTTGAAAAGGATTTCAAAGTGAAAACCAATTGTATATAGGAATATATTGACCTCTTCCTTGTTTTGGTTCTTCCCGCTCCAGAACAGATGTGAGCAGGCAGCCACTCCCCGGCACTGGTCAGGCTTCTTCAGTAGTTTGCTGGCTGCCAGGGCACACTGTGTTCTAACAGGCTCCGAGTTCTCTTCACCTGTTAACAAACATACATACTCATTATGTGAAAACAACATAGATAATACACCTTGCAATCTTCCACCTAACAGTCTGACAAGTCCACCAAAAAACTAGAATCCTGCACTCCTGTCCATTAGAGTATATTTGTTTAAATCACCTTCCAAATATTCGAAACTCTCTGCTGCTAGGGAATATCTGTAAGAGAAGACGAACATGTCCCTAGAAAGACATTCAATATGGAGTGACCTCAACTTTGTCAGTTTCAACATTTCCAAAATCCAATCATGCACATTCATAAAATCAACTCAGGAGTTCCACAGTGCTCTGTGCTGTCGCCCACTTTTTCCTTCTGCATGTGAATGATTTGCTTCAATGCGCAAACATTCACTGTTATGCCGACGACAGCACTGTCCATGAGAGTATAATCTTCCATAAACCTCCGAAACATTCGGAACTATCTGCTGCTAGGGAATATTTAGAGGAGAACCCTTGAAAGACTTTCAATATGGGGTGACCTCAACTTCGTCAATTTAAACATTTCCAAAACCCAATCATGCACTTTCTCCATCAAGAGAGTGCAATGGATCCTGTATTATTCAAAGGTTGTTCTCTTTGGAATGTAAGCTCCATCAACACTCTTGGAGTATCATGAATCTCAGATAAAATTAAATATTTTGAGTCCATTAAGTCTAAAGCCAGTCTCCCACCAAAAAAAAACTAGGTGTGCTATATAGATCACTGAAGTATTTCACTGACAAACGATTTCTCCTTTCATATAAAAGACAAAACTGCCCTATCTTTGAATATGGCAGCCCCCTTTTGGGTGGGGTCCCTAAAATACGTTCTTGATTTAATTGACTTAGTACAAAGAAGAGCAATAAGAGCGTAAGATTGGTTCACTTAGCCTTTTCTATCAATATTACTCTAGTCATTGCTCTTCTGAATTTAAAAGCAACAATTCCATGAATCTTTTTTTACATCATCAGCCTGTGTCTCTTCACCGTTTGATCGTAGCCCTCCCGCATGAGTCTCCATCCTCTTCGATCCTCCGATATATATTTTAAATTGATATAAGCACTCTTGTGTTGGACTCACCGAAGCAGTACATCTGCTCGAAGGTGGCAACAATGAGTGTGATGGCGGCGAGCTGGGCCTTGGAGTCGGAGATTTCATCTTCGTACAAAGAAAATGCCTGGGACAAGAACTCGTAAGCGACGGGCTCGTAGTTTTTGAACTGAATCTGCCCGACGGCTATCGCACCCTGCAGGAACAACCTGGAAGTAAAAAACAAATATTATTAACCTTCAGCCGGTCGCGTATATTTTGCCGCAATGAGCCTGACAGATACACAACTTTAAATGACCATAACTACCACATTACTTAAAACTGGAAGACTTTAATATGACCTGGCTTTCTTAAAGATATAAAAAAAAGGGAAATGCAATAAAAAAAATATTGGAAAACGTAATGAAATTCGAAACCAGCTTTTTTCAGTACTAAAACGAAGCATTGGTTCTTATCTGATTACCGAAGTAACATAAGAAGCAGATCATATTTGGATGGGTGACCACTCGCGTGTTACAAGTGTGTCGATGGTTGGATCGAGCTGTTGATGAGTTTTTTGCTTAAAAAATTAAGTTATAAGCAATATTATATATTACTATAAAAAATAATTAAACAGACTGCAGGTGGAGCCACTCCTTAAGGACAAAAAAAGTACGGGTGCAGAGATGACTTCACAGATAATGGCAGCTGACAGAACTATGAGGTGGGGATCATATCTCTATCTAGGGAGCAGACATGAAAGAGGAAGATGCTATATGTGATGTTTTTACCTGAGGGGTAACTCTGCAAGCTCAGCCTTGATGAGCTGCGTAATGGCGGAATGACAGAACTGGAAGATTTGCAAGCACTTTGCATCCCACATTTCATCCTGGAAACATAATTAAACAATATAAACATATTTTTCATTTATTCATACAATATTAAGTTGATACATCAAAGTGCTGTGTCACCCAAACCGATAAAGTGATTATCAATTAAAACTCAGGGTTTCAAACAAAGTTTGAATTTATTAGACATCGTTATCTTAATTAACTGTTCTATATTTATGTTTAGTTTTGAATTCGTCCTGACGATGGTGACATGTCACAAAAACCAAGAGACTTATAAATTCAAATATTGGTATTGTAGGCACGAACTCAGCCATGTTAAAAATTTCGGATAAAAACGTCATTACACTCCGGCAGTTGAAATCGGACTGATGTTTGCAGCCTACGATTTTAGCTTTCAGGTAAAATTTATTTCAGCCCGATCGGATATACACCTGCTGAATTATGAGTCTCAATACTAAACGTTCATTATATATAATATCAGATCATGAGGAATGCACATTCTTCTACCAATTCTCAGTCGGGTCCGGCAAAAGGCACTGGTCAGCATATTATTCTGCCACTCTTTGTAAATTGAAAGAATGGAGGTCCAAAACAAGAGGGATCGAGGAATTTGCGGTGTGTGAAAATCATTTATTAATATTAACTTTATAAAATACGGAATGCTTACTCATGTAGTACACTAGTGTATAAAAAGAGAACAATAATCAAATAAATCAGTATCAACTCGACTGCAGGCTTTGGACGTATCCTCAGTGCCGGAACCTGTGGTACTTCAACGTCACCAGATAGCTGACGCCGTCATTTTGGGACCGAGACATCGGTTCCGGAACAACGTTATTTGATCTAGATTGGACTTTACCCGCCTCACAATTAAGTCTCCTTGACGATGCGCTCATTCAGATTATGATTAGTTAGCAACTGATAAGTCTAGTGGAAGTCCATCTGAATATGCCAGCAGGTCTCAATGGTCTAACGGAGATTGAATAAAAAGAATGGGTTTTTAATCGATTTCTGATCTCTAAAATACCCCCCCCCGTTGGTGTGAATTTAATCCCTCACCCGTAAATGCCGGTCATAACCTATTAATTAAAATTGGTGGTAAACGAAAGTCGTCCCGTGAAGACCACCCATTCATAGTAAATTCCTGTAATAATAAAGGATGATGCGTGAATCTCGGGCTGTAGTATATGATGTTGGCGGATCAAAAATCCACATGCAGCGCTTAGCCATATGCATCATTGTAAGCGTCATAGAATTCCACAGATGAGAATTCAGAATCACTATCACCATCTGTCGGTATTCTCCTGTATGTGTTTACATAAAAAAAAAACTGTACAGAAGTGATAAAGAGAACGAACCCGTGAAAGACATTAGAATTGTTACCTGTTCGGCTAGTTGCTTGTACTGGAAGGCGAGACGGAAGGCCCCGAACAGTATGGGGGGCAGCGTGTAAGGCAGGCGGCGCGGGCCCCCGCTGGCCACGAGCTTGCGCGCCCCGTGCAGTATCAGGTACTGCTGGTCTGGGGAGTCCGCCTTAAAGTGGTGGATTAACCTTCAAAAAATACATAATCTTATAATTTTTTTAGCATTCACTTTGAGATCCGTTTTAATATTAACCCATTAGTGGCACAGGATTACATACATTGTTTTAAACATGGATCACACTGAGCACTGTTTCACTTGATGGAAGACTGCACTTCCGCGATCTATTAAAGCTTCATCAGTTTTAATTTTTACAAACTTAATGAAATGTAAATTAATGATTTACTAATAAAGGAAGAGTTTTACAAGAGAGAAGGTAGATAAGTTGGGTGAGATCGGAAACGGCGGAAAGTATTATATAATGAACAGTATATTTACCTAGCTATGAGTCCTTGCTCTTCTGCAAAGTCTTCTGCATCCTGAAGTCCCGGCGGCTGGTCCGGCTGATCCATCACCAAGCACGACAACATGCCCAGCACAGACGACACCTAAAATACATATCAGAATCATGTTACAAATAGTACTGAAGTTACATAATGCCAAAATAAATGACAATAGAATATTGATCATCATATGGCAAATCGATATAACCCTTGCAGGCTGGTGCCGAAAACGTCGTATATAAATCTTTCGTCTCTTATTTTTGTTCGCTTGTCAGACACGCATGTGTCGCTATATTGCTTGTTTGACAGGTGTAGTTCTGTGGATTGTCACTGGATGAATTTCGGCGCTGGGTGTCATCGACTACGAGCGCTGAGTGGGCAGTCTGTGTCTGCTCTAGGCGTTGTTAACAACACGTCATTGTCTGCCTCGAGCAGACCGAAATTTTTTCAATATTTTAATTAAATATATGTCAATATGCTTCTGAAAAAATCTTTGTGTAGCTCATCTGCTCCTCATCTCTCTACCAAGCGTGCTGATAGCTATTCCGGCGACGTGTAAAGAAAATGAAAATGTAAAGAAGATATAATAACAGGCAATATAATACACAATAATAAAGACTGATACCAACTCGAAATAAAAACAATTTCATATGAAATTTTTGTAAGGGGTAAAGGTCATGTTGGGTAGACTCTTGTTAAAGGTTGTGACAGAATTCGGGTAAAAACAAATACTTTCTTGTGATCCAAAAACATTATGCAAAGATATAGGAGGGTTCACAGTGTACAAGACTGACCTGCTCCGGAGTGGTGATGAGCGTGCCATTCTCTAGCACGCCTGTCACCAGGTACACAGCCAGAGTCTTGCGGCCCGCATAGTCCAGGTACTCGATGAGAGGCGCGTAGTTCTCCAGCTGCACCACAGTGAGGATGTCCTTGTAGTGGTCGGCGGGCAGCTTCAGCAGCCGCATCAGCTCCTTCCACACGTTTGTGTTGTACTCCACTCTGCAAACAAGCATATACAGTGAAACATTATTACAATATTTCATTTTTCAAGGGACTTAAATAAGCGAGAAACTTTCTTCAAAAACGTAATAAAAATATATGTTTTAAAAAATATTTTTTTGTACATCGAACATATACGAGGGTAAACCATAAAATAAGGTTCGCAGTGATTTTTCACAGTGTAAAACATGTTTAACTCCATGAATGCGTACATTTTTGGAAAGTTCAGACTTTTACCTATTTTTCTACATAGTCGCCACTGAGGTCAATGCATTTTTACATGCGGTATACGAGCTTTTGAATGCCCGAGTCAAAAAAATCTGCCGCCAAGCCACGCAGATACCTGAGAACCGCTCTTCCAGCTCTTCTCTATCGCTAAAATGCGTTCCACCCAGGTGTTTCTTCATGTCAGGGAAGAGATGGTAGTCACTTGGGGCTAAGTCCGGGCTGTAGGGTGGGTGTTTGACAATACCCCATCCAAATTTTGCGATGAGCTTGATCGGTCGTCCGGAACGCTCCTCATCATGGACGTCAGTACGCCCGTTCTTGAACTCTCTGCACCATTTGCGCACGTGTTGTACGCTCATACACTTGTCTCCATAGATTTCACATAGCTGGGAATGGATTTCTACCAGCGCAATGTTTTTTGCAGACAGGAAACGGATCACCTAGCGCAGCTCACACCTGGCGGGCGAGGCGAGGGGGAGATCCATCACGTACGGCTGCAAAGCCAAGACTGAGCTCCGCAGGCAGCTCGCTAGGGAAGAGATTTGAAGTGGGGGAACCAAGGTACACTACAGAATCACGGGATCCACCATAACAGCGCTTTTCAGGACTGTAGCGCCATGCGAACCTTATTTTACGGATCACTCGTATATATATAAATATTATTTTTAAAGCCTTAATGCTAAGTTGCTTTTTTGCAGTTTGGCATTTCAATTAAAACAAAGTCTCATCACACTCATATAATACACACAACATATGCTGACATCATACGGGTATCCCCCCAACGATGTAGTCAATATAGGCCAAACACGTGCCTAGCAACAAAGCATGACTCAAACTTCATTGCTGTGTTGCACGTTTCCGTTTTATAATATGTACGATTATCTATTGATAATTTTGCAAAAAAAAATGGTTAATCAGGATAATATTTGTGAGGGAACCAAAATATTTAGACGATAGTTCGAAGAAAATGATAAATCGGGGAACAGTTTATGTGAGACTATTGTTATATCAACAATGTTTCTTATGGGTGTTTGCCAGGGCTATCGAAAATGAAAAAAAATGTAGAAAAACGAAAAAAGCGAGAACGAAATAATGGGGTTTCACAAGTTTTTTTTTAATCACTCACTTGGTGATTTGCAGCTTGTCCAAGATGGCAGCCGTGTTCTGCAGCACCTTGTCTATGTAGTCCACCCGCGTGGGATAACACTTGTGGGCGAGCCCCAGCAGCGCCACCTGCAGAGACACCGTGTCCTCGGGAGGCATGTCTTGCCTGTTCTGTAAACACAATTCAACTTACATTAATCGCAGCAACTCAACATCATAAAACTTCGTTCGTATATTCTGTGAGGGAATCTTTATTTTCTATGTCCTTTAATAACTGTAACGGTGGGGTTGAGCCGCCCCTCAGATTTAAATGGTCATGCGTTAAGCAAGTATCATTCAATATCTCCAACGCACGACAAGTTGAAATTTTTCGGGATGTTTCTTTTCTACAACTGTAAATCTCTTTCCCACATTCTCAAGATCTCTTTCATCTCACTTGTAGAGATAACCACAAATAACTATGGCTCTTCCTTTGTACTGATTTTTTGCAGAACCTATGTATTTTGCTTGTATCTAAAAGCAATTTTTTTGCTCGCTTGACAGCTCGTATCTCAGATAACTCGTATGCCAAGGTACTCGCACCACGAGTTATTATTGATTTTGCATAAAAATAACAGAACACCGTATACAGAAAATGAAATCTCATATTTGATTCTGTGTCTTGTATTTAATATTCCATTTAATTTTATTTTAAAGTTAAGGTTGTAATTGACAATACTTGGTGAAGCTGCATAAATATAATTTAACAGTAATTTTAATAGAGATTTGGCATAAACAGATCGAAAAATTTAATAAAGAAGAAGAGCAATTCGTTTGATAAACAATGGCACTCTTCAATCAATGGAACACAGGCGTAAGATTGCATCACTAAGTCTTTTCAACTGTTATTACCACGGTCACTGCTCTTCTGAACTTAAAAAACTAATTCCTCCTGCACCCACAGATAACCGACAAATTGTCTTACACTTGCCGAACATCCATACACGGTTAATGTGCATCGACCAAGAACTGGCAGTTTCCAAAGTTTCTTCCTTAATGCCACCGGTAAGCTTTGGAATGCTCTTCCAGCGTCTGTGTTTCCTCCGTCCTAAAATCTGAATCTCGTCAAGAAACAGATAAATATACACTTGCAATCTCCCCACACAAACACGAACACAACACACGTTTCCGGCATCCAGCGTCCAGCCTCCTTGTGCACTGGTCTTGACCGGCTGTGCTCTCCTACATGCTATTACATACAAAATAATTTAAAAAAAATTAACAAATTAACCAATTGAAAATATTTAGTTAGACGATGGAGTCCGAAACATATTAATCACTTAAATTAAAACTATGCAAAATGCTGTGTAAATAGATTTTAGATGTAACATTATAGATACCTGTGTTATGGAGGCCACTTGATCAGAGAAAACGTCAAAGAGCTGAACATCCGCCGTGTTGGTGGCGGATCCTTCTTCATCAGTAAGCGTCAGAATGACATTTCCGTCATTTCTCTGAAATTCAAGAAGTTTGCTTATCAATCATTATGAAATGCTAAGCTACTGCCAGCATGACACAATTTTTAAAAAGAAATCTACGGGCGTACATAACTGGGATGGGCAGTATTTCTAAAATTCAAGTTGTTAATTGCGGGACGGGTATTTTTACCTTTTACATCTTAAGCGTAGGCCTTCCGCATGAGTCTCCATCGTATTCGATCCTCCGCCTTCCATATCCAGGCTACTTTTGCCATTCTTTTGATGTCGTTAGTCTATCACGCAGGGGGTCAGCCAACACTTCATTTGCCAGTTATTGGGCAACACTCTTCAACAAAAAACTTTTCTTCCTCATCGACTGTCGCCGAGTATTAAATAAATTTTCGGCAGATATAGCTCACTGGTTAAAGTGTTTGCTTAGCAAGCCAAAGGCCATAGGTTTGATACGCAACGGAGATAAAAAAAAAGATTTTTAATTGATTTCTGAGCCCTTAAATATGTGGTGTGAATTTTTGGGTCAATCAAATCCCTGAATCAAAGTTAGTGGTAGACGAAAGTCTTTAGAACAGGGGGAAAGGGATTCAGAACACCACCCATTCATAGTGAATATGTAATAATTGGATGATGTTGAGCTGTAGTCTATGATGTTGGCGGATCAACACTCCACATGCAGGGCTTACCCATATGTAACATGTTAAGCGTCATAGAATTCACAGAGGAGACTTCAGCATCACTATCACCATCTGTCGGTATTCTCCTGTATATGTTTACAGAAAGAAAGAAGTTCCTCACCTGGCTGAAGGCGGCCAGCCTGTCTATGAGCGCGATGATGATGTTCTTGACATTGACCCCGGGCTGCAGCTCCGCACAAGACTTAAGGAAGGGCTGCAGTGTTGCCAGGTGGAACTCGTCAGGGAAAACCTGAAAACACATATTGTATAATGTGGTGAATTTCTTCTATCCAATATTTCGACCGCCATTGCAGGGGTCTTCTTTAGGGTTGTTGACTGATATTATGATTACTGATATTAGATGACTATTGATAAGTCATCAACCCTGAAGAAGACCCCTGCAATGGCAGTCGAAATATTGGATAGAAGAAATTCGCCACACACGGCTAACCCAAAAGCCACGATATCAAATCTGGTCGTGAAAACCTCAGAAGATATTTATATATTATATTAATTTATTTATCTTATTTCCTAAAGCCGGGCGGCATAGTCCAGTGGTTAAAGCGTTTGTCATTCTGTCGGTTCAAAACCCGACCGAGTTTGGTTTTTAAAAACATTTAATAAAATCTAAGCAACCCCTTTTAGACAAAAAAAATAATGTCCAGGTCTCGAGAGCGCCGGGCTGATCATCCGATCTCCTTAAAAAAACCCTGATCATTGAACACCCAAATATTTGTCTGGTACTACAGCCGCAGTCTAGGCAAGTTCTCGGGCTCTCATAGCGCCTACGTTCTGACATCTCCCGTCTTTAAAAAGGACGACGAGTCGCGGGTTTGTCACGTGGCCACGTGGAGGAAGGATGCAGGAGCAGCTTATAGACACAAAAATCTTTCATTTATTTTGAATAAAGACTTGATTTCCCCGTCCGACCTTTACATGGCGTTTTCGCTGGCCGGTCGAACGGGGACTAACTGGCGACTGCCGGAACACTGTGACATGCAGCGCCGCCAAGTAATCACGGCAAAAAAACAAATTAAAGATGACAGTTAAACCAACATGAAATAGAGCAACTGTCATAACAAATAAAATGGCGTATGCAAACGCCGTGTAATTTTCTATAAAATTAAAACTAACATTATTAGATGTGCTTGTCAGGCGAGCGAACAAAATTAAGAGATAAAAGATTGTTTTTCGAGGCTTTTCGGCATCAGCCTAAAAGAGCTATATCAAGCTTACATCAGTTCCCATGTGGACCTCCAGGTACATAGGTGTTCTGAGACAAGGTAAATACAACCTGAACTTACAGAACTATAAAACGACAATATGCGTTTTTTTATCTATATATTTTATAAAGGATATTTGGATCATTTGGACGGATATGGTAATAAAAAATAAAGTAATAGTAAGAAAGAGTTTTGCTACAGATTAAGTAAGGAGTTGGGTGAAGTTTATGAGTGGGGGTTGTGGGTGTGGTCTATGTGCGTAAATCAAAGTTGATTGTGTTTCTCTCACCTGGATGATACACTCCATCAGATACTCCTGCGCAATGGCGTCCCTGCAGGACACGGCTTGCTCCAGGATACCAGGCAGCACCAGGCGCTGGTACTGCGGGAGTCCGGCGCTCTCCAACTGAGACAGTCGCACCAGGTTTGTACCGACGAGGATGCGGAGCTCTTCCCTCTCGCGCTCTCTCCTCTCCTTATCTCTGAAAATGCAGAAATATATTTTTTACCACTTGGGAAGCAAGAGACGCATCAATGTGTTTTAATACAATAGCGGTAGAAAGCGGGAAACGTGTAAACTGACGGTATATATTTTTTCTTTTCAATACCAATTTAATTTTTTAAAATTTAAACTTTATAAACATCAAAAATGTTACTTTAATGCATTTTTTCTTCGTAGTATCAATCCGGCGGATTGGTTTTCAGCGACCAAATCTTGAATCTCGATCTCCACTCTTCTCGATCTTCTGCAATCCTCTTTAGCTCAGCATAAGAGCTACAACTCATGTCCTCGAACACTTGCTGCAAATACTCCGGTCTAGGGCGCCCTCTTGATTTTCTACCCTCAACCATCCCTTCCACAACGTCGTGAAGAAGACCATCGTGGCGCATGATATGCCCGGTCGCCTCTCTGAGATGGTTCTTACTAGGTGCCTATCGTCCTTGATTCAAGGAAGATAATGCATTTATACATAGTGAAATAGTTAAAATAAAAATAAATAAAAAATAGCGTAAAGGCACTCAAGTATCAATGATGTACTCAATAAATCAGTATGCTGAAGTAAAAAAATAAATAAATTAAATATACTTATGATTAAGCAATAAAGAAATAGAAAAATTAAAGACCTGCAACAGAGCACGAAGCCGGCAGGTATAGCTCAATGGTCAACGCATTTGCTTTGCATGCCAAAGGTCGTGGGTTCAATCTCCGAAGGAGATTATAAAATATATATATTTTTACTCGATTTCTGAGCTCTAAAAGCCCCGATTTGGGTTAATTTTTGATCCCTCACCCGAAAAATGCCAGACATAGCCTATTAATTAAAATTGGTGGTAGACGAAAGTCGTCCCGTGAAGACCACCCATGCATAGTAAATTCCTGTAATAATAAGGATGCGTGAATCTCGGGCTGTAGTCTATGACGTTGGCGGATCAATACTCCACATGCAGCGCTTAGCCATATGCACCATGGTAAGCGTCATAGAATTCCACAGATGATACTTCAGAATTATATGAATTTTTTTAATTTTTATAGTATATGTATATTTAAGTAATAATAATATTGTAATATAGTCAATGATCTATAAAAGTAGATTAGAATATTGAAATAATAAAATAATATTCTAATAAAAATTTAAAAAATTCATAAAATAATGTCTCCTTGAGACAATATCAAGAAGGTAAAATTATTCATCAGTAACACAGGTAAATGATTGGTTATAAAGTCCGAGTCGGAACTATAAGTAGTCGTTTCTCATCCATTCAGTCTATAGTTTGGTTCGAGACCCGAGTGGTACTTACTAAAATAAATAGACTATCGGAAAGTAATAATATTAAGCTTGTGAATAAATGAAGACTGATTGAATAATAATAAAAAATATACATACTTTGAATATATACTATAGCGACATCTATCGTACGATGATAACAATGATATAAATACTAGTTTCAACGCGAGTCGGTCTAGGCATAGCAATGGCTCAGTTCGCCGAGCGGTATGAATACCTGGGCATAGTTGGTTTCCAAGGTCCGCGGTTCGCATCCCGCTTCTGCCGTTATTTTTGTGCTTGGATTGACGCGTTGAAAAAAGAATTTTATGTATAGTATATGTATATTTAAGTAATAACTTCAGAATTACTTTCATCATCTGTCAGTATTCTCCTGTATGTGTTTATCTTTAAAAAAAAAAAAAATCCCATGCGGTCACCCATCCAAATACTATCCTCGTTCAATGTTGCTTGATGGTTTTATTAATTCACCTCGAGTGTCCCTGGTGCTGCATTCTGACCCACAGCTTATTCATCTCGGCAAAGTTCATAAGAACAAAGTCTATGGCATCCTTAATCTGAAAGTAAAAAATCCATATTAAAAAATAATAATATAAATTCAAGTTGGTGTCGAAAAGTCTTGATTTTTGGCCTCTTACTTTTATATGCTTGTCTAAATGTTAGTCTATGTTTTAGATTTAAGAGTAATAAGACATTTCTATTTTTTGGTTTTAAAAGTCGCATCATGCAAAAGCGGCGTAGTTCTCTATGTGGTCGCTATGTAGTTTTTGGGCGCTGTGACTGTCACTGCGCACCGGCAGGCAGTCTCCGCCCGGCTACTGTTAGTAAAGAGCATTTTTTGTGTCCCGGACAGATGACCGAATTCTGACAGTCTTTTTTGTTAAATGTAAAATAAATGGCAAATGTGCTTCTCGACGAGTTCTTTGCTTTGGCGACCTCCTCTTCATCCATCCACCACGCATCCCAATGACAATACCGCGATCTGGAGTTGGTTTACTTAGACGGAGGATGTCACCATATTCATATATGTGTAACTACAATAATATAATTGTTTTAAAAGAATTAAAGAAAATAATAAAAGGTTATGACTAGAGACCAGTATTTTTAGCATCTATTTTTTTCAAAATTAGCGCTATGGAGCATTTAAAAACATGGATTTTAGCATCTATTTTAGCATCTATTTTAGCATCTATTTTTGTATGACACAAATATCAAATAATTGTCAATTACACTAAGTTCAAACATTTTTTTATTAAAATATTGACAAATATACATAAATATTTTAAATAATTATTAAACATACTAACACATTAAACAAAATAATACAAAAATAGGGCAATCATCAAAATATAAATTAAATTATTGAAATTTTCAGGAATGAACTCTTACAGTCACTAAGTTCATTTATAGGAAATTTGAGGAGAAACCGAAAACAGAGAGTTTAATTAAGTTGTTTGTTTAGTCTCCACAATAGAAATAAAAAAGGGTTAAAATGTACACTATTGAATTTTATCTTACAAACAATAATATCTAACCAATATTTATTAAAATTAATCACGGAGCATGTTTCAATGGATAATTTTTTTAGATTAGTGCGACGATCAGTTACTATTAAATATGATTTGCTGAAGAATCTTTCAACATCAACACTATTTACTGGACACCAAATTGATTTGATAGCAGTACAACTAAAATTCTCATTCTTAACTTTTGTGGCCAATAAAAGTTGTGAAATATCTGGTTTTAAATCAATTTTTATAATTTCCAAAATTTAGATATCCTTCTTTAGATTGAGATTCTAATAATAAATTAAATAATGGAAAGTTCTTGTTTAACATATTAATGTTAAACAAGGTATATTTTGTATAAACATTAGGTATATTTTGAACCTGCTACTGATGGATTAAAACGTTGACTCAACAAGTCTCGTAATATAAATTGGTCTTATTTATCACTAAATGAGACTCAAGTTTAAGAAGACTTTTTTAGCAGTTTCAGTTACATAAAATTCCAGTTACTTTTTTTTATTGTTTCTCTAATGAATGAAATTATTTGTATTGTTTCAACAGAAAAAAACTTCATTAATATGATTTTGTAGGCTCCGTTTTATGTGGTCAATTTCCTCCTCCCATAGTAAATATGCGAAAGGATATGTATGGGCAATGTTATCAGTCTAAAAGTATTGCCATAGGCGATCTAAAGTGTGTCCATATAAGATAGGTATGTAAAAACCTATCATTTTCTATTTATAACGGTGAAATTAATTTCATAAAACAAGCAAATTGAGATTTTAGCATCTATTTGCATATTCTGTGAAATTCGCATTTATTAGCATATATTCCAAATTTTAGCGTCTATTTCGCATCTATTTCAAAATGCTAAAAATATGGGTTTCTAGTTATGACATATCTACTAACTAAAAATAAATTGAACATTTTTTACCGTTCCCTCGGCCTCGTTGTCATTGATGGGAACATCGGGCAGAACGTTCCTGGTGCACTGCAGCAGATAGTTCCTCAGAAAGAGTCCCCGAAGAGGATGCTGCACTCCACGGCACATCTCTACAAGGTCCTGCAAATGGAACATTCATTTTAAATTTAAAAAATACACATAAAAATAGAAAAAAAAAATCTACCATTTTTTTCTTTTCTATTATAGTGATAAATTAAAAATAAAAATATAGAGACAAGGGGTAAATTGACTAAAGCCACAACTGTTAAGTTTACTCTTATTTATTTAAAACAAAGCAACACATGCAAGAGTTGAACTTAAAATTACGTCATGCGTTAATGCAATGTCGTGTGGCTAAACTACTATTAGGAAAATATAAAATGAGCAGAATAGTGGTGCAGGCACCAGAGTTTATTTTTCAGATGCATAGCATACAGGCTAGTAAGGGGTAGGTCACTTAATCCAAGGCATATTCACAGATGCTGGCAAGACTCTTCATGTCTTCACAAATACAAGCTGAAGGATAATCGTACATGTACGTATGATGACACAATAGAAGAGACGGCACTATACCGCCTACTAAGGTGCTCCAAGTACGAGCTGCCCCGGCTGAACCTAGGATTCTGGACTAATTTGCGGGTGACGCTTGACAATCCTTTCCTCCGGATCACAGACTGTTCATTCTAAACTATATGAATGTAATACTAGAAGACATCCTAAAGCGAAAAGCTAGTATCATTGCATGAAATTCAATATCATCATCAGCCTGTGTCCGTCCACTGTTGAACATAGGCCCCCGCATAAGTCTCCATCCTTTTCGATCCTTCTTGTACCGTATAAAATTCATAATTTGTTTATTTGTGTAAAATTGATATGTGTGTCTATATGTTTACGTTATATGGATCATCATCAGCCTGTGTCCGTCCACTGTTGAACGTAGGCCTCCCGCATGAGTCTCCATCCTCTTCGATCCTCCGCCTTCCGCATCCAGGTCACTCCCGCTATTCTTCTTATATCGTCAGTCCATCTTGTAGGGGGTCGGCCAATGCTTCGTTTGCCAGTTCTTGGGCGCCATTCCAATACTTTTCTTCCCCATCGACCGTCGTCTCTTCGACAGATATGACCTGCCCATTGCCACTTGAGTGTGCCTATTCGTTGGGTAGCATCCACTACTTGAGTTCTTCTACGTATTTCCTCGTTTCGGATTCTATCTTTTAGCGACACTCCGAGCATGGATCTCTCCATAGCACGCTGGGTGACTTTTATTTTATGGGTAAGACTTGCTGTCAGATTCCACGCCTCTGCGCCATAAGTTAATACAGGGAGGATGCATTGGTTAAACGCCTTAGTTTTAAGGCATTGCGGAATTTTCGCTTTAAAAATGTACTTTAGTTTTCCAAATGCTGCCCATCCCAGTTGTATGCGCCTGTCGATTTCTTTTGAGAAGTTATTTCGCCCTAGTTGTATTACTTGTCCCAGATAGGTATAGTCGTTTACAACCTCTATTTCTGTTCCTCCAATGGAAATAGGATCAAAGGTCTGTGAAATATGACTATTAATCATGGCTTTTGTTATATGGATATTTGCATTGAAAAACAATAATAATAGAAAAGAAAAAAATCTCTTTGTGTTATGGAAAAGGTAAAGATGCAACTAAAAAAAAAACCAAGCCTTACCAAAGCGACTCAAATAACAACCAGTCCTTAAGTGGGGTTGGCATCAGACTGCCGAGGCCACGGATGATTAGCACAACGTTTATGAGGATATACTTATATATTTTTTTAAAGGTCAGTTGATGTGTTACCTTGAGCAGATCTCTCTTAAGACTGGCATTAGTTTTGATGTACACCAGCCCCACTGTGATGAGCAGATAGAGGCGCGGCACAATGTTCCCAGCGTGCTGCACAAGCTCGTACAGGTCGGCCACCTTACGCCCCTTTTGGAACTCTTCCAGAAGGTACAGTTCCAAATGCCGGAGCTCGTCAGTGATGGCCATGTCTGCAGAAGCACTTAAGGAATAATACTACTGTGGTACCTCGAAATACCAATGCCTAACATACGAGATATTTGAGATACAAGCCGTTGAGGAAACAAAGTTTTACCTTGAATAAGAGCAAAATTTGAGATGCTCGAACGGCAGGCTGCACACGACACATTAGTTTACCAAATATAAATAAAATATTTTTTAGAAATTATTTCACAATTTTTTATTGGACCACGACATGTTTCGGCTTCATCAGTAGTCATTTCGAGTCAATTAGGCAAAGAAATAAAAAAACTTATAAAGCTCGTGGCCGCCATAGGCGTCATACACAGTGAATGCCGTCAATGAATCCACTTCGAGTGAGGCCACCGAAGAGGACTCCTCGGAAGATACTATCGAAGGAGCCCCTGCTGTTTCGAGTAAGGCTCCCAAGGACTCCCGTTCTCAGCCGGGACGAATCATCGTTCGAGGAACTGGAGGACCTGAGTGCTTTCTCCGTGGATGTCCTCTCCCTCCCCCGAGCAATCTTTCCGGAGAAGTTCAACGCTCTAAGTTGAGTCGGGCCTCTCCGCATGGGGAAAGGCAACAACATTCAGCAAGTCTGATGATCCGTGGTTCTGCAGCTCCTTCAAAGAACGTTACTGGAGTGAAGATGGCGTATCTTCACGCCAAGGGCCTTCACCCAGATACATCGGCTGAGGACTTGCAGAGCTTCTTGGCAGCGACCGCTGCATTCAATCCTTCTTGGATGACCATCAGGAGGATTGTCAGCAGTCAACTTCTTTCAAAGTCGGGGTCATCGCGACTTCGCTGGAGTCCCTCATGGAGCCTCAAGTGTGGCCTGAAAGGACCATCGTTCAACCCTGGATATGCATAAGACAAAAGAATCGCAGTGAACAGTGGTTGAAACAAACTTGAGTGAAGATATTGACATATTTAGTGTAATATTGCTTTAAATTCAGTACTGGTGTTTATGGAGGCGAAATGTTACACGTTTTATTTTGTGACAATAATGCCTTGTTATTTGTGAGTCAATCATGATATACTTATGATAGGGTTTTTGTTACAAGTCAAACTATTTATCTTGAGTCTCCTGACGCTAGTTCTGAGTGTGAGGTCAGTGATACTAAATGTGTCAATAAATTTACATCACCACATTTATGTTACCTATTGTATTTTTATTTTATTATTATTGTACTTCAGAAATGCATTGAATTGATAAAATTTGTAATGTTTCTGCAAGGAAAAAAATAAATAAAATTGAAAATTGAAAAATGAAAAATTGAATGTGTTAATCAAAGTTATGCATTAGGTTGTTGGACATGTTGATTGGTAAAGGATACAGAGTTCGTAGTAGCTTTTTGGTGACAGCATGGACGTGCGTAGTTCGCCCAACATGGTGGAGGCGTGCTTCAGGCCCTCTGTCAGCTTGGACTTGTCGAGACATCTCTTCATCTGCAGCGCCTGCAATGGACCAATAAGACACATGTACATAACAACACTTTAAATCTATCCTTATTTGCCTTAACCCTTTGGTTACTAAGCTTCGAATATTCGACGGTCGATTCTCGTGCAAAAGAGACGAAGCGTTGAATATTCGACGCTCATCTAGACACACATTATTCACATCATTTATGATCTCAAAATTTGAGTTTGGATATTTTATTTTTTGATGTTTATATTTTTTTATTGGCAAATATAATTATTATTGATTGAATTTTCATTTGCTTAATCTGAAGTGAGAACTGTTTGGAATGAACATTATTTTTATTTTTGCAATCTAGCGTAAAAAAGATAAAAATTATGTTAAATTATTAATTAATAATAATTAGTACTAAGAGTGCTCTAAAATCGCTTCGCTTTTTTCGCAAGTTCGCTAAGAAAATTCTTAGTAACCAAAGGTTAACCTAGTTTTTTTTTATTACAAGTGTATATTTATAAGTAGTAGTTGTATGTATATGATCCAAGCATAATAAGTATAGAATTTATATAAATTGTATAAAATATTTATATTGTTAAAAAGGTATTGATTATATTAAGTTCATTAAAAGGTGTCTGGTGGAAATTGAGACTTAGATGGGTCGAGGCTATTAAAGAATCGAAATATATATGTAAATAATGCTGAAATTGTCCTTCGACTATAAAAAATTTATAAAATTTATTGATATTATTTTATATTCTAAAAAAAATATGTTATTATGTAAAAAATGTGAAAAAAAAATAATAAAAATTATGCGACACTTAAATCAAAGATGAATCCCACGCCACACACAAGATCTACCTTTAAGTGGCGTGGAAAGCGAATTTCCAAAAAAAAAACAATAAAAAAAAAATGAATGTAATACTGTCAATAAAATCTTAAATGTATCCTATTATATTTGATTAAGAAAAAAAAAAAAAATATGTTTCTATAAGTGATCCGACAATGTATTAAAATAATAAATAGTTTTTGGTAATATTGCGTTTTATTTGATTTGTTACCTGAACTCTGACGACACTGAGTGACTCGTCCAGGAGCTTCTCTTGCTCCTCCATGGGGGACAGCTGGTTAGTCATTGCCTGCAAAAATCATTAAAAATATATTTAAATAAAGACATTAATAATACATTAAATTGTTTTTGGCGAATTTTTCATAATACATTTCAATACTCTAATATTTATAGATCATTGAAGATTCATACCAATATTCAACAATTGACACATACATACAAATCCACAGCAAACATAATTTTATGACATTTCTCTGATCAATAATTTGGAGAAAAAATAAAGATGGTGTGATTCGAATCAAGAACTTTTGGAATCAATGTTCATTCTGTATCTCAGCGAAACCCGCTGCCACATGCTCCGCTCACTGATTTGAGAAATTAACACATATTTTATTGATGCGCATTACTAACCTTTAAACGCCCAGTGGTTCCATACGCGACCGCAAATTTGCATCGTTCAATGCCCTACGGTCCCATACAGGAGTGCTTATGGTTCATTTCACAGTCAGATTACATTAATTTGTAATAATAGTATTAAAGTAAGTTAATGGAAGAATCTATTGTGCGACGAAACATTACAAACATTGGCCTGCTAGGGCATAGAACGATGCAAATTTGCGGTCCCTTTATAGCCTAACCTATTGTAAATTATTACATGAATTTACAATAGGTTAGGCTAGATTGAGATATTAAATATACAGTAGATCTACAATGGTGAATGTATTGTTAGAAAGTATTATCCAATAAAGCATATTGTACAACTTTGCGATACTATTAAAAACACTATTGTTACATCAAATATTCTAACATCCATCAGTGATCTCTGAAACTCTATTATTATTATTAAAAGAGGCGATTTTAACACTTTTTATGATGACTTTGATAACAAAAAAAATATTGCAAAAATTTTGTTCAAAAATGTTTTAACCTCACAAAGCCAAACCATCTTTGTATCCCTAATGAATTGTTTCTAATACAAAATTATTTGTTTAGGTTAGGTTAGGTTAGGTAATCGAGCTAAATAAAATTATAAATAGGTAGTGTTCTTTTTTTAGTGTCCTCATCAATTTTTCTCAGTAAAAATGACGTTTTCGACACTTTTTATTACAGCTTAGACAGCAAAAAATACCTACTAATAAACTGAAATTCCTTAAAAAGATATATTTTTTTATTAAAAAATAATTCGTTTGAGTTAGATTAGGTTAGGTTCAATTAAACTAGAAGTGGCAAAATTGTGTGAAAAATTACATTTTTATCCGATAAATAGTCAATTTATTATTAAGAAATGATACTCACAATTACTATCTGTCATTTTCTTTTTTATTTTTGATTGTATAAAACATATATTGATTTTATAAAACGTTTTAAAGCTTGATACACTGCAGTGAAGTGTTGCAAATAAAATGCAATTCAATAAAACAAGTTAGGGAATAAAATTAGTTAACTATAACAAGAAACATTCCTACAAAACAAAAAATATTATTTCAAAGACCTTGCTTCAACTGTTTTAGATAATATTCTGAAACAAATTAATGTATATCATTGAATTGTTGTACAACCGAAACGTTTAAAGGTGTTTTAGCTTTTGATTGGTCATTTAATTAATTTATAATAATTGTTTTTCGACTCGAATCCATTAGATCTGAGCTCAAGATTGCGAGACGTCAAACGTTTTTTGTATTTGATCTCTCCGCGTACATTATTTTATTGATGATCGTAAAAAATTTACCGGGTAGCTTGGTGGTGATCTCCGGCCAGTTGTCTGTGTTAATTTTGTCCGATTTTGGCGGATTCTCGGAGATATTTGGTGTTTTTTTGTGACTGGGGAGTGTTTTAGCTTTCAATATCAATTTGACAAGACGAAATTAATCGCTTGTCTATGGTGTTGACGTTTATAATGAGTAGGTATCATGTAATTTTTTTATTTAAAATTATTTATTTAAAATTTGTATTTTTTACAAATAATGCTATGTATTACTTGTATTGTACAAAATATGATATGAATTAAATATTTCATATTTAAAATTGTGTAAAAAATGTACATAAATATTTTATAGCATTCCGAAAAGTAACGAATTTATTTAATTAATATTTGTATTAGTTATAAAAAATATTTAAAAAGCAATCGAAAAATATGTCGCTCAAGAAACATACATTAATTTTTTTTTTCTTATCATTTGAGGAATATAAATACCTAAATATGTACTAATCTGTTATGAAAATGGTCCATGGCGACTATGAAATTATATATGTTTATTATTGAAATTTGATTATGTCAATTATATTTATAAATAGTTTTTATGACGTACATGCCTTAAAAATATTAACCAGCAGCTTTTATGCAAATTACCATTAATTATAAATGAATATTAATTCTAAAGTTCTTTAAAAAAATATTAAGAAATTAAAAAATATAAATTATAGCATATAAATAATTTGTTAGTATTATTAATTATATCTAAAAAATTATCTGTTATTATAAATAGGAATAAAAAAAAATTACGAACCAGGATTTAAAAATTTATTTCGTCTAGTTCTTCAATTTATTAAAATATTTGTACATTTTTAAGTGTACCTACCAAACTAGAATTAGGTATTTGAAAAATCGGTCTCGGAAGGTACAACGAAACATTCATTTTGAAATTGGCTCATTCTATTTATTTCCTATTCTTCTGTTCCTTTTAGTTCAAGTCTACATTTTGACACGAAAATGGTGTCTGTGATATTTAAATTCATTATCATCCAGTTATCAGTAAGTGTTTTTACAAAATAGAAACTAAAATCATTACGAATTTTATTTAATGTATTATATATATTAAAAAATAACACTTTCTAAGTAGATTGCAGAAGTAGTTTTTGTGGAATCAACAAGTGTGTCATAAAAATACAATTTATATTTATTAAATAAATGAATATACTTTTCGTTATTTATTACATTTCTTAAAAACAACCTTTTATCTTTATTACCTGATAGTATTTTCTCTATTTATATCGAATATATATGGTACACGCGATGTTTTTACTAATATTGTTGTTGTAAAATAATGAATTGATAAATCAATATGACTAATCGTTAATCGCTATAAATAAAACAATCGAAATGTTCTTATAATTACACAAATCCAAATTGCTTTTCTTTTAAATTTATTTTGCAATGTAAAATGGAATCAAACGTATTTATTACTTGTTGCATAACAAGTTTAATTGAATTAGCTTATTATAGAATATGTTTTACCCTCTCTATATTTGCTCCTTCGTCGTCACATATTTGATTCGTCTGTAGGTTTTTTTTCCTTTGTTTTTGCTGTAGTCATAAAAAATCTAAAAGGGACATATTAAATAGTAAATTGATAAATCTGACAATGAGGAATGCTAGAGAAGAATATTACCTAAAGCATGTGCTCAAAACATTTTTGAACATTTGATTTTCGCACCTAAATGTTTATAAAATTACTATTTTATAAAAATGTTATTACAGTTAAATTTTAATAACTCAGTTAAGTTCAAATTTGTAGTGGATGGCAGATTGGACATAATATCTGATAAATGATGCCAATGATAGGCAGTTGAACGCTGAATTGATTATATAATAGGTAAAAGCATTTATAAAAATGTATTAAAAGATTCAAATTTGGAACAATATTTGAACTCCGTTGTTTCTGAGTATCTTTTTTTTTCTGTTGTGTTCAATTGTTTTCAAGCAAATATTTTTAAATATAAACATACGCAGCTAGTACCTCCCTGATGGTGCTAATCCTCCAGTAAACTGACACTCAATCGGGTCAGCTGCACGCTGTGAGTGGGTGGCTATGTAGTTGTTGAAAACCCTGAAATATTGTTGAAAATCGGTCTGTATGTTCCCCATAAATATCTGAGAATAATGAGGCACAGATTGTTCACTCTCCGAAAGAGTAACACTAACCTGCCAGAGACTATGCCTCAGGGAGAAGGATCAGACTGTTCAACCAAATCGCCTCGGATGTTGATTATACCCTCACCTTCAGGCGTCATTGCAGCAACACCAAACAGAAAGTTGCAACAAGGAACAACCTCATCCGCAAACTGACCAACACTCACTGGGGAGCCCAACCACCCCTTCTTCGTACCTCAGTTTTAGCACTTTGTTTCTCAGCTGGAGAATATGCAGCAGCAGTGTGGGGTCGATCAGCCCACTGTAATCAAGTGGATACTGCCCTGAATGATGCATGCAGAGTCGTCACAGGCTGCCTCAAACCAACACCTGTTTTTAAACTGTACCTCTTGACTGGTATCGCACCACCAAACATAAGACGCAAAGTCATATGCGCCGAAGAAATGCGTAAGGCAATCAACCAATCGTCCCACTGCTTGTATAATCAGATACCCCCAACACCCAGACTGAAGTCGCGAAGCTGCTTTCTGAGATCCACACAACCTCTCACATCCCGCCTTGAAAATGAGAGACTCCAGTTCTGGCAACATATCGCATCAGAGGACTTCATTACTACAAAGAAAGGCCTCCCAACTGGCAAGAACCTTGACTGACGGACCTTGAAATCCCTGAACAGATTAAGAACCGGAGTTGGTAGAACAAAGGACAACCTCGAGCGGTGGGGAATGCTTCGCCAGGGATAGTCATTATTGTGCGAATGTGAAGACCTGCAGACCACCTCACACCTAAGATCTTGCTCCATGTGCCCAACAAGCTGCATATCTCAAAACCTAATGCTGGGCAACACACAGGCTATCGATGTTGCCAGATACTGGGCAAAAATAATTTGACGTCGCTGACACGAAGAGGAAGATCGCAACCCAAGTGACTCTCGGTTGCACTACTTGAACAGTCAGGTTGATCTTCTAGGATTATTGATGTTCGCTATACCGGCGTGCATATGTGTGGTTAAATGTTTATTATTTTAATGTTACTATTAGTATTTAGATTCAAAGACGTTTGAGCAAGAAATAATGGAGAGGATAGGCGATAGGTACATCAATTATCTAAATATATAGCAACCATTTTTAAAAGTAACAGTAATCAATTTATTGATTGAAATATAAAAATGTATAAAAACTTTGAAATATCTAATCAACATATAACTTAAATAAAAATTAGAAAATATAATATATTTACTGTAATACATAATAATAATAATAATAATTGTAATATCTATATTTTTTTTAACAACTAATTCATAAAAAATAAATATCTCCTTACAGCGTAACACAAGTATGTATAATATTCTAACAATTCATTAATATGACATAATAATTACTTAAAATTAGTCACTACGCTATACAGTGATTAGCTCTTGATGCAATCAAATATTTTGGTCATGTTTAAGAGCCCTTTCCCACGGCAACGTCCCGATTTTTCCGGGTTCGTTTTTTTTGCAGGATCACGTTTAGTAGTATACGTGCTACTGTGGTAACTGTCTCATGAGCATTCGGTTTGCAGGATAATGAAAAATCCGATCCGTTCGAAATGTGCTGTACAAACCGGACGACTGGATCCAGTAAAAAACGGTATCCAGTTTAGTTACGTACATAGTTTAATGGAAGTGTTCCCACTAGCATCCTGCATACGGTTTTTTACTGGATATTCTTCACTTTTTCTAAAAGCTTGTCAAAGTGGCCATGGACATTCTGAAGTAGTTAAAAAATTTGGATTAATCCTTTCTCAAATCACCCATGAGATTAAGAAATGTGCCTATTCTCGATCGTAGTTTTAGGATCGGATGAACCCAAAATTCCTTTTTTTTTGCATTGCTTTTGGCGACAAAAGTACCAGTAGAATATCAGAAGAGTATTAATGTCCATTGTGACTGAATTTTCTTCTTCGACTGCCAATGCTATCCCATAAAAAACAGGATGGAAACTTCTGTGTGTGAACACAGGTATGATTTTTGCGGTCTCCAGTAAAAAACCTATCCTGCAAAACTAACAAAACACTTTATCTAATTGAAAGAAATTTAAAAAAACATAGATCTTAGTTTCTTTAATATATTTTTATTTTTGTAATTAATCCTTTTTGTAATTAATCCTAAATATCAACATGAGACTTTATGTCGCTAGAGTGCGGCGTGCTGATATATAGCCAAGGCCATACAAAACTGCTCGCAGTATGTAACTAATGAAACTTGTCAATGTCATTGCCAATGAGTGTGCTATTTGTTGGGTAGCCTCCACTACTTGAGTTCTTCTTTGGATATCCTCGTTTCGGATTCTATCTTTTAGCGACACTCCGAGCATGGATCTTTCCCATAGCACGCTGGGTGATCTTTATTTTACAGGTAAGACTTGCTGTTAGAATACACGTCTCTGCGCCATAAATTAATACGGGGAGGACGCATTGGTTAAACGCCTCAGCATTAAGACATTGCGGAATATTCGCTTTAAAAATGTACTTTAGTTTTCCAAATGCTGTCCATCCAAGTTTTATACGCATATCGATTTCTTTTTTTTTATCTCGAAGTTGTTTCGTAACATTACCAATAATGTATGTAATAAAATCAATCTTCTGATTTGCAAAAAAAAGGTAAATTTTATTAAACATTTGACCTTGCTTTAAAATGAGTCGTTTTCCATAAAGAAAAAGGGCTCTTGCAGGCATTTAAAAGTTGCACTTAATAATTTTGGTAAGCCAAAAAAAATACATTTTAAATTAAATTTACTCTTTATTTCTTCTTGATCCTGTCAACTTGATCTTATATTTTACCGCATCAATTACCACCCAACTGTATATTAATTACTTACAATATTACAATTACATTAAGAGTCCAATGTATAATAATTAAATCATGTGCATTTTTGACAACGAAGCACTATTAGTCTTATATTCAGAGAAGAGGCATCGTTACGTTTGCATAGAAACACGTCCGTAAAGAGAAAACACAATTTTATAACCTAAAAACATCCATAAACAATACCTAACAAAAATGCTTGTTCGTCTCACATTTATCAATTTAATTAACATGTCAAAATGAGGGGAAAATCTTAAATTTATCTTAGGCCGTAATATAATACATTAAAAAAAATTAACAGCTGTTTTATATTATTAATTTATAAATCTGAACAATATTTTTTAATGCGTCCACACTGTCGCAATGCCTCTTTATAAATTAAATTAACATTTAAACGCCCAGTGGTTTCCTTACGGGACCGCAGATTTGCGTCGTTCAATGCCCTACGGTCCCATACAAGAGTGCTTATGGTTCATTTCACAATTGGATTACATTAATTTGTAATAATAGTATTAAAGTAAGTTCATGGAAGAATCTATTTTGCGACGAAACATTACAAACATTGGCCTGCTAGGGCATTGAACGACGCAAATTTGCGGTCCCATATGGGACCACTGGGCGTTTAAAGGTTAATTTCGGCTCAGCGGTTCTCAATTGGCATGTTTGCGGCCGTGTAAAGAGTTTGCGGAACGCTGCTCTAAGTAGGTATTACTAAAAATAATAATGCGTAATAATCTATTTATAAATAGACGGATTAAACAATAAACAAGAGTAAAAAATACAAAATAATCTTTGTATAATGTTTTGAATCACATGAAATGTATTTGTTTTTACCCGAATTCCGTCACAATCTATAACACGAGTCTCCCCAACATGACCTTTCCAAAGAATATCGAAGCATATGACCATCGCAAGTATCTGTGAACAAATTAATCAATCAAATATTCTGAATCCATTAATAATAGTCGTTAGTCGTTTTGGAAGCTTCTGTGTTAGTAACCTCCAAACACAACAACAGTGAGCTACTTTTAGAATTTTCAATGTCTGGTGAGCTACTGAAAATATATATATTTATATATATATCCATTGAAAGTCTAATAAAATATATGCTTTGATTATTTACGCATAATCAGAATAATAACTGAAAAATATATTGAAATCAGTGATTAAAAGTGAAAATAATGAATGAAAAAAATGTGAAATGGTCACTAATCAATACATAAAAATATCACTGAAAATAAAAAAAATTACAGCAGAAAAACAATAAATTGGCAGAAAAACAATAAATTGGCAGAAAATAATTAATGAATGGTAATTAATAATAGGTTAGGTTTTCATTTTATGTGCCAATTATTTATTAATTTTACATTAATTACTGGCAGTATTGAATATATTATTGCCATTTTAATAACTGACCACATTCATAATGCCAATTTAATTAATCTACTATCAATTTTTTTATTTAATTTACTGCCAAAACCTAGAATTAATTACCGAACAAATAAATAGAGGCCTTTTATATTGCAAGAATACCATAATTGTAACAGAATTATTGGTTTCATGATATATGCTAAGATCCGAAATGTAACCGCGAGCTACTGTTTGAATACCTTTGTTCTCAAGGTATATGCTCTTCGATTAGGACTACTGCTTTATTTGCATATATGCTGCCATAGTCTAAATATTTTATAAAATATTTCACATCATAATTTTCATTGTTTGTAAAGATAGCATTGCCCTATTCTTTGGATCAGAAATTTGGGATTTACCACACTGTATGAGAGAATGATGATGGATTGGTCATATCATGCGCCATGACGGTCTTCTTCACGAAATTGTGGAGGGGATGGCTGAGGGTAGAAACTGTAGAGGGCGCCCTAGACGGGAGTATTTGCGGCAAGTATACGAGGACATGAATTGTAGCACTTATGCAGAGCTGAAAAGGGTTGCGGAGGACCGAGAGGAATGGAGATCGAGATGCAAGATTCCGTTGCTGCAAACCAATCCACCGGATTGATACTACGAAGAAGATGAGAGAAATTGAAAACAAAATTAATTTGGTTAAATCTTAATATTAATTATATAGTTTAAAAGAAATGCCATCTATGCAATAATACATGTCATTTTCCTCAATCCAGTGACCGGAACAAGTAGCAGCGGACCCTCGCTGAGTACATTGATTGCAAAGGTTCGTGGTTCGAATCCCTGCGTTTGCCGTTTATTTTTCTCCAATTTCTTGATGACAAAAATGTAATAAAAGATGATGTTTGATGTGAATTTATATGTGTGTACCAATTGTTAGATATTGGTAAAGATCTGTAATTATCTATAAAATTTTAGAGTATTGCAATATATTCTAAAAATACACCAAAAAAAATATTTGACACATTTAGGTATCAAAAATCAGTGTTGTAATTATGCAAAAACAATCCCTCTCATACAATGTGTCGAGACTCTCCAACTGCTGCTTACAGGTACTTGCTGATATTATTAGAAGAGTATTTTAATGGAATAATAATAAACAAATAAATAATAGTTTTTCATATTAAACTTAAATAAAAAAATTATTACCATAAAACATATATTTATACAACATATAAATAATAGTTTTTCATATTAAACTTAAATAAAAAAAATATTACCATAAAACATAGATTTATACAACATATAAATAAAAAAAAAACACTTTACTTTAACCTAAAAAATTAAAATGCACTCTGGAATACTATTGTTTGTTATTTGTTTGGGGCGACTCGCGGGAGCGATACGAATTGCATAATTGCTAAATTTTTTAAAACAGACAAACACAAATATATATACATTCATCATATTTCAATCAAGGAGAAGATTCCTACAGTCGAGAACGGAACTGGTGATACCTGAGGCCACCCTGCGGCTGAACATGTGGAGAAGCGCAACTGAGGGGAATACTCGGATTGCCCCGAAAGAGGACCTAGCCCCTGGACACGACCAGGGGTGGAATATATGGAGGTCCCTTAACAGACTTCGGATCGGAGTATGCAAGACGAGGACACAAATGAAAGCCTGGCAGTTTTACAGCGGACCGACTGAATGTGACGTGGAGCAGACCCTGTCACACCTTCTGGAGTGTGCGCTGTGTCTGAGTAGCTGCACCCAGGAAGACCTGATGATGGCCAGGAGTAACGCCATCGACGTCACCAACTTCTGGGCAGACAGGATCTGACCCTGTTGTTTCTGACATGATTATATATATATATATCATATTTCAAAGAGAGTTTTGCAAAGTTTTATAAAGTATCATTAATCGCATATCATCAACTGGAGTTTATGATAGTCATCAACTGCCGTCATGAAGCTCTGTCAGCTGCCACAGTCCTCAATTCATTCTATGTCAGCTCTGCTTACTGGAACTCACAACAGCTTCTCAGGTGTGAAAATAATCAGTTGTATTTTATGCTTTCCAGCACCATCTAGAGTGCATGTCCCAACAACTAGGTCCACCTTCGTTTCTTAACTAACTGAAGTATGAAGGGCTGCCTGACCTCATCTTTTCTCACAAATATGAAACCATTGTACCTCCAGTATTCTACGCAGACATCCGTTATCAAAATCCATTATACGGCTGCAATGACTTTTGATTGTTTGCTCTGTCACATTTTTAAAGTTGAGCAATCATGCAATTTGTATCGCTCATGTGAGTAGACCTTAAATTACTTATCTCATAATAAATCCTTAAATGATTAGAACTAATAATAATATGGGACACAAAATTGAAGGCGCTGAACCAAAGAATGGAAAAAATATTCCAAAATTATAAAAAATAAATTTAAAAATACACATACATTTATAATGAGTGTCATCCATTATACAAATAAGACATATTCATTTAAATAATGTGTTAATTTGTCAACTTAAAGATACTGTCAGGGAATGATAAGAGAGGGAGACAGATAGGGTTGCAAGGATGAAGAAAATAATGATTTAGGTATTATTTTTTTGGATAATGATTATATTATCTCTCTTATAATTCCCTGATAGACACACCCCTACCCCCTCTCCTACATAAAATGGGTTAGACAACTTATGAAGTACTATGCAGCTCGGTTGTCTCTTGACAAGTGATGGATTGAGGAAGGCAACGAGTTAATCGAAACTGCAGTCTCCTGAATAGAGACCATATCTTACGTGATCCATATAAAAACAAGGTAAATAAATAAATATTTTTTATTTATAATGGATCTTAAAGTGAATGCTGAAAACTTTTTTTTTTATTGATTTTGGATACACACCTTTGCTAGTGGGTATAGCTCAATGGTCAAAGCGATTGCTTTGCAAGCCGGAGGTCGTGGGTTCAATCCTAGATGGAGATTTACAAAAAAAGTTTTTTAATAGGTTAAAATCGGTTTGTGTTTACATTAAAAAAAAAACACCTTCAAAGTTGTGTCCCAAAATGTGAGGTCATCATATATATGAAGAGTTTGGCGTCATTTTCTACAGTTAACACGTGAGTCACCCACACAGCTTGACAGTTATACATTGGTCCCGCAGACTTCAAGTATAATAACGTCAAATTACACGCAAGATTTTGAAATTCGCTTTACGAACATTGCAAATACAGTATAAACATATATGTTTTTGGCAACAACATTGTTCCTAAATAACTTAGGTTTTCACGGCCAGATTTGATATTGTGGCTTTTGGGTTCAGCCGTGTGTGGCGAAGAGTAATTGGAGAAGAGTGATTCGCCACACATGGCTAAACCCAAAAGCCACAATACCATCATTGTTCCTATCTAAATAATCGTGCTTGTTGACTTTCACAGCAAAATTATGAATTTCGTTACAGCTTATATGTGATAGAGCGATTGCTTATCATGCAATAGGTTACAGGCTCAATCCCTGTCAAGACTTAAATAAAAAATGTTTTTTTTAATAAACACAAATTTATAAGCAGTCCCGGTTGGTGTGAACCTAATTTCTTCTCATTAAAATGCCTGTCATAGCCTATTAAAGGAGATAAATCAATTGTATATCATGCGAGAGGTTGCAGGTTCAATCCCCGACAAGGCTTAAAAATCAAAGTGATTTTTCAAATCGATTTATAAGCTCGATATTGATCTTACAAATTTGTAAAATAACCAAGGTTCGTGTGAAACTGATCTCTTGCCATTAAAATGCTTTTCATAGTCTATTAAAGGTGATAAAACATTTGTATATCATGCGAGAGGTCACTGGTTCAATCTCCGGCAAGTTGAAATTGTATTTTTAATCAAATTATAAGCTCGATACTGATCACATAAAACTATAAAAAGCCCAGGTTCGTGTGAAACTGATCTCTCGCCATTGAAGTGCCTGTCATAGCCTATTAACCATATCCATTCCATATCTGAAACATATGCTCACAACAAATAGCCGCCACTCATGAATCCTAAATATTACTGTAAAAAAATCCAAAGTTACATAAATAATACATTTTTTAATAATTTTTTCGATAAGTAAGGACATCCATTGTGTATTAAATAAATTATTTTCACAATTAAAAAAAAAAAAATGTGATTTTTTAAATGCGGCTGTGAAAGTCAACAAAAACAACTATGTTTTAAGTCCATTTATAATAAATTGTAGGTCATATTTTTATCATTTAAACATTTTACGTTTGTAATAACCTTTAAACGCCCAGTGGTTTCCTTACGGGACCGCAGATTTGCGTAGTTCAATGCCCTACGGTCCCATACAGGAGTGCTTATGGTTCATTTCACAATCGGATTACATTAATTTGTTATAATAGTATTAAAGTAAGTTCATGGAATAATCTATTGTGCGACGAAATATTACAAGCATTGGCCTGCTAGGGCATTGAACAAATCAAATTTGCAGTCCCGTATGGGACCACTGGGGGTTTAAAGATTAAACAACAACACTCGTAAACATAACTTACAAGTACACATAGGTCCACTACACATCATTTCAAAATGTTACATTACCTCAATGTAGTCTAACTTTGTAGAATGCATTACAAATGCAAGAACTGTTTGTTTTCTTCGAGTACACAAAACGAGTATTATTATTTATTATAATAATTTTATTTTCAATTTTCCACGTCCACTGATTTAGAAAACCATATTATGGTCACCGCAAGACGCCACCACAAGCTGCCATATTTTTTACAAGTCAGCATAACAATTGTCTCAAAAGTTTTTTAGTACAAGTCCTTCGGAGTCCGAAACATGTATTTTCGGGGTTGTTCAAAGAAGCATAAAAGGTAGTTTTTTGTAGTAAACACTCTGCTACGGCATCCGAAACATATTTTTTTTACGTTGTTTAAAGTCACCATAACAATCGTCTCAAAAGTTTTTTAGTATAAGTCCTTCCAGGATAGTGCGTGCTCGGAGACTTGAAAAAAAGGCAGCTGTAGTAAAATGCTGAATTCAAAGTATATGATCCAACCAGGTCTGCCTTGTCAGTTTTCTCGCCTTACAAAGTCAAATCATTGAATCCTCAATATTCTACGCATCTGTTTTCGAAAGATATTATATCATATCGGCTTTTGGTTCTTCTTCTTCGTGTCAGCGACGTCAAATTATTTTTGCCCAGTATCTGGCAACATCGATAGCCCGTGTGTTGCCTAACATATGTCTTGAGGTGTGAAGCTTATTGGGCACACGGAGCAGAATGTTAGGTGTGAGGCGGTCTGCAGGTCTCCGCAGTCGCACAATAGTGGCTTTCCCTGCCGAAGAATACCCAACCGCTCGAGGTCGTCCTTTGTTCTACCGACTCCGGTTCTTTATCTGTTTAGGGATTTCCAGGTCCGCCAGTCGAGGTTCTTGCCAGTTGGGAGGCCTTCCTTTGGAGTAATAAAATCCTCTAGTGCGATATGTCGCCAGAGCAGGAGTCTCTCATTTTTTTATGCTTTTGGTGATGAGATACCAAGATTCACAGCCGTTAAGAAGAATGGTGACGATACAGGCCCTCTATACACAGAATTTTGTTTTGATTGAGTAAAGCTGCGAGTCCCAGACATTGCGCACGAATTTAAAAGACGCTACAGCATTTCTAAGGCGGAAAACGAGCTCCTTTTGCAGGCCACCTTTCTCAGTGACCTGTACGCCGATGTATATCTGAAACTATTATATATATGATCTGAATCTCGAAATTCACAGTAGCAACTAGGTCTGCTTTGCATTAGTTATCATGTGCAGTCGTAGAGAGTTTGTTTAACGTTTCAGCTTAGGTAATGCTCTCTTGCTGCATCCGAAGAACATGTCCCAGTAGATACAGCGCCTTCATACCATGTCAGCTCTGCCTCCCGCAGCTCAGCTGAATATATTCTATGTATAGTTCCCGACGACCTTCCAGGACGACGCGAACCCGAGGACTTGAAGAAAAGGCAGATAAAGTTAATGCTCTTTTGCGACATCCGTACAACATGTCCCAGTAGATACAGCGCCTTTATTGTCTCCATTCTTATCTACGGATATGTATCTTGGCATCTTAATAAAAGCAGCCATGTTGTGGGTTTCTAAAACAGACGATAATGTTGTGCAGATTTGCAGTGGAGTGCTCTATGACAACAGCGTCATCAGCGATAAGTCCTCGACGGGGGCTGTTGCACAGCAACTGGCTCTTTTTTGCATTTATTCAGTTGCATCGGCTTAAGGTGAGACGCCAAGAGATGTCGCTTTCACAGAATTGACTAAAAACTGATATCTACTCCATATGGTTCCTTCAGGCTCACACCAAAAGACCACGACAAATGATCTGTTATCTGTGCTTCGCTCGTCGAACACACAAATAAGGAACAGTTATTTTAAAGTCTAGAATTAAGTAATTAGATTTAAGCCAAATATCTTCTGTAAGCGGGGTTGTCATCCATGTGGAGCGGATATCTAACCGAGAAAGCATAGATGTTTTTTTGGCAACACACCCCCCACCATTTACTCACACAATAGTGCCGAGAAACGACAGTAGTAACGCCCCACTTGGAGCTTTTCGCTACCTGGATTGAGCCTTAGACGTTCATCGTGCCGCTCCTAAACACTCATCCATATCCCAACATTTTGACCCTCCGGATAATGGCTTATATTTGGAGCCGTGTCTACACATCACAACCATAGAGCAACATTATTTTTTAAAATTACTACGATCACGAATGTTCGATAGAAACTTCCAAAAAGTCGCTCGGGTTTATATAGCCTCCCGCCGGTCCCGCTTCTTGTTTCCGTTCATCTTCGTTATGCGATTTCTCGTCAAACATCCTCCCGTCATCTTCGTCAAACATGGCCCGATCCGAATGTTTCAAATCTCCGAGTTCCGAGTGTTGCCGCATGTGCTTCTCGAAGCTGGCCGGTTGCGCGTATTTCTTCTTGCATATTTTGCATTCAAGAGGTTTTCTTCCGTCGTACGACGTGCGGGAGACCGGCTGCTCGTCGGATTTGCTGAATGATATTTGGTATTGTTCCATCGCCTGGTCGGCGAGATGCTTCTTGAGATGCTTCTCGTAGCTTGCCTGCTGGATGTACACCTGAAAGCAAGAAAGAGTGACACTGTTAGAACATGGAACGCCAAGAAAAAAAAAAAGGTTTTTTTTAATGTAAAGGATGATTTAGGTATTATTATTTGGATAATGAATATTTTATCTCTTATCATTCCCTGATAAATACACCCCTACTCCCTCTCTTACATAAAATAGGCTCGAACACATATGAAGTACTGTGCAGCTCAGTTGTCTCTTGACAAGTGATGTATTGAGGAAGGCAACGAGTTAGTCGAAACTGCAGTGTCCTAAATAGAGACCATATCAGCGGGTATAGGAACGTCAAAAAAAACAAAGTTTTTTTTTATGTAAGCACATACAGTTAATAATATAAATATGGTTAAGCGCTGCATGCGGAGTTTTTATCTGCCAACGTCTACAGCCCAAGATTCACGCGTCATCCTTATTATAAAAGGAATTTTTTGATCACGTCAACCGATGTCAACGGTCGAGGAATCTTTGACGGCATATGCCGACAACCGATGCGAAAGGGTTAATTTTAAATAAGTATGATAAGGTATTAAAAATGTGATAGGAATTCCTACATTATTATGTAGAAATGTATGGGTTAAGGGGTGGCTCAACTCTACACCGGAAATTTGTATAGAGCTTTGATTTGAATTTTTAAAAAATCAAGTTTGTTAGGGTTTTGAATTGATGGCATCTGAATGACAAACTAATGCTTTACCACTGAGGACTAACTTGAGATTGTAGGTTAGGTTAGGTAAATAAATGTGTTTTTCTAATTTAAGAGATTGTAGGTTAGGTTAGGTTGTGTGAGTGACCTTGTCACACATGGTGCATTAGTGCGGCTTGCTGCGGTCGTGCTCGCGCAGGTGCAGCGTGAGCAGCGCCTTGCTGGCCACCACGGCCGGGCACAGCGGGCAGGACAGCTGTGGGGGCGCCACAGCCAGGCTGAGGGAGGGCGCCTTGTTCAGCAGCTTCTTCACATGCTGCAGGTCGTGAGGTAGATTAATCTGCAATATCATAACATAAACATTTGAATATATCCAATTATTAAAATTAATTTTATATTCCAATGCAATATATTTTTGGTTAAAATTAGTCGCCTTATATACGCTGATGCTTTGTCCAAGACAGCGACGATGATGGGGAATGGATATATATAAACAAATAAATAAACGCGAATTATTTTGTATAACAGTTGGCCTCCGGCGTAAGTTTATCGCATAACCTCGCGGACTGTATAGTGTTAATCATTCTAAAACAGAGTAGCTATCATAGTAGATATCATGGTTACCTAAAAAACGTCTCTGCATACGGGTGTTAAGTTGGTTTCCTTAAGTCAAAGAATGCCTCTGTAAAGCGCGGTATAAATGTATCATTTTATATATTACCTGCATAGATTTGGCGATTCCCCTATCGTCATTTCCGCAGTTCTTTGGTTCCTTAATGAATACTTCGACGAACTTTGCCGCGTTGAACGGCGCCCCCTTCAAGTCCCTCTCACTCTCGCTCGAATACTCCCCGTAACTCGACCCATCAGAATCCGAATCCTCGAAATCCTCCACCTTCATCACGACCTTCTTGGGCTGACTCTGCTTCCGCTTATTCGGAACAGCAACGTTCTGATTTGCAGACATTGCGAAATTAACACTTTTCGCTGTTTCTTTTTTGACAATGTTCAATTCCTCGAGTTTGATGTGAGGATGTATGCGCGTGATATGCAGCTCTAAGAAGTATTTGAGTTTGAAGGACTTTTCGCACGCGGGGCACTGGAAGGGGCGCTCGTTGTTGTGGCTCTTCACGTGCATGATGAGGTTGCGCTTCATGTTGAACTGCCGGTGGCAGATGTCGCAGCGGAAGGGCGGCTGCGAGGCGTGCGCCCCCGGGGGCAGGAAGCGCAGCAGCGGCGGGGGCGGCGGGGGCGCAGCGCCGTACAGAGAGCCCCCGCAGTGCTTCTTCATGTGGTTGGTCTTGTTGCGCTCGTACGTGAACTTCTTGTCGCAAAAGTCGCAACCAATCAGCTTCTCCCGCTGACCCTGGAACACGTTAATGATAATTAATTGATTTTATCTCAATAAATATATAAACAGTTAGTGACAAGTACCTTCTATTATTTTTTTACCACATACGCTTCATATTTAAATTAAAAATTTCTTTTCTTCAATGACATTACAAAATATACAATTTTAATTCGTTATTGAAGTACAAACGTAAGTGTGATGATGTAAATGTATTGACGTATTTAGTGTCAATGACCTCACACTCAGAACAAGTGTCGAAATACGCAGCGCAAATAGTTAGGACTTGTGACAACAATAACCATGTCATAAGTATATCATGGTTGACACACAGATAACACGGCGTTATTGTCACAAAATCAAACGTCCAACATTTCGTATCTGTCCACACCAGCACTGAATCTGAAGCAATATTACATTAAATATGTCAATATCTTCACTCAAGTTGGTTTCAACCACTGTTCACTGCGATTCTTTCGTCTTACGCGTATCCAGGGTTGAACGATGGTCCTTTCAGGCCACACTTCAGGCTCCATGAGAGACTCCAGCAAAGTCGCGATGACCCCGACTTTGAAAGATGTTGACAGCGTCCGTCTGCTGACAATCCTCCTGATGGTATTATATATATTTAGAGGATATGGAAACCACAAATTTCCGATTTTACGTTATTCTTATGATTTAAGTTCAGGAGGAACCCACAAACTTACATTGACTGCGGCTGTAGAATCAGAGAAATATTTGAGTGTTCAATCATCAAAGTTTTTTTTTAAGAAAATCGGACGATGAGCTCGACGCTTCCGAGGCATGGACAATTATTTTTTGTCCTTAAGGGGTGGTTCAACCTTACCGGGGACATGTATAGAGCGTGGCTAGCAAGTTTGGTCGGGTTTTGAACCGATAGCGTCTGAATGATAAACATTCTTGCCACTGGACTATGCCGCCCTGTACTGTTAATAGGAATAAAAAGATTCTCACCATATCGGGTTCAGCAGGGCATGGATCGGTGTCCATGTTGGTATCGGAGCTGCTGTGAAGCCTCTCCGTGTTTTGTCTCCCAACAAGGCTCAGTACCGACTCGGAAATGGCCTGGCCTTCACCAGACAACTGGTAGTCTACTTTCTTCTTTGGAATATGGATGCGGACCATGTGACCCTGGAAACATACAACTCATGCATTATTAACACGTCATAATCATCCTCGTTATTCCATGTCTGCTCCCCTAACTAGAGCACGTGCTTGTTATAAGCTGCAACCACATCAGCCGGCGTGGTATGCTCCTATCTCATGTTAACTTTGCCGAGTACTACATCTACAGGTGCACCATATTTATGTTGGTATGTAAACATTGAATAACTTCGACATTTATAAACGGATTGACTTGAGTAAACATGTTTTTGAAATGAAAATTCAGCACAATTTTACCCATTGACCCTTTAGATGTGGCGTGCCGATATACAGCAATGGCCATTCAAATAAGAGTTTTATTAAAATAAGCTATAGTTTGTTTTAACTGATGGTTCATTAATTAATAGGGTTAACAATAAAAATAAATGGATATAGGTGTGCACACACGTATTAAATAATATGTGTCATTTTTTTTAATTAAGCTTTTAAATAGGTACTTTATGATGTCAAAGTAATCATGTAATGAGATAAAAAATTTCGTTTTCACCTGTACAAGAGTAAATTAGATAATAAGGAACGTAACTAAAGAAGAATATCCATCATTTACAACACATTGATATCAGCTTGATATAGCTCTTTTAGGCTGATGCCGAAAAGCCTCGATAAACGATCTTTTGTCTCTTATTTTTCTTCGCTCGCCTGACATGCACATCTAATAATGTTAGTTTTAATTTTATATAAAAATACACGGCGTTTGCATACGCCATTTTATTTGTTTTGACAGTTGCTACATATCACGTTGGTTCAAATGTTAGTTTCTGATTTAGCTGTGATAATCTTTGGGGCGCTGCATGTAACTGCGCCTCACAGTCCCCGTCCGACCGAGACCCACGATACATATGTTACAGTGGGGCGGGGAAACTAAGGCCTTATATTAGAAATAAATGCGAATAATACTAAACAAGTTCTTTGCTTTGCGACTTGCTTTGATGACGAACCCGCGACTTATTGTCGCCTTTTTAAAAATGGGGGATGTTAACGGCATTGATTTTATAAAGCTTGATACACTACAGTGAAGTGTTACCAATACTAGATATGTGTTTTACAAATTGAAAATTACCTTATATCCAGATATTCCCTCTACAAGTGATCCAGCGTGTAAAAATCCAATTCAGTTTAACAATAATTAAATCATTTACCATTTTCAATACAATAAATATTATGTAAAAAAAAACAGAACACAAAGTTAGATATATTAGGTTGTTCAGAAAGAAATGACCATTTTTTTCCCTTAAAACAATAAATTTATTTAAATATAAACTATACATTATTATTCTATTAAATAATTGCCATCATTTTCAACTACCTTTTTCCACAAAATGTGCAATTTTTTTTATACCTTTGTCGAAAAAATCAGGTGGTTTACTGTTAAAAAAATAATCCAAGTGATTTTTCACCTGCTCCACATAAACATTTTTTTTTTATCTCGGAGTGAATGTTCCAGGGATCTAAATAAGTGGTAGTCTGATTATTATATTATTATTATTATATTAGTATTTGTATAGCGCTCTTTTATGACCGAATGATCATTCCAAAAGCGCTTCTTTGCCTCTCTGAGTAAAAAGGTGGGTCTTGAGTCTGCTTCTAAAGGATGCCTCCGCTTTAAGCTCTCTTATGCTTTCCGGTAGTGAGTTCCAGGCCATTGGTGCAGCGTAGCTGAAAGCCCGATTGCCAAAGACCGTGCTAGGACTACCTCCCGTCAGCTGCAGGGTGCTTCTGATGGCGCTATATCAGGTGAATATTTTTTGTTTGTTTGTTTCACCAGGTTTTAATGATTCATTGTGAATTATTCCTTTAACATCCCACCAAACACAAAGGAGAAGCTTGTTTAGGGTCAATGTTGGCCGAGCAGTAGGTAAAGGTACCTGCTTTGCCGATAACCATTGTTTTTTTCTTTTCGAATTGATGCTGTAAAGAACCCACTTCTCATCCCCTGTAATAATTCTTTTGAGAAATGGATTCATTTAGTGTCTAGAGAATAGAGATGCACAAATGGTTACTCGTTGATCCAAGCCCATTGGAGTAAGTGCGTTCGGCACCCAAACTCCTTGCCTGTTTTTTTCCCCGAGCCTTTTCAAATGATCATATATTGTTGTCTTCGAGGAACCAAGTTCAACCGTAAAAATCCAGTCATAGCCTATTAATCAAAATTGGTGGGATACGAAAGTCGTCCCGTGAAGACCACCCATTCATAGTAAATTACTGAAATAATTAAGGATGATGCGTGAATCTCAGGCTGTAGTCTATGACGTTGGCGCATCAACATCAGTATAAAATAATAATTCCAGGTATTCATATTTACATCTTAAAGTATTAAATAGTATTGAAAATGCTTGGCAAGGTATATTGAGTATCAAAGGAATCAAATTACAGGTAAAAAAGAAAAATCTGCTAGCTGTGCATAGTCTTTGTTGCCCAACCAAGTGTCATGTGTCATTATTCTATGAACCAATTGAATGCAATTATTGCAGGATTGCGGTGAATCACGTGTTTCAATTGTTGGTGAAACTAAAACCAAACAGGCAGAAATAATGTGTATTGATAGTATTAACACAGTCGATAATCAAGCGTCTGCTACTATTGTACTAAAAACACAACTTTCTTATATTCATTTTATTCATTGTAAATCGATGAAGATACATAGATATTTGTAAATATAAATTATTAACCTCGTAAGGGCCCTTTCCCACGGACGTCCAGTTTTGCAGGATCACGTTTAGTAATATACGTGCTACTGTGGTAACATTCACATGAGCATTCGGTTTGCAGGATACCGCAAAAATTCGATCCGTTCAAAATGTGCTGTATGGTTTTGCCACTACAAACTGGACGAATGGATCCAATAAAAAACGGTATACAGTTTAGTTACGTACATAATTTAATGGATGTGTTCCCACTAGCATCCTGCGTACATAAAAATAATACAAATGTATTTTATTCTTACCTCAAACATATTGATAACTTTTCAGGCATTATGCATTTTTCATAATTGAATCCTGTTTTTTTAGATTATTCTTAAATTTTTCTAAAAGCTTGTCAAACGTGGCCATGGACATTCTGAAGTAGTTAAAAAATTTGGATTCATCCTTTTACGAAATGTGCCTAATTTCGATCGTAGTTTTAGGATCGGGTGAACCCAAAATCTTATTTTTTTTTGCATTGCTTTCGGCGTTCGAAAGTACCAGCATAATATCAGAAGAGTATTTACATCCATTGTGTCTGAATTTTCTTCTCCGACTGCCAATGATATCCCGTAAAAAACAGGATGCAAACTTCTGTGTGTGAACACAGGTATGATTTTTGCTGTATCTAATAAAAATCTGATCCTTCAAAACTGGACGTCCGTGGGAAAGGGCCTTAAGGTAGGCAACCACTTTAAAGGGATCCGTTTTTTTTTTAAACTGCTTATTACTAAAAATCGAAAGAAAATTCCTCATCAACCCCTGGGGGTCAAATAAAGGCCATTAGGGAATCACTGGATTAGAGTATGATGATCTCACCTGAAGATGAGCTTTCTGGGTGAATGTCCTCTCGCACAGCTGACAGGGGAAGGGTCTCTCCCCGGTGTGCATGCGGAGGTGGACAATCAGAGCTTTCTTCTGCGGGAAACCCTTCAGGCAGAAACGGCACTCAAAGGGTTTAGCCGACGTGTGAACGCGAGCGTGCTGGAAACATAAAAAACAATAATGTTATTTACATTTTCAGAATTCACTTTGAGCAACGTTGGGGTTATTATCTGAAAATACTTTGTGAAACTGCACAATTATAAATTTATATTAATTTTGCTGATGAGTTCTTTGCTTTGGCGATTTGCTCCTCATCCATCCACTACGCATCCCGATGACAATTCTGGCGATTTGGAGTTTGCTTTGATTAGAAAGGGGATATCGCCTAGTACACAAAGGGCACCTACTGGTGTAAAGACTGGAACATCCTATCTAGGCCTTGTCCCAGGGAGTGCATGACTGTACCTTGATCAGCTGATCCTCTTTGGAGTAGGCCACGAAGCAGACCTCGCACTCGAAGGGCGTCTCGCTGGTTTGCAGCCGCAGGTGGTGCACGAGCTGGAACTTCCTGTCTAGGCCTTGTCCCAGGCAGCGCAGGAATGTACCTTGATCAGCTGATCCTCGCTGGAGTAGGCCACGAAGCAGACCTCGCACTCAATGGGCGTCTCGCTGGTTTGCAGCCGCAGGTGGTGCACGAGCTGGAACTTCCTGTCTAGGCCTTGTCCCAGGCAGCGAAGGAATGTACCTTGATCAGCTGATCCTCGCTGGAGTAGGCCACGAAGCAGACCTCGCACTCGAAGGGCGTCTCGCTGGTTTGCAGCCGCAGGTGGTGCACGAGCTGGAACTTCCTGTCTAGGCCTTGTCCCAGGCAGCGCAGGAACGTACCTTGATCAGCTGATCCTCGCAGGAGTAGGCCACGAAGCAGACCTCGCACTCGAAGGGCGTCTCGCTGGTGTGCAGGCGCAGGTTGTGCACGAGCTGGAATTTCCTGTCTAGGCCTTGTCCCAGGCAGCGCAGGACTGTACCTTGATCAGTTGATCCTCGCTGGAGTAGGCCACGAAGCAGACCTCGCACTCGAAGGGCGTCTCGCTGGTGTGCAGCCGCAGGTGGTGCACCAGCTGGAACTTCCTGTCGTAAGCCTTTTCGCAGTAGTCGCAGGGGTAGCGCTTGCGGACGTTGTGCAGCTTCATGTGGACGAGGAAGGAGTTGCGCGACGTGAAGCGGTGCGCGCACAGCTTGCAGCCGTAGAAGAACACCTCGCCAGGATGCTTGGTGAGGAACTCCAAGTGGTACTCCACCAGCTGCAACAGAAACAATCACGTTAATTATAGTGTAAAGCACGGGTCGTCGACCTGGTCCGTACCGCCCACTAGTGGGCGATACGGACTTCCGTGGTGGGCGGTGGTCGATTTTTAAATCTCCTTCATTCCTTCTAGAATTTTTTCCACCCATATACTGAATTGAAATATAGCGAGGTTGGTGGGCGGTAGGGAAATTTTACCATGAAAAATAGACAAAAGTGGGCGCTAGGCATAAAAAGGTTGACGACGCCTGGCGTAAAGTAATAATAAGCATAAATTAACCAACCACAAACAACAAATAATGCACAAAAAAAACACATTTTTTTATTGAAATTTAAATAAAATGTCGGAAATCATTTTATTATATTATTTAAAAAAAAATATTTTTTTTTTTGATAATAATAATTATTAACTTTTATAGTTTTTTAGTTTTTATAATTTTTATTATTACTTATTTATGTAACGGAAACATTTTTAAAATTGGTGAAAAAAAAAAAACCTAAATTTTTTTTTCTTCATCCTTGCAACCCTATCTGTATCCCTCTCTTATCTTTCCCTGATAGACACACCCCTACCCCCTCTCCTACATAAAATGGATTTGCCAACTTATAAAGTACTATCGCAGCTCAGTTATCTCTTAACAAGTGATGGATCAAGAAAGGCTATGAGTTAGTCGAAACTGCAGTATGCAGAGAACTTATCTTACGTGATCCATGTTGAAACAATGTAAATAAATAAATAGTTTGTAATTTATAATGGATCTCAAAGTGAATGCTGAAAACATTGGAAAAAACAACTGTGCTATTTTTAAATTATAAAAAGAACCCTTCCGAGGAAAAAAATAAAGAAATTAATTGATGTAATTTTAAAAATAATTTATATTAATTATAACAAGTAAACATAATACAAAAATCAAGAATAATTAACGTTGATTAACAACTTTTCGGGGCTTTCAAATCCTATAAATGGAATTCTTAAAATATATTTTTATATTTATGTGGCAGACTTCTGTTTCACCAATTTTGGTATCTATGTCTTCTCTATTAATGTTTGCCTTGTATGTCCCATAATGTCGCCAGAATCGCCGTCACCAGAGGTTGTTTAAAATAATATTGCACCTATCAAGGTTGATATGGACTACTTAGTGATACCTTCCTGTTTTTGGAGACCTAGATGGGGACCTGTTAATGGACGCACGTAAAAAGCTATTTGTTAGAGAGTGACTGAACTGGCTTCCCGTGATTTTAGACGCATCAGTTAGATGTCAAATAGACCTCAGTCTAAGGTTGCGAAGTTAGTATACTGCAGCGAGTCTAGAATTGCCTTCTTTGGTAACACGTTGCTAACCACGAAATACGTGGGAATGGATAAGAAAATAGTAAGGTTGAAAAAGGATTCTGAAGAATGGCAGCCATCAGTTAGGAGTTATTACAGAAGCGCTCAAAGGCAGCGTAATTCCGTTTGCGACCTGGCTGGGACATGTCCTACGAATGCCGCAGAAGAGCATAAACTACGGCTGCCTTTTCTTTAAGCCCTGAGGCTCTCGCCGTCTTGGAAGGCCGCCGAGAATAATATATAGAATGTACTCGGCGGAGCTACGGGATGCGCAGCTGACATTGGACGAGGCGACGACCAAGGCGACTGACAGAGCTTTTTGGCTGCGACTCGTGATGTGCATATGCTGCAGTTGAGGGAAAATTTGAGGTCATTTGTATTTTTTTTTTCAATAGATGACTTGATTACATTTATCACAGCTGACTTCACACTTAAGCCGCATAGATATTATAAATTTCGACAGCTGATATAGCATGTTGAAAAATTTCGGGTTGATTCTACGTAATATTTTTTGTTTGGTAGCCTTTCCCATATGAAAATCGTCATTTTCGGCATATTTAATTTTTTGACTATTAAAATTTGAAATGTTGTTCATACATGATTTTTTTTTATCAGATGTGTATGGTGAACGTATATTGACAGAACGCCAGTGTCAAAACTGGTTTGCAAAATTTAGATGCGGAAATTTCGATGTTGAAGTGGCATTAAGTTCTGGAAGGCAATTTGAAGCTGAGAAAGACTAAATAATACTCGTAGCATTCATTAAATCATTTAAGATCGTTGAGTCTTAATTAAACAGCATTAAATTTCCTACAATTTCGTAATAATACATTTTATCGTAAGATAAAGATTTTACGATTGACAACCTTTAGCGCTTAAAGCATTCATCTGACGGCAAAACTTGCTAAGCATAAAACGTAGTAAATTTATCAATGTTTATTTTTGTGCTACAACATTTTATTGTAAAACCGCAAATATAATTTTTTTTAAATGTCAAAGTTGAAAAAAAAAATTCAAATTTTTTACTCTTCTTTTAATTTTTCATAGAAAAATTTATTAATTTGGATTATTAGATAAAAATGATGTAAGACGTAATTAAACAGCATTAAATTTGCTACATTTCCGTAGTAATAAGTTTTATCGTATGATAAAGAGTTTAAGAGATAGAGAATGTAAAAGTTTTACAAAAAATTTTAAAAAAAAAACGCTCCAGACATAACATCGCGATACAACATACGAGATATTGAAATTAAGCATGAGACATGCATACCGTAACACTTTATACATAGCTAAGTTGCCATATTAATTAATCATATTAACGAGTTAAGCAGAAGCGACTCCAGTGTACCCATTCAGTCACATTCATCCCATGCCATGCGTAACATACACGCATCCACTAGGTTACATTTCCACTCGGCATGACTTCCACAAAACTATTTAATATTTTTTTAGTATTTACATACGAGGGTGATTCGTAAAATAAGTTTCTCATGGCGCTACAGTCTTGAAAATCACCGTTTATGTTGCATCCCGCGATTCTTTAGTGTACCTTGGTTCCCCCACTCCAAATCCCTTTCCTAGTGAGCTGCCTGTTGGCTTGGCAGCCGTACCTGATGGATCTTCCCCTCGCTTTGCCCGCCAGGTGTGGCACGAACTCAGCCATGTTATTTTTTTTGGATAAAAGCGTCTTTACACTCTACTGCTGTTGAAATTGACTGATGTTTGCAGTTTAGGATTTTAGATTTCAGGTAAAATTTAGTTTCAAACCCTGGTTGCCCTGTGGCGCCCCCTTCCAGATCTCAAAGCACATTCTCTGGCACTGTCAGTTCTTCTTGTTAGAAAGAGGAGTCCTTTTCGATGCAGTTCGAGGAAATCGCCTCGGCCCTATCGGGCATGCGGACTTTGCGGCCACTAAAAAAAATCCACGCATTTACAATCTTTGCTCGTATTTTTGGTGAGAGAATCTATCTTCCATCTCTTTACAACCTGTGAATGCGATTCTAATATCTTTCACGAGTTTTTTCTTTTATCACTTCTGTGCAGTGGCCACAATTGTTCAGAGGGGACTCCCACTGGACTTATCAGTTGCTAACTGAACATAATCTGAATGAGCGCGTCATCAAGGATACTTATTTGTCCTCCGGTGTGATGCGGGTGTGAGGCGGGTAAAGTCCAGGTAAAAATTAATTTCGGCCCGATCGGATATATGCCTGCCGAATTATGAGTCTCAATACAAAACGCTCATTTTCAAAGCATACTTCGTACGTAATTAGTAAATAAAAAATACACATATATTTACATAGAAATTATTTAATGAAATCTTGTCGTTCTAAAGGTTAATAGATTACGTAACAGTTATTTAAAAGGTGAATCAAATGTTTTATTATGTGACACAAACAACACATCGGTGGTACATTTGCCGGCGGATATAGTTCAATGGTCAAAGCGTTTGCTTTGCAAGCCAAAGGTCGTGAGTTCTATCCCCGATGGAGATTAAAAAAAATAAAGATTTTGGAGCTTGGGGAGCCGGTTGGTATGAATTTGATCCCTCGCCCGTAAATTGGTGGTAGACGAAAGTCGTCCCGTGAAGACCACCCATTCACAGTAAATTCCTGTAATAATAAGAATGATGCGTGAATCTCGGGCTGTAGTTTATGACGTTGGCGAATCAACACTCCACATGCAGCGCTCGGCCATATGTATCATGGTGAGCGTCATAGAATTCCACAGATGAGACTTTAGAATTAATATCCACCATCTGTCGGTATTCTCCTGTATGTGTTTACATAAAAAAACATATCACTAAAAATGCTGTTACATATTAAAGAGTAAATATTTGTAGTTTCCTTGTGTTTACATAGACTGGTCGATAATAACGGGTAAAGAAGCAAACGTGGCCGAAGACAATAAGGGGACAAAAACGTTAGGAGAGTATTGCAATGCTGTAAGGCAGCCAGCGATCGACAAACTTCTTTAAATAAGTATTTATTTTTAAATAGGAGTAAGAGGAATATTAAAAGACCCATTTATATCAAGGGTTCAATTGACAAAAGTCACCAGTCTTCCAATCAATCTAATTGATTTAAAATTAACACGAAAATACAAGAATTTTACTTAAAACTGTGCAAACTACAGATCGGTCATCGAAACATTTTTCGTAAATCGGTCCTCTACCTTATGCATTCTGTTAGATGGGTTTAAGTTGGGTAAGCTAAGGTTAGGTTTGGATCATATACCTTATGGATTCAGTTAGATTAGGTTTGAATCTTTAACCTTAAGGATTCAGTTAATTTGGGTTAGGTTAGGTTAGGTTTAGTTCTTCTACCTTTAGAATTCAGTTAGATCGGGTTAGGGTGGGTAAGGTTAAGTTCTTCTAACTTATGTATAGTTACATCGGGTTAGGTTGAGTAAGGTTAGGTTAGGCTACCTTATTTGTTCTCGATTGTCGAGTCAATAAGTCATCTTCGTAGTATCAATCCGGTGGATTGGTTTGCAGCAACAGAACCTTGCATCTCGATCTCCATTCCACTCTCGGTGCTCCGCAACCCTTTTCAGCTCAGCATAAGCGCTACAATTCATGTCCTCGAATACTTGCTGCAAATACTTCCGTCTAGGGCGCCCTCTACAGTTTCTACCCTCAACCATCCCCTCCACAATATCGTGAAGAAGACCATCGTGGCGCATGATGTGACCGCTCGCCTCTCTGAGATGGTTCTTATTGGGTGCCTATCTTCCTTGATTATTATTACATTATTCAGTCGATAAGTTTTGACTGAAAAATGGCTACCCGACGTAACCGATAAGCAGGCTATATTCGGCTCGCGGACCGCGTTGTCACGAAACCTGCCCCTAGGAAAGAATGCATCATTAGGTTGACTCGGTGATTGGGCAAGGCGCATAGACAATTTGGCCTGTGGAGAATAGTCGAGACTATCAGACAATGCCTCGGTACTGAGCAACGCAGACGTAGGCAACTGTTACCATTTTACGTAAATAATAACGAATTTGTTATGTTGTCGTGTGAGATGAACGGCTGAGGATCGAAGAGGATGGAAACTCTTGCAAGGTGCCTATGTTCAGCAGTGGGCGGACAAAGTCTGTTTATTGAATAATTATTAAAAATATATATTTTTCGAGCAGTATAAGCCATCCATATTATATATCGCTGGCGGGTATGGATTAAAGGCAAAGAGTTTGCTTACCGTAAAAAACTCAAAGTTCATGGGTTCGATTTCTAGCAAAGTTTAAAACAAAATGTTTTTCATTAATTTATAAGCTCTATATACACCCTCATGGCAATAGGCAGAACACAGAGACGACGGTCGATGGGGAAGAAAAGTATGCCCACGAACTGGCAAACGAAGCATTGGCCGACCCCCTGCAAGATGGACTGACGACATAAGAATAATAGCGGTAGTGACCTGGATGCGGAAGGCGGAGGATCGAAGAGGATGGAGAATCATGCGGGAGGCTTACGTTCAACAGTGGACGGATACAGGCTGATGATGATAATCAATGTTCTCAGGTATACCTTCGAGTGCGGATATGACTTGGGACAAGGCATGGACAACACCAACTGATAGAAATGAATTGCAGAAATTTGTTTTGATCATATATTTATGGGAACAATTATAAAAAAAAAGATTTGGTAATGTAAAGATTTAAGACTATATAGCGGTTCTGCGTATCTTTGTTAGGCAGTCGCCAGCCCTAAGCGTGGTTGACCAATATTGTCTGCGTTGTTGGGGGGACCCCCGAATGACTTATATACGAACAATGGCGTTCTCAGCATAATCAAGGAAGATAGGCACCTAGTAATAACCATCTCAGAGAGGCGAGCGGTCACATCATGCGCCACGATGGTCTTCTTCACGACATTGTGAAAGGGATGGTTGAGGGGAAAAACTGTAGATGGCGCACTAGACGGGAGTATTTGCAGCAAGTGTTCGAGGACATGAGTTTTAGCTCTTATGCTGAGCTGAAGAGGATTGCAGAGGATCAAAAAGAGTGGAGATCGAGATGCAAGATTTTGTTGCTGCAAACCAATCCACCGGATTGATACTACGAAGAAGACAGAACAATATACGTATAAATAAAATTGCGTATTTGAAAGCATTTTTTTCGCGCTTATCGTTTCTTTAGGGTTCCCTTGAATAAAAAACTGAATAAAGAGGTTTCACTGCATGTTATATAATAAGCATTACATGTGAACCGGGCGTTTAGAAAAAGTTTGAGCACCTCTGGCACAGAGCACAGCGCAAAGTACTCGGTCTTCAATTGATTAGTTCAAATGGATGGTGAATTTCGCATTTCAATCGGCGGATTCGATCATTCATAACCAGACGGACTCTCTAAACATTGTTTCTTACATTTTTGCAATCGCGTAATCGCTGAAACTGAACTTACAGAAAAACAGAACTCATCATCATCATATTTTTTTTCCCTTACAGAAACACTACAAATTTTAACAACTCAATTAATTTCTGAAGTACAACAAGAATTAATCCGAAAATAAAAAATACAATATATGTATACAAATACAGGTACTTATGATTAAGTACTAAGAACAAAGCAGTAAAGACAAGCAACAGAAGGTCCCGATGCTCATCAAACAGACGACACCAACAAATTATTTCTCCAAAGAAACTCGTGGAGTTCATGTCTGAATTGGGCCTCCCTTACGTGAAATATATCAACATCCAAGGCGATTTGGTTAAAAAAAAATCATCATATGATCGAAATACACGTTTTATGAAAGTCCTCCCTGTCCCGTCCTGTTTTTTGTAGACCCAGATGGAAACTCGTTGATGAACGCACGCAAAAAGCTACTCGTAGTTCTAGGTGCATTTTCTGGCGGGTATAGCTCAGTAGTTAAAGCGTTTGCTTGGCAAGCCGAAGGTCGTGGGCTCAATCTTCGATGAAAATTAAAAAAAAACCGCTTTCTAAGCTCTAAAATACTCCCCCCCCGTTTGGTGTGAATTTGATCGCTCACCCTTAAAATGCCAGTCATAGTCTATTAATCCTAATTGGTGGCAAACGAAAGTCGTTCTGTGAAGACTACCCATTGAAGTAAAGCCATTGAAAGATGCAGGATTCATTGCAGTCTTCTTTGTGGAGAAAGTGCATAAAAATGAATGACATAAATTACGAATGCATAAAATTTGTCACAATTATTTTTCTAAATACTAAAAACATAAAATGCACATAAAATATTTTAATGGAACTATGTTAATTAGACCAAGCACACAAAAGATACGGTAAAATAAGAATAATGTAAAAAATAAGCAAAAAAAAATGCAATTTTAAAATTAATAAAAAAATATATAACAAAAAAAAAACGATCCTACATGTTTTCTACGATACATATTGGATACTACGTAATAAAACGTTTACATATAGTGAAAAAATAAGTTGTATTAATATGGATCACAAGAGTATGTTTTATCGACAGTACATATATGTTAAAATTAAAACTCTGTGGTTTATCAATAATTAAATACACACATACAATTCTACATCAAATTCTACGTATCAATTCATTCAGAAAAAATATCGGCACCGTTGCACCTTGGCTCCGTCCTATACACCGCGTTGTCCACACGATTAATCTCTGCCTGGTTTAGGTTAGCTTAGCTTACTTTAGGAAAATCACCCCGCAGAGTGTAGAAATTTTAAATCAATAACGTTAAGGTTATCAACTGACAACACTTGTGTCTTGTGCTTGACAATCAAGTGGCTGCATGTTTCATACTCCTCCTCCATCTTCAATAATCTTCAATTATTCTTCAATTATTGAAGATAGACTCCAGGGAGTCCGAAACATGTAATCACTTAAAAATTATGTGTGAAATCAAAACTAAATATTTTAAATTTGTTAATTTTTTAATTTAAATTAATTTAAAATTATAATTATGAGTTCTACCATTAATTATTTTTTATTTTTTTCCCAAGAAATCTTTGCTACGGAATCGGTGAACTGTCATTTCGATGAAACGCTGGATGGTGAATTTACGATCGGTGGATTACATTAGGTGAACTTTCCCGTAAGCCAAAATTTTATTAGCCTGTATTTATTTGTTCAGTAACTCTAATAACTCAAGGTTTCAGCAGAAAATTAAATGAATTGGCAGTAAATTAAATGAATTGGCAGTAAATTAAATAAATTGGCAGTAAATTAAATAAATTGGCAGTAAATTGAATGAATTGGCAGTAAATTGAATGGATTGTCAGTAAATTGAATGAATTGTCAGTAAATTGAATAAATTGTCAGTAAATCGAATTCATTGTCAGTAAATGAATGAATTGGCAGTAAATTGAATGAATTGGCAGTAAATTAAATAAACTATCTGTGGATTTAATAAATTGACAACATCCACTGTGTCAGTGCGAATGTGGTCAGTTATAAATGATATTTGAATTTAATAATATATATTTTTTAAATAAATGGCTAGTTTTAGGTTGATAAATAGTAAGTAGATTGTCGTAACATGAAAAATGATGATCATAACTATGAAAAATTAGCACATATAATGGAAACCCGACTCAAATTTACCTAACCTATTATTAATTACCTTTCATTAATTATTTACTGCCAATGTATTATTTTTATAATGCCAAATTATACCTTTTTACTGACATTTTAATGTATTTATTACTGATTTTTTATATATTTACTGATAAATAATTTAATTACACACTGATTACATTATTAGTTTTTAATTGAATAAAAAAAAATACACTTTAGAACAGTGATATTTCAAATTACTTATTTGTCTAAAATACATGCCTACCATTTTATTTGAATACACACATTAAAACAAAACAAAAAAACTACATTTATTGATTTTAATACTAAACTATTCGCACGAGAGATGTAAATTGCAAGATTGGTCAAATTTTAAAGAGATAAAATTATCGAGGCGGGCAGATTTGAAATAATGATGATTAAAAGTTGATCAATCTTGCAATTCGTACAAGTAGTACTTTCTATATAGTTTTATTATTATTTAGTTACAGAAATAAACACTCAACGATTCATACTAATACAACTGTTTAGTACTCTAAGCATCCAACGAAATAAATATTTGAAAAAATAAATATTAAAAATATATATTTAGAAAAAAATACTTAAAAATTTTAACATCAAAGCACACAAAAAACTACAATGATATGTTTGTATGGATCACATACCGTCTGTTCAGTAATGTAATTCTCCTTTGTGGTCCAAGCAAATCAAACGTTCCATCTGTCGACATTAAATACGGGTATTTATATACATGTGGATAATACATATTTACATGTTTGGGGGTTTGTTGGTGTAATAATGGTGTAATATTGGTGTAATGTTGGTGTAATGTTGGTGTAATGTTGGTGTAATGTTGGTGTAATGTTGGTGTAATGTTGGTGTAATGTTGGTGTTTTATTGGTGTTTTATTGGTGTTTTGTTGGTTTGTTGAGGGTTTGTCAGTGTTTTAATGGGGGCTTGTTGGTGAGTTGTTGGGTTTTGTTAGGGATTGTTTTTTTTTTTTTTTGGGAATTTCTTGGGGGTTTGTGGTGTTTTATTAGTGTTTTGTTGTTTTTTTTTGTTGTTAGTTTGTTAAAGGTTGGTAAATGTTTTATTGGGGGGATTGTTGGACTTTGTTAGAAAATTGTTGGTGTGTTGTTGGGGATTTGATGGGGGTTTGCTGGTGTTTTATTTGTGTATTGTTAGGGTTTGTTAATGTTTCGTTGGTAAAATTTTGGTGATTTATTGGTGATTTGTTGGCGTTTTGTTGGTGTTTGGTTGGTATTTTGTTGGGGGTTTGTTGGTATTTTGTTGGGGTTTGTTAGTATTATTATTTTTTTGTGTTTGTGTGATTTTTTGGTGTTATCGGAGGGTCAATTAGTGTTTTATTGATGTTTTATTGGTGTTTTGTTAGTTTTTTGTTGGGGTGTGTTAGTGATTTGTTTGTGTTTTGTTCGGTTTAAAACAGGACATCTGGCAACCCTTGTTACATGGAAGAAACCAAATACAAGTTCTGTAACCTTATTAGCAGAAAGTATAAAAAAAACAATATATGTCCAGAATTAATTAAAAAAATATATATATACAATCAAAATATACTTAGGAGTACGCACACGAGCGATACGAAATGCACAATTGCTCAAATATTAGAAAGAGACACAACTATATAAAAATATGTATGTATAATTTCCTCGTAATCAAGCAATCATGTAATTTGCATCGTCCGTGTTGCCTTTATTAACAATCATTAATTTTATGAGAACAGTATTGCCATTTAATATTATCATGGGTCGAATTTAACTATATATATATATATATATATATATATATATATATATATACAAATAAAATCAATATATGTATGTAATAAAATAATAATGAAAGCTACGCCAATGGAAAACAGTGGCGTAACAGACGTTAAATAAAATATTATGAAATTGCCATATTACTTCTAAATTCATATTATACGGGTACAAATACGGAAAATAAATAAAAATGGAGCATATTTATTCTCAAAATTATTATCGGATACATATTTGACGATTGCAAATCATTTTGTTACATGATTATACAAGGAGCGGCAAAAAAGCTGACGGTTTTCGTCGTTGTTTTGATTTAAAACCGTCAGATTTTTTTACCGCTCTCTGTATATATATAGACACTTATGCGTTTTACAAAATTTCGTTATTAAAAAGTTATGAATTAAATAAAATAAAAACAATTCAAAATTATTAAATGTAATATATATATTATATACTAAACAAACGACGTAAGAACATTGTGATCGAGAAGGGTATTAACTATTATTATGACCCTAACTTATCAGAAACACTGTCAGTCTGTTAAGCAAAAGGTGTCCACCAGAAACAACCTACTCCGAAAAGTGGCAGGTACGAAGTGGGGAGCTTAACCAAACCCGATCCGCACAAGTGCTCTAGTCCTGTGTTTCTCTGCTGGCGAGTATGCCGCGCCAGAATGGGCGGATCTGCCCATAACAAGAAAGTGGATATTGCTCTGAATAAAACGTGCCGGGTGGTTACGGGTGCCTTAAACCTACCCCAATATCAAAGCTATATGGATATTCAATGATATATTAATATTAGAATATTGAAATATGTTCCATTATACAGGGAGCGGCAGTAAAAGCTGACGGTTTACATCGTTGTTTTGATTTAAAACCGTCAGCTGTTTTCCCGCTCTCTGGTATGATAAAATCTACCAAAAATAATTTAATGTTTTGTTAAAAGATTTAGAAATGTTTTAACCGTTTCGCATCGGTTGTCGGCATATGCCGTCAAAGATTCCCAGACCGTTGACATCGGTTGGCGTGATATATCGTTTTGCTACTTTCAGTACTCATTGTAACATCTACGGTAGGAAATTGAAAAGTGCAGTCATTCCCCTTATCAACCTACGTGTATTCTATACAGGAATCTGTAGAGCATGTAAATAAATATCGTTAGGTTTCGTCACAGGAGCGATTTTTCTGTAAGCCACATGTGTCAATGCCACCACATGTATGGAGTTACATAATGAACGTTTGTTAAATATAATAGTTTCTTATGCATCATCTGATAGCTAAATAATAGAAGAACCAATGTGATGTATGAAAAAAGGTCAGATAAGTACATTTATGCTTCAAATACTAGTTTTAAGCAAAAAAAAATGGTTTGTAAAATTCACGCCGTATTGACAGTATAATTTGTATTCCACCGAGCCGTAGCGAAAGGATTAAAGAAGCCTTCAATCTGTATCAATCGCGTTATATAACATGTTAAATTACTTGTGGACATGGCGTCAGTTTGGGATAAGTCATGAGTACCATGGCGGCAGTTTGTGACGCATATATGCTCATTCTAATGATCAGATATAGTTTTTTTTTATATGAGATCGCGAAATTCCCAGGTTTCGAACGAGAGCAGTCGCGGCATTGATTATGTTTTAATATCTTTTTCTTTACAGGTAGAGACTTACTAGCGTGATATGTATGAAGCGGTAGTATTGCGGTACCGTTACCGTAATACCATTATAATGTTGCGATGGGATCTGATACATTAAAAACATAACATGCCGGCAAACATATGGAAGTTTTTTTTTTCAATTTTATTAATTTTTTATCTTTCAGAAACATTTCAAATTTTATTTAATACGATCCTGAAATAAGATATAGTACAAGAGAAACAATTTATAAATATAGGTGTATTTATGATTATTAACAACAATTATTTAAAAGTCCCGAAGCTCGCTAAACAGAAGACTCAACGAGATTACTTTGATAAATAAATTCGTGGAGCTCATGTCGAAACTGGGCTTCTCTCAAGTAGAATATATCAATATTCGAGGCGATATGGTTGAACAGTCTGATTTTTCTCCCAAGAGGCATAGTCTCTGACAGATTAGTGTTACTTCTAGGAGGAACAAAAAATCTGTGCCTCCTTATTATCCTTAAATAATTGTCAGGGACAAAGAAACATATTTGGATGGATATTATCCGTGGCTGTACCCATCTAACTTTATAAGGGGTATGTTGGGATATAATGAGTTGAGAACTAGAAGAGATGTGCGCTTGAGTATGCATTTATTTCGGCTAGTGCGCGGCGTGTTCAGAAATCCTGATATTTTGTTAGAAATCGGTTTGTTTGTCCCTGACAATTATTTAAGGATAAGGAGGCACAGATAGTCTGTTCTTCCTAGAAGTACCACTATGGCTCTTGAGAGAGTGATCAGACTGTTCAACCATATCGCCTCGAATATTGATATATTCCACTTGAGAGAAGCCCAGTTTCGACATGAGCTCCACGAATTTATTTATCAAAGTAATTTCGTGGTCTTCTTTTTAGACTTTTTAATAATTGTTGTTAATAATCATAAATACCTATGTTTATATATTGTTTGTACTATATTTTATTTCTGGATAGTATTAAATATAATTCGTAATGTTTCTGAAAGAAATAAAATAAATAAAGTTGAAAAGACGCTTCTGCACTCCCAATATATACGAATAAAAGTATATAAATTCGGCATCAAGCGATCGAAAGATTGAGGACTACTGAGTTACGAAATAACATTGCATCTTTGTATTTTAAAATAGGTATCTAAGATACCTACCTTACGTCTTTTATCAGTTTGATGAACTTTGTATCACGGGCGGCAGATCAACACTAACACAACAATACATAATATTCACATTAACAAAACATTAATAAACGATCTATTCTATTAGTAATTAAACATACACACACTATACATCAAATTCTTTATACGCATCAATTCATTCAGAAAAATATCGGCAGAAGCGGGATGCGAACCGCGAGCCTTGGAACCAACCTTTCCCCAGGTCTTTATATACCGCTTAACCCCCTCGGCTATTTCTCCGCCTGAGCTGACACGCGTTAGAACTTGTATTTATACCATTGTTATCATCGTATGACGATAGATGTCTCTATAGTATATATTCAGAGTATGTATAATATTATTTTTTATTATTCAATCAGTCAACATTTATTCACATTTTTTTTTATATTATTACTTTATCTAATCTCTATTAATCTCTATACATATATAACAATCTAATAATCTCTATTAATATTAATCCATATGATTTATTCTATCTATTTAATTTTTATACAAATCTATTAACATCCTCCTCTCAAAGTTAATTATTGAATCGCGTGGTGGCAGGATGAGGAGCAGATTAACAGCACTCAGACTTTTTCTGAAGCACATTGAAGCATATATATTTCGATAAATTTACAAGCCATTAAGGCCGGGCCAACCACAATACGACCTCGTCACCATCGGCACATAACCGACTGCATTGGTTGAGAGTTTCGGCTAGAATCCAGTACAAATTATGCCTCTTAGCTTATAAGGCACTCAACGAAACTGCACCGGGCTATCTGACAGAACTTATCAAGCCTTCAGAAATAAGCGCGCGTGGAGAGACACTCAGATCAGCTAGAACAAATAGAAGCACCCTGCAGTTGACGGGAAGTAGTCCTAGCACGGTCTTGGTAATCAGGCTTTCAGCTACGTGGCACCAATGGCTTGGAACTCGCTACCGGAAAGCATAAGAGAGCTTAAAGCGGAGGCATCCTTCAGAAGCAGACTCAAGACCCACCTTTTTACTCAGAGAGGCAAAGAAGCGCTTTTGGAATGACCATTCGGTCATAAAAGAGCGCTATACACATACTAATATAATAATAATAATAACTGAATAGGCACCCGGCGCCGTGGTCGGTGACACCCAGCGCCACAAGTGGTGATCTATGTAACTAACGTCACACCCGTGACCGGACTTGTGCAAAATGCCAATATGGAGACACATTCATGTACGACAAGCGAACAGAAATAAGGGACGAAAGACTGCATATCGAGGTTTTCGGTACCAGTTAGCAAAGGCTATATCATGCTGATGTCAATATATAGAATGTACTCGGCAGAGATCCGGGAGGCATAGCTGACATTGCACATTTTTTTACGTAAACACATACAGGAGAATACCGTCAGATGCTGATAGTGATGCAGAAATCACATATGTGGATTCTACGTCGCTTCTATGTTACTAAATATCCCTAAGCGCTGCATGTGTGTTGATGTGCCAACGTCATATGAACCCGACATTTACGCATGATCCATTTATAACATTCATCAGTCGGCTGGCATAGCTCAGTGGTTAAAGCGTCTGCATGCATAATCGTAGATCGTGGGTTCGATCCGCGAAGGAGATAAAAAAAACGTTTTCTAAGCTCTGTAAATTCCCCCGGTTGATGTGAATTTGATACCTGACCAATAAAATGACAATCATAGCTTATTAATTAAAATTGGTGGTAGACGAAAGTCTTCCCGTGAAGACCCACCGATCATAGTTGAATTTCTGTAATAATAAGGATGGTGCATGTCGGGCTGTAGCGTATGACGTTGGCGGATCAAGCTTAGCCATATGTATAATGTTAAAGGTCATATAATCCACAAATGAAACTTTAGAATAACTATCACCATCCGTCTGTATTTTCCTGTATGTGTTTACATAAAAAAAACATCTCCGGTATGCAGAGATATTCCTTGACTTAAGGTAACCAAATTAATACCCGTTTGCACAGACGTTTCCTAAGATTTAAGGTGTCGAGAGTTAAGGCTTCCTCACTTACATCATTCTAAAAGAAAGTGCCTATATGTATAGATTATAGCCCGACATTCAAACATCATTATTATTATTACATGAATTTACTATGAATAAGTGGTGTTCACGGTTTGACTTTCGTATACGACCAATTTCAATCAATACGCTATGACTGTCATTTTACGCGTGAGGGATCAAATTCACTCTAACCGGGAATGCAATGCGTCTGATAGAGATTTGTGGCGGTAGTTCGTGACGTTCATATGCTCCAGTTAGGAGAACGAATATGGAATGTCGGCGATGAATTTCATGTATGAATTTGCCATTCTCACGAGAAAAGAAAAAAATCGACCGTAATACGTTTTTATGTCGTTTTTAGACTAGTTAGCATTATTTTTTTTCAGTGAATACATGAATACATTAATTCGTCGTTGGATCAAATTACAAACTCGAATTTCTATACTTTTAATTAAGTTTCAGCCTCGTAGTCAAATATAATTGGTGTGAATTGTTTTCTAACCTATAACTATATTTTTTAATGTAATCGCATGCAGGAGAACACAGCCGGTCAAGACCAGTGCACTCTATGACGCTCAGCCAGGGAGGCTGGACGCAGAAAACGTGTGTTGTGTTCGTGTTTGTATGTGGGTTGGGGAGATTGCAAGTGTATATTTATTTATCTGCTTCTTGAAGAGATCCAGATTGTGGGAAGGAGGAAACACAGACTCTGGAAGAGCATTCCAAAGCTTACCGGTGGCATTAAGGAAGGACTTTGGAAACTGCCAGTTCTTGGTTGACACACATTGAGTGGCCTGGATGCGGAAGGCAGAGGATCTAAAATGATGGAGACTTATGCGGGAGGCTTACGTTCAACAGTGGACAAATACAGGCTGTTGATGATGATGATGATAATATTAAATTTTGTTACAATTAAAGTTTTTGAAAAATATTGACTTTCGAATACTGGAGAGACCACGTCATGAACCATGAGGTTCTCAGCATAATCAAGGAAGACAGGCACCTAGTAAGAACCATCTTCAGATAGGCGATCGGTCACATCATGCGCCACGATGGTCTTCTTCACGACATTGCGGAAGTGATGGTCGAGGGTAGAAACTGCAGAGGGTGACAGAGACGGGAGTATTTGCAGCAAGTGTTCGAGGACATGAGTTGCAGCTCTTGTGCTGAGCTAGAGGCTTGCAGAAGATCAAGAAGAGTGGAGATGCAAACCAATCCACCGGATTGATACTACGAAGAAGATCGACTTTCATTTAACTTGATACATTTAACTTTAAATGATTGTACATGATTCGGACCCTATCAGGTCTATGCTGAGCAATAGCTTTACTCTAAATATATCAATGCTTTTAAGTTCAAGCAAGTTATGGATTTACGAACTAGAACGGGTAAATTATTAAAATTATATATTGCTGTAATTTACCTAGGATTGAGCCGCCCCTTAGGACAAAACTAAATTATAATAAATGTCACCGGTAAGCCCTACAATGCTATTTCAACATGTTTATACAATATAGATATCTTCAAAAAATGGATCAATATACACTTGTAATCTCCCCATCTCACACACAAACACAAAACACTTTTCCCGCATGCAGTGTCTAGTCGCCCTGGCTGCACGTCAAAGAGTGCACTGATCTCGACCGGTTGTGCTCTCGCGCGTGCGTTTCCATAAAAGAAAAAATCAAAATTTCGGAATTTCTTCGGAAAGATCTCAGTTACAAATAATAACAGTGAGTTTCTGATAAATGTGTCACGATAGAAGTAGACGATCACCTGGGATGGCAGAACAAAAAGAGAAGTCAACAGTCGAATATATCAAGCGAGGCTAGCTTTCAATAAAAAAGCCAAAATTCTTGAGTCAAAGAATATTTCTTTAGGGCTCCGCAAGCAACTTGCCAAAACACTTGTTTGGAGCATCTTAATGTACGGCTGTGAGACATGGTGCTTATCTGAAAGTGATAAAAAAAGACTAGAGGCCTTTGAGATGTGGTCGTACAGAAGAATTCTCGGAATTTCCTGGAGAGACCACGTCACGAACAATGAGGTTCTTAGAATAATCAAGGAAGATAGGCACCTAGTAAGAACCATCTCTGAGAGGCAATCACATCATGCGCCACGATGGTCTTCTTCACGATATTGTGGAGGGGATGGTTGGGGGTAGAAACTGTAGAGGGCGCCCTAGACGGGAGTATTTGCAGCATATATTCGAGAACATGAATTGTAGCGCTTATGCTGAGCTGAAAAGGGTTGCGGAGGACCGAGAGGAATGGAGATCGAGATGCAAGATTCTGTTGCTGCAAACCAATCCAACGGATTGATACTACGAAGAAGAAGAAGTAGACAGACGTACGAGTATATTAACCATAAGACCGATCCGATATGCTCCATGCCTAGGGCGACTTATGGTGTGAAGTTACACAAGCATTGTGTCAAGGTTACGGGGACGGGTAACGAGGTCAACAGAAAAAAACTAGGTAACTTCCTATTACAATGATTTCGAGTGCAGTTGATTTTTTTGTAAAGTTTAACGCTCTTTAGCGCGAAAGCCGCTAATCTGACGACAAAACTTTTTAGAAGTAAATTGTAGAAAAATTTATAGTGAATCTTTTTCTTCTTTCAAAACTTTTAAACACAATATTAATTATTGATAAATTTACTATAATTTATGTTTACAAAGTTTTATTGTTAGATGAATAGTTAAGGAGCTAAAGAACGATAAAGTTTTATAACACTACATTCGAGATCACACTATAAGTGAAAATTACCTGATTTTCTGTACATAATTGAATTTTTGAATTATTGTCGATAATGTATTCAGCAATAATACAAAAACAATGTTGATTTAATACTTCATTACCCAATTAATCACATTTTTAGATGAAATTTAGATTTAATATTTTTTAAATACATTACAACATTAAAAAAAGATTTGTCATTTCAATACTACGAGATAAAATTAAAATAAGGTGAATGACGCTCAGTTCTATCTTGTCCAAAGATGTTTCTACGACCTTTAAGACAAGTGCCCGGGACATAAAGAGAAAGCGCTTTTTTTATGTAAACACATACAGGAGAATACCGACCGATGGTGTTGCGCTGTAGTCTTCGAGAAATATCATGGGTTATTTTTTAATCGGAATATTTAAAGAAGTCGGATGACTAGGCAGACGCTCCCAAAGCCTGTACCATTTGGTACTAAGGGCGACTCAACCGAACCAACGAAATTGAGTATGCACTAACAGTAACCAATTTAAATTTTGGTCAATTTTGTCGAACTAACATTACGTGTGTGTTCTAAGGATTGCAAGTTCGATGTTAGTGTGCAATTATTTATTAAACAAAGTGTCTTTTGTTGTACCAAGTCCATATAATTATACAGGGAGCGGCAAAAAGATCTGGCGGTTTGATTACTTGAGATTACAGAAAACCGTCAGATCTTTTCTAAAAAAGATTATAATATTAAAAAATATTTTTAAATACCCACATATAAAACATTATCCATAAATTTATATATAAAAATAAATAAAATCGATTATTTGACACTAAATGATTTAGCAAAATTATCACTTTTATCCACTTATCTATTATATCACGTCACTTTGCACTAATCGAATCAAAAACTTATCATTAAAAAACTAAATAAATTATTTAAAATGTTTTAAAAAATTGCTTAGATTGCTATAGAGGCAACTAGTAGAGAACACGGAACAAAACGGTAAAAATATATGTATAGAATAGTATCACAGTCTCTTAGAATAATGCGAATAATGATAATTTACAGTTTTGTAGTGAAATATGTATTAAATCTAATACAACGAAGCAATGCTCATCGGGCTGACACGCATGCTTCAAGAAAAAATGTGATTGGGTAAACGAAACAGTTGGTGGATACATACCGATTTTTAATGTAATAATAATGAAATTTATTTATTTAGCCACTAGTGCCATGATCAAAATTTAACATACAATAATTCCAAGCAAATACAGAAAAAAATCAAAATTTAAATTAAACAGAATAGAAAGAAAATATAAATCGGCATGTTCAGATACACCATATTATTATAATTGTACTACTCGGTAAGTGGAGCACCGGATCCCCTCTGGGTGGCCACGTGAAGGCGCATCCAGTGCCCCTCCAGCCGTGAGTCCCACCTACGCCCAAACAGCGGCCATTGCGTTGGGTCTGCCGCGAACGCTCGCCCACAGAGAAGCGCAATACTTCCTTATTATGGCATAGAAGCCATTCACTCGCCCTCCGTCAACATGCCTGAGGCGCTGCAGTATCAAGGCAGACCCAACGACATTCGGAAGGCGTTGTTATACTGCACCCAAGCCAAAGGTCGTGGGTTAGATCCCCGACGGATATTAAAAAAAAATATTTTTAATCGATTTCTGAGCTCTGAAATACCCTAGTTGGTGTGAATTTGATCCCTCACCCGTAAAATGTCAGTCATAGTATATTAATTAAAATTGGTGGTAGACGAAATTCCCCCCGTAAGGACCACCCATTCATAGTAAATTCCTGTAAATAATAAGGATGATGCGTGAATCTCGGGCTGTAGTCTATGACGTTGGAGGATCAACACTCCACATGCAGAACTTAGCCATATGTACCATGGTAAGCGTCATAGAATTCCACAGATGAGACTTCAGAATTACTATCTATCGGTATTCTCCTGCATAAATTGTCAATTTTTTTCAAAGGCGATCAAATGCTGTGTCGCTTACCCTGCAATCGATAATTTCCTAGTAATATAATCGATACATAAGGTGTACTTCACAATACACACCCACTTCTTAAGATAAGTAATAAAAATATGTATAAACATGTATGTCCTAATCGATGATAAAATCAAATATATAGTTTAGTTTTTACAGTATAAAATTTCAAGTGTTTGAACGTAGCATTTATTTCTATGTAGGCGGATTATAGAAGATATCAGCATGATATAGCTCTTTTAAACTGATGCCGAAAAGCCTCGAAAAACGATATTTTGTCTCTTATTTTTGTTCGCTTGCCTGACATGCACATCTAATAATGTTAGTTTTAATTTTATATAAAATTACACGGAATTTGCATACGCCATTTTAATTGTTTTGACAGTTGCTCCATTTGATGTTGGTTCAACTGTCAACTTTAATTTGATTTTTTGCCGTGATTGCCTTGACGGCGCTGCATGTCACAGTGTTCCGGCAGTCGTCAGTTAACTCTCGTCCGGCCGGCGAAATTAAAAACCAAAAAAAACGAATTGTGCTTCAAAAACAAGTTATTTGCTTTGAAATCTGCTCCTGCATCCTTCCTCCACGCGGCCACGTGACGAACCATTAATTACAACGAATTTACATTTTTAAACTCACTACTAAATAGAAAAATCATCATCACTGGTCTACCCAGCTAATGACTGCACTTATAACAACAGATTAAACTAATTTAATTTATTTTCTGCCTCTAGTTGCCCCTGTGGCAACCCCTTCCAGACCTCAGAGCACATTCTCTGGGATTGCCTGTTCCTCTTGTTAGAAAAGGAGACCTTTTCGATGCAATTCGAACAAAGTGCCTCGGCCCTATTGGGCACGCAGACTTAGTGGCCACTAAAAAAAAATCCACGCTTTTACCATTTTCGCTCGTATTTTCGTCTCAAAGTCATAAAAAGGTAAGGGGCATTTGTTGTAATAGTATAATATATCTAAATTTATAATCATTTCAAAGTGATAACCAAACAGTAGCATTTTACATAGGCGTAACTAAGGTGGGGGGCAACACAAAGGGCGTTTAATACTTTTTAATAAAAACACAACAATTGTATAAAATATGTACAAGTTTGGAAAACAATCGGCGGGTATGACTTAGTGGTATGGCATTTGCTTACCATGTCAAAATATGTGGGTTCAATCCCCGATGATGAAAAACAAAAACAATTTTATTACTTTTATAAATATTGGTTGGTGTGAATGTGATTCCTATGTAAAATGCCAGTCATGTATTAATTAAAATTGTTGTCATACGAAAGTCGTCTCATGAAAACCACCCATTCATAGTAAATTACTAAAATAAATGGATGGAAGAAAAATGGAAATGGAGATATATTTACAAAATGCCAATACCAAAATTGGTTTCTAAAATTTCGATCAGGCAATATTTCATGTTGAAGACACACCACGCTCTGAAAGGCATGTCGAAGCCGAAGGCATTAATTGATGCGAGTAACAACTCGTTACATCGCCGAAAGATTTCATTTGCCGAAATTAACACGTTCATGACCATTTGTAACAAATAGGTTCACATCAACTCGATATAACCCTTGCACGATGGTGCCGAAAAGCCTCGATACGCGATATTTCGTCTCTTACTTTAGTTACGCATATATAAAAATGTTATTGTATTAAGAAATGGCGCTGCGTCGCCAATTTGTTTGTTGTGACATATCGCTACCTATCACGGGGCGCTACACGTCACGCCATTAGTTCTGTAATAAGGCACTATGTTAATTTCGGCGCTGTGCTGTCACAGCTGCCAGAGTCTGCCTGTGACCTGAAAGTATCACATAAAGTTTTGTCCCAGACAGATGACCGAAGTTTGTCAATCAATAGTCTTAAATACATTACAATGTGCTTCTTGAAAAGTTATTTGATTGGAGACATGCTTTCCATCATTTCACCACGCGTTCCGATGACAATCCCGGCAACGTGCGGTCGCCTTTGAGTAAAGGGGATGTCAAGGTTAAAAATTTAACTTATTTTTTCTACGTTTAAAACGAAATTAATTTCCGAGCACCGTAATATTATTTAAATAAGTTGCGACACTGGTTTTTGTGCGCCTATTATCAAGATAGTGATAATATTCTGTAACTATTACATAGGAGTAAAAGTAATATTTTACACTTACTTTGTAAGTGTCGAGTATTTACTTTACATACTAAACTTACTCACTTTACAAATATGAGTAAAGTAGGGTATGAACTTTGACGGGCCGCTTAGTCCAGCATCTATTTTTTACATTTTTATAGTTTTGGTGCATTTAAAAGTTTGGATTTCGGAGCATTTAACCCATTCATTACGGCTCGGTGTGAATGCAAATTATACTGTCAATTATAAAACTAGTATTTGAACCCGAAATGTACTTATCTGGTCTATTTTCATAAATCACATTGGTTCTTGTATCCTTTAGCTATCAGATGATGCATAAAAAACTATTGTAAGAAAGTAGCAATACGATATATTACGTCAAACGATGTCAACGGTCGGGGAATCTTATGAATGCATATGCCGACAACCGACGCGAAAGGGTTAAGCGTGGATTTTAGCGTTTAAGAGCATTTAAAGCTGATTTAACATCGATTTAATATATTTTTAGGATCTATTTTAATAAGATGCAAATAATTAATGACTCCAATACATTTTTTAAATTTATTTATAATACTAACATAATATATGTTTAAGGAAAATAATCTTAAAATAGAGCAAGGAATTCAGGAATAGTCTTAGTTACATCTACAAAGTTCACAGAAAAAATGAGGAAAAACCTACACAGCAATAATCGAATTTAATTGACTTGACTGATTATATCCAGGTCACTCCCGCTATTATTCTTATGTCCTCAGTCCACCTTGCAGGTCGGCCAATGCCGACTCCAATTCTTTTCTTCCCCATCGACCGTCGTCTCTTCGACAGACATGTCCTGCCCATTGCCACTTGAGTGTGCCTATTCGTTGGGTAGCATCCACTACTTGAGTTCTTCTGCGTATTTCCTCGTTTCGGATTCTATCTTTTAGCGACACTCCGAGCATGGATCTCTCCATAGCACGCTGGGTGACTTTTATTTTATGGGTAAGACTTGCTGTCAGATTCCACGTCTCTGCGCCATAAGTTAATACAGGGAGGACGCATTGGTTAAGCGCCTTAGTTTTAAGGCATTGCGGAATTTTCGCTTTAAAAATGTACTTTAGTTTTCCAAATGCTGCCCATCCCAGTTGTATGCGCCTGTCGATTTCTTTTGAGAAGTTATTTCGCCCTAGATGTATTACTTGTCCCAGATAGGTATAGTCGTTTACAACCTCTATTTCTGTTCCTCCAATGGAAATAGGATCAAAGGTCTGTGAAATATGACTATTAATCATGGCTTTTGTTTTATCCATGTTCATTTTCAGACCAATTTTGTTCGACGCTTCATTGAGGTCGTAGAGCATGTCTTGGAGCTTGTTAGGTGATTCGGCTATTAGCACTATGTCATCTGCAAATCGGAGGTGAGAAATGTACTCTCCGTTAATATTTATTCCACATTTTGTCCAGGATAGCAGTTTAAAACTATCTTCTAGGGCGTTTGTGAAGAGTTTTGGAGATATAACATCTCCTTGTCTAACACCTTTGTTTATAGAAATATTGTTAGTGCTATCATGGAGCTGGACCATCATTGTTGCAGATTTGTAAAGAGATTTTATTATCTCTATATACCGATAGTCTATTTTGCAGCGTTGTAGTGAATTTAGCACTGCCCAAGTCTCGATTGAGTGAAATGCCTTTTCATAGTCTACAAAGGCGAGGCAGAGTGGCTGATTATATTCTTCGGTTTTCTGAATGATTTGTCTTAGCGTGTGGATATGATCAATTGTACTAAAGCCTTTCCTAAACCCAGCTTGCTCTCGAGGTTGAAATTCATCAAATCGACCCGTCAGCCTGTTTGTTAAAATTCTGGAGAATACTTTATACACATGGGAAAGAAGGGAAATGGGTCGGTAGTTTTTGAGCAGTGATTTATCCCCTTTTTTGTGGAACAATATCACGCTTGTCGATGTATAATGGTAGATGACATAAATGAGTGACGGCAGTTTGTGTCGAATATATGCTTCGGTCACGCCACGAAAAAAAAAAGAAAAAAAAATGATATTTGACTTATAGACGTTTCCTAAGAATAAATATAAGTAGCATGTACGAACTGAGTAGCGGCTATTTGTGGTGGGTATATGTTCCAGATATGCAACTAAATGTGTAATTTTGTAAAGAGTCGATATAAGTAGAATGTAACCACGTACGCATTCATTGAGTGTGATTCCATCTCACCTGATCTTTTCACATTCCAAGTGCCCTACCCATCCATGAGACTGGTTATGACAAACCAGCGGCGCGCGTGCGCCGTCTAAACCAAAGAAAAATATTCAAAAATATATATCTGAGGAAGAGGAATGACCACGTCACGAACAATGAGGTTCTCAACAAAAAATGAATGTGAAACGAATCAACAATTAACCCATAAAATTAAAACCTAACCAATTATTAATTACGATTCATTATTTCCTTTTTTTAAAATATGTAAACACATACAGGAGAAAACCGACAGATGGTGATAGTAATTCTTAAGTCTCATCTGAGTAATTCTATGACGCTTACCATGGTGCATGTGTTGAGTGTTGATTCGCCAACATCATAGACTACAGTCCGAGATTCGCGCATCACCTTTATTATTACAGGAATTTAATATGAATCGCGGGTCGACTTTCGTCTACCACCAATTTTAAATTATAGGCTATGACTGGCATTTTACGTGCGAGGGATCAAATTCACACCAACCGGGGATATTTTAGAGCTCAGAAATCGCTTAAATATACTTTTTTTTTTAATCTCCGTCAGAGATCGAACCCACGACCTTTGGCTTGCAAAGCAAACGCTTTGACCATTGAGCTACACCCGCCGGCAGATGTTTAAAAGCAATTGATTTCCTTCTTGACTCTAAAGAATGGAAAGAAAGCATCCCTAGAATATAAAGTGTTGGATAGTGATAAATCAAATTCACACCAATTATCTGTATAAAGCTCAGTAATCGATGAATTAATTTTTATCTCCGTCGGGGATCAAACCCACGACCTTCGGCACTAAGTTTTTTTTTTAATAGCTAAATCTTACATATAAGTCATAATTATTCGTCAAACCATGCCGAAGAATAAATCGAAATATATCTTTATTTGTATTATAAACAAATAATAAAAAAAATACGATTAAAAGGTTCGGTACGGCCGTTCTAGACGGCTGACTAAAATGGCCGAGAGAAGTAATAACAGGTATTAATAATTGCTAATAAAAAAATGAACTTAGCCAAGTGCAACGCCATCTGTTTGATTAAGCATAATGAGCGCTCATCAGTGTTAACACCGTGTTGAGTAACAAGCACAACATATGTATTGATATTATTGATATTTGATACATATTAACACTAAGCAAACAATGCAAAAAGGACGCAAGAACACGCGACACAAGATTTGACAACGCAAGGGTCAAACTTCACATCAATTTTAATTTTAATTTATTTAATTTATTTAATTTAATTCATTTAATTCATTTAATGCATTTAATAATTAATTAAATAAATAAAACTAATTAATTACATTAATTAAATTAATTGAATTAATTGAATTAATTAAAGTAATTAAATTAATTAACTTAATTAAATGATTTACTTAATTGAATTAATTCATTGAATTCATTTAATTTATTTATCTATTTTATTTATTTTATCTATTTTATTTATTTTATCTATTTTATTTATTTTATGTATTTTATTTATTTTATCTATTTTATTTTATTGTTTTTAAAAATTTGATTAATTTTATTTGTTTTATTTTATTTATTTCATTTTTATAATTGTTTATTTCATTTATTTTATTTTTGTGTATTTTATTTGATCTATTTCATTTGTCTTAAATTTTATTTATTCAATCTATTTATTATAATTTTATTTTATTATTTTATTTATTTTGATATTGTGGCTTTTGGGTTTAGCCGTGTGTGGCGAATTACATCCCAAAAGCCACAATATCAAATCTAGCCGTGAAAATCTAAGAAGTTATTTATTTATTTAATTTTATTTATTTACTTTATTTATTTAGACCGTTGGCCGACTCCCTGCAAGATAGACTAATAACATCGGAAGAATAATAGCTTGAGTAGCTTGGATGCGGAAGATCGAGAAGAGTGGAGACTCATGTGAGAAAACTACGTTCAACAGTGGACGGACAGGCTGATGATAATAAAGTAAAATACTGAAAAGTCAACAGGCACTGCAATATAATATAATGAGCACGGATATACCTATCCGGAACGTGAAACATAAAGCAAGCTGAAAGTAATGATAAAATGTAAGTCGGAATTGGAAATTAATAATGTAAGCGGTTCTAGATATCGCTACAGTCGCATTCCTTAGTATAAGAAGTAGCAAACTTGCATAAAATTATTTAGTAGCGTTCGGTATAAAAAAAATGTATAGACGATGTCAAAAGAAAACACGGTCAATAAAAAAAAACCGTATAGATTGTTTTTTCTACTGGCGGCCACTTGACGAACCCGCGACTTGGGGGATGTCAATACAAGTGTGCAAAAATCAGCTTCTAAGTTATTGGCATCATCATGATGTATTCCTTGCTGACTGTTACCGAAAACCTCGATGTACAATCATTCGTCTCTTTTTCCTAGTCGCTTGTGGTGCATTTATGTGCGCCGTGTTGTCATTTTGGACGGGTCCGCTAACGGGTGTGGTAGCTATAAACGCCACCGCCCGAGTGCGGAGATCGGTAGTCGGTCACCACCCTTTAGCGAGACAAGGTCGCGTTACGGCCAGCGGTATGTTTCCGCTTGGCCGGAAGCTTGTAAAGTTTTAACGTAAATATAATCAATGTGCTTCTAAAAGAAAGTCTTTGTTTGCTGAGCTGCTCCTCATCCTGCCGCTACGCGACGGAGTAACACCTTTTTTTGAGAGAGAGGAGGATGTTTTTATTTTTTTCGGTTATTAGCCCTTTTTTGGTCTTCGCTGACCATACTGTAATACATATCGAGAATTTTTCACCTGATTATATTAATATTTGTATGCAGTAGGATGATTTTTTAGTCTTGTTTCTCATTGGGCGTTGTTCCCATCCTCTGGAGTTCGTTGCTCTCGAAAGCTCGGTGCCATCGCCGCAGAAGCGGATTTCTTCAAAATACAATTGACACACTTTTTAATTTATTACCGACATTAATTGTGCCGGAAAGTATTCTGCCGGAGAATACCACAGAGAGTGTAACAAGCTGAACAGCATTCAGCGACGCCAACTAGGAGATACTTGATACTTGGTACAATTACGCGATCCAGATTGTAGAAAGGAGGAAACACAGACGCTGGAAGAGCATTTCATAGCTTACCGGTGGCATTAAGGAAATAACTTTGGAAACTGACAGTTCATGGTCGACACACATTAACCGTGTATGGATGTTCGGCAAGTGTAAGACGAGTTTGGCGGTTGTGTACAGGATCCATAGCAGTCTTCTTGGTATATAAAGGACTTTAAATATCACTTGCCGTCCAAGATTCCCCGATCGTTGACATCGGTTGACGTGATATATTGTTTTGCTACTTTCAGTACTCATTGTGGCATATACGGTAGTAAATTGGAAGTGCAGTCATTTCCTTTATCAACCTACATGTATTCTTTAAAGGAATCTATTAAGCATGTAAATACAAAATAAATCGTTAGATTTCGTCACACGAGCGATTTTTCTGTAAACCACACGTGTCAATGCCACCGCATGTATGGAGTTACATAATGAACGTGTGTTAAATAAAATAGTTTTTAATGCATCATCTGATAGCTAGTATGAAAAATAGGTCAGATATGTACATTTATGCTTCAAATCTAGTTTTAAGCAAAAAAAATGGTTTGAAAAATTCACGCCGTATTGACAGTATAATTTGTATTCCACCGAGCCGTAACGAAAGGGTTAATTTTTATCCACTTTCTCCACAAAGAAAACTGCAATGAATTATGTATCTTTCAATAGCTTCTCTCTACTAAAAGCAAGCTCCATCAACATTCTTGGAGTATCAATCTCGAATAATGTCAAATATTACGAGTCAATTATAAATGAAGCCGGTCTCTCTTCCAAAAAGCTAAGGTGTATTATATAATAGATCACGTCGGTATTTCAACGATAAACAACTTCTTCTATATAAAGGACAAATCCGACCTATCCTTGAATACGGCAGTCACCTTTGGGTTGAAGCCCCAAAAATACCTTCTAATTTTTTTTTAAATCGTACTAAGTGGTTGGCCCCTTAATATACAAATACTATTTTATTTTTATTTTATTTTATTTTATTTTATTAACGGCCTAGGCCAATACATACGGTTTTAAAATAGAAAATACAATAAATGAAATGGTAAAACAGAACAATATAATAGCTAAGACATTTAGATAAAACATGAACATGAGTAAAAAAAAAACAGATCTAGCACATTAGTAGAGGGATCTGCGAAATGCTGGAAGGTCCACCCCGAAAAAGTCCAAGTCACTAGAGGAGTTAACCAGTCTACACATTCTTAACATAGGAGAATAGAAACCGTAGTTGGTTTTGGATGTCCTTACATGCAGCAGGTCACTGCCTCTAGTGAACCGGGAGGGAACATTGAACGTAATTTCCTGCAATAATGTCGAGTCATCGATTATGGAGTTCATAATTTTGAAAATAAACAGCAAGTCGGTCACTGTTCTACGTCTCTCCAATGTAGATACATTAAGTCGCCTCTCTATATATCTTCATAGGAATTAATTAACTATTGAACTTAATCTGAAATTGACACTCTATTCTTGAGTACTGTCAGTTAGACTAGGAGTAATTGTAATCTGCCGTCATTACAGAGATCTTAGATGCTAATTTGTATCGTCTCTGTGTATTCTGTATCATAGTCGGCAATATATTCTCACATGGCTACCAGAGTTCATTGCTCTTGGAAAGCAGAGCTACACCACCGCGTGAACCAACAATTCTTTAAAACTTCATATAATTGACGTACATTAAACAAGTATAATAATATTTTTAACCGGATTTCTGATCACTCAGGTAAGTACTGCCATCACCGAATACCACGTAATACGAAGCAGATTTAAATTAGTTTTTTTTTTAAAGAAATTGTTTTAGTTTTTTAGAATATATTTTAAAACTTGGCGGCATATACCTTGAATGTTTTAACTTCTATGTTCCAGATAAGTACAGCAGTGCTCGTAGCCTTCGATTGTTTTTTTTTATCCCAGTTGATGCTTGTGGAGCTTCAATCACTCAATTTGGTACAACGGCAATGGCGCTCCTAAATGGCCTACCAGCACACCTCGATCCTTTTCTTACATCCTTTACCTCTTTTGTCGATGGTATTTTTCTCCTAGATCTCTATGATCTTTGATACGTGTCAACTTCTTCTTTTATGTTATTTTTATATTTTATTATCTTTTGTATGTCTTGTATAATTATGTATGCTCTGTTTCTTATAATTTTGTATCATGGAACTTCGGTTCTTCCAGTAATTTTTTATGTAAACACATATAGGAGAATACCGTGAGATGGTGATAGTGATGCTGAAGTCTCATCTGTGGATTCTATGACGCTTATCATGCTGTATATACCCAACTAAGCGCTGCATGTGGAGTGTGAATCCGCCAACATCTTATGCTCGACATTTATGTATCATCCTTAATATTACAAATATTTAGTATGAGTAGGTGGTCTTCCCGGAACGATTTTCGTCTGCCACCAATTTTTATCATTAAGCTATGACTGGCATTTTACGGGTGAGGTATCAAATTCACAGCAACTGGGGGTATTTTTGAATTCAGTAATCGATTCTACATAAGATTATGTCTACATAAAAAATAAATAAAAAAATATAGAAGATAGCTTGAAATATACTTTTTAACAAAATAGAGTTGCTTAGATTTACATGGTCAGTTAATTGGTAATGTAGCGATAATATGTCAGTAGCTAGTTGTCGGATCATACGTACACAGTTAACACAAATATTGTGCAATGTCGTTCGTGTGTGATTCACGTGACTTGCGCAAAAGCAAAAGGGCGTCGGCAAACACGATGGTTTGACGAATAATGATGACTTAATTTTTCATGTAGAAACGTACAGGAGAATACCGACAGATGGTGATAGTAATTCTGAAGTCTCGTCTGCGGAATTATATGACGCTTACCATGGTCCATATGGCTAAACGCTGCATGTGGAGTGTTGATCCGCCAACGTCATAGACTGCAGCCCGAGATTCACGCATCATCCTTGTTATTACAGGAATTTACTTTGAATGGGTGGTCTTTACGGGACGACTTTTATCCGGCACCAATTTTGATTGTTAGGCTATGACTGGCATTTTACGGGTGATTGATTAAATTCACACCAACGAGAGGTATTTTAGAGCTCAGAAATCGATTATAAAACTTTTTTATTTTTAATCTTTGACGGGGATCGGACCCACGGCCTTTGGCTTGCAAAGCAAACGCTTTGACCATTGAGCCAACCCGCCGGCAAAATTAATATTAATAAAATTAAAAGTAATTTTAAAATTAAAAAAAAAACTTCGTTTTATTTAAATTAATATTTTTTATTTCCCGAGTAACATAACAAAACAATGTGCCGTCTATACAGCGCCTGTACCGTCCCCATCGTTCTTTACGGTTGTGAATCTTGGTATCACACAAGCAGCCAATGCAGCCAAATAATGTGTTTCGAAAAGAGATGTCTGCGTAGAATAATGGCAGTGCGATGGTTTGACTTCGTGAGGAATGACGAGCTGAGAGAGCAGACGAGGCAGCCTACTATACAGTACGTCAAGAGACGAAGCTGGGACACTTTTTACGAATCCCGCAAAATAATATTTACTACTGCGACCTTTTCTTCCAGCCCCGAGCTCTCGCCGTCCTCGAAGGCCGTCGGGAATTATATACAAAATGCACTCGGCATAGCTACGGGAGGCGGAGCTGACATTGAATGAGGCAAAGACCAAGGCAGCTGACAGAGCTTTGCGGCGGCGGCTCGTGAATACCATATATTGCAGTTGGCGGAGCTGACATTGACAAATGAATATGATTACATAAAATGATCTGTATATTGTCAGCTTTTCGAATCGCACGTCCACCGTTTCTTTTTTCTAAATAGTTGTAAAAATAATGTTAAAATATGAAATTTTCATTTTGTTGTATTCAAAGGAATAGTGATGATTCACGGAATTTCATTGTAATCCTCTACCACTAGTTTAATGTTCGTTCGAGCGTGAGATTGATGACCTCACCCGTAAAATATGCCTGTCTTGGCATATCAATTACAATAAGTGGTACACAGTTCACTTTGTCGCACTAAAAACACCTTTTATTATATGTAAATCGTTTTATAGTAAGCACCGTTTAGCTATCACAGCGAGCGACATATATAATATTTATTTTTAAAATCCTTCCGGGATCGAAGCTATGACCTTCGTTACTGTAAGAATACGCTTTACTACTAAGCCACACCCGCCGGCAAAACCTCATATTAGAGCAATAATGACAGACAAAAACGCGCTTTGCAAATGTAAATTCCACTCAGTTCTGTCAGTTGCCATTGTCCATGTCTTATCCGAACACATCTCTGCACCCAAAGGTCCGTCTGGAAACATATTGTTCTCAACAACATTCAAAGCAAGAATTCAGGATCATTTAGATAAGGCAGCTATAGTACCTGAGCCATATATTGGGTGATTTGTTTTTAACCTTTCCTTCTCTGTGATGAGTATCTTCTACACATTGCTTCTAATAACCATCAATATTTCTATAAATATAATAAATAAAAGGTTACGGTTTTGGATATTCCTCCGTAATATATTTACGCATTGATATAAAAAATAATATTAATAATAATCACAATTTATCGGGTACATCGGAGATATTTTGTGAACATCGGAAACAAATTCGCGCTGTGAGTGCCTTGACCTTGGGTCTCGACGATGTGCGGGTGGCGCGACACTTTATTCGCATCATACTTCACTGTGAAGGAAGAGGGAAGAGAGTGGGAGTGGGACACTCCGGCAACTACTACGACTAGCGGCAGTAGCTCTCGAGCTTGAAACCAGAGTGGACCTGTGCTCGTTCAGTGAGCGTCGCCAGACGGTTTTTTAATGTTTTCAGCCAATAAATCTAAACCATTTTAATTTTTAACTTCTATAATTAATTGTAATAAATTTAAAATCGCTGATTTTTTATTGTGTACTGACTACCCAACACCGGAACGCGCGTTTTTATTTCAGCACCGTAGAGAAAAGGTTAAGCATTTTTATCAAGAAAAACGAATGATTATCTCGAAGCTTCCGAGACGTGGACCGTTCGGTCCTAAGGGGAGGCAATACGAGGTGACCTATCCAATTTTTATTCCGCGTCTATGTTGCTTCGGCGATCGAACGAGAGCCGTACTTAAAATCACTGAAATAAAGCATGTACATGCTATTAATTATTCGAGACAAACATGTGATACATTAAAAAATCGAATATATATCAATTATTTACGTGAATTCTCAAGAACCACGCTATATTTTTTTTGTATGATTTATTACATTTTAATATGATAATTTTTTCATGGCCTATGCGTCAAATAGAGAACACCTAAATATATAATTTAACACCCATTAAAACATAACCCAGCAATGTAAGCAAGCATTGGTAAGAGACAGACATTCATCTTTTTAAAGCTATATTTGAGATATTTTAAGTATTATTCATCCATTCAGTCTATAGTTCGGTTCGAGACCCGAGTGGTACTTACTAAATAAATAGACTGTCGGTAACTAATAATAATATAAAAGGCTTGTGAATAAATGTTGACTGATTGAATCATAAAAATATTAATATATATACTCTGAACAGATACTACAGAGACATCTGTCCTTATATGATGTTAACAATGGTATAATATATACATCAGGTTTCGCGTATCTGCCCAGGCAGAGAATGGTTTTGAGGATAGCGCAAATTTTTTTTTATCCAAAAACATACAGGAAAATACCGACAGATTATGTGGTAGTAATTCTGAAGTCTCATCTGTGGAATTCTATGACGCTCACCATGGTACATATGGCTAAACGCTGCATGTGGAGTGTTGATCCGCCAACTTCATAGACTACAGCCCGAGATTCACGCATCATCCTTTATTATTAGAGAAATTTACTATGAATGGGCGGTCTTTGCGGGACGACTTTCGTCTACCACCAAATTTAATTAATAGGCTATGACTGGCATTTTACGGGTGATAGATCAAATTCACGCCAACCGGGGGTATGTTGGAGCTCATAAATCGATTGATAATCTTTTTTTTTATGTAATCTCTGTCCGGGATCGAACCCACGCTTGCATAGCAAACGCTTTGACCATTGAGCTATGACCGCCGGCTATGTGTAGAATAGAGCAAAGGTGCAAGGTTCGTGGTTTGAATCCCGCGTCTGCCGATATTTATTCAGAATCAATTGATGCGTATAAAATTTGATGTATTTGTATATTCAATTACTAATAATATTTTAAGTGTTTAAGTTTACGTGTAGGCATCGAATTGTGGCGGCCATATGATAATTTTTTAATAACCTATGCTTCAAAGAGAGTATATCTAAATGTATCCATCAAAACATAACCTAGCAATGTACACTAGCATTGGTAAGAGACAGACATTCATCTTTTTGAATAAATATTTGTCATATCTTAACTATTGTTCTTTACAAATAGGCTTAGATTCGTGGCGGCTATATGATCATATTTTTTATAGCCTATGCGTCAAATACCTAAATGTAATACCTTAAAGAGAATACCTAAGTGTATAGTATAATAGCCATTAAAACATAACCTAGCAATGTACGCTTGTATAGGTAGGTACCAGGCAGGCATTCAACTTTTTAAATCAATATAACAGTCATATTATTTCGATTAATATCAGAAGTATGTTTCATATATTCGTCTCTCTCTGCGATTCGCTCTGTGGAACACGACGCAGTTATACAATACCTCGTTTCCCGATCCGTGGGTTCCCAGATCTAATCCTATTAAATACATCAAATTTTTTGCATTAAAATAACAATAAATACAAACGAAATTTAACTCCATTGCGTTCGTTTAAATTTTTAAAGTAAAACTTTAGTTTTTTTTTATCATTTTCGTTTTGTCAATGTTCGCTATCTCAACTGGAGCATGTGGACACCATTAGCCACAGTCATAAGCCTCTGTTAGTCGCCTTGGTATTCTTCAAAGGCAGAATCAAGAAAAGAAATAAGCAAGTATTATGTTTTTTTTTATGTAAATAAATACAGGAGAATACCGACAGATGGTGATCTTCTTCGTAGTATCAATCCGGTGGATTGATTTGCAGCAACAGAATCTTGCATCTCGTTCTCCAGTCCTCTCGGTCCTCCGCAACCCTCTTCAGCTCAGCACAAGAGCTACAACTCATGTCCTCGAACACTTGCTGCAAATACTCCCCTCTAGGGCGCCCTCTACAGCTTCTACCCTCAACCATCCCCTCCACAATGTCGTGAAGAAGACCATCGTGGCGTATGATGTGACCGATCCATCGGGCTCGCCTCTCTGAGATGGTTCTTACTAGCGGTCTATCTTCCTTGATTAGATGGAGATAGTAATTCTGAATTCTTCTGTGGAATTCTATGACGCTTACCATGGTGTATATGGCTAAACGCTGCACGTGGAGTGTTGATCCGCCAACGTCATAGACAACAGGCCGAGATTCACCCAACATGCTTTATTATTACGGGAATTTACTATTAATGGGTAGTCTTTACGGGACGACTTTCGTCTACCATCAATTTTAATTAATAGGCTATGACTGGAATTTTACGGGTGAGTGATCAAATTCACACCAACCGGGGGTAATTTTAGATATGGATAATTTTAATGAATATATATTTTTTTTTTCTGCTCGCTCAACTGGAGCATATATTGCCGGCGGGTAAGACTCAATGGTCAAAGCGTTTGCTTTGCAAGCCAAAGGTCATTGATTCGATCCCCGACGTACATTAAAAAAAAAGCGATTTTAATCGATTTTTGAGCTGTAAAATACCCCCGGTTGGCGTGAATTTGATCCCTCACCCGTAAAATTCCAGTCATAGCCTGATAATTAAAATTGGCGGTAGATGAAAGTGGTCCCGTGAAAACCACCCATTCATAGTAAATTCCTGTAATAATAAAGGATGATGCGTGAATCTCATTTATTGTTTTAAGTTGGCGTAATTCTGTCCACATTAAACGTTAGCTGGATGCAAAATTTTTTTTTTTCGTCATAGAATTCCACAGATGATAATTTAGAATTACTATCACCATCTGTCGGTATTCTCCTGTATGTGTTTAAACAAAAAAGAATATATATATGGACATCAGTCGCCTTGGCATCCTTCAAGACACACCTATTTACTCAGAGAGACTGAACCGCTTTTGGAATCGCTTAATGAAAACTCTCCCTGTCCCGTCTTGGTTTTGGACACCCAGATAGTGACGCGTTACTGGACGCACGCAAAAAGCTTCTTGTTGGAGAGGGGCTGAAGGCCTTCCCGTTAGATGTCAAATAGACCGCAGTCTTAGGCTGCGAAATTAGTATACTACAGCGAGTCTCGAATTGCCTTCTTTGGTAACACGTTGCTAACCACGAAATACGAGGAAATGTATGAAGAAATGGTAAGGTTGGGAAAATTGATTCTGCAGAATGGTAGACATCAGTTAGGAGTCATTACTTGCGTTGTTCATACACGTATACTAAAATTTCAGATATCATGGCGTACAGGTCACTGAGAACGGTTGCCTGCAGAAGGAGCTCGCTTCCTGTTTTAGTAACGCCGGAGCGTTGCTCAATTCCATGCGCAATATCTGGGACTCACCCAGCTTTACTTGATCAAAACAAAATGCCATCTATGCAGCGTCTGCATCCTCCCCATTCTTCTATACGACTGTGAATTTTCGCATCTCACTAAAAGCGAATGCATCCGAAAAATGGTTTTAGAAAACAGATATTTGCGTAGAATACTGGGAGTACGGTGGTTTGATTTTGTGAGGAATGACGATGAGAGAGAACGGACAAGGCAGCCTTTTACAATACAGTCGGTCAAGAGGCGAAGGTGGGCCTGGTTGAGACACGTATTAAGGAGAGCATTAACTACAGCTCCCTTTCTTCCACGCCTTCATCTGGAACTATACATAGAATGTACTCGCGAGAGGCAGAGCTACCATGGGATGAGGCGAAGACCATGACAGCTGACATAGCTTTGTGGCTACATTTCGTAAATGCCATATGCTCCATTGAGACAGCGGACATGGTAATGATGGTAACCAAAAATACTATAGCTGCCGTATCTTTATGTTCCCGAGAATATTAACCAGAATATTACTTATACGATCATGGGAGTCTCGTACGAGGTTATTGGTGCCACGGTGCTCGATCTCCAGCGGTGTCAAGACCTATCGTTCCCAGACAATACATTCAACGATTCATCGTTAACGACGTGGGGCGAACTGGACGTCCGGTGCACGGGACATTTGGTGCACGAGACAACTGGTGCATTGGATGTCTCGCTAACCTAACCTATTCTAACCTAATGATTTGTCCAGTGATCCTTGTGTCCGTGAACCTAATTCCGTGTCTAATGTCCGTGAACCTAACTAATTGTCCAGTGAACCTAACCTTACCTAAGGATTTGTCCAGTGTCCAGAGATCCATAGGTTTCGTTCACGAAATAACATAGGTAAGGTTAGGTTAGCGAGGCATCCCGTACACCAGACGTCCAGTGCGCCCCAGGTCGTTATCGATGACTTGTTGAACGAAATGAACGAACCATCTCTAGCAGGTGTTAATAAACGACAGGTGAGATTCTATCAGTCGCGACCTCTCCCACTTGCTCATGACTCAGCATGAATGATGGCATAGTCTACTGTGCGATTCCAACCATTATTGACCCTAATTATAACAATCAATTTATCATACATGCAACGAGATTGAATCTGGATATAAACAATCATCATCATCAGCCTGTATCCGTCCACTGTTGAACGTAAGTCTCCCGCATGAGTCTACATCCTCTTCGATCCTCAGCTTTCCGCATCCAGGTCACTCGCGCTATTCTTCTTATGTCGTCAGTCCACCTTGCAGGCGGCCAATGCTTCGTTTGCCAGTTCTTTATTCCATTCGCAATTCCAATACTTTTCTTCCCCATCGACCGTCGTCTCTTCGAGAGATGTATCCTTGCCCATTGCCACTTGAGTGTGCCTATTCGTTGGGTAGCATCCACTACTCGATTTCTTCTGCGTATTTCTTCGTTTCGGATTATATCTTTGAGCGACACTCCGAGCATGGATCTCTCCATAGCGCGCTGGGTGACCTTTATTTTGTGTGTAAGACTTGCTGTTGTGTGACTATGACGTTGCGTATCAACACTCCACATGCAGCGCATATCCATATGCACCATGGTAAGCGTCATAAGATTCCCCAGATAAGACGAAATTACTATCACCATCTATCAGTACTCTCCTCTATTGTTTACATAAAAAAAACGCGGTAAGCAACAGGCGGTAACCCATCTAAGTTTAGGTCTGCGACCAATGTTGCTTAACATCGCTGATCTAACAAGATTCGCTCTTACAGTGTGATATTATCGTTTTTCTATATTCAAGAAAATATAGCACGATCCTTGAGTATATACGAGATTAATCGATTTTAAATTATGTGATGTTTCCCATACGAGCATTCCCCCCAATATAAGTAATAAATAGGTATTACGTACGCAATTTCATTGATGAATTGAAGTTAATATATTTTAGTAAATATATTTTATTTAGTTAATAATTCAGTGATCAAGCTAATATTATCTTCGGTGTACGAATTTCAGCTTCAAAAGTAACAAAAAAATATATTACAATATTACATATCACGTAAATTTATATCACGGAAACAACAAACGAACGAGAATTCTAAAAAAGAAAGTTTCAAAAATTAAATAATTACAATACATACTTATTGAATCGTCTGCGTACAAACTTCTTACAACTGGTTTCTGTATGACGACACTGCATTAGAAACATAATAAAAACCAAGAACATTATTCCAAATCCGGTCATAAAAATACCTAACAATAATGAGAACAATACCTATGGGTACTCAAATGTATAATGGCATCTCAAAACTTCCTCATTTGATAAAAAATACAGTAGTTTTTTGACTGTTTAGAATATCTTTTTGTTATTATTTAACTTGATTAAAACTAGACGTAAAAAATGCGAATGAAGAATTTGGTTAAACGGATCTAAAAGGTCACCAAAATTGCGATGTTTAGGTTTTCTCTTATGGATATAATTTAATTAATTTATTTATTTATTTTCTTTCAGAAACATTAAAAAAAAAACATATTTAATTCATTTCTGAAACAGGATAAAATAACAATTTATAAATAACACAATAATAATACAATCATATAAAAAAAAGTCCCGTAGCCCGCTAAACAGAAGACTCCACGAAATTACTTTGATAAATAAATTCGTGGAGCTCATGTCGAAACTGGGCTTCTCTCAAGTGGAATATATCAATAATACGTTTTATTAGGTTCTCGTACCGTTCTCTACTAAAACACTTTTTTTCTGAATATTTTTAGCATTTTTGCGACATATTTATAGACGTTTAAAAAAACTTTAATAGTAAAAAAATACATACATAGATTTTAATTCCGTTATTAAGAAGGCGATGGATGTATTATAGATATATATTTGAATATACGGTAAATAAATCATTTAAAAAAGAAACAGATTTAAAACGACGAGAATGTTGCCATTTAATTAGATCGCTAAATATTCTTATGTGATTTTGTGAGTAATTTTGAATTTGTATAAATTTCTCTTCCTGGCGTTCTTATTTCAATTATATGGCGATTCAAACATACCATAATTCAATGTAGGTACCTAACAGTAGATTTAACCCTTTTAACGAGTAGATAATATTATATTTTGATTTTTTAAATGGCTTGTATATATATGACGACGAAAACACATACAAATAACTGTTATTTATTATTTTTTAGGTTTTACAGATGATTAAATTAAAAAAAAGAAAAAAATCTTCTGTTTGTCATTTGAAATGTTCAATAATAAGATTATAATAAAACAAACTGTATCAGGTTACAATGGATTACACCTATATATATTCAAAACGACGCAATATAGTAGTAGTTTGTACAGGATAATTAGGAAGCGGAAGAAGATATATAACATAAAAATAGACTAATATGTCCCCCATAAATATAGTAATAATTACAATTAATATGACGATTATTTTAAGTTATGAAGTGAATCTTCTTTAGGCGCGGTATGTCGAATTATTCTGGACGAGACGAAAAGTGAAACGCTTCTAGACATAGACAGTCTAATGAAAAACATAGAAGTACAGAAAGAGTGGGAACCTTTAGGGACCGAAAAGTACCAAATGAACTACTAAAAAAGAACTACTACAAATATGGTGGATGTATCTATACGTGAAAACAGTCAGGTGACTCTACAAGTGATGGTAATTAATAGTAAAATCGTCAATAAATGTGTGGGAAAATCGACTGTTTCTATAACCCAAGAAGTTTCACTTCATAGCAACACAGTGAGATGTAGGAAGAATGCCGCTTATGTTAAAGTTATAAGTAATGTAATCGTCAATAAGTCCAAAAAAAAATAAAAATAATACGAAATCGTCTGTTTTTAAAACCTAAGAAGTTTCACTACATAGTAAGTAACACAGTGAGATGGATGAAGAATTTGAATGGCACCGATCTGAAGTGATAAGTATGGTCAGAAAATTCAAATGAAGCATGTGTGATACAATCGTCTGTTTTTATAATCCAAGAAGTGTTTCCTACCGTTTTTACTTTGACGACAGGACTGTTGCTGGCAGCCTGGCCATCGCTGTCCCCATCAGCAGTCTCGTTCTCAGTTTGCAGACTCTCTTCTTCCGCGCTCTCCAAGTCGAACTGGTCCGAGCTGTTGTCTTCTTCCTTGCCCAGGTCGGACGTCCCGTACTTGCTCACATCCGTGCTGTTGTCATCGGTCATCATTTCTCCAGCGACATCCCTAACATCGCCGGGATTGCTCAACCCAACATTCACAAAGTCGACATTTCCCGTTAAGAATGTGCGGCCGTAGAGCATTCCGTCATCTCTGCCAGATACTACAACATTCTTTAAATAAAAACTCAGATCCATCTGAAACCAGATCGCCTCATCACGACGAGCACCCCCGCACAAACAAACATAATTAAAAAAAAAGAACAAAAAAAGAACACAAATTATATTTTAAATATAAATATATTTAAACACTTTTTTTAAAGTTCAGGTATGCGAGAATTCGATAATTAGAGCATCGGTAACATTTTTGTTTGTGGATAGGCCACTTGACCTACAAAAAGTTTACAAGTCGACTCTCATGAATTTCACCTAGATGCCTCTTTTCACTCGAGTTTTAGATGGTCGCCATTTCGCGTTTAATTCGTCGTTTCCGCGTTGTTTCCGAATATTTTTTCGATCGCGCACTCGAATTAACGAATATAGTTCACTTTGCGATAAACTTTGATTGGATTGATCTTGTTTAATTGCGGTTAATTGACGCGTTTGGCGGATCGTCGTCCGTCATGTGTTGTTGACATCGCTTGACAGCTCATACTGTTTATTACACAACTGTAAGTGGGCCTCTACAGTGTTGCCACAAGAATAAAATCAAACAGATAAACGCGATGAGCTTCCTACAAAATAATCATTTTTAATACCTACATAAATAATGTTTACATACCTGCGCACACCAATGCAATCTATGACATTCTTGCACATCTCCAAAACGAGACTATTTCGACATTTTCACGACGATTTCTGAATGAAAACCTTTCTAACAAACACCGAACGTCAAATTTAACTTGTTTCTTTCTCGATTCATTCGGATGACAGGTCGTTTGACATAAGAATATCGGCACAATAACCAAATATAGAAATATCTTACCAGCTGTCATAATTATGTCAAATGTTTTATTTTTTGTAATCGCATGCAGGAGAATGCGGATAAAGGCGGAAACGTTAATAATTGATTCTATGACGATTGTATATGACATATTTATGACGATCGGTGTTAATTACAGGCAGCGCGATTGTTTTCTTACAGAAAGATAACAATTTAAGATTTGATAGTTTACTTTGATCGTAAAATGGAATAAATTACTATAAAATATCCAAAATGGAAGCAATGTTTTTTTTTATGAAAATGCTAACATTAGTCTTTAAGTACTGTCTTACGACTTATTTAATGCATAAAATATACCTATATTCATATTATTGATATCACAAAAATATTAAATGTGCTTTTTTTTAATAACTTTATAAAGTACTCGTATGTTGAAGTAAACAGTTCTATAACAATAAAAATTACAATTATATAATTTGTTGACTCATTAATTTAATATAAATGTTGTATATAATGTAAGACGTAGATAAATGGGCCGTCAGATTAATCAGTTATCATCAAAAAATTTTTTTTTTTCCATAACAGCAGTCAATGACATGATGAACTCATTTTGTTTGAGCTTTCTATTAAAGATTTAGTTAAACATGTTTTTCAGATATAAAATGTATTTATGATTTCCATTTTTTCCTACAGCGGACATTAAAGAAGAGTATTCGCCAAAACAATATTTTTTGTCATTAAATCTTGAAGATATCATCCAGAAATGCCCATCGATCATAAAGCAAATAATGTTTTTTATAGAACTTTGGGATGCAATTTTTTCTTGAATTAGTTGAAGGATTTGGCAGCTGACATGTACCTGATGGCTTATATAGCCATCAGGTACATGTGGAGCATATAATAAACACAGGATGGCTGAAATGGAGGTCTCTTTCTGGGATTATGTGTGATGGACCAAAGGTAAAATTTACAAAACTGCTGTAAGGCCAGCTATGCTCTACAGATTGGAGTGTTGGACCCCGTTGAAAAGTGACTTGGATAGGATTCATGTGGCAGAGATGAAGATGCTGAGGTGGGCGGGCGGTGTGACTAGAGTGGACAGAGTTCGAAATTAACATATTCGGGGTTCATTTTGTGAGGCTCCCATACCTGAAAAGATAAGGGAAACCCGCCTAAGATGGTATGGGCATGTGACACGGAGAGATGAGGACCACACGGTGATGAAAGCCCTCAACATACCCACGCTGAGGAGAAGACCTGGAAGACCACAGGAAACCTGGACTGCAACTATAGACAAGGATCTGAAAACTCTGGGCTTGACCGAGAATGCAGCGCCGGACAGGCAGACATACCGAATGTTCACAAGGAGAGCCGACCCCAGATGATGGAAAATGGCGAGGCTTAAAAGAGATTTCAAATCATCTCTGATAAAATGGGAATCAAATGATTATTTATTAACGCCTTATCAACTGTATATTTCCAATATATTTACTTTTTTTACCCTTTCATATGATTCAATACAATTATAATTATCTTTATCTCTTTTTTTAATATACTGGAGTATAAAATCACAATGAAAACTCAGAAAGTGACATTTTATTAAAAAATAAAGAAGTTCTCCAGTAATCAAGTTTTCTGTGATTCTTTTCAATAATCGTATAAATATCTACTAGTAATCTTCCCATCCTTTTTAAAAATATCATAAAAATCATTTCCACACGCAGCGTCCAGCCATCGTGGTTTCATGACACAGATACTTCTATATGATCACAACCGACATTGTGTCGTTCTGAAAATTTTCAAATAAAACATTACATTTGAATTTTACAGATTTTCCCCGAAATAGTTATATTTAAAACTGTTTTTCCGATTATATTTATTTTCTAAAACATGACTTATAGAGTTTTTTTTTACGTAAACGCATGCAGGAGAGCACAGCCGGTCAAGATCAGTGCATTCTATGACACTCAGCCAGGGAGGCTGGACGCTGCACGCGGTAAGCGTGTGTTGTGTTCGTGTTTATGTGTGGGTTGGGAAGGTTGCAAGTGTATATTTATCTGTTTCTTGAAGAAATCCAGATTGTAGGATGGAGGAAACACAGACGCTGGAAGAGCATTCCAAAGATTACCGGTGGCATTAAAGAAGGAACTTTGGAAACTGCCAGTTTTTGGTCGATATACGTTAACCGTGTATGGATGTTCGGCAAGTGTAAGACGAGATTGTCGGTTGTGGGTGGGTGCAGGAGGAATTAGTTCTTTAAGTTCCGAAGAGCAGTGACCGTGGTAATAACAGTAGAAAAGACAAAGTGAACCAATCTTACGCCTGTGTTCCATTGATTGTAGGTTAGACGTAAGAGTGTCTATAAAATATATATAAAATATAATACTGAGTGAATAACTTTTGTATTCTTCCGTTATATTATTAGGTAGCAAATAAAATTATAATAATGTAAAGTTATTCATTTCTAGCGATGGAAATAAATCATTTGTAGATTAATCGGGCTGTGCACGGGTCAATTTCCGCACTGAATTTGTTGGCTCCACCAGCTATAGCAGCTATAGCATTTAGGAATATTCACATTTTTCCAGTTTTTAATTGACATTTTCATATGATGTAGAAAATACGTATCATCAATGATAAATTAATTTACATTTTCCATATCCATTACCCAGCTGGGTCTAAAGTAAAACCATAAAGTTATATATAGAGCTGCCAATATATTTGCTTGTTCTTATATTTTTTATTCATCCTGATAGTCTTACGAAAGCACGAGAGACTGGGGCTTAAAAGAAAAGTAAACTAAATTATTTTACTAAACATTTTTTCTTTAATTTAATACTGTTTATTATCTTACACATACAATTTAATATGAAAAGTATTGTTACTATATTCACACTTGTTATATCTACACTGGTATATTAAAATTATTTTACAAATCTTGTTAACCCTTTCGCATCGGTTGTAGGAATATGCCGTCATAAGATTCCCCAACCGTTGACATCGGTTGACGTGATATATTGTTTTGCTACTTTCATATAATAGTTTTTTATGCATCATCTGATAGCTAAAAGATACAAGAACCAATCTGATATATGAAAATAGACCAGATAAGTACATTTATGCTTTAAATACTAGTTTTAAAATTTACAGTATAATGTGTATTCAAACCGAGCCGTAATGAAAGGGTTAAGCAGTTTTTTTTATATAAATAGACATTATTTTTGTAAAATTTTGTTATACATGATTTTGGTTTAATATTTGTAAATATTTGTATTTATATACCAATAATTTATAGTAGATTTATATCAATTATCTTTTTATATATTAACAATTTAATAAATATCATAATCATTTTTAATAAGACAAATATGGCTCCAACCTATTTCGCCCCCAGAGAAATTGTTCGAAGACTCATCGGTAACGGCGTGGGGCGCACTGGACGTTTGATGCACGGGACATTTGGTGCACAGGATTACAGGTTCAACGGATGTTTCGCTAAACTAACCTAACCAAACCTAACCTAACCTGGACTGGACTTTACCCGCCTCACACCCGCATCACACCGGAGGACAGTTAAGTCTCCTTGATGACGCGCTCATTCAGATTTGATCAGTTAGCAACTGATAAGTCTAGTGGGAGTCCCCTCTGAACAATTGTGGCCACAGCACAGAAGTGCTAAAAGAAAGAACCCGTGAAAGACATTAGAATCGCATTCATGGGTTGTAAAGAGATGGAAATGGAAGATAGATTCTCTCACCGAAAATACGAGCAAAGATTGTAAATGCGTGGAATTTTTTTTTAAGGCCACAAAGTCTACATGCCCGATAGGGCCGAGGCGATTTCCTCGAACTGCATCGAAAAGGACTCCTCTTTCTAACGAGAGGAACTGACAGTCCCAGAGAATGTGCTCTGAGATCTGGAAGGGGGCGCCACAAGGGCAACTAGGGTTTAAAACTAAATTAAATGAGTATAATCTGTCATTAAAAGCGCCGTGCCCGGTCATTAGTTGAGTAGACCAGTGATCAAGGCTTATCCAATTAGCAGTTAGTCTAAAGTAAATGTCCGGAAAGAACAGAAAGGTAGTCCTACCTTTGTCGGAAGATAACCAACGTTTTTGTCATGCGGCCGTAAGGGCATCAGCACAAAGCTTTTTTATGGGTATGCGAGAAGCGCTGGGCTGTAGTACGATATCTCCGATCTTAGACGCATAATCGTGACGTAGGTTGTATAAAGCAGCCGGTAGCTGCACCTCCAGAACAAGAGGAGGGGCAATCCCTAGTAGAACCGGTAGAGCCTCTGTCGAACATGTTAACCTAACCTAACCTAAGTTATTTCGTTAAGGAGACTTATGGATCTCTGTATGAGATCTACGATCACTGGAAAAATCCTTAGTCTAGGTTAGGTTAGTCGCTTGGTGAAAACCTTACCATTCCCGTCATGTTTTTGGAGACCCAGATAGGGAACCGTTACTGGCCACACGCAAAAAGCTACTTGTTAGAGAGTTGCTGAAAGCCTCCTGTGATTCTAGGTGTATCAGTTAGATGTCAAATAGACCTCAGTCTTAGGCTGCGAAGTTAGCATACTAGACTTAGGTTAGGTTAGGTTCTATAAGAAGACCCCTGCAGTGGCAGTCGATATATTGGATCGAAACAATTCGCCACACACGGCTAAGCCCAAAAGCCACAATACCAAATCTGGCTATGAAAACCTAAGAAGTTATTTTTACAAGTTAATAACATTTAACAATCTTCATTTTAAGCAACCACTGACTCTCAGTGAGTGGAGCACCGGATCACCATGATATATTGTAACATTTTATGGTAATAAAAATTGAACATTATGTAAAATAAATAATGATATTCATGATCGTTAATATAATATTAAATAAAATACAACTTAACCCTATATAACTTATTTATGATTTAAAACTACAGTCCATAAGACTTGTATCCATAAGACTCCAATGAATTTTAAATTTGTTTTTACAATAAGTAATTAGTTTAATGTTTCATATCATTATATTTTACAAGACAGCCGATTCCGCTTAATTGGGACAGCCGCTTATTTGGGACAAATCTCAAAGAACAGAAACCAAACCATGAAACCAATAGTAAATTTATATGTTTAAGTGGGACAACATTCCGCTTAATTGGGAGAGTTAATTTAAGATCACAGCACATATTATGTTACACATATTCTCAATAAATTATTGAAAATTAAATTCAAAAAATAATAATAAAAAAAATATTGAAAAAATATATACATTGTTTTATTTTATGTGTGTATTATTGGTTAATGGCCTTAGTTGCCAAAACCAAATAAATTAACTTAAAAAATATGTGAAATTCGCTTAATTGGGACAGCCGCTTAATTGGGACAAAATTACCAAGTCCCGATGTGTCCCAATTAAGCGGAATCGACTGTACTTGAATTGGCTTACAATAATAAATATAATATTATTTATGTAATTACAATAACTTCTTTAGCACATAAATTACTTAAATTTCTTTTGCGTGTAATATGTGTATAATGTCTCCTAAGTATGTATTTTTTAATATATTTTTTCTTTCAATAACATTACAAATTTAATGCGTTACTGAAATACAAGTAAAATTAATAATTCTATAAAAAATATAAACAAATGTAAGTACTTATGATTAAGTACTTAGAAAAATTAAGCAATAAAGAAAAGCAACAGAAGGTACCAATGCTCATCAAACAGACGACTCCAGCAAATTTTTCTTCTTAACAAATTTGTGGAGTTCGTGCCTGAATTGGGCCTCCCTTACATGAAATATATCAACATCCGTGGCAATTTGCCTGAACAGTCTGATCCCTCTCCCATGAGGCATAGCTTCTGGCAGGTTAGTGTTACTCTTTGGGAGATCGAACAATCTGTGAATCCTTATTCTCAGATATGTATATAGTAAGTTGAGGAGAATACCTGTATGGCCACCACAACTCACCCTTTTGAACCTCTGACAATTGTCAGAAACCACATTTAAGTTAGGTATAGTTCCTACGAACATGGTCCCCCAGAATTCACGACAAACTGGGGATTAAAAATGTTGCATGAATGTCTGGTTGTAGTCTATGACGTTGACGGATCAATACTCCATTCGCAGCTCTTAAGTGTCTATGATTTTTTCAAATATATGGCAGTTTTTTTCCTTCTTTTAGAACTTGTTTACATGACTTAACACTCTCCATGCGAACATAGCTTTGATGGAATTCAATTTCTTATTAATTTATTGGGTAATGCATTACGTTCTTAAAAGTAATAATTTTTAAACGTCATAACATTGTAATTACATAATTATTTAATTATATTCACCTTAAAGTATATATATTATTTATATAGTATTATTTTATTTATTCATATTGTCCTATTCTATACATTTAATAAAGATTTTAATATTAACCACTTTATAATACTGTAAACTCAACTTGTAGGTAAGTATATAATTTTATAATCATTACTTAAATATACATATACTAAACATAAAATTCTTTTTTCAACGCGTCAATCCAAGCACAAAAATAACGGCAGAAGCGGGATGCGAACCGCGGACTTCTATAGTTTGGTTCGAGACCCGAGTGGTACTTACTAAAATAAATAGACTGCCGGAAAGTAATAATATTAAGCTTGTGAATAAATGAATACTGATAGAATAATAATAAAAATATACATACTTTGAATATATACTATGGCGACATCTGTCGTACGATAATAACAATGATATAAATACTAGTTTCATCGCAGGTCGGTCTAGGCATAGCAATGGCGCGATTCGCCGAGCGGTATGAATACCTGGGCATTGTTGGTTTCCACAGTCCGCGGTTCGCATCCCGCTTCTGCCGTTATTTTTGTGCTTGGATTGACGCGTTGAAAAAAGAATTTTATGTTTAGTATATGTATATTTAAGTAATAATAATATTGTAATAAAGTCAATGATCTATAAAAAGTAGATTAGAATATTGAAATAATAAAATAATATTCTAATAAAAATTTAAAAAAAATAATAATTTTATAATCATTTGTAAGATTGTGTTGCTCTCTTCAATCCTCCACCCTCCACTCTCCGCATCGAGGCTACTCCCATTATTCTTTTGATGTCGTCAGTCCATCTTGTAGAGGGTCAGCCAACGCCCCGTTTGCCAGCTCTTAGACGCCACTTCAATACTTTTCTTCCCCATCGAACATCATCTCTTCGACAAATATGTCACATTTCCACTTAATTGTGCCTATTCATTAGGTAGCCTCCATTTCCTGAGTTCTTCTATGGATATCCTCATTTCAGATTCTATCTCTTAGAGACACTCCTCTCATGGATCATTCCATATCACGCTGAGTGACTTTTATTTGATATGCAAGACTTGCTGTTAGATTCCACGTCTCTGCGCCATAAATGAATACTGGGAGGATGCATAGGTTAAATGCCTTAGTTTTAAGACATTGCGGAATTTTCACTTTAAAAATGTAGTTAACTTTCCAAATGCTGCCCAACGCTTGTCGATTTCTTTTGAGAAGGTATTTCTTCCTTATTTTCTTGAGTATAGATGTTGTCTGTTTAGTATCCATCTGATTCGTTCTCCCAGGAGAGCAGAGTGTTCATGGAAGCGAGCCCCGCAGTGGCCCAGTTCTCCAGTGGATCAGGAGGCGAGGCGGGCTCCTGGTTGTGGTTGCCAGGCTTGCTGTGGTGCGCAGAGTGCCCACGTTTAAAGTGGCGCTTCTCTGTTTCGGGGACCATCATCGGAGCAACCCTGCAATATCATCACACAGAAGTACTTAGTCAACTTTAAGTACTAAGAATGAATCCAAAAGTGTTAGTTATATCACATTAAATTATTTTTATATTATCTAGAATATATTTCAATATTTTACTAACAATTTATATATATGTGCCCATAATTATGAAAGTGGCGCAAGTCATGAAATTGTAAAAACGAGTTATTCATTTATTTCAGTTCCCAATGTTGTGAATTATTATAATCTTCATCCAACATTAATTTAAAAAATCTAAAGACGGCATTTTATGCAACGTGAAGTTGTCACTTTCATTGGTTTTCAACCAATATCAAAACACAAACTTTTAAACATCTCAGAACGAATAAAACATGACTTACACCACTTTCATAATCATGGGCACATATATGAAGATCGTTATAAATATTTTTAACAATTTGGTAGTATTTTCAAATATACTCATACTTTCTTGATACCACATATTAATAGAATATTAAACCCCAATAAATTAAACATAATATTTATTTAATTTTTATGATATTTGTTTATTTATGCAATGCAAATAAACTTACAAAACAAACATAAATTTTGTAATTAGGTATTAACCTGTTAGTCCTGGCAGTTTTGGGTCTCTGCCTCGTCTTCTTCTTCTCTGCTTTCCTGCGATCCTTGCTATACTTGGTGTTGTCCCCAAAGCGGACAGTTTGCTCGTTGTTCCCGCTCTCAACCTCAATTCCGGATCCTTCACCTATAAATAATTTGAAATAATTGTTAATAATACTACATATTTACATTTACTTAGAAGCTAGTTGTAAATCTGTAAAAAATATAATTAATGAGCAATAAAAGTCTGAGACTTTTGAGACTGATTCAGACTAAAACTCCAAGGAATTCAAAATAACCACATACTTTGAAATAACTCTTTTGCGGTGTCAATGAAAGGTGCTAACATAGGCTGTTGCAGACTGTTGATGGGCTACTAAATGTAACGAAGGATCATATCTTCTCTGGAGTTTTTTTATTTTGATTCTACAGTAAGCCGGACGGAAAAGTCCATTGGTAAAGCGTTTGCTTGTCATTCAGACGTCTTCGGTTCAAAAACCTGACCGAGCTTGATTTACAAAAGTGATTTGATCACATCATTACATTAAAAAAATTAAAAATCTTACCTCTATTCACACTTTATATTTTGTCCTCAAGGGGTGCAACTCCAGAAGGGTTGAGGACAAAATTTTGCGGACCGTTGATGTGACTGTCCATGATTTGCTAGATATAAGGGTGAGTTTATGAGACCCATAACAGATCCATGATAAATCCACTTCCAATATATTCTATTACTAATCTTTAACCCTTTCATTACGGCTCGGTTTTAATACAAATTATACTGTCTATTATAAAACTAGTATTTCAAGCATAAATGTACTTATCTGATCTATTTTTATATATCGCATTGGTTCTTACATCCTTTAGCTATCAGATGATGCATAAAAAACTTTTCTAAGAAAGTAGCAAAACGATATATCACGTCAAGCGGTGTCAACGGTCGGGGAATCTTATGACGGAAAATGCCGACAACCGATGCGAAAGGGTTATAGACCACTGCCTTCTCTGATGTGTCAATAGCCAGCACTGGTCTGGGTAGCCGCATAATGTTGATGTCACTGTCCACAACCTGCTCGATATTCAGAGGTCTGCATTTTATCTTCTGAGGTGATTTCCTCTGACCCAGGATAGAACTCTGAGGAAATCCACTCTTACTAGATAATATTACAAACCTTTAAAGTCCATGGCATGATCGATATTCGAGTGATTTTTTGAGCTCCAAGACAGATCCCTTAAGAAATCCACTTTCAATAAACTCTATACTATACCTTTAAAGCAAAATACTTTCTTTGCTAAAGTGTTCACGGCTGACACTGGCTTTGTCAACAACGAACCGTTGTTGTGATTGTGCATCGCTTTCTCAATGTTTGAGTGATTTCTTGAGACCCAGGGTAGAACCCTGAGGAATTCCACTTCCAGTAAGTGTTATCACTTACCATTAAAGACTACTCTCTTCTCAGCTATGGTGTCCACAGTTGGTACTGGCCTGACAACTATAAGCTGTGACCCAAGAGGAAACCCTGAAGAACTTCACTAACGATATATACTATCACTAACCTTAAAAGTTTAAAGACTACCGCTTTTTAAAGACCCCTGCCTTCTTCCATGTGTCAATGGCCAGCACTGGTCTGGTTAGCCACATACTGTTGATGTGACTGTTTCTTAATTGTCTCTTCTGAAGTGATTTATTCTGACCCAGGATTGAACCCTGAGTAACTCTACTTTCGATACATACTATCACTAACCTTTAAAGACCACCGCCTTCTCCGCTATGGTGTCCATAGCCGGGGTTGGTCTCGGCAGCCGCGGACTATTGACATGACTGTCCACCGCCTGCTCGATGTTGAGCGGCCTCATGTCTTTGAGACTAAGACCACGCGGCAGCTCTGACACCTCATCAGAATCTGCCGCTGTATTTCTGTAACCAAATATATATTACGATAAATTGATGAATAATTGACAAATAATTGAAAAAAAATCCCGGAAATCGGTCTTCTGCAAGACTGCTACGAGTTTATCAATTGTAAGAGGGTGGAAGGTTTTCAAGTTAAACAAGTTGGGTGGATGACATCAAGTATAATGCAGGTGCGAAGAGGATGAAGATAGTATAAGTCTTTTTATATGTAATCGCATGCAGAAGAGCACACCCGGTCAAGATCAGTGCACTCTATGACGCTCAGCCAGGAAGGCTGGACGCTGCATTCGGGAAACGTGTATTGTGTTCGTGTTTGTGTGTGGGTTAAGGATATTGCAAGTGTATATTTATCTGTTTCTTGAAGAGATTCAAATTGTAGGAAGGAGGAAACACAGACGCTGGAAGAGCATTCCATAGTTTACCGGTGGCATTAAGGAAGGAGCTTTGGAAGCTGCCAGTTCTTGGTCGACATATTGATGAATAATCGACAAATAATTTGACGTCAGCGTGATGTAGCCCTTGCTGACTGGTACCGAAAACCTCGATATACAATCTTTCGTCTCTTATTTCTGTCGCTTGTCAGACATGACTGTGTGTTGCCATATTGGCGTTAGTTATATACATCACCACTTACAGCGCTAGTTAGCGACCACGGGCCGGACGGGTCAGTTGAGTGCTGACGCTGTGAAGGTCGCAGTACAGCCGGCCGGCATGTCAATCCGCCTAGGCCGGAAGCTTGTAAAGTTTATCATAAATATACATGTGCTTCTGAAAAAGTCTTTGTTTTGCTGACCTGCTCCTCATACGACTAGATAACACCTTTTTGAGAGAGAGGAGGATGTTAAATTAAAACAAAACCCGGAAATCGGTCTTCTGCAAGACTGCTACGAGTTTAACAATTGTGAGAGGGTGGAAGGTTATCTAGTTAACAAGTTGGGTGGATGACATCAAGTATTTGCCAATCTTTGTAAATTGAGGGGATTAAGGTCCAAAACAACAATTATCGAGGAATTTGCGGTGTACGAAATTCTATGTATTAATATTAATAAAGAATGCTTACGCATCGATACGGAGCATTGACCATCCCAATAATCTGCCACTCTATGTGGAGTGAAGGGATCAAGGTCCAACAACGGTATCGAGGAATGTGCGGTGTATGACATTCAATGTATTAATATTACTTTTATAAATGCTTACTCATGTTGAAAACTAAGGTATAAAAAGGGGTCTCGTATCAAATAAATTAGTACCAACTCAACTTCGGTCTTTGGTCTTATCCTCAGTGCCGGAACCTAGGTATTCCGGCATCACCATTTAGCGGATGCTGTAATTTCGGGACCGCGACCTCGGTTTCGGAACAGATGCAGAGATTCTAGTATTAATGTTCATGGTAGAAACGATAGATTAAGAGAACAATCTTTTCATCAATGTTTCAAGAATTGAAGTAGTCGAAAGGGGGCCATTTTTATAATTATTTAACAAACTGCGCCGATCAAGATCAGGAAGGATTTAAACTTAAATCGAGAAAAATTGTAATTTTCCATTTATACAGCATCAGTTTTTTTAAATGTTTTATTTTACGCCGGCGGGTATAGCTCAACGGTCAAAGCGTTTGATTTGCAAGAAAAAGGTCGTTAGTATATATAAATACCCCCCCCGGTTGGTGTGAATTTGATGCCCCACCCGTAAAATGCAGTCATAGCCTATTAATCAAAATTGGTGGGAATCGAAAGTCTTCTGTGATCTTTGACACGTGTCATCTTCTTCTTCCTTAATGTTTTTTTTCTCTTTTGTATGCTTATGTATACTCTATGTTTCTTATTCTTTATAATTCTATGTAACTTGGAACTGCGGTTCTGAAATATAAATAAATCAATGATTTAGCCACAATTCGACGTTTGCTTCTCACCTGTGTATGTTGAGCATGGATTGCTGTATCTGCACGATGCGCTCGCTAGCATAATCTAGCCCGTCTGGTCCCTCTTCCTCCTCTTCCGGCTTGGGGGGCTCCGGTCCCGCTTCGGAGCCGCTGGACTCTGCCACCAGAAGCCTGCCGCCCCTGCGCGCCCCCAACACGGCCTTCTTCTCCTCGGGTTTGGCCAGCCCCGACAAACCCAACTGTTGCTGCTGATTCCTTTGCGCGGCAGATCGCGCTCGCTTCGTCCGCGCAGATCTTCCCAAGAGCGGCGCTTCTATAAACACAAAACATTGATCAGCTCGATACAGCCCTTGCAGACTGGTGCCGAAAAACCTCGATATACGATCTTTCGTCTATTATTTTTGTTCGCTCGTCGGAAACGCATGTATTAAAATCAGTACCAGCTTTAGACACTGCGGCACCCTAGGACATTTTTTTCTAGCGTCTCATTTATTTTATATTTTTAAAAATCTAAGACAGATTAGTTGCCCTCGGCGCCCTTTGCTTATTCGAAGCCCTGGGGCACCGACCCACTTCGCCACCCCCTAAAACCGGCACTGATTAAAATGTAAGCAGCATAAGACTGTCGGAAAGTAATAATAAAAAGCTTGTGAATAAATGTTGATATATTTATCAGTTAGTATATTTAATTACTAATAAGACATGGTGCTTGTGTTGCCATTTTGTTTTATTTGACAAGTCCTGTAAATGCCATAGTTAATTGGTCACAGTATTCATTTCGGCGATGGGCTGTCATGACTGCCGGCGGTTTGTCAATATTTTATTTAAAAATAAATTACAATGTGCTTCTCAAAATGTTATGTGATTGGTGACATACTATATAGCCCTTGCTGACTGTTGACAACCTCGTTGTACAATGTTTTGTCTCTTATTTGTGTCCGCTTGTCAAACATGTATGTGTCGCTATATTGGCATTTTGAACAAGCCCGGTCACGGGAGTGACGTTAGTTATATAGATCACCACTTGCAGCGCTGTCTACGAACCGACCATGGCGATCGGTCCCGAGTCAGTCGTGTGCCGACGTCGGTGAGGTCGCATTGTTGTTGGCCCGGCCTGAATGCTGTGAGTAGGTCCGGGCCAGAATCTTGTAAAGTTATCGAAATATATATGTCAATGTGCTTCAGAAAAAGTCTTTGTGTTGTTAATATTTTCCTCATTTTGCCACCACGCGACTGAATAACTTCCTTAAATTAGAGAGGAGGATGTTAACAAGTACACTCGGTGGAGCTCCTTGCTATGAAACAATTTGACGTCGCTGCACTAAGAATAATAAAAGCTGTCAAAACAGTGCCGGTTTTAGGGGGTGGAGAAATGGATTAGTGCCCCAGGGCGTCAAATAAGTAAGGGGCGCCGAGGGCAACAAATCATGCTTAGATTGTAAAAAATATAAACAATATGGGACGACAGACAATAAATTGCCCAAGGGCGCCGCAGGGTCTAAAGCCGGTACTGTGTCCAAACATCCAAATCTTCAGTGTTTGATGAACTATCTTACCTCCTAAACCGTCACTATCGCTGGGTTCTAGAGCCGCCAGTTTTTTCTGTCTCTTTTCCCCTGCTGCCCAGTCCACGGCCGGCCCAGCGGCTGTCTCGACTCCAAACAGGTTTGTCAAGCAACCGGCCACGTTCATACCGGCTGCCCCTACACGAGACTTCGGCTGAAACACAAAATTACGAAATAAATATCAAGTATAGAGTATCACCATATTGCGTCGATCGACATCGTACATAATGATTCAACCAAAAGCTAACCAGTAGTGTGGGTGACGAACAGTAAAGCATAGTACTACTCCCCATGTGGCCCGGCAGTCTGACGCCTACCGCGCCTAAGAACTGGTCGAATTTGAAAAAGTCTCCCGGTATTGCATTAGCGCGTAGTTATAAGTCAAATTTTTGTATTTTTGGCTTTAGTCGATTGGCAGCAATAGAAATTTGAAAATATTTTAGGAGAAGTGCGGTTTAAATCGATTATATCCAAAATATTTCCAATTCAATATGTGGCTCGATTCAACACGCGGTTTCAAATAGCACGTAAAACAATCAAAAGAAGCTACAGAGTTTTGAAAAGCACTGATTAAGAACCACTGGAGATGTTAGATTAACTCGGTTTATGATAGAAGGTGTTAGTATGTAATATAGACGACAAAAAGTTTACCTTTGAAATCGGCATGACTTCTTCAACGTGGTACAAGTTGGCCGCTTCAACAGCCAAAGATCTGATCTTGTCTTCATACTCTGAGGAATCCTTCGAGTCTGACAGGTGGACGATCTCCCTCAGAGGGTCGCTGTAGATCCTCACTGGCGATCTGCCGACGGCCAGGTTCAGGCCAGGCATACCGGGAGGAAATCCAGCAACACCAGGCGGGTATCCGCCAACACCTGGAGGAAATCCAGGAACACCAGGTGGGAATCCACTAACACCCGGAGGAAATCCAGGAACGCCAGGTGGGAATCCAGGGACACCAGGGGGAAATCCCGGCATATTTGGTGCGAATCCCGGAGAGCCTGGCGCGAAGCCGGCAACGTTTGGAGGAAAACCTGGCATTGTGGGTGCGAAACCCGGAGAATTTGGCGAGTATCCCGCCACGTTCGGAAGAAATCCGGGCACGCTAGGTGCAAAGCCTGGAGAATTCGGTGCGTATCCTGCTACATTTTGAGCGAAACCAACTGAGTTTGGTGGATAGACTACAGGATTTTGCAGGACTCCTCCCATATTCGGTGCAGCAACGTTTTGTGTCATTCCAACAGCGTTTGTAGTCATCACTCCAGGTGGCATGATCACAGTTAAGCCTGGTGCGGTCGTCATGGCTGGGTTCTGTGGAGGTAAGTTCACTGTGGCTGTTCCATAAGGTGGCGCTACGGTTTGTGTGGCTAATCCACCCGCTGTGGTGCTCGTTCTTGTTGGAAGGTGCTGCATCGACGATGTGATCAGCACTGGAGGATGCTTTGGTTGGAGGGAGGCGCCCGATGGAACTGTCGAGTCTGAGATCTGAGAGAGCATTCCCATGAGACTGCCACCTAGAAAGAAAACGTTTACAATTTGAATAATTAAAAAAAAAAACAGTACAAAATATCAACATAGTTGACCATTATGGATGAAAAAGATAAAAAGCTGTTAAAGTCAAATAAAAACTTCATTCAATCCCTGGTATATGCTACTATACTACTATAGGCTACCACATCCTTACTTTGGTCAAACTGCCCAGCAGTCGTACCAATATCTTGGTCAATAATGATATATTTTTTGAAAATCCACATTTTTTTAAAAGTTTACATTTATTAGTACAATTCTATTTGTATATAATTGTATTGACATCAGCATGATATAGCTCTTGCTGACTGGTACCGAAAACCTCGCAGAGTCGTCACAGGCTGCCTCAAGCCAACACCCATTTCTAAACAATACCTCTTGGCTGGTATCGCACCACCAAACATAAGACGCAAAGTCATATGCGCCGAAGAAATGCGTAAGGCAATCGACCAACCGTCTCACTGCTTGTTTAATCAGATACCCCCAACACCCAGACTGAAGTCGCGAAGCAGCTTTCTGAGATTCACACAACCTCTCACTTCCGGCCCTGAAAATGAAAGACTCCAGCTCTGGCAACAGGTCGCATTAGAGGATTTTATTCCAAAGGAAGGCCTCCTAACTGGCGAGAACCTTGAATGGCAGACCTGGAAATCCATGAACAGATTAAGAACCGGAGTTGGTAGAACAAAGGACAACATCAAGCGGTGGGGAATGCTTCGGCATGGAGAGACACTATTGTGCGACTGCGGGGACCTGCAGACCGTCTCACACCTAAGATCCTGTTCCATGTGCCCAACATACTGCAAATCTCAGGACCTAATTCTGGGCAACACACGGGCTAGACTGTGATGCCAGATATAGGGCAAAAATAATTTGACTTCGCTGACACGAAGAAGAAGAAGAATAATTGAACTACACCGTTCTCGACCGTGGCGCTGTTGATTGGGTTATCATTCTCGTTGGATCAAAGATTGTTTCCTTGCTGCATGCGTATGTAATGGCTGGTATTTATACTGACATCAGCATGATGTAGTCCTTGCTTACTGTTACCGAAAACCTTGATATGCGATCTTTCGTCTCTTTATTTCGCGTCGCTTGTCGTGCATTTAGGTGCGCCGTGCCGACGGTTCCGCTAACAGGTGTGTTAGTTAAGAACATCACCGCTCCTGGCGCTGAGCGAGATCCGTGGCGCCGCCGAGCACACACGGCAGTCGGTCACCACCCTTTGGCTTGGCAAGGTCGCATTGCGGCCACGCGGCATGTCAACCCGCGTGGTCGAAAGCTTGTAATGTTTTTAAAGTAAATATAACCTGTGCTTCTAAATGAAAGTGTTTGTCTGCTGTCTTACTCCTCATCCTGCCCTACTCGACGTAATAACGCCTCTCTTTTTGAGAGAGGAGGATGGTAATACGTACGATCTTTGATCTCACCTGTATCGACAGGAGGCTTGGGTGGTTGGTTGAACAGCCCAGCGGGTTTCTGCTGCTGGGCGTTGGCTTGAAGGGTCACTGAAGGCATGGCCGCCTTCAGGGCGTTGCTCTGCAGGTTGAGTCCATTGGCGCTGGCGAGGTCAAGGTCGTGGTTGAAGGCCATCACGTCTAAAGCCGAAGAGAGAGCTTCGCCAAAACCTCCAGCGATGTTCGGTCCATTTGCTTGCAGAGTCAAGTCTGGAGGAGGCCTAGAAACGAGAAATTATAACAAATTTATCACATTAGTACGTTGATACACGTGAAAAACTTAATAAGCTCGGATTGGAAGCGTAAATATTATTTTCAAGCAAGTAAATAATCAGTTCAAGGGAAAAGTATTTACATTATTAAAAGATTTAGATAACGATCGTCATCGTAGCGATTAAAGCCAACCGAAAAGCGCCACTGTCGTTATTATCCGGAACTGCGCCTACATGTAGCGCGATATTCACACAAAGCGGTCGACGAAGGCACTACTTCCCACATGTCTCCGGAAGTGTGTCGCCGACCCCGCTTGAGAGCTGGTCGAGGTTTGAGTCGGTCCCGCTTTAGGACAGCTCTTCCAGACCGTTGAATAACCTCACGGCATCTCATTAACGAATGCTCCAGTTCTAAATTCAATTAATGTATGGATTTTTAAAAATTATTTATTAGAATATTATTTTATTATTTCAATATTCTAATGTACTTTTGTAGATCATTGACTATATTACAATATTAAATGCGAGATTTTCGACCCATCGATTCGGGCAGTCGATGGTCGTGTGGTCGAGGGTATTGAACTTGAACAAAGGGTTGGTTCCAAGGTTCGCTGGTTCGCATTACGCCTCTGCTGATATTTTTTCTGAACGAATTGATGCGTATAAAAATAATTTGTAGCGTTATAGTATGTGTATATTTAATTACTCAATTAATGTATCTTTGTATTATTTCAAATATACAAGATTAAGCTCAATAATCGTGCCGTATAGTCGATTTATTCCTTTGTATCAGTTTACATACAAATATATAATGGCATACAAGTTGATACCAAGTGGTAAATTGAAAGCCAAGACATGAGTCTATTACTCTATTTTTTTTTAATGAAATAAATAAAATATAGAATTAGAATTTAAAAAAGGAGAACACTCTAGTATCAGGAAACGACTCGACCTTAACCCGCTTGCAAGCGCGGCTTACGGCAGACTGCAGGCCGTCTTTAATTGGCGCTACGTCGACCGTCCTGTCACCCGCGGCGAGACAAAGAAACACACGGCTCTTTTGTTGGCTACCGGTCAGCAAGGGCACCACTGGCTACCTCTTGAGGCTGAGATCATGAAGCACGATGCCGATCGTTAAGAAACATGGCGACGACCGGTATCAGAGAATATTGTAAAAGTTGTTAATACTTGATTGGTATCTTGGTAGGTGTCGATATGGACGCTCTCCCCCACATGATCCTGCGCAGATCCTCCCCAGTCATGTTTCTCTTGCGCAGCTCGTTGATGGTCACCTTTCCGACACGCTGCAACAGAATAGTGAAAAACAATGAAGAAAAACATGCCATAACAAAAACATGCCATAACAAAAACTGCCATCATTTCCGTGTCCGCTCCCTTTAACTAGAGCATACATACTACATATCTTGTACTTATAGATGTGATTTCAATGTAGTTAAAGTGTCTGTTCCGGAACCGAGATCGCGGTTCCGAAATTACAGCATCACCTAAATTTTGATGCCGGAATACCAAGGTTCCGGCACTGAGGATAAGTCCAAAGACCGGAGTTGAGTTGGTACTAATTTATTTGATACGAGACCCCTTTCTACACCCTAGTTTACAACATGAGTAGGCATTTATAAATGTAATATTAATACATTGAATGTCATACACCGCACATTCCTCGATACCGTTTTTGGACCTTGATCCCTTCAATCCACATAGTGGCAGATTATTGGGATGGTCAAAACTCCGAATCGATGCGTAAGCATTCTTTATTATTATTTATACATAGAATTTCGTACCCCGCAAATTCCTCGATAATTGTTGTTTTGGACCTAGATCGTACCTGACTGTATGAATCTGAGATACAAAGTTTGATTATAACAATTACTTTAAAGACTTTTGAATGCTTAATACAACACAGTTATGTTCAAAATAACGTTTTGAACAGTGTCTATTAATCGAATGCGATTTACACTCTCTTTCACGGGTTATTTCTCTTTAGCACTTCTGTTCAGTGGCGACGATTTCTCAGAGAGGACTCCCACTGCACTTATCAGTTGCTGCCTGATCATTATCTGAATGAGCTCATCACCAAGACGACGTAATTGTCCTCCGGTGTGATGCGGGTGCGAGACGGTTAAAGTCCAGTACAGGCATGTCAATTCATCATGATATTGACATATTTAGTGTAATCCTGCTTCAGATTCAGTGCTGGTGTTGATGAAGGAGAAATGTTAGACGTTTGATTTTGTGACAATAATGCCGTGTTATTTGTGGGTCAACCATGATTTACTTATGACTGGGTTTTTGTTGTTACAAGTCAACTATTTGCATAGAGTCTCCTAACGCTTGTTCTGAGTATGAGGTCATTGGCACTAAATGTGTCAATTCATGTACAGGGCCAAACTTATGTTATTTATGTTACTTATGTTATTTATGTTACTTATGTAACTTATGTTAATATGTACTTTAATGACGAATTAAAATGTTAAATATTTAGTAATGTCATTTAAATAAAAATAAAAATAATTGTAGTAATAAAATTGTAATAGAAATCTCAACGAAGGGTTACCAACAGCTAGTGTTTCACACAAAGTGTAAAGTCTAGTATCTAACGGGTCTCCATCTGGGTCTCCAAAAACAGGACGAGACAGGGAGGGTTTTCACCAAGCAGTATCTAACCATACGTCTCTCAGGTCTCACCTTCCAGTTGGTGACGGCTCCTTTTCTCTGCTTGGCCCTGGTCTTAGACTTGGACTTGATAACCATGACTCCGCGCTGCTCGTAGCGAGGATCGTCCGAGGGTCCCAGCCCTATGGAGTACTCCTGCAGGTAGTGATGCGCGTCCGACTGAGCCACGGCACGCTCCAAGGTCACCACGATCTTCGCCCACTGGAAGAAAAACGTACAAAATAAGAGTCGGATGGTTGAAGCGTAAAAAAACTGTCAGAGCGGCGCACAAGAACTGGCAAAATCGGAGTTTTGACCGACCCCCTGTGAGGTAGACCGATAGCATTAAAATAATAGCTAGAAGAGATACGGAAGGTGGAGGACAAAAATTTTTTGTTAACATCCTCCTCTCTCTCAAAAAGGTGTTATTCCGTCGACTGAGGGCATGACGAGGAGCAGGTCAGCGAAACAAAGACTTTTTCAAAAGCACATTGACTTATGTTTACGATAAAACTTTACAAATTTAAGGCTCGACCTAGGCACAGCAGTAGGTCGAGCCGCAATACAATATCTCTCGCCGAAAGGCGGGACCCAACTGGCGTGATAGGCTCGCCGACGCTGCGGCTCTCGCCCAGCGCTCGAGTGGCCATGTCTATAACTAACACACCCGTGAGCGGACCTGTCCAAAATGACAATATGGCGGACACATAAATGTATGACAAGCGAACAGAAATAAGAGACGAAAGATTGTACATCGAGGTTTTCAGTACCGGTCAGCAAGGGCTATATCGTGCTGATGTCATTGTTTTATTTGATTAGCAAACGCTATAGTATTAAGTGGAAAAAATGACTGCTGTAGGTTATAGGATATAAGTTAGGTAAGGGTAGGTTAGGTTAGGTTAGGTTAAGTCACCTGTTTCATCCACTCCTTCTCCGACTGCTCGATGACATGAGCATAGGTGTTGCCCATCATGGCGATCAACATGTTGAGAAGCAGGATCGGCACGAACACCATGAACAGTGCGAACACGGACTTGCTCAGGTTGGGGTAGGTCGTGAAACTCAAGTCAGTGTACTGCAAATAAGAGATTAAATCATTTTTGGTGAATTTTTTAAATGTATCAAAGTCGTGCCTCGAGTTGACTTCCTTTGGAGGAATTCCAAGAGACTTGACTGTCCTCCGGTGTGATGCGGGTGTGAGGCAAGTAAAGTCCAAAAAATCCTCAAAAAAGGCAAGGGGATATATTCGTAACTATCTGCTGCTAGGGAATCTCTGGTGGAGAAGATGAACATGTCTCTTGAAAGGGTTTCACGATGGGGCGACCTCAACCTCGTCAGTTTCAACATTTCCAAAACCCAATCATGTATATACTTTCTCCACCAAGAAGACTGCTATGGATCCTGTATCTTTCAACGGTTGTTCTCTTCCGAAAGCAAGCTCCATCAACATGCTTGGATTATCAATCTCAAATAATGTCAAATATTACGACTCAATTAAGTGTAAAGCCGGTCTCGCTTCCAAAAAACTAGGTGTATTATATAGATCACTGAGATATTTCAACGATAAACAACTTGGTCTTCTATATAAAGGACAAATCCGACCTATCCTTGAATACGGCAGTAACCTTTAGATTGGAGCCCAAAATACCTTCTAAACTTAATTAACTCAGTTCAAAGAAGAGCAATTCGTTTGATAAACAATAACACTGTATCGCCTAACCTGCAATCAATGTAACACAGGCGTAAGATTGGTTCACTTAGTCTTTTCTACCGTTATTACCACGATCGCTGCTCTTCGGAACTTCAAGAACTAATTCCTCCTGCACCCATCCACAGCCGACAAACTCGTATTACACTTCCCGAACATCCATACACGGTTAATGTGTGTCGACCAAGAACTGGCATTTTCCAAAGTTCCTTCATTAATGCCATTGGTAAGCTTTGGAATCCTCTTCCAGCGTCTGTGTTTCCTCGTTCATACAATCTGGATCTCTTCAAGAAACAGATAAATATACACTTGCAATCTCCCCAACCCACACACAAACACGAACACAAAACACATTTCCCGTATGCAACATCCAGCCTCCCTGGCTGAGCGTCATAGAGTGCACTGGTCTTGACCAGCTGAGCTCTCCTGCATGCGTTTACATAATATCATATATATATATATATATATATATATCACTCAAGGTGTTTATCCCATGACATAATTTCTCAAGTGTCAGTTGAGATATATAATTTCCTTATCTATCGTTTGCTCACAGTAAAGGAATTTTGCTCCAAGTCCTTCTTCACGCCATGCCACCAGGTTAACAGTCGTCATTGTTCAAAGTGGATGTTGAGAGTTTTTTTTTTTGGGTGATATACATATAATTTACATACGCTGTAATCTCCCAGTGTGATTTGAAAGAGGGCCATCCAGGTGCTTGGATAGCTGCTGAAGAGCGAACTCTTCACTCCGGGAAAGCCTGCAAGGAAACAAACCACCATCAAACATTTGATGACATAATATGGATCAAATAAACCTTGTATATTCAAGAAAACATAGTGTAGACGACAAGTCCGCCTGGACTGATAAAACCGCTCTACGGGCGGCAGCAGCGGGTCCTCGTCTTCGTAGTCTAGTATCCTGGGCAGCTGGTTGTAAGGCAGCCGCATTTCGCTCTGCTTCACCGCACCTAGGCGATGTTCGCCAAGTGACTCTTTGTGACCTTGAAGTAGTCGTTCCGTCCAGCGCGGCGAGCCGGGAGCGCCGCGAAGTCCAGGGAAGGAGAGGAGAGAAGTAAAACCCGAAAGCTTGTTCAACTCTGTTTATTCCGAGCCGATTGCGGCCCTCAAGTCTACTCGCTCCGGCGTCGAGCGACGAGTCAGCGCTCTGAGCGCTCCGAGCTCTCTGATTGGTTGACGTTCTCCTTTTTTTGGTTAATTTAAAATATAGAACACACAGTGACATCTCTTGCTGCCATGTTGAAATAATTAGCTACTACGTATTGTCAAGAATTATCGATAATACATCGATTTAAAAATAGCTTTTGATTTTTCAAAAAAATGACGGCCCTCGGGGTCTCCCCATACGAAAACCGCTTGGCATAGAAAAGGTTAATCAATCTTACTTCCGCAGTATAGTGGTCGACGAGCCTGACCATGAATGTTTCTTTATTGAGGCTCGACAGACCACCTCAGAGTACCAGGAACCTTGAAGCTAAATGTAATAAACATAATAAAAGATTCCGACGAATGGAAAGAAAGCCTCCCTAGAAGAAAAAGAGTTGGATTATGTAAGGAGTTGACTGAACTGGATAACTTCGAGTACTGGTATACCTATCAGGAACGTGAAACTGAAAGCATTCATGAATGCCAAAGTGTTTTTTCATCACTAGTAAAATTTAATACATATGATATGTTAGCGTACAAGTAGCTTACTTGATCGAAGTTTGTGTGTAGGTTTGCGTTTGTTTTGCAAGCCAAAGGTCGTGGGTTCGATCCCCGACGGATTTTTTAATTGATTTATGAGCTCTAAAATACCCCCGGTTGGTGTGAATTCGATCCATTTGAGAGGGTACAGAAAAAATAAATGAGGTCTCTCTACATGAGGGTGTATAGATACTATCCGTGGCTGTATCCAACTAACTTATGTGCTTAGGTATGCATTTCTTCCAGCTTTTGCGTGGCGTGTTCAGGAATCCTGAAATTTTGTTAAAAATCGGCCTGTCCCCCCCCGATAAACATTTGAGAATAAGGAGGCACAGATTGTTCGCTCTCCCAAAGAGTAACACTAACCTGCCAGAGACTATGCCTCTTGGGAGAGGGATCAGACTGTTTAACCAAATCGCCTGGGATGTTGATATATTTCACGTAAAGGAGGCCTAATTCAGGCATGAACTCCACGAGTTTCTCTGGAGGAATGATTTGTTGGCATCGTCTGTTTGATGAGCATTGCGACCTTCTGTTGCTTGTCTTTATTGCTTTGTTCTTAGTACTTAATCATGAGTACCTATATTTGTATATATTGTATTTTTTAAATTTCATTATTAATTCTTACTATACTTCAGAAACGAATTGAGTTGTTCAAATTTGTAATGTTTCTGTAAGGGGATAAAATAGTAAAATAGTAAATATTCATAAGTGAGGGTTACCTTTGTAGAGGAAGAAAAAAGACTGTGAGAAGCCAAAGAGGACGATGGTGTAGATGATGCCGAATGTCAACATGTCTCCAGTTATCATGCTGTATATCATGGTGACAAAAGGCCCGGTCAAACGAACAGCTCTGGAATAAAAAAGTAAAATGCTTGTACATAAAATCAAAAATTACAGTCGTGCTCCAGCCCTCGAGACAAAATCCTTCACGAACCGCAATGATTCATCTCTTCCATAAACAATTAGTTTGTAAAACTAATAGTTGACGAGGCTACTTGTTGTCGCTAACTTATTTCGGCGATCGGCATAGTACTTCGGTAGCGCCACTAATTATCAGTGGCCGACGAAAGAAATATTGTCCCCCGATATTGCCACCAGGAGAGTCAGCGGTAAAGCGTGGCTCAACCAGTTTGTCGTCTACTGCGCTTGCGAGCGGGTCAAGGCTGAGTCGTTTCCTGCTTCTAGATCGTTCTCCTGGCCGTAGCACAGACTCAAGGCATCAGTATTAACGCTTCCCATATTTCCAAGTCTAATTATGGATTTTTTATTCTTCTTCGTAGTATTAATCCGGTGGACTGGTTTGCAGCAATAAAATCTTGCATCTCGATTTCCACTCTTCTCGATCCTCTGCAATTTTTTTAGCTCAGCATTAGAGCTACAACTCATGTCCTCGAACACTTGCTGCAAATATTCCCGTCTAGGGCGCCCTCTGCAGTTGCTACCGTCAACTATCCCTTCCACAATGTCGTGAAGAAGATCATCGTGGCGCATGATGTAACCGATCTATCGGGCTCGCTTCTCTGAGATGGTTCTTACTAGATGCCTATCTTCCTTGATTAAGCTGAGAACTTCATTGTTCGTGACGTGGTCTTTTCAGGAAATTCCGAGAATTATTTTGTATGACCACATCTCAAAAGGCCTCTAGTCTTTTTTTATCACTTTCAGATAAGCACCATGTCTCACAGCCGTACATCAAGATGCTCCAAACAAATGTTTTGGCAAGTTGCTTGCAAAGCTTTAAATTTTTTTTTTTAATAAATAAGAGTAAAATCAAGCCGTGATTTTAATCGTTTTACCCTTTGGTATCACAATATATAACAATGATTAATAATTACCCAGCAAAGAACATGAGAAGGAACCATGAGCCGGGAACGGCAAACACCAGGATGGCCTCCTCCGAACTCTTGTCTCCGAGAAGCCTGCACGGGATGCAGGCCAGGATCAGCAGGTTAGACACCAGAAAGATGGCTTTAGCGGGAGCGTGAGTCTGTAATAATCAATGCGGTTAGACAACATGAAACAATACATTACTTTATCAAGCTTTGTATAATCAAGACCCACTTTGTAAATTCTGATACTAGTCGTCGCCATCTTGTTTAACCTTTTTGTTACGGCTCGGTGGAACACAAATTATACTCTCAATATGGCGTGAATTATTCAAACTATTTTTTTTGCTTAAAATTAGTATTTGAAGCATAAATGTACTTATCTGACTTATTTATATATATCACATTGGTTGATCTATCCTTTAGCTAATCAGATGATGCATAAAAAACTATTATATTTAACAAACGTTCATAATGTAACTCCATACATGTGGTGGCATTCACACATGTGGTTTACAGAAAAATCGCTTCTGTGATGAAACCTAACGATATTTATTTACATGCTTTACAGATTCCTGTAGATAATACATGTAGGTTGATAAAGGGAATGGCTGCAGTTTCAAGTTCCTACCGTAGATGTCACAATGAGTACTGAAAGTAGCAAAACGATATATCACGTCAATCGTTGTCAACGGTCGGGGAATCTTGGATGGCATATGCCGACAACCGATGCGAAAGGGTTAAGATTCCTTAACCCTTGAAGCTAATACACTTGTGACTCACCAGCTGCTTCAGGAACGCAGCCAGCCCCTGGTTCTTGACCTCGTCGCCCTGCTGCAGGATGACGTAGCTGAGCACGCCCAGCAGCGTGCCCACCTCGCACGCGTAGCGCGCCGCGTCCTTGAAGTCCTCGGGGGGCGCCAGCAGGGAGGCCGTCTGCTCCTCGGGGCGCAGGTACACGGCCAGAGACAGGAACACCAGGTGGATGAACAGGATCAACAAGCGCTTCAGGAACTGGTTCTAAAAACACCGACACAAAGCTGTGAATATAATTATTTGTAACAATTTTATACATTTTTTTTGTACATTTTTTTATTTCTTTTCCTTCAATTACATGTATTTTTATATTCATTTTTTTCACTTAAAAATGTAGAAAAAATATATATAGTTGCGTGTTGTACCCTGCAAGTTACACACAAGGTTAGAATATACATCTGAGAAATAGTTGAAGAACGTAGGAGCCTATTCCTTGTCAGTCTCGTTAACCGCTCTTGTAGCCCCGACGATTTCTCTGATGAAGTTTAACAGCAAGGGACCGTCAGAAGTAAGCAACAATTCAGAAAAATCCTTCAAAGAAATGGCAGAGACTCTCAAGGACAACACAGAATGCCTCTCCTGTCCTCATGGATGATGCACTCCACGAGAGTGTCTCACTGTCTGTTGCATGCCTGGATCACATGGACATGCGTCGCAAGAAGAGAGACCAAATCTTTTTAGAAATTTTCTGAAAATTCCGTGTCCGGTAAGCGCTTGAGTGAGATGAAAGTCCACGGAGTTCGTCTTTTTCCACGTCAATAAGTGTTCGATGGATGTAAATAAAGACTTGGTTATTCCTCCCGAGGTTGATTCTTGATATGCGGTGTTCTAAGCGGTTAGAAAATCATGCATTAACTTGTTCAAGGCGCACCAGAGAGGAAAACAGTCGTAATGTTGTGCTTAGTTTCCCCCCATTTTGGCCAGTTCATCCGCTTTTTCGTTACCCAGTGTGCCGTTGTGTGCACGAAGCCAAATAAACTTGACAGCTATAATATAGACCTATATTTTGAAGAAACTGTACGCTATTTCGTGTGTTCACAGCTAGGGGGTTCAGGGTACTCGCGGAAGTAATGAGATTACAAAATATATTACAATTTTAATTCGTTATTGAAGAACTAATATAAGTGTGATAATGTAAATGTATTGACACATTTAGTGTCAATGACCTCACACTCGGAACAAGTGACGGAATACGCAACGCAAATAGTTAGGAATTGTGACAGTAAAAATCGTGTCATAAGTATATCATGGTTGACAAACAAATAACACGGAATTATTGTAATGAATCATTACACACAAAAAATTAAGAGACTTACTCTGGCAAATGTTTTCCATTTCTCTTCTAGCAGCCTCTGGATGATTCCGCCGTCGAGCATGTCCAAGTGAGCCTCCTTGGTTCCGTTCAGGATAATGAACAGGGCAGAGTTCCAATCTGGAAAGCAAGCATAACCGATCACGCCAGTCTTCAAATTGCAATGAAAATAACTGATTGCAGAGAAGATTGATACCAAGAGGTTAATTGACCTAAAGCCATGACTTTGAGACTCTCGCTATCGTATATCGATAGATTCTCTTTAGTATATATTCAGAGTATGTATATTATTATTTTTTATTATTCAATCAGTCAACATTTATACACAAGCTTAATATTATTATTAATTTTCGACAGTCTATCTATTTAAATAAATAGCACAAAGTAGAGGTAGTGGTTAGTTTTTGATTGGATCATGTAGGGCTTTGTTTTGGCCGCTGTCTTTGCCGATGGCGCTACCGAGGAACAACGCTTTTTTCGACTACCACTGGCAATCAGTGATGCAACGACATGGCGACGACCGATATCAATATTTACTGAACTTACTGGTTCTTCCGTCAGGTAGCAGGGTGTCCAGAGCGTTGAGAGGATAGGCCGAGCAAGTGATGTTGGAGTATCGCCAGAACTCTCTCGCGGAGAGTTCCAGCATCTCGCGGAACACCTCAGCTCGGCCAAGCTTGCAGGCCAGAGTGAGCGGAGTCAAGCCGTCGTTGTTCATCTTGCCGTTACTAGCCGGTAGCTTCGGGTGACGAAGAGCATAGCCGAACATGTCCTGAAAGAAAAATTCTCCATTAAATGCGCCATCAAATAGTTTCACCGCAAATACCTAAAAAACCGTACTAATATGGTAGGAGAGTGATCCAAAAGCATGAACGACTCAACCTTGACCCTCTCCATGGGCGGTAGACCTCAGACTGGGGCCAAGTGGGGAGCAGTATCTACATATAATCGTTTCATAAGCAACAGGGTCAGATCTTGTCTGCCCAGAAGTGGGCGACATCGATGGCGTTACTCCCGGCTATTATCACGTCTTCCTGGGTGTAGCTATTCAGACACAGCGCACACAACAGAAGGTGGGACAGGGTCTGCTCCAAGCCGCAGTCATATTCAGTCGATTCGCTTTAAAACTGCCAGGCTTTTATTTGTGACCTCGTCTTGCATACTACGGTGCGAAGTCTGTTAAGGGACCTTCATTTATTCCACCCCTGGTTGAGTCCAGGGGCTAGGTCCTCTTTCGTGACAATCCAAGCAATCCCCTCAGTTGCGCCTCTCCACATGTTCAGCCGCAGGGTGGCCTCAGGTATCACCAGTTCCGTTGTCGACTGTAGGAAACTTCTTCTTGATTTGAGCCGTGTGGTTACACATAACATTAACACAGAATGCCAAGTTAATAGAGAGCTGGAACAAATTGCACAGCGAAAATTTGCGAGATAGATCGTAAGCATTGGGTAGAAATAAAAAGCGTATAAAAAAACAGATTGTCGATAAGTTGTGACCTCACCAGTTTGTCGCAAACCACTACCATATGCAGAATCATATTTCCGAAAGAGTCTTGAAGGTCTGGATCTGCTCCAGAGTCGAGTAGCAAGTTGTAGACGGACTCGTTGGCGCAGCAGGCGGCCCAGGCTAGAGGGTACTCCCCCAAGTAAGCCAGCCCTTCGTAGTCAGTGTGCCGGGCGGGATTGGGCCTCTGCTGATCGCGGGGCAAGAAGAAACTACCTGAAAACAACAGAATAACGTAAAAACTCATTGGAATAAAGTGTATCAATGTCTGACAGTCATTTTTATTTTTTAACCCATTCGTTACGGCTCGGTGGAATACAAATTAACTTAAAAACTGGTCAAGGTTGAGTCGTTCCTGCTTTAGAACCGCTCTTTCTGGCCTGGAACAGTATCTCGGTATTGCATTAACACATGCCATATTTTAATTTGTGTTTAAGTATTATATAAACAACAGTAATCCAATGTCATGGCTTTAGTCTATTTACCCCTTAACCCTTTCGTTACGGCTCGGTAGAATACAAATTATACTAGCAATACGGCGTGAATTTTTCAAACCATTTTTTATGCATAAAACTAGTATTTGAAGCATACATGTACTTATTTGACCTATTTTCATTTATCACTTTATTTCTTATGTCTTTTAGCTATCAGATGATGCGTAATTTTTTTTTATATTTAACAAAAGTTCATTATGTAAATCCATACATGTGGTGACATTCACACATGTGGTTTACAGAAAAATCGCTCCTGTGACAAAATCTAACGATATTTATTTACATGCTTTACAGATTCCTGTAAATAATACATTTAGGTTGATAAAGGGAATGACTGCACTTCTAATTTCCTACCGTAGATGTCACAATGAGTACTGAAAGTAGCAAAACGATATATTACATCAACTGTTGTCAACGGTCGGGGAATCTTTGATGGCATATGCCGACAACCGATGCGAAAGGGTTAATAATTATAGTCGGTTAAGATGATACGTGTATTATCGGGTTGAGAAAATGAGTGATTCATTACAGTCATATTTGATTAAGTATACTAATTGTAATTGTTTGATATAGTAACATAATTCGTCCTTACCAATGGCTCGTTGATTGACGTCAGCTCCTGCTTCAATAAGGTCTTGCACTAACTCGTTGTTGCTGTAAGCGATTGCCAAATGTAAGGAACTCGCACCTGAAATTTGATAAATTCTTACATATAAAACATAAATATATGGTCCGCAATCTAACGTTTTTTTTTTTCAACTAGTGCTTATTTCGTGAATGGTAACACTTAACTCGTGTCTGATTTGACAGATAATTAGTTTTATCCTTTTGCTGAATGAATATGGTTGTGTATATGCTTGAACAACGCTCAGAAATATTGCGACATTACTTTGAAAATCATGCTATTGTCCGCCATCTAACGTTTTTTTTTTCAACTAGTGCTTATTTCGTAAATGGTAACACTTAGCTCATGTCTGATTTGACAGATAATTAGTTTTATTTTTCCGCTGAACGAATATGGTTGTATATACGCTTGAACAACGCTGGGAAATATTGCGACATTACTTTGAAAATCAGGCCATTTTTCTTCGAAAATGAGCAAGGAGTGGCCGTTACAGTCAATGGCGATCGTTATCGGGCCATTTTTGCTCACAAAAATTGAAGAGGAGGATATTGGCAACATTTTGTTTCAACAGGACGGTGCTACGTGCCACACAGCCGAAGCTACACTCGATGTTTTGCGCTCCATTTTCAAAAAAAAAAAGTTATTTGGCGGACCCGTTATATATAATAGTTGCCGTTTCATAGAAGAAGCGTTGACATCCCCCGTCTTTAAAAAGACGCCAAATCGCGGGTTCGTCACGTGGCTGCGTGGAGGAAGGTTGCAGGAGCAGATTATCAAGCAAAAGAACTTGTTTTTGAAGCACAATTCCCATTTATTTACGATAATGATTTGACTTCCCCGTTTGATCGTAACATGACGTTAATTCCGTCTCGATCGAACGGGGCTTGACTGACGACTGCTCGGAACACTGTGACCTGCAGCGCCGCCAAGTAATCACGACAAAAAAGCAAATTAATTATGAAAGTTGCACCAACATGAAATGGAGCAACTGTCATAACAAAAAAATGGCGTATGTAAACGCCGTGTAATATTATATAATTAAAACTAACTTTATTAGATGTGCATGTCAGGCAAGCGAACAAAAATAAGAGACAAAAGATCGTTTTTCGAGGCTTTACGGCATCAGCCTAAAAGAGCTACAATATATCAAGCTATTATCAGCGTATAGTCGTCACAAAGTTCTTTTTGAATCCTTATTCCTCGCCATCGTCATGAGGACTCTTATGTCTTACATGATGGGCAAAAGAAGAAGACAGCAGGTCAGAGTTTCCCCCAATTACATTGTGTGCCTCGTTTGTCAGCAAGTAGACATTGAAACAGAAGACAGTGACTTACCGAGGTACTCTCCCCCTTCTATCACATCCAGCACGAGCCTCGAAAAGCATTTTTGTTTTCATTTTGAATTTTTTACTTCTTTTCTTTCAATGACATTAAAAAATATACAATTTTAATTTGTTACTGAAGTACTAACGTAAGTGTGACGATGTAAATGTATTGACATATTTAAAATCAATGACCTCACACTCAGAACAAGTGTCGGAATACGCAGCGCAAATAGTTAGGAGTTGTGACAAAAAAAAACATGTCATAAGTATATCACGGTTGACACACAAATAACACGGCATTATTTTCACAAAATCAAACGTCCAACATTTCGTATCCGTCCACACCAGCACTGAATCCGAAGCAATATTACACTAAATATGTCAATATCTTCACTCAAGTTGGTTTCAACCACTGTTCACTGCGATTCTTTCGTCTTACACGTATTGTTCTAGCCAGCCTTGGTCTTATGTCTTTTACGATGAGGGAGTGCAAAAGACGATCCCCTTATCCATTATATGCCTCATGTGTCAGTAAGTAGACAGTGACTTACCCAGGTACTCTTCTCCTTCCACCACATCGAGCGCCAGCCTCGGAAAGTACTTTAGCAGCGTCCTAATTAGCTTCCTGTGAACTTGTAGGTCTAACATGATGAAGAACTGGAAGAAGCAGAAGGCAGTGACTTACCCAGGTACTCTTCGCCCTCCACCACGTCGAGCGCCAGCCTCGGGAAGCACTTGAGCAGTGTCCTGGCGAGCCTCGTGTGCGCGCGCGTGTCGCACATGATGAGCACGTGCAGCAGCGACTCGCCCAGCGCGCCGCGGTGCCGCATCTGCCAGCACGCCGCGTGGTCGCGCCACCGGGACAGCGGGTCGTAGCGCGACAGCGACGCCTCGATGGGCAGCACGACGTGCCGCAGGTCGCGGAACTTCCAGCGCAAGTACTCCGCACGGTTGATCAGCTGACCGCGCCCCTCCGCGTACAGCAGCACCCCGAACTGTTCCCTGATCAGCTTCTCCACTTCGGCCTGTCCTCCGAGGTTGTAGGCGTCGATGAGCTCGCCACCTGAGCAACATACATTTTACAATTCATATAAGATGATGATAAAGTGGCTTTTGGGTTTAGCCGTGTGTGGCGAATTTCTTCTATCCGATATTTCGACCGCCATTGCAGGGATCTTCTTCAGGGTTGGTGACTTTGACAAAAGTGAAAACCTAAGAAGTCATATAAGATGATGTTTGTTGTGAATTTCATGAATCGAAAAACAAGTAAAAATATAACTAATTCCTCCTGCACCCACCCACAACCGACAAACTCGTCTTAAACTTGCCGGACATCCATACACGGTTAATGTGTGTCGACCAAGAACTTGCAGTTTCCATATTTCCTTCATTAATGCCACTGGTAAGCTTTGGAATGCTCTTCCAGCGTCTGTGTTTCCTCCTTCCTACAATCTGGATCTCTTCAAGAAACAGATAAATATACACTTGCAATCTCCCCAACCCACACACAAACATGAACACAACACACGTTTCCCGAATGCAGCGTCCAGCCCCCCTGGCTGACCGTCATAGAATGCACTGGTCGTGACCGGCTGTGCTCTCCTGCACGCGATTACATAATAAAATGACTTAAAAAAGTGACATTCCCCGTTAACTTTAAGCGACTACATGTCGCCGGGATCGTCATCGGAGCTTGTGTGGTAAATGGAAGAGGAGAAAGTCACAAATCAAAGAAGTTGCCGAGAAAAACATTTGCGTTTATTTTAAACACAAGACTGACAAACTTCGGTATTCTGCCCGGGCTACAAACATTTTTTTATGTTAACACATACAAGAGAATACCGACAGATGGTGATAGTAATACTTAAGTCTCATCTGTGTAATTCTATGACACTCACCAAAGTGCATATGGCTAAGTGCTGCATGTAGAGTGTTGATCCTCCAACGTCATAGACTGCAGCCCGAGATTCACGCATCATCCTTATTATTACAGGAATTTACTATGAATGGGTGGTCTCACGGGATGACTTTCGTCTGCCATAAATTTTAATTGATAGGCTATGACTGGCATTTTACGGGTGAAGGATTAAGTTCACACCAACCGGAGGTATTTTTTACAATTTGGACAAATGGAAGGGTATCTCAAACACTAATGAATATTTTGACGCGTCATTTGGCACACACGTCATTGACAATAGTACCAATATAAAAATAAAAATATTAATTCGAATCGCTTAACCCGCGAAATTTAAATTAAAATTTCCCGGTATTTTTTGCCCACAGTGTTATATAGTAAGATAATGTTTGCTACAGATTTGTATGTACGTATCAATTAATACATATTGTTGTACTTTTTCAATTATCTATAAATATTAGAGTATTGATATATATACATATGTTGAAGAATCCACCAAAAACAAGTTTATTTAGATGAATTTACCAAAATGCATAATCATCATCATCATCATTAAATTTTCAATTTTTATTTATTTTTCCCCTTACAGAAACATTACAAATTTTAACAACTCAATTAATTTCTGAAGTACAATAATAATTAATCCTAAAATAAATAATACTATATAAACAAATATATGTACTTATGATTAAGTACTAAAAACAAAGTAATAAAGACAAGCAACAGTCCCAATGCTTATAAAACAGACGACTCCAACAAATTATTCCTCCAAAGAAACTCGTGGAGTTCATGTCTGAATTGGGCCTCCCTTACGTGAAATATATCAACATCCGAGGCGATTTGGTTAAACAGTGTGATCATCACCTTTCTTGTAGTTTGCCAGCTTGTACAGCAGGCACTGGTCCTCATTGGATGCTTGACTGATGACCCTGTCGAGCACGGAGCCGTCGGCCTGCACCTCCTGCCGCCCCCTGCACCACTTGCAACCCATCTCTTGTCACCACCTCATTGGGGCATCCCTCGTCTGCTAACCGTCGTCCAGCCGCATCTTCGGGCCTCTATACTCTTGCGACTCAAAACCTGAACAAAAAAATTTTTTTTTGTGTAAACGCATGCATTCTACGGGTATGTTGCTATTTTGGGTTGAACCGTCTGCTAGGAGTAAATGGTCCGGGTCTAGAGCATCGAGCTAATCATCAGATATTATGTAAATGTTATAGGCAGATTGATTGAACTTTGTACCTACTTTCATTAATTGTAAGTATTTTAATTATTATTATTATTATATTAGTATTTGTATAGCGCTCTTTTATGACCGAATGATCATTCCAAAAGCGCTTCTTTGCCTCTCTGAGTAAAAAGGCGGGTCTTGAGTCTGCTTCTGAAGGATGCCTCTGCTTTAAGCTCTCTTATGCTTTCCGGTAGTGAGTTCCAGGCCATTGGTGCAGCGTAGCTGAAAGCCCGATTGCCAAAGACCGTGCTAGGACTACCTCCCGTCAGCTGCAGGGTGCTTCTAGTTTTAAGTTTTATATAAGCCCGGATTCTAACAAATATAATGATTTTTTTATGGAATCGCATGCAGGAGAGCACAGCCGGTCAAGACCAGTGCACTATATGAGGCTCAGCCAGGGAAGATGGAAGCTGCATGCGGGAAACGTGTGTTGTGTTCGTGTTTGTGTGTGTATTGGGGAGATTGCAAGTGTATATTTATCTGTAGGAAGGAGGAAACACAGACGTTGCAAGAGCATTCCAAAGCTTAACAGTGGCTTTAAGGAAGGAACTTTGGAAACTGCCAGTTCTAGGTCGACACACATTAACCCTGGACGGATGTTCGGCAAGTGTAAGAGGAGTTTGTCGGTTGTGGGTGGGTGCAGTGGGAATTAGTTGTTTAAGTTCCGAAGAGCAGCGACCGTGGTAATAACGGTAGAAAAGACTAAGAGAACCAATCGTACGTCTGTGTTCCATTGATTGCAGGTAAGACGTAAGAGTGTCGTTGTTTATCAAACGAATTGCTCTTCTTTGAACTGAGTCAATTGAGTTCAGAAGGTATTTTGGGGCTCCAATCCAAAGGTGACTGCCGTATTCATAAAAGGTCGGATTTGTCCTTTATATAGAAGAAGATGTTATTAATCGTTGAAATACCTCAGTGATCTATATAATACACCTAGTTTTTTGGAAGCGAGACCGGCTTTATACTTAATTGACTCGCAATATTTGACATTATTCGAGATTGATACTCCAAGCATGTTGATGGAGTTTGCCTTTGCAAGAAAACAACCGTTGAACGATACAGGATCCATAGCAGTCTTCTTGGTGGAGAAAGTGCATGAGAATGGTATAAATTTCGCTAAATAGTCAGGGATCGGGATAAATTAAGATCAGTATAGTTTCCAAAACAAGATCATTTTATCATATTTATGTAATAAACATACACACGATTATAAAACAAAGGTATTGTGTATACTAGTGTTTTTATAAAACAGATAACTAAAAGGTTAGGTTATAAAACGACTTTAATAACAGCTGTCACTTAAAAACTGAAATAAAAGTAACAATATGCATGACGTCATGTTTCAAATTTCAATTACAAAACAAATAAAATAATTATTGTTACCTTATGAAATGGGCAGGTACCTTAACTAACAGGCGCCAATAGACTACGATAAATTAAAACACAAAATTCCTGAAAGTCAAAATGACGATTAAAAAAATATATGCAACGTCATTGCATCTTTTAATTACTGTTTTGATAATTTCTGATATCGTTAATCGACCTAATTCAACGCCATTTTGGCGCATTTCCGGAAAACGATACAAAATACGACTTGCACAACACAAGGAATGCGAAAAGCTAACCTCAAAACACTGCTCGAAGCACTTGACAAATGAAACAGATATCACACACGGAAGCTGTTACGTTTACGTGGCATCACGTAGAATGTAAAAACATTTATTAACGCTTGTTTAGTGGTCGTTTCGTATGCTCGCGAATGCGTTTACGAAGCGAATTTTCGTGTGGAATTTCTGGTTGAGACGTTTCCATTGTTTACGTGTACGGTATACCTGCATTGACGTAACTCAAGCGATGCGAGGACCTTGTCGTCTCCATGGAAGCGGGCATTTGTTGATTCTGGTTTCCACGTGAAAAGTGTTCTTATAACCGTGACACCTTAAATTAGGCCTCAACCCTCAAGTGACCTGATTAAAAATGTATATGCATTTTTCATATAACTAATTGCCGTTATACTGATATTGTGGCTTTTGGGTTTAGCCGTGTGTGTTGCGAAATTCTTCTAACCAATATTTCGACCGCCAATGCAAGGATCTTCTTCAGGATTGAATTGAAATTCGCCACACACGGTTAAACCCAAAAGCCAAAATATCAAATCTGGCCTAAGAAAGACCAAGAAGTTATTTGCTGTTATACTGTTTGTAAAACGAATTGCCGTTGGTGGTGGACAAAATTCGTCCCGTGAAGATCACCTGTTCATAGTGAATTCTTGTAATAATAAGAATGATGTCACATTGGGCTGTAGTCTATGACGTTGGCGGATCAACACTCCACACACAGCGCTTAGTCATATGTAACATGGTAAGCGTAATAGAATCCACAAATAAGACTTCAGCATTACTATAACCATCTGTCGGTATTCTCTTGTATGTGCTTACATAAAAAAAACTAACACCCGTATGCAGAGATATTCCTTGACTTTAGGTAACCAACTTAACAACCGTTTGCAGAGACGTTTCTTATGATTTGAGGTGAGTCGAGGATTTAAAGTATTTATTATAGGTTGGTTACCTTAAGAAATGTCTCTTCGCGCGGGTTTTAAGTCGGAAACCTTAAGGAATGTATGCGAGTGTAAGACGCCATTGGTTAACACCCTTTCAAATATAGAAAGTGAAAAGTATTCTTTTTTTGAATATTTAAAATTTTCACTATCGAAAATTAAAAAATGCTGTTCAAGCAAAGAAAAAGAATATCCGTCATGTATGGAGTAGGCGTATTGACAAAACGCCAGTGTCATAATTTGCTTACAAAATTTCGATCCAGAAATTTAAATGTTGTATGCCAGTTGAAGCTGATGAAGACACAATGAATGCATCAATTCGTGTAAGCTTGCCGTTGGGTATAGATCAATGGTCGAAGCGTTTGCTTTGCAAGCCAGAAGTCGTGGGTTCGATCCCCGACGGAGATTTAAAAAAAAAGGTTTTTAATCGATTTCTGATCTCTAAAATACTCTCGGTTGGTGTGAATTTGATCCCTTACCTGTAAAATGCCTATCATAGCCTATTTATCAAAATTGGTGGTAGACGAAAGTCGTCCCGTGAAGACCACCCAATCATAGTAAATTCCTGTAATAATAAGGATGATGCGTGAATCTCGGGCTGTAGTCTATGACGTTGCCGGATCAACACTCAACACGCAGCGCTTAGCCATATGCACCATGGTGAGCGTCATAGAATTCCACAGATGAGACTTCAGAACTACTTTCACCATCTGTCGGTATTCTCCTGTATGTGCTTACATAAAAAAAACTGCCAAAAAACAACTAGTAAGATCGATAAGAAATTAAATCGATCGAATTCGACCTTTCTTGATCGTTTTAAATGCGTAAATTAAAAATGTTCAGTATTACTATTTTCCATAAAAACTAAATTAATTTCTACCTTACCTAAAACTAACAATAGTCATTGAAATTGAATGATCATCGCCGCAGTGCCATAAGTTAAGAAGAAGAAGATATATTTTATTTTAGACGATATCTGATTATTGTTGCTACGAATCAAGCAAAAGAAATTAGCAATTATTTATTCCCGCCTGTATATTATCAATGTCTATGAACGCAAGTGATATTTTTCGTAATTTGACGTTCGAAGTTTTTAAACGAATGAAAACAAAGTGAATTCCATCTACCGACTAAACATTCTAAATCGACTTAAATAATTTAAAAATGTTAAAAATAAACACTACATTGCAATGCGGTGCAGTGGCAAAGCACTTTCACGCAAGATTTTATCAATACTTGAATAATGTCAATGCAAAGAAGACAGAAATTATTGTTACGCCACAAAAGATGTGTTTCATTTTCAATAAACGACATTATAATACTAAAGTTACTAGTGTTTTTAAAAAAGAATTAAAAGCAGTGTGCGCATTGATTAAAAGATCACAGCCCGATGAAATATGCACGTCAAGTTTGCAAAGTGTTTTGAAAAGAGGACTTCACACGTCTCAAGTTAGATGCTACTTCGATCCTCCGAAAAGACGTCCAGAAGATGACTTGTACATGAAACACTTTTGGATAAATACGTTTGCATGTATGATTCTAGGATACGTCTTTATAACGGTGACGGCGCAAATTTTAGATAAAGCAAGAGAGGCCGAAATGGTACGTAGCGTGTCTTGGAACGAATTCGTTTACCAGATGCTCGCCAAAGGTATAGTCCAAGAGCTGGACGTGCGGTCTGACATTGACACGGTGACCATATTATTGAAAGCCGGCGCTGTGGTAAACGACGAAAAGGCAGATGGGCTGATATACCGCATGAATGTTGCCGATTTAGACAGGTTAGAAGATAGATTGAGAGAAACTGAACGACAGTTGGGCGTGAATCAGCGCATCGATGTCGTTTACACAAGAACTCGCCAATTGTATGCGGAAATCGTCACTGCTTTAATGTTCTTCGGTTTTCTGTATTCGATCTTTTATGTGCCGAAATCAATAAAATCTAGAATTAACATGGATTATTTTAATCAATTGGGTAGAGCGAAATACACGCTCGTCGATCCCGTGGTCAGACAAAGAAAGAGAGTCACTTTTGAAGACGTAGCGGGGTTAAAAGAAGCTAAAATTGAAGTTATGGAATTTGTCGGATATCTGAAACGTCCGGAATATTACAAGAGCTTGGGGGCGAAGTTGCCTAAGGGCGCTCTGCTTCTCAGTCCACCGGGATGCGGAAAAACATTGTTGGCTAAAGCTGTCGCCGCGGAATCGAACGTGCCGTTTTTATCGATGAACGGTTCAGAGTTTATCGAAGTGATCAGCGGGCTGGGTGCGGCCAGAGTGAGGAATCTATTCAGAGAAGCCAGCAGACGCGCCCCGTGCATCGTCTACATCGACGAGATCGACGCTTTGGGTAAATGTAGAACGGGAACGGAGTCTTCAACGTATACAAGCGGCGAAAACGAGCAAACTCTTAATCAGTTATTGGTGGAGATGGATGGCATGTCAGCGCATGCTGGAGTGCTTCTCTTAGCCTCCACAAACAGAGCAGACATCCTTGACAAGGCGCTGTTGAGACCTGGCAGATTCGACAGGCACATTTTGATCGATTATCCAACATTGGAAGAGCGCGAAGAGATATTTCAAACGCATTTGAAAAGCATCGTTCTCGAACACAATCCTCGATATTACGCTAAAAGATTGTCGTATCAATCGGCCGGTTTCAGTGGGGCCGACATAGCCAATGTCTGTAATGAAGCAGCACTGCACGCAGCGAGATTGAAGGAATCTAAAGTTACGCGTAGAGACTTAGAATACGCTGTTGAACGCTTAGTTTGCGGCCCCGAAAAGAAGAATCACATGATGTCTCCCAGAGAAAAAAATATCGTGGCTTACCACGAGTCAGGACATGCTTTAGTCGGGTGGTTATTAGAGCACACAGACGCTTTGCTCAAAGTGACTATAGTTCCACGCACGAGCTTAGCTTTAGGTTTCGCTCAATACGGAGCAACTGATAAAAAACTTTATTCAAAAGAAGAGCTCTTTGATAGGATGTGTATGGCTTTAGGAGGAAGAGTGGCCGAAGCTCTCAAGTTCAACAGCATCACTACTGGCGCTACAAGCGATCTAGAATCAGTCACGAGGATGGCTTACGCGCAAATAAGAGAATACGGAATGTGTGAAGCTGTCGGATTGATTTCCTTCGATGAAGACAGTCTGAGATCTCCGATCGCACCTTACAGCAAGACTTTGAAAAACCTCATAGATCTGGAAGCAAGAAAATTGGTTGCGAAAGCTTACTACCGAACTGAACACATTCTGATGAGCAACTACTTCTATTTAGAGTTGCTGTCGCAGAATCTTCTGATCAAAGAGACTCTTTATTATAGTGACATTGAAAGACTAATCGGATCGCCGCGTCATGGAAAGAAAAGACTTATAGAACCTTTCGAGTTTGAAGCATTGATTAATAACACTGCGACTGAACGCGATGATCGACAAAGTGATGATAAAACAGGAAACGAAGCAATAAATACCGACGATAAGAATTAATTTATTAATATTTTTATTACAATAATTACTTTTATAACCAATCAACGAACATTATAATATGTTAAATGACATTCTGATTTTAAACGAATATATATTTTTTAATCTAATTTACGTAATAAAATTTTAATGAATGAGTAATGAATATTGTTATTTTATAAATAAAGAAATATACACACCACAAATTTTCTAAGTCATTCAAACATTATTAGTTAATTTCCGCACTTCTAGTTTTATTCCTTTTTCTATCCACCTGATGCTTTTCGCATGTCCTTAAAACTTATTTAAGCGCACCGTTATTTAAATTTTTAACATTCACATTGAGATCCATTTCAAATTGTTTGCAAAATATCATCTTTTACAAACAGTTCTGCATTAAAACAACATTAAAGTCATGAATATATTCAAATCTAGATGGAGATCGATATTCGTATATTATTACAAATAAATTGAAAACGTAATTCGAATATGTGTAATTATATTTTAAAATATATTTAGGTACTTACCAAACTGTTAACTGCTTGAAGATTTCAAAAATTCACTAAGATTCTTATGTTTCCATCGCTCTATAGCCATTGTTCCGAATAAAAATTGTTATATATCTATAAAGCAAGATTAACACAGTAAAATAACTAAATTCGTTCTACACATTGAAACTGTAAGAAAAAGTAAAACAAAATGTAGTTGTATCAATTTTCTTTCTAATCATTTTGAATTAATAGGTATAATAATAATAAATAGGTACATATGTTTAGTTTTTTAGGTAGGTAACTACGTTTTTCTTCTTTAACAGCAAATACTTTTTTATTCCTAGAGGAACATGTAACTATCACTAATCAATTTAGGATTGTCGACTGGTTAAAAACCAACGCTAATTTTTTTTTTTTGTTACTAAATATAATGTTTTTTACTGTAAATTTTGATATGTACTTACGTATTTATTCCTAAGAAATATACATTAATCCGAGAGTATTTGACTAAATAATTGATTTTTTAATATTTGCTCCAAATAATTAATTAATTGTATGACTACTATCTGTTTTTAAGCATTTTATTATTTTTAAAATCCCCGATTCTAATCAATATAATTTATTTAGTTAAATGCGTTGTCAGAGATAATTCTGAATTTTTGAAGTAGACCTTTTGTCATCCTTACTATAATTATTTGGCAAATGATTAACAGTTATATTCAAATTTGAGGTTATATATTACTATAACCTCTAATTTTAAGTAATAACTAAATACATTTTGATGTGACATTTCGTAACGAATTAGTCCTTATGTTAGGTTATAAAAAATGATATGAGCACATGTGTCAAAAAATAATTAATACGAAAATATGTCGGAAAAATCTTGAATTAAATACGTTTTAAGGGTTAGGATTAACTTACATTATATAAATTATATACCCATTACGTTCTTGCCGAGAAAATGCGTGTCATTGTGAAATAACGCGCGGTTTTATCGAAACACCGCGACTCGTGTCGGCTTTCGACTTTTACACGGCATTAACGATCTTACATTGATATTCGTATGCCATAAAAATCCGCCCGTACAAGCGAGCGAATTAATCACAAAAGTGTTGTCCGATGGTTTTATTGTCGCGAATATTGGATGCGAACGCTCGAAAGAGTTGTTTTGTAGTTGGTTATAAGAGTTTATAAAAGGAAAACGTATTATGTATGGATTTTTTTGTTCTTTTCGATTCTAGAACGTTCGACGATTGTCTATTGTTTGAATTTGAAAAACGATTTTAATAATCGAGTTTTGTTTTGGAATCTTTTCAAATATTTCTTTTCATTGTTTTTTTATTTTTATGTAAACAAATACAGGAGAATACCAACAGATGGTGATAGTGATTCTGAAGTCTCATCTGTGGAATTCAATGACGCTTACCATCGTTTATATGGCTAAACGCTGCATGTGGAGTGTTGATCCACCAACGTCATAGACTGACCCGAGATTCACGCATCATCCTTTATTATTACAGGAATTTACTATGAATGGGTGGTCTTCACGGGACGACTTTCGTCTACCAACAATTTTAATTAATAGGCTATGACTGGCATTTTAAGGGTGATGGATCAAATTCACACCAACCGGGGGTATTTTAGAGCTAATAAATCGATTAAAAATCCTTTTTATTATAATTTCCATCAGGGATCGAACCCACGACCTTTGGCTTGCAAAGCAAACGCTTTGACCATTGAGCTATGACCGCCGGTTGTCTGTTTGAATTTGAAAAACGATTATAACTACATGCATCAGATATTGCATTATTATTTTTACAAATTGTCGTATTTTTGCTAATTTGTAACAATATGTATATGTTTTTTATTATTTTGTTTTTATTGTGATATTATTATATAAAATAAGAGAGGCTTTTGTTAATGTTGATAAACTTAATATAGGTAGTGAACGTTTTTACAACTTTATATCGGACGATATTCAGCACAGGGAAATAAATGTGTCACAGGGTTCTTCATACCATGGATAGACTAAATTATAATCGATTTTTGTTTTGGAATCTTTTCAAATATTTCTTTTCATTGATTATGTTTATTATGAAGAATCTTTTGAAAGCATTCGAATAATAATAAATAATCGACAACAACGCAATCTAAGCGCGGTTCTCTAATTTAATTAATAATAATTAATATAAGTTAATTCGATCCGAAAATTTAGATGTTGAGTATGCACTACATTCTGGAAGATCAGTTGAAGCTAATGGAAACACAATAAAGGTGGCATTATTTTTTACGAACCGATGAACAAAATTGTGGGATCTATGAGAGTAAATTGATCAAATTCGACCATTCATGTTAATTTAAAACACCTAGGTTAAAAAAAAAAAATCTCATTAAAAACGATATATCTTTCCGAACAACCTAATATAATTCTTAAATAAGATATATTTAAATAGTTTGATATCATTAGTCTGGTTTCAGGTTGAAAAACACCTCACATGCCATTTTCCGAGCGATATTCCAACATCCAAAACATCCATGATGTAAAAATTTTAGATACCATACGAACAACATATGTTGTCTAAAATTTTCATATGAGGATATACGCAGAAGGCGCCCAACAACTGGCATACGAAGCGTTGGCCGACCCCCTGCAAGATAGACTGACGACATAAGAAGAACAGCGGAAGTGGCCTGGATGCGGAAGGTAGAGGATCGAAGAGGTTGGATACTCATGAGGGAGGCTTACGTTCAACAGTGGACGGATACAGGCAGATGATGATAATGATGTTGTTTATAATAGTAATTAAATATACACATTGGGATGTCCCAAAATTTTTTTTTCGTTTTTTTTCAAGGCTCACCCCCTCGTTTTGTGTGAATGGTGTCCAAATAATTGTAAAAAAAGTTTCACGTCATTAAAACCACGGGAAAAGATAGCGACTTGCATCAGAATATGTCAATACTAGAATTCTAAGGCGCGCGAAAGCTGAACCCTGATTTTAAAAATCATTTTTTTTTTTATTTTCTGTAATAGATAATAATATTTACATAATATATACTTAATATTTGCAAGAGAGAGATAAAACAGCGTTTTATTTGCTGAATAAACAATAAGTTTTCAAAAGCTCCTTTTGGCCTTCATACGAAAATTGATATTAAAACTTCAACATCAAGTCGCTATCAGAAAACATTGTCCGATAGCAATAAAATTTATTATGGGAGTAATTAGGACCAAATCACATAAAAGTAGAGGTGAGCCGATTTCATTTCGAAAAAAAAAAATGCCATACATAGCCTGGGACACCCTAATGAACACTGATTATAAAAAGCAAAAATTAAGATTTTCTGTAATAGATAATAATATTTACATAATATATACTTAATATTTGCAAGATAGAGATAAAACAGCGTTTTATTTGCTGAATAAACAATAAGTTTTTAAAAGCTCCTTTTGGCCTTCATACGAAAATTGATATTAAAACTTCAACATCAAGTCGCTATCAGAAAACATTGTCCGATAGCAATAAAATTTATTATGTGAGTTACTAGGACCAAACCACATAAAATTAGAGGGTGAGCCGATATTAATTCGAAAAAAAAAAATTCCCATACATAGCCTGGGACATCCTAATACACATACTATACATCAAATTCTTTATATGCATCAATTCATTCAGAAAAATATCGACAGAAGCGGGATGCGAACCGCGGGCCTTGGAACCAACCTTTGCCCAGGTCTTTATATACCGCCTAGCCCTCTCGGCTATTTCTCCGTCTGAGCCGACACGCGTTAGAAGTTGTATTTATACCATTGTTATCATCCTATCGAGGAAATACGCAGAAGAACTCAAGTAGTGGATGCTACCCAACGAATAGGCACACTCAAGTGGCAATGGGCAGGACATATCTGTCGAAGAGACGACGGTCGATGGGGAAGAAAAGTATTGGAATGGCGCCCAAGAACTGGCAAACGAAGCATTGGCCGACCCCCTACAAGATGGACTGACGATACAAGAAGAATAGCGGGAGTGACCTGGATGCGGAAGGCGGAGGATCGAAGAGGATGGAGACTCATGCGGGAGGCCTACGTTCAACAGTGGACGGACACAGGCTGATGATGATGATCATCCTATATCGAATATAATATGAATTGATGCGTATAAAGAATTTGATGTATAGTATGTGTATATTTAATTACTAATAATATTGTAATATAGGCAATGATCTATAAAAGAAGATTAGACTATTGAAAAAATAAAATAATATTCTAATAAATATTTAAAAATCCATATTGTTTTTATAACTTCTTGACAATGCTTTCATCACATCAATGTACAACAAAAATGTACACATGCTTAAAAAACATAATAATTAAAAAATTTAATTCAGTTAAATATTTTTTTTATTATAAATAATATCGTATAAAATTGAATAATTTTTGTATTAAAAAAGTTTACATAAAACATTATAAAATAGGATTTGAGACTCAATAATAATAATAATAAGTACAAAATAATCAATAAATCGTAACCAACAAATGTGTTAAATTTCTAAATAAACATATTTTACAAAAAATACATGTTTCTTGTTAATACTACAAACATCAGGGAATGCAATTTAAAATGGAAGAGATCTATAAAATGGAAGGATTTGTTTTTTTTTTTTCAAAAACCAAAAACAAATAGCAAACACACAATTAAATAATACATACATTGTTGTGACTTTTTAATTGTCAACAATATGGCTATTATACATTTCATTAAATAAATTTGAACTCACTTTTTTGAGAGATCGTATTAGTAGAATACGAAAATTCCTAACCCTAAAAAAATTGCCGAAAACAGCATATCACCAAATATAATAACATTTTACCCATTATTCAATATGTTTTACATAAATTTATAAATATATATATATTGCATCATCAATCCTCCCCTTACTAAAAACATCCGATTGGTCCAATGATATGTATTTTCTACACCACATAAAAATGTCATTTAAAAACCGGAAAAATGTGAATATTCTCAAATAATGCTTTGATAGACAATGGTTGAAGTTGAAATGTAGCAAATTTTTGTAATGTAAGTATCTGAAAAAGAGAAAAAACATCGCAATTAGCTGCTACAGCTGACGCAGCCAATAAATTCAGCGCGCATATTGACCTGTACGCAGCCTAATTCATACTGACGGAACGTTTACATAGCCACGTATGTGCCCGGTTCGTGTATGTGCCCCGATTAAACCACAAAACTATGTATTTCCATTTCTACAAATGAATAAGTATACATTATTATAATTTTATTTAATACTTAATAATATTACGGAGGAATACTAAAATTGTTCACTCAGTATCTATTATATTTTATATATGGATATTCTCATTATTAGAGTCCAGTTGTAGTAAATACATATCATCGGAAAGCAAAGGTTAAAGTTAATCTATGTATACAATTAATTCTGTAAGACTTTGGAATTAAGAGTCACTTACAGTTAATGTATTGGAGTGGCGCCCAAGAACTGTCAAACGAAGCGTTGGCCGACCACCTGGAAGATGGACTGACAACATAAGAAGAATAGTGGGAGTGGCCTGGATGCGGAAGGCAGAGGATTGAAGATGATTAAGACTCATGCGGGAGGCTTATGTTCAACAGTGGACGGATACAAGCTGATGATGTATAGTTAATAACCTTAAAATTTCATTTTACATAAATAATTCAAAATTTTGTCATTTTTCTATTAGCTAGTAATATAAGAGGTTAATATTTAACATGATTTTAGTAATCAAAGAAGAAATATATACAACAGTGTTTACATGCAATAAAAATAATTGATACCTTTTCATTTACACGTTTTTTTAAACTGGTCATAAATGGCAGCACCGAGTCTTTAAAATGGAAGACAAATTCAAAACGAAAAGTGAGTATTTCTAGAAGATACCTATTAGCACTCAAATCACATTATCTTTTCAAAATTATTAACAGTTTACCACGTAAAATATACAACAGAGTAAAAATGATACAGGGTGCGGCAAAAAAAGCTGATGGTTTTAAATCAAAACAACGACAAAAACCGTCAGCTTTTTTTGCCGCTTCCTGTATTTTGAATTTTTGTAACGGCTGCTAAAAATTATAATATTAAAAATAAAAACTGTAACACTGGGAATAGCTGAGATTGATCAAGGATAGCGGTGGTAATTAAGTATTAGTATTTTTGCCGGCGGGTATAGCTCAGCGGTTAAAGCGTTTGCTTGGCAAGCCGAAGGTCGTGGTTTCGATCTCCAAAAGAGATTAAAAAAAAAAACGATTTCTGAGCTCTAAAATACCCCCGGTTGATGTGAATTTGATCCCTCACCCATAAAATGCCAGTCATAGCCTATTAATCAATATTGGTGGTAAACAAAAGTCGTACTGTGAAGACCATTCATAGTAAATTCCTGTAATAATAAGGATGATGCGTGAATGTCAGGCTGCAGTCTATAACGTTGGCGGATCAACACTTCAAATGCAGTGTCATAGAATTCCAACAATTATTTTTTCAACTAATCAAATTGTTATTGGAACGCAAAGTAATTTGTTCAATAATAAAATAAATATATTTCATGTATTTTCGGTTTGATTTAACAATAATCATTCTTCATACAATTATACAGGTTTGAAACTTCCATGACATCTATGTGTGTCATACGCGCTGAGGGCATGTTCGTTGGAACAAACATAGCGGTCATACGCACTGAATTTATTGCACCTCTAGCGTGAACCATCTCAGAGAGCCGAGCCCGATGGATCGGTCACATCATGCGCCATGATGGTCTTCTTCACGACATTGTGGAGGGGACGGTTGAGGGTAGAAACTAAAGTGTTATATATACAAAACATAAAACGAGACGTTATCAAAGTTTAGTTTCGTGCTTGATCATCCCAAGCTTGCTAATCCCATACATCCGATTCCGCATCTGGCGTCCATGTGCCGGTGAGACTCCCGCATAAAACGGCTGCCTGTCCCCGTTATACTTTACACCACAGTGACTGTAATCGTTAGCTTTCCCATCATTTTGCTGTGCCCCCGTCGCATCACCATCATTATCATTCGAATCATCCACGTTTTCTTTCGCTGCAGTTATCGGAGAAGAATTCTTCGACATTTTGCCGTAGATGCTGACATTTTGACAGCTGAGCTGTTGCGAGCGGACGTCTTTTTTCGCATCCTTTTTGCGGGCTTCTTGAAAGTGCGTGCTGCTGGGTTGGCTGGCCGAGTGCTGGTGTTGTGAAGATGCTTTGGCAGACAGCTTCTGAGCCTGGTAGTCAGTGTCTCTGTTTCGCTGGTTGTGGTTGGAGGAAGACTGTTGTTGCTCTTGCTGCTGGGAGAGCTGGTGGTCGAGTTGTGACTTGCTGGACTTATCGGAGAGACGCTCGGATTCGTTGTCGTCCCCGCTGTCGACGTCGCCTTAAAATTAATAATAAAAAAAAAACTTAAAAAATAATATATTGCGGCTTTTGGGTTTAGCCGCGTATGGCGAATTACTTCTTTCCAATATTTCGACCGTCATTGCAGGGGTCTTATTCAGGGTTGATGACTTAGAAAGAAGTACTTCGCCACACACGGCTAAACCCAAAAGCCACAATATCAAATCTGGCCGTGAAAACATAAGAAGTACAATCTTTCGTCTCTTATTTCTGTTCGCTTGTCGTGTACGTATGTGTCACTATATTGACATTTTGGACAAGTCCGGTCACAAGTGTGACGTTAGTTATATGGATCCCCACTTGTGGCGCTGGGCGACAGCCTGTCACGAGGTGCTCAGTTGTGAGCCGACGGCGGCAATATCACATTGTATTGTGGCCCGGCCTGAATGTTGTGGTCCGGGCCAGAAGTTTGTAAAGTTATCGAAATATATATGTTAATGAGCTTCAGAAAAAGTCTGTATGTTGATAATGTGCTCATCATCCTGCCACCACGCGACTTAATAACAACCTTAAATTAGAGAGGAGGATGTTAATATGTATAGTTAGTTGTAGTATTAACTTACCGTCACTGCTGTTAGTGCTAGCGACAAAGTGGTCAGGCCGCAAAAGTCTTCTTTGGCGATTTCTCCTATAGTACTTAAATTCTCTTGGTAGAGTGTAAGAACGAGGCAAAGAAATCTGAAAAAAAAAAAACAATTATAGTTAAAAAAAAAAATATGGGGTAACAATTTATTTTTAATGTTCTTAATTAAAGGCTATCTATCTTATATAACATTCTTTTACTTGAGTAAAAACAAAAAAAAAAATAAGATTATCGGTAAAAGTGCAGCATACAAGCCGGTTTGCGCAGGCAAGACTTGAGTAAAGCCTGAACAGTTACTGACTTGACTGTCAATGTCAGTTTAAAGTTTAGTTGAGACATAGAATTTAATGAATAAACAGACTATCGGTAAAAATTCAGTATATAAGCTGGTTTGTGCAGGCAAGACTTAAGTAAAGCCTGCACAGTTACTGACCTGACTGTCAATATCAGTTTATAGTTTAGATGAGACACAGAGGATGCACTAAATAAACAAGATAATCGGTAAAATTGCAGTGTGCAAGCCGGTTTGCGCAGGCAAGACTTGAGTAAAGCCCGCACGGCTACTGACCTGACTATCAATGTCAGTTTAAAGTTTAGATGACACACAAAGGGTGCACTAAATAAATAAAATTATCGATAAAAATGCAGTGTATAAGCCGGTTTGCGCAGGCAAGACTTGAGTAAAGCCCGCAAGGTTACTGACCTGACTGTCAATGTCACTGGGAGGCCGGCAGGCTTGCATGTCAGGTTCGCCTTCTCCGCTGCTGGCAACTTCACCTGCCTGGCAACAAGTGCCATCTTGTTGACCTCTGAAAATATAAACAATTATGAAGACTTATTGCCATAATTTCATAAAATTTTAAATTGTGTCTGTATATACTTTCTCCTTCAAGAAGACTGCAATGGATCATGTATCTTTCAATGGCTGTATAGTCTTCAGAATGGAAGCTCCATCATCGTCATATCATTGTTTAACCAAATCGCCTCGGATGTTGATATAATTCACGTAAGGGAGGCTCAATTCAGACATGAGCTCCACGAGTTTCTTTGTAGGAATAATTTGTTGGCGTCGTCTGTTTTATGAGCATTGGGACCTTCTGTTGCTTGTCTTTATTACTTTGTTCTTAGTACTTAATCATAAGTACCTATATATATTGTATTTATTATTTTAGGATTAATTCTTATTGTACTTCAGAAATGAATTAAGTTGTTAAAATTTGTAATGTAAGGGAAAAAATAAATAAAATAAAAATTGAAAAAAAAAACAATCTTAGATAAAATGATTTATTTTGAGCCGATAAGAGGGGCTTTCGACATCTCATAGTTGAGAGACATAAAGTGTCATGCCTACATATCGTCATGTAGTAGTTAAAGGGTTAAGTAAATTTACCTGTAAGCCATGCCCCAGTGACAGCAAGCTTGTCTAGCTGGAGCCTCCAGGAAGTGAGGAGCTAACAGGATCTCAGGAGTCTTGCATCTCTGAAGTTTCCTCGATTGCTCCGACAGTTGCTGCTGCCCGGAGCGCTCCCTCTTAGTCTTGGGAGCGGCTGCTTGATGATAAGGGAAAGCCGCACCTTGCTTCACTAAAAACACAACACAAAAAATATTTAGCCTTTGTCTTTATGCGCCAAAGAAATGCGTAAGACAATCAAGCAACCATCCCACTACTTGTATATTCATCTACCCTCAACACCTAGACTGAAGCAGTCTCTCTTCTTGCGACTCATGTCCATGCGATCCAGGCATGCAACAGACGGTGAGACATTCTCTAGTGGAGTGCATCATCCATGAGAACAGGAGATGCATTCTGTGTGGTCGCACTGGGAGTCTCTACCATTTCTTGGGAGGATTTACCAGAATTGCTGCTTACTTCTGACGGTCCCTTGTTGTTAAACTTCATCAGGGAAATCGTCAGGGCTACAAGAGTGGTTAACGAAGCTGACATGGAATAGGCTCCTACGTTCTTCAACCATTTCTCGTATTATCTCTCTTTGACGTATATTCTAACCTTGTGTAGGGAACAATACGCAACTTTATATTTTTTTCTACATTTTTTTTAAGAAAAAAAAAAAAGACTGAAGCAGCTTTCTGGGATCTCCAGCTCTGACGGTAAATTGCATCAGAATATATCATTACTCCAAATGAAAGCCTTCTAATAGGCAAGAACCTTGATTAGCGGACCTGGAAATCCCTGAACAAACTAAGAACTGGAGTCGGTAGAACAAAAGACAACCTCGAGCGGTGGGCAATGCTTCAGCAGGGAGTCACTGTTGTGCGACTGTGGAGACCTGCAGACCGCTTCACACCTAAGATTCTGCCTTATTTGTCCCTGACTAGTTGCACAACAAGACCTAATGCTAGGCAGCACACGGGTCATTCATGCTGTAAGATATTGGGCGAAAACAATTTGACATTACCGACACGAAGAAGATGAAGACCTTTGTATTACTTTATTTTATTTCTTCGTCCCATATCCATTTCATATATGGGACATTTGATCGCCAAAAAATTGCCGCCAATCAATCGGTTACCACTGTTTATGTTCTCTGTTCTCACGGATGATGCACTACATCAGAGAATGTTTCACTGTCTGTTATATGCCAGTATCACACAAACAATCATTGCAAGAAGAGAAGCCAAACCATTTTATGAACTCTCTAAATCTTCCGTGTCTAGTCAACGCCTGCAACCATATTATATTGTTATAATCTAAGCATTTTAAAGCATGGATATGTATTCCTCACCTGCATCAGCTGAAGTCAAGTACACGGAAGGCATCAACCGCTGTCCTCCCGAGCTCTCAGCAGCCGCATACATTCTTCCATCGAAATGCCTAAGTTCCCTATTCCCGTAATCATTTTGCTTCACATTGGACTCCCCATACTGCTGCGCCTCTTGATTGGTAACGCTATAAACCCCCGAGTACTGCCTCCCGTGCCCCTCCTGATACGCGTTACACCCCGCCATCTGTCTCGGCGAAACGTTATCAATCAAGCGATTAGTCTGACCGCCGTTTTGCGAACGCTCGTACGAATTCCCATTCGAACTCGGCCCTTCGACCGCGTAAATAGTCCTCGGACTCATATTCGTAATGTTCCTCGGACTTATTGACTTCGCGTTATCGTAACTAACGTTTCTTACATTATCGACACTCGGCGAAAAATTACTCACTCTATTATTTTCGTTATAATTTCTTCGAACGTTATTCGTCTCGTTTGGTAAACTTGTGTTCTGTAGCACAGTTCTAGGACTATTTGAATCGCCGTACAGCAAGCGAGCTTGTTCGCTAGCACGCTGCATGTCAGGATAAACATTTTGTCGATGTTGAGCAGAACTCGATATAAATTGGCGCGGATTTTTCGTTCTCGGTAAGATCTGTCTCGTAAGAGAATTGCTCTGTTCGCCGTTTGATATCTGCGAACTGGGAGACATGTTTCTGTTCTGCGGGACGCTTTCGTAGCCGATCGGCGCATTTTTAGCGTTGCTCGGTATTTCTGTGTAGCTCGGGAAGCTTCCTAAGAATTGCCCGACGAGATTTGTAGCTGATAGGGCGTTTTGTGAGAATCCGGCAAAGTTTTCGTAGCCATTATTCTGGTGGCCGCCATTGTTGAGGGCATTCGTTATCCCGTCGTACATCTCTTGGTTTTGTGAAGAGTTTTGTCCTAATACGTGTAGATCTTGAAAGCTTTGACCCAGCGAGCCTAGTTCCGGGCTGGGTGGAGACCAGGCCAGTGGCTGGAGGTCGCTGTGCTTCTTGGCGCGGGGGATGGGCTGCCTCTGCAGGCTGCAGTAGATCTCGTCTCCAGAAGCCATAGCGTTGTTGGCGAGCTTCCCTTGCTTGATTTCTTCTTCGATGATCTTCAGCTCCGCCAGCTGCTTCTGCTTCTTCTCTTGCAGCTTTTGATGAATGTTTACGCGGGAGCCGATCGATGATCCCTCGTTCTCGGAAGATCCCTGAAATATTTATTAATAATAATAATAATCATAAAAAAATATATATTTAGCCCATAATCAAAATTTTACATACAATAATCCAACCAACCAAATTTAAGTTTAACAGAATAGAAAGAAAATATAAATAAAAATATAAATCAGCATATACACATACACCACATTATTATTATTGTACTACTCAGTGAGTGGAGCACAGGATCCCCGCTGGATGGCCTCGTGAAAGCGCATCCAGTGCCCCTTCAACTGTGAGTCCCACCTATCCCCCCCCACACAGCGACCATTGCGTTGGGACTGCCGCGAACGGGCGCCCACAGAGAAGCGCAACGCTTCCTTATTATGGCATGGAAGCCATCCATTCACCCCTCTGTCAACATGCCTGAGGCACTGCAGCATCGCGGCAGACTCAACAACATTCAGAAGGCGTTGTTATACTGGACCCGCAGTGCACTGTAGGCCTTCTGAGTATAGCCAGCCCACGTTTAACTTTTTTTTTTAACTTAACATTTTTAGAACAACGTGCAAACCTACGAATCAACATATTGCATCGAACCAACCGTGTCCTTCGCTCCCTCTCAATTTTATGGTTGTGAATTTTTGCATCTTACCATTTTACGCCTACATTTGGTGTTGCTCACCAAAGTCTGTTATTTATTTACTGAGAAAGTGCTCTGAAAACAATGCCTTGGTAAGTGCTCCCAAGGAGTATAGGCACAAGGCGACTTATTCAAGGGCTTGATTTTTTGTCCCAAAGGGGACCAAAAAAAATGAGACTCACACAGTGGGAGTGATGATGAGGTGCCGGCAGGGGTCTCCTCCAGAAGGGCAGAGGGGCGGGGCGGGGGGCTCGCAGGGGGGCAGGGGGGGCGGCGGGCGGCGGCACAAACGACGTTGGTTTCTTCTTTTTCCGTTTTGTCGCCGCACTACTGGAGACAGATGATAAGTTTGATTACAATACTGGAAGTCTGTATCTAAAACACAGAATTCAAAATTATGTACTCGTTTTTTATTTTCGTTCTGTTCGCTGTAGCTGATGTCAAGCTCAAGTCAAGGATAAACTTTAAAGAAAAAGTAAAAAAAAACGCCCAAAGTCAGGAGGAGACGTGTGCATTGGATTCGCATAGAAATGGACTCACCCAGAATAGCCTGGCACACAGACGCACAAACAAATATAATTGAGGAGAAAATTGTTTTTTTTTTATGTAAACACATACAAGAGAATACCGACAGATGGTAACAGTAATTCTGAAGTCTCACCTGTGGAATTCTATGATGCTTACCATGGTGCATATGACTAAGTGCTGCATGTGGAGTATTTATCTGTCAACATCATAGTCTACAGCCCGAGATTCATGCATCATCCTTTATTATTACATGAATTTACTATGAATGTGTGGTTTTCACAGGACGATTTTTGTCTACCACCAAATTTTTATTAATAGGTTATGACTGGCATTTTACGGGTGAAGGATCAAATTCACACAAACCGGGGTAATTTTAGAGCTCAGAAATAAATTTAAAAACCTTTTTTTTTTTATCTCCGTCGGGGATCGAACCCATGACCTTTGGCTTGCAAAGCAAACGCTTTGACCATTGAGCTGTACCCGCCGGCATAGAATTAGTTATTTTCAACTGTGTAAAAGCGAAAACGAAAATAAAAATGTACCGTTTAAATCGAGGGAAAGATGTATTAGAAAATTTAAATACATTCTAAAAATCCACCAAAAACAATTTAACGTACATAAGTTTTGAACAAGCTTTATCTATTGATATCCTCCTCTCTAAGTTTGTAATTGAATTGCGTGGTGGCAGGATGAGGAGCAGATTAACAACAAAAATACTTTTTTTAACGCCGCAAGTGGCGATCTATGTAATTAGTCCTCCTAATGGCATTACAATATAGCGACACATACATGTACGACAAGCGAACAGAAATAAGAGACGAAAGATTGTATATCGAGGTTTTCGGTACCAATCAGCAAGGGCTATATCATGTGACTATAAATAAGGAGTATCAATAATATAAACAATTAATTGTCTCACCTTGCTGCGACAGGGTTAGAGAAGCGGCAGTTGAAAACGCCGGGGATGGCGCTTCGTTGATGGGAATTACCAGCCCCGTAGAGTCCGCGCGTGGATCCCACCATGCGCTCCGCCGTCCCCTGAGGTCCATCGTAGGCCCCGTCCACCATCTTGCTATCTGCGGCGCTTCCTGTCAGCGCCGGCAATCTGCCACCCAGTTCATAACCCAATCTCCTCACGTGGAAGTATCTAGAAAAAAAGAAAATATATTTAAAGAACTAAAAATACACACCTGTAGAACGCAGTAACTTTGTAGTTTGTCATATTTAAAGAATAAAACATAGATTTGCTTCATTAAAATAATGAAGGTAAGACACTTAAACGCGAAATAAATAAAGCTATCAATAATAATAGGAAAATTCTTGATAATGTAAACACTTTTAACGTATAGCCCAATACTTAATATGTTTCCAATAAATTCACTCTGTTCCACTGTTCTGTCAACAGATGTCTCTTCTTCTTTTCCCTTCACTTCTCCATGTAACATTAATTAACTGTTCTGTATGGTTTAGTTTTAAGTAGCTCCTGACGATGGTGACATGTAATGTTGTCAGCCAAGTTTCGTGGAACATATCTAAGCGAGGTATGGGTGTATTTGTAAGTTTTTAATAATTAATTTTATAAATCAAATAAAAAAGCATGTTTTTATCAAAATAAATGTTTTTTTTAATATATTTATATTTTATTGCCAAATTAAACACCTAAAATTACATTTTCTACATACTATAAATAAATATATTTATAATAAAAAATTTAAAAATAGTTTTTCCTCCAAAAGCAATGAAAAAGATCTAAAAACTGATTTTAGTGTGTATAAATGCATAAAATAATAAATTATCATTCTTCTTCGTAGTATCAATCGATTGTTTTGCAGCAACAAAATCTTGCATCTCGATCTCCATTCTTAACTTGAGATGCAATAATTTTTGCTGATACATGGGATGTCTTTTAGACCTTTAATGTGGTATTTTCCCCTTTATTTCCACATCCTAATGCTGTTGACCATAGAGGTTCATCCGGCTTTGGAGAGCATTCACTACCTCCAGGACAATAGAGTGCCCTAGCCAGCTTGACCTGATGAGGTTAGCTGTCATTACAAAAATATAAAACCATTACTTTATTTTTACATTTTTCTCAAGCATTTATTAAAACAATAGTTGTAGTAAAAGGGTTAATATGGAATATATTGATGGTTGTTCACCTGTAGTAGAGCAGCATGAATGCGATGCCAGCAGAGAAGCATCCCAAGACCAGGAGTGGAAGAGCTGATATCCTGGATCCGGGCCCGGCTCTGCCCCACACACCGGCCACCCAGACGCACACAAGCAGGCAGTTCTCCACTAGCATCACAAGGTAGAATGTCACCTGCAAAGAGTTAAGCATAATATATAATTTAACCGCGCGTCAGAGAATCAGTTGTCAGTGTGCTCTCGCTGTCAAAACATCTTTGATAAGTGGAGCAGTTCAATTAATTTCAATGGCGAAATTTGCTTTGAGATACGAGTGATTTGAAATACGAGCAAGGTTGCGGAACAAATTAAAGTTGTATGTCAGTTGCAGAGTTGCAGGAGGCGGAGTTGACATGGGATGAGCGGCTGACAGAGCTTAAGGCGGCAGTTCATGAATGCCATATGCTCCAGTTAGGGGAGCAGATAAGGTATGATGGTAATGATAATATTATTATTTCGATTTTTTCGATCGATATTTCTTGGTGGAATTCCATAATATCAGATATAAAATAAAAGATTCTTTAGAATTTATTCCACATATATTTGTAATTTAGAATTTATTCCACATAATATATGTGGAAAAAATTCTAAAGAATCTTTAATTTTATATCTGATAATATTATTAACATTCTTCTTAAAAAAAGTATCAAATTTGTTGTAGAGAAATTTACCATTTTCTGCCTGTGATTGACTTTGTGAAGGTTGACATAGGCAAATACATAGACGAAGGCAATGAGAGCCGATAGATAGGCCTTCCTGGGTCGACTGATGCGCTCCCCGTGGAACACGTTCTTGGGGGAGATCAGCCACAGGAACATGGACACCCAGTGCAACCCTGGAAACATCACAACAACACATCACCATAACAAATTTCTACAAACATACAAACCTACAGCAAATATCTTCTTTAATAACATTTCCTTTAAAAAATTTCAATATCTAAGCACAATTTAACATCACCATACAAACGAAGCGACGACATAAGAAGAATAGCGGGAGTGACCTGGATGTGGAAAGCGGACCATTGAAGAGGATGGAGACTCATGCGGGAGGCTTACGTTCAACAACGAATACAGGCTGATGATGATGAAGTCTTGTTGACGAAGGAATGTCATCTGTAGATTCTATGACACTTACCATTTTTGTATATGGCTAAATGATGAATATTCAATATTACAACTGAACATAAACTGACATCCCCGTCTTATTTAAAGCGACTCCAGATCGCCGGGATTGTCGTCAGGATGCGTGATGAATGGATGATGAGCAGGTCGCCTTAGCAAAGAACTCGTCAAGAAGCACACTGACATTTATTTTACGTTAAAAGACTGACAAAATTCGGTCTTCTGCCCGGGACACAAAAAATGGTGTTTTCCGGACCTGGTCAGAGAGTCCCGGCGAAATAAAAACATAGATGGCATCCTATGGAAATAGCCGCTCTCACATGACGTGGCATACTTTCAAAAATATATAAACAAAAATGCGCATACAAACGCCGTGTCTTATAACTACTTAAATCTAAGACATAGACTAACATATTTATATGTGTGTCAGAGCGAACAAAAAAAAGAGAAAAAAAAACGCATATCGAGGCTTTTCGGCATCAGCCTGAAAGGGCTATATGAAGTTGGTATTAAAACATTATATTTTTAGTATCAAAAGTTTTCTGAACGATGTTTTGTCTGCTTAACTATGTATTATATGTTTTTATGCAGAAAATATGTTTTTTTTACATCTGATGATTATGTATTCTAGTTAGGGATGATGTATTTACCTATTACTAGGAACACCCAGTGCTCATAGAGAGACGCATAGACTGTCAGAGCCGTCACTCTGGCAGTTATGGTACCGAGTCTCCAAGCAAACTGAAAACAAATAACAATTTATTAACTTTAAACATAAATTGAGAACAGTAACGGATAGCTTATAAAGGGCACCTAAATGGTCGGTTGAATTGAATAATATTATTATATATATAATCGTGTCGGAAACAACAGGGTCAGATCCTGTCTGCCCAGAAGTGGGCGATGTCGATGGCGTTACTTCTGGCCATCATCAGGTCTTCCTGGGTGCAGCTATTCGGGCACAGCGCACACTCCAGAAGGTGTGACAGGGTCTGCTCCACGCCGCAGTCACATTCAGTCGGTCGGCTGTAAAACTTCCAGGCCCTCATTTGTGTCCTCGTCTTGCATACTCCGGTCCGAAGTCTGTTAAGGGACCTCCATATATTCCACCCTTGGTCATATCCAGGGGCTAGGTCCTCTTTCGGGGCAATCCAAGTATTCCCCTCAGTTGCGCTTCTCCACATGTTCAGCCGCAGGGTGGCTTCAGGTATTTTCATGCCCTAGCACGCCAATGTTTGTAATGTTTCATCGCACAATAGATTCTTCCATGCAATTACTTTAATACTATTATTACAAATTAATGTAATCCGATTGTGAAATGAACCATAAGCACTCCTGTATGGGACCGTACGGCATTGAATGACGCAAATCTGCGGTCCCGTAAGGAAACCACTGGGAGTTTAAAGGTTAATCGGTTATAAAAATGTTTTGAATGTTGACATGTTAGGATATTTGAAGCATAAGTACCTGGAATATGACGCCGAGCCAGGTGAGGACGAGTCTGTCGACGTCCTGTAGTCGCACATTCTTGCTGAAGCTGGCCAGCGCCCAGCAAACAGAGAACAAGCTGAGAGATGCGGAGATCACGTTCAGCTCTGTGAACGCTGCACTGGCTGCAATTACACAACACAACAATAATAATACAAACTACCCTATCTTTGAATACGGCATTCACCTTTAGGTTGTAGCCTCAAAATACCTTTTGGACTCTGTTCAAACAAGAGTTTAAACCACAGCTGAGTTTTGTTCAAATCCCTGATCTCACGGCATGTTGGAAAACCTTTGAGAACTATACATAGAATGAACTCAGCAGAGCTGCGGGAGGCAAAGCTGATATTCCTAAAAAGATTTGGCCTCTCTTCTTGCGACGCATGTCCATGTGATCCAGGCATACACCAGACAGTGAGACACTCTCTCATGGAGTGCATCATCCATGAGAACAGGAGACGCATTCTGTCTTGTCGCACTGGGAGGCTCTACCATTTCTTGGGAGGATTTTCCTGAATTGCTGCTTAGTTCTGACGGTCCCTTGCTGTTAAACTTCATCAGTGAAATCGTCGAGGCTACAAGAGTTTCGATAGGTTATACTCTCCTACATGCACTAAGTTATTGCATTTTGTGACATTGATTTTTTGGCTGCATTGAGTGTTCAGACATGAGCTCCACAAGTCTTTTGTTTAGTGAGCTTTGAGATTTTCTAGTATATATTTAGTAATCATATAAATTTATTATTTTTTATTACTTAAATATACATATACTAAACATAAAATTCTTTTTTCAACGCGTCAATCCAAGCACAAAAATAACGGCAGAAGCGGGATGCGAACCGCGGACCTTGGAAACCAACTATGCCCAGGTATTCATACCGCTCGGCGAATCGCGCCATTGCTATGACCAGACTGCTTGCGATGAAACTAGTATTTATATCATTGTTATTATCGTACGACAGATGTCGCCATAGTATATATTCAAAGTATGTATATTTTTATTATTATTCTATCAGTATTCATTTATTCACAACCTTAATATTATTACTTTCCGGCAGTCTATTTATTTTAGTAAGTACCACTCGGGTCTCGAACCAAACTATAGACTGAATGGATGTGAAACGACTACTTATAGTTCCGACTCGGACTTTATAACCAATCATTTACCTGTGTTACTGATGGATAATTTTTACCTTCTTCGATATTGTCTCAAGGAGACATTATTAATTAATTTTTTAATTTTTATTAGAATATTATTTTATTATTTCCTTCTTGATATTGTCTCAAGTAAGTAATAATAATATTGTAATATAGTCAATGATCTATAAAAGTAGATTAGAATATTGAAATAATAAAATAATATTCTAATAAAAATTAAAAAATTAATTAATTTATTATTTTCTATTTTTAATTTGAAATGTTTAATTTTTTGTATTAATTTCATGATTTTCAAGTTGTTTTCATTCTCCACATATTTCAAATATGAAATAACCAAATTGAAATGTTTTTAAAAGTAAAATAAATTAAATGAAAACTCAAATAATCTACTAATGTACTAGATCTGTTTTTTTTACTCATGTTTATGTTTTGTCTAAATGTATTGTCTTAGCTATTATATTGTTCTGTTTTACCATTTCATTTATTGTATTTTCTATTTTAAAACCGTATGTATTGGCCTAGGCCGTTAATAAAATAAAATAAAATAAAATCAGCACCCTTGCGAATATTGCTTGCATTCAATGCGTTAATAAGTGTTATTATTACCTCTGTCATCTCTGTTTGCTAGTTGGGTGCTGGGAGGAGCGGGCAACGTGGCGCTACTGAGTCCATCAGCCAGCACGTGAAGCTGCAGCAGGAGCATGGGGGCTGCTTCGCAGAATGCATGGACCAGCCGCAGCATGCCTGGATACAAGATTTTTTTCAGTTTGTGTGTCAATGACAATTATTTGAGGATAACGAAGCATAAACGAGCAATTCATCTAATAAATAATGACACGGTTAATGTGTGACGACCAAGAAATGTCAGTTTCCAAAGTTCCTTCCTAAATTCCACCGGTAAGCTCTGAAATGCTCTCGCAGCGTCTGTGTTTCCTCTTTCATATGATCTGGATCCCTTCAAGAAACAAATAAATATAAAAAAAGCCCAGGCTGAACTTCATAGAACTTCATATGAAAAGAAATATTTAGTTACCAAAAAAATGAATTCATTGTAGAATGACATTGTTATATATGTACATTAGGATTTCCCAAAAAAATATCTTTTTTTTTAATGCTCACTCCCTTATTTTGTGTAAATGATGTCCAAATAATTGTAAAAAAGCTTCACATACTTAAAACCACGGCAAAAGATAGCAACTTGCATCGGAACATGTCAATACCAGAATTCTAAGGAGCGCGGTAACTGAAATATCAATGGGTTTTTTTTAACCCTTTCGTTACGGCTCGGTGGAATACAAATTATACGTTATTAAAATATATGTTAATATTGCGTGAATCGTCAAACCATTTTTTTGCTTAAAACTAGTATTTGAAGCATAAATGTACTTATCTGGTCCATTTTCATATACCACAATGGTTCTTGTATCCTTTAGCTAACAGATGATGCATAAAAAACTATTATATTTAACAAACGTTCATTATGTAACTCCATACATGTGGTGGCATTCACACATGACTGCACTACCAATTTCATACTGTGGTTTACAGAAAAATCGCTCCTGTGACAAAATCTAACGATATTTATTTACATGCTTTACAGATTCCTGTAAAGAATACATGTATGTTCATAAAGGGAATGACTGCACTACCAATTTCATACCGTAGATGTCACAATGAGTACTGAAAGTAGCAAAACGATATATCACGTCAACCAATGTCAACGGTCGGGGAATCTTTGACGACATATATCGACAACCAATGCAAAAGGGTTAATGCTGGTTTGTTTTATAGGATACACTTTTTTTGTTGTTGTAAAAATATGATATTTTAATAGGCAATGTAAAGCATCAAATTAATGGTTTAAATCTGCCATTCTTTATGATGGTAAAGCCTAGTATGAGGATTGTTGATCTATTAAAATTATTAAACTACAGCCCAGCATTCATGCATCATACGAATCATATTTTCAAGATATGGAATAGATGGAGGAAGAAAATAGACTCACAGAGGTTTCTGACTTCATGTTTGACGTATCGCAGGTCGACCGGTACAAAAAGCTTGGCATATCTCCACAGTACTCCAAGTTGGAGGCAATGGAGCACGTGCGGGGCGTAGCGCGTGCACCCGCGCCGCTTGCTGTCGGCCACGTGCAGGTACCATCTCAAAGACACCACCTAAAAAAAGATACGTACATCATGAGTATCAGGAATTGACAAGTTGGTTATTTTTTATTTTAAATTGCCAGTCTGGTGAGGGGTAGGCTGTTTCTGATTCGGTGTTGAACCTCGTTGGGAGACAAAACACGGAGAGGCTTCACAGTAGTTCCGATACCAACATGGACACCCATCCATGCCCTGCTGAACCCGATATGGTGAGAATATCATTTTATTCCTATTAATAGTAAGTGGTACAAATGTTTGTCATTCAAACGTTGTCGGTTAAAAACCCGACCAAGCTTGATTTTAAAAACATGATTTTATCAAATCTCAGCTCTATACATGTCCCCGGTAAGGCTGCATTTCGTAATTTATTTTTTATATTTATTTTTATTTTATTTCTTTGTGAAACATTACAAATTTTATTTAATACGATCCTGAAATAAGATAAATACAAGAAAATTTATTTATAAATATAGGTATTTATGATTATTAACGACAATTATTAAAAAGTCCCGAAGCTTGCTAAACAGAAGACTCCACGAAATTACTTTGATAAATAAATTCGTGGAGCTCATGTCGAAACTGGGCTTCTCTCAGGTGGAATATATCAATATTCGAGGAGATATGGTTGAACAGTCTGATCACTATGATATAATGATGATACATGTAATGACTCCAATCGCTTGTTTGGCTGACTGCCTTTATTAACCCTTGCTTTACGACCTTCTCTTCTTTTTCGTGTCAGCGACGTCAAATTATTTCTGCCCAGTATCTGGCAACATCGATAGCCCGTGTGTTGCCTAGTATTAGGTCTTGAGGTGTGCAGCTTGTTGGGCACATGCAGCAGGATCTCAGGTGTGAGGCGGTCTGCAGGTATCCGCAGTGGCACAATAGTGACTCTCCCTGCCGAAGAATTCCCCACCGCTCGAGGTTGTCCTTTGTTCTACCAACTCCGGTTCTTAATCTGTTCAGGGATTTCCGGGTCCACCAGTCAAGGTTCTTGCCAGTTGGGAGGCCTTCCTTTAGAGTAATAGAATCCTCTGGTGCGACTTGTTATTGCTTTATAATGATATGTTTTTACTACAACTCCACTCTAATAATGACAACATTCATATAAAATTATAATAATGTATAGTTATTCATTTGTAGCGAAGGAAATACATAGTTTATGGAATAATCGGGGATAAAATTATGTGCCCATGTCAAACAGAACCGAATGTTTCGTCAGAATTTAGCTACGCATGGATCAATTCTTCTTCGTAGTATCAATCCGGTAGATTGGTTGCAGCAATAAAACCTTGCATCTCGATCTCCACTCCTCTCGATCTTCTGCAATCCTCTTCAGCTCAGCATAAGAGCTACAACTCAAGTCCTCGAACACTTGCTGCAAATACTCCCATCTAGGGCGCTCTCTATAGTTTCTACCCTCAACCATCCCTTCCACAATGTCGTGAACAAGACCATTATGGCGCATGATGTGACCGATCAATCGGGCTTACCTCTCTGAGATGGTTCTTACTAGGTGCCTATCTTCCTTGATTATGCTGAGAACCTCATTCTTCGTGACGTTGTATTTCTTCGGTATGACCACATCTCAAAGGCCTCTAGACTTTTTTATCATTTTCAGATAAGCACCATGTCTCACAGTCGTACATCAATTGGAGATACATACATGGATCAACATGCGAGCTGAATTGGTTGCAGCTATAGCAACTTGTGAGGTTTTTTCTCTTTTTCAGTTACTTACATTAAAAAAATTGTTACATTTTAACTTCAACAATAGCCAATCAAAGCAATATTTAGGCATATTCACATTTTTTCTGTTTTTAAATGACACTTTCATATGGTGTAGAAAATACATATCATCGGAGATCTCTGATATTTAGCACAGCGAGGGGAGGGTTAAAGAGTTATTGTTGGGCGCGAGTCTTGTTGCAGTACCTGTGAGACCAGCAGCGAGCAGGCGATGATGGCGAGCGCGGCGGCCGCCGTGGCCGTGTGGCCGCGCTCCAGCAGCGCCCAGCACATGACAATGTCAAACACCACGTCACAGAAGTACCCGGCCAGCGAGATCACGTTGAACAGCACGTCGCACAGCGGCAGGAACTCCGCTGCCATGACCCCTCACCTGCCCAGGAGCATCCCAGCACCACCACCTGCAACACATCACAACATACACACTAAAAAAAACACCAAATATTTGTACGCGATAATTGGTTTTAAATTATTCTTCCCTGTTTCGTTCCATATCTGAAACATATCATCTGACATCAGCATGATGTAGTCTTTGCTTACTGTTACCGAAAAACCTCGATATACGATCTTTCGTCTCTTATTTGTGCTCGCTTATTTCGGGTCGTTTGTCATGCATTTAGGTGCGTCGTCATATTGTCATTTTTGAACAGGTCCACTCACGGGTGTGTTAGTTATTAACATCACCGCTCGTGGCGCTGAGCGAAATCCTTCGCTCCGGCGGGCCCACACGTGAGTCGGTCCCCACCCTTTGGCTTGGCAAGGTCGCATTGCGGCCACACGACATATCAACCCGCATGGTCACAAACTTGTAATGTTTTTAAAGTAAATATAATCTGTGCTTCTTCTTCTTCTTCTTCGTGTCAGCGACGTCAAATTATTTTTTCCCAATATCTGGCAACATCGATAGCTCGTGTGTTGCCCAGCATTATGTCCTGAGATGTGCAACTTGTTGGGCACATGGAGCAGCATCGTAGGTGTGAGGCGGTCTGCAGGTCTCCACAGTCGCACAATAGTGTCTCTCCCTGCCGAAGCATTCCCCACCGCTCGAGGTTGTCCTTTGTTCTACCAACTCCGGTTCTTAATCTGTTTAGGGATTTCCAGGTCGGCCAGTCAAGGCTCTTGCCAGTTGGGAGGCCTTCCTTTGGAGTATTGAAATCCTTTGGTGCGATTTGTTGCCAGAGTTGGAGTCTCTCATTTTCAGGGCCGGATGTGAGAGGTTGTGTGGATTTCAGAAAGCTGCTTCGAGACTTCAATCTTGGTGTTGGGGGTATCTGATTATACAAGCAGTGGGACGGTTGGTTGATTGCCTTACGCATTTCTTCGGCGCATATGACTTTGCGTCTTATGTTCGGTGGTGCGATACCAGCCAAGGGGTATAGCTTAGAAATGGGTGTTGGTTTGAGGCAGCCTGTGACGACTCTGCATGCATCATTCAGGGGAGCATGAAAAGAACCTCCACGCGGTGCCCCCTGGAAACGGAATCTCGGACTTCCTCTTCCGGCCAATCTTTTCAACCCAGCGACAACATCTGTGCTTCTAAAAGAAAGTGTTTGTCTGCTGTCTTGCTCCTCATCCTGCCCTTCGCGACGTAATAACGGCCCTCTTTTTGAGAGAGGAGGATGTTACATCATACCATATCCTCTCCTCTGTCTGGAGCATATGGCATTCACAAGCCACCGTCGTAAAGCCCTGTCAGCTGCCTTGGTCTTCACCTCATCCCATGTCAGCTATGCCTCATATAGCTCAATAGATGTTTGATGCATTAATTGTCAAATTACTGACAAACTCAAAATGTATGGAATAAAATAGTTATTTATTACTTAAAACAACCGTTACAATAATATGTATACATATTTTTTACCATACTCATTCACACCTGTATAGCCGGAGATCTACAAGGGATCTTAGAAGATTCCTGGGAGCCTAAAGGGCAATCGCCGCGAACTTGCATAGACTGTGGGTGTTTAATAATCAGGGTTTTTTAACCTGTTGGCATCGGTAGCCGATATATGTCGTGTAAGATTCCCCTACCATTGACATCGTTTGATGTGATATATCGTTTTGCTACTTTCTCAGAATAGTTTTTTATGCATCATCTGATAGCTAAAGGATACAAGAACCAATGTGATATATGAAAATAAACCAGATAAGTACATTTATGCTTCAAATACTAGCCGTAATGAAAATGTTAAAGAGAGATTGAACAAAGTATCTATTTAATAACATTATTTTCATGATTTTAGGTATCGTAACTGTGAAAATAGCCAAAGAAAGTATGAAAAACTAGGTTTTTACTGATTAAATGGTAAATATATCAAAGAGCAAGGATCCTTAGGACTACTATTTATCAGTTATATCATAGTTTTGGTTGTATTAGACTTTATACACTATTTTGAAGTGTTACTATGTATATAATAAAAATGGTATATTTAATAATGAGAAACACTACTACAACACTCATATAAGAACATATATATATATATTTGTATTTTTTTTTGTAAACACATACAGGAGAATACCGACAGATGGTGATAGTAGAGTGTTGATCCGCCAATGTCATAGACTACAGCCCGAGATTAATGCATCATCGTTATTATTACAGGAATTTACTATGAATGGGTGGTCTTCACGGGACAACTTTCGTCTGCTACCAATTTTAATTAATACGCTATGACTGGCATTTTACAGGTGAGGGATCAAATTCACATCAACTTTATTTTAGAGCTCAAGAATTGGTATATATATTTTTTTTAATATCTTTTGGGGATCGTACCTTTGGCTTGCAAAGCAAACGTTTTGACCATTGAGCTATACCCGCCACCCATAAAATAAAATTTGCAATGTTTCACTTGTTTACCCCAAATAACTAATACCTGTTTCTAGCGGTTTCAAGTAATTTAATTTTATATATAATTTATTTAGTTATATAGTAATAATAATGATAAATCTACCGAGTATAAGAAACTCTACTTGTCATTAATTATAATAAATCATTGATTTTATAATGCTTGATACACTAAAGCGTAGTGTTACCATTTTAATAAATAAATTAAATTAAATACTAGTTATATTTTATGTAAATTTCATTGAAGTTTCGATCCAATATGACGAATTCATAATTTCTATGTCAACAGTGTTATTATTTTACTACAACTAAAAACATTAAAATAAAGTACTAAATCAACTGTTTTTAAAGTGTATAATCATTGATAAAGTAACAATTTCAAGTTTAAAATACTAAATAACACACTTTTAAAAAGTTATAATGGCAGTTGAACTTTCGAAATGTCAAAACTTTCGATCGCTTATAAAACTTTTAAACTAAGCATCTGAATTTAAATAAATAACATCAACGCATAAAAAACGTATAAACATTCAATTCAGATACAGTTAATGTGAAAATATGTAGAAAAATAAGTAAATAAATGTGTTTATAGCTCACCTATACATTCAGTAACATTTCTAACCTAGACATTTCATGTTCCGGAGTTTAAAACATTATAGAGCGCTCGTTTGCGTATAAAAAACATAAAAACATGTAAAACACGTAGATTCATGTGAGTTTATATAGTTTTTGATGGTAAACATTAACGAATTCAGTTAATTTCTTTGATAAACTGATAAAAAAAGATGTGACACTACACAAAACAAGTGCCCTGAATGGAGGAATGCACGAACTACCGTACATCGACGAAGTGTCTGTCGCGTTTTTTGTACAAAGCAAAAAGCGCACGAAAAAAAAAGTGATTTATTAAATCAAAAAACGTGCAAATTAAAAAACTTGAGAACTAATTATTATAAAATACATGTTATTTAACATTTCTGTGTATTTAAATTTCTTTTTTATTTGATTTCTTAATCATTTTTTTAATGCGCAAGATGAGTGTTTTTTTGATCAGACTGTAGGCGAAGGAATGCGATGCGCTAGCGGCTTCTGTTGGTGAACTTTGTAAGTAAAGGCTTCATACTATGAAGAGCTTTCATACAAATAATAATTTTATATGAGAAAGGGTGGTTTTAAAAAATAATCACAGATGACATTGCATTTTTTAAAAATATTTATTATTAGATTGTACGGAAAGAAATTTTGATTTTAATACAGTAATGCTATGAGATGAAAATTTGCGTATAACTCAAAGCATTATCTTTGAGTATTTACATTAATTGTTAGTAATATAAGATATATTTTTTTCACAAAATAAATAAATACAGACGAATTTTCGGAAGGAGAGCGGTACAAATCTTTAAATTTAACAAGGCGATTGATATTTTAAATTTTCCTGTTGTCTTGATTGGTTAATACAAAAATTTGCTTGCCACGTATGGGTGAAAAAAACGTTTATCTGATTTCATAGATTTGTTAAATTCACTCTCTCCGTACCATCCAATTCTGTAACAAAATAAAATAAATAAAAAAACAATAGGATGGCGCAAAGTTAACCATCCAACGAAAATCATCCACGTGACTGACTGCTAGCAGGCATTAATTAGCCCTACAGATACAAGCGTGACCGTATGGTCACAGTGAACACTATTGTCTATTTATCCGGTCCCTTTTCTACCTGAACATTGTATCTTTCGCTCAGTTTCGGTTAAGAAGTGTCTCCACCACAGTTATTCTGCAGCCGCGACGGCGGAAACAGTAACCGAGTACACTTGTGATTTATTTTATTTCGGGTTGATTTTTTTCTTCTACAAAATGCACACTTCAAAAGAGTAAAAACAATTTTCAATATTTTTAAAAATGATTTACGTAATTTTTACTAATTCATTTCGTACAACAATATGTTGATCTAAGAAGGTAATATTATAGTTATTTCTTAATATTTATATAGGTGTATCTGTATTTCAACCCCAAAGTCTAGCCAAGGTTAGAATCCATACAAAAAACAAAATAAAGAATAATGTTTCATACAAAATAAGTTGTCAATTGTATTTGTTTCAAAATTGTTTTTGCCAAATGAAGACTACATGCTGATAAAATATAGCTTATAACTTTAGATTTTATAAAAAAAAAACTTTCGTCTCTGTAGGGTTAACTTGCACTTTGCACGGCATCATGTGTCAGTCTTTCACTAAAATTCGCTGAAGGGTCCGTTTGGTGGTGCCCAATTACGTGGCCCGTCGTCTGCTTGATGTTTCTTCGTTCTCAGCGACATCGGCAGCCACAGCCGCGATATTCACTATGCCACCAACGCCTCCTGTGGTCTGTTCGAGTCGAGTAGCTAAACGCCAGAGTGTTTGCTCAGTTGGCACGACACAATTAGGAAATCGACACCGAAATTTACGCTGCGCCAACACCACCAACCAATTATTTGTAAAAAAAAAAAACGACCCAATTTTTCTACGCTCTTGCGAATTATAGCGCTTCATTGATTGTCTGTCTACTTCACAAATGTCAAATAAGTTTGACGTACGCCACCATTTGCAAAAATTATAACATATTCCGTTAGTGTGATCAATTTTGTGCCACCTGTATACATTTAGATAAAAATAAAAACGTGTTATTTACACCATATATAACTCAAGAACGGCTGGACCAATTTTCATGATCCTTGAGGACGCGCAGTGAAACGATTAAGCGTTAATTTTTTATGAATTGGACGTAAGAAAAGGTTCGCACCTCTGATTTTCTGTGATCGGCTCGTCATACTTCTCTTGAGGTAACTTAGCCATAAACTCCAACATCCTCAAGTATTCTTCCACCTTACGTTTATCGTAATCTTTGGGGTGGTCGCGTATGTAGAACTTTGCAGTCACGGTATGTTCTGAAACAAACATTGACGCCACTGTCAAATTTAGGAAAACATAACCTAAGCTTATCGCTTCTAATTGGCTCCGGCCTCGCCTCAAGTCCGACTTATCCAATCGGAAGGCGAGAGGCTCCCGACGAGGCGCTTCCATAAGCTCGCGGTTTATTTTTTTGAGTGGCATTGTAACGCATGCCGGGTAGTATTATATGTATATGTGTTTCTTAAAGACACCAGATTGTATAAAGGAGGAAACACGGATACTGTAAGACTATTTCAGAACTTACCGGTGACATTTACAAAGGAACTTTGGAAATTGCCACTTCTTGGTCGGCGCACATTACCGATGTAGTTTGTTTATTTATTTATATACAGAATCGAAATTCCAATTTTTACAAATATTTAGAAACAGAGTAAACATAAATATACAATAAATAGAGAAAATAATAAAAAATAAAAATAGCACAAAAGAATAAGAAGATGACACGTGTCAAAGATCACAGAGATCAAGTAGAACAATACCATCGACAAAAGAGGAAAAGGATGTAAGAAAAGGATCGAGGTGTGCTGGTAGGACATTTAGGAGCGACATTGCCGTTGTACCAAATTGAGTGCTTGAAGCTCCACAAGCATCAACTGGGATCAAAAACAATGGATGGATACGAGCACGGGTGTACCTATCTGGAACATAGAAGTTAAAACATTCAAGAATCCCAGGGTTGTAAATTGAACCGCGAAGAAGAAGGAATGAATGTTTGAGTGCAGCAATTTTCCTCCGTGACTCTAGCGAATGGAAAGAAAGCATCCCTAGAAGAAAAAGAGTTGGGTAATGTTCGGAATTAAATGAATTGAATGGATAGTTACCGTAAATATAAAAATAAAGACGTCGGAGAAATTTTTATGAATTTTTTCGAGCATGAAAATGTATTTGGATTTATTGGGATTCCAAACTAAACTCCCATATTCCAGAACAGATAGAACGAGTGAAGAATAGAGAGTACGAAAAATTAGTTTGAGAAGCGTAAAACACGTTTGTTGGTTGAGTTTGGGTGCAGGAAGAATTAATTTTTTAATCCTTTTGTTACGGCTCGGTGGAATACAAATTACACTGTCAATACGGCGTGAATTTTTCAAACCATTTTTTTTTATTAAAACTATTATTTGAAACATAAATGTACTTATCTCACCTATTTTCATATATCACATTGATTCTTGTATCCTTTAGCTATCAGATGATGGATAAAAAAACTATAATATTTAATAAACGTCAATTATGTAACTCCATTCATGTGGTGGCATTGACACATGTGGTTTACAGAAAAATCGCTCCTGTACCGAAACGTATGGATATTTATTTACATTCTTTACAGATTCTTGTAAATAATACATGTAGGTTGATGAATGGAACGAATGCAGTTCCAAGTTCCTATCGCAGATGTCACAATGAGTACTGAAAGTAGCAAAACGATACATCACGGCTACCGATGTCAACGGTAGGGGAATGTTAGACGGCATATATCGATAACCGATGCGAAAGGGTTAAGCCTTGAAGAGCAACGACCGTGGTAATAATAGTAGATAACACTAAGTGAACCGATCGTTATAACTAAATTAATTTTGAAACAATTTGATATTACAATTAATTTAAATGAATTACCATTACGGCTTGGGGTGAAAACATTGTTATGAATGTGTTTATAGATTAAGTCTTCTTTCTTAGCTTTTACATTCAGAATTTCGATTGGTACAGACATTTTTTTACCAAAAGTGCACTTGTTACGTTCTTTTAATGTATAAGGCATCGTAACTGTAAAGAAAAAGAAAAAAAACGTAATTAAAATTTACATTTATTTTTAGTTTATGAAGTTAAAATACAGTGAAACCTCGTTATTTAATTTTTCAAGGCTTAAGATTAATGAGGGGACAATAATATTTACACAATAGATCGAGGAAAATAATAAATCGGGAAACAGTTTACTTAGCATTGTTTTGTATGCGTGTTTTCCGGTACCATTAAAAATTTACAAATAACGTTGAGACATCCCCGTCTGTAAAAAGACGACGAGTCGCGGGTCCGTCACGTGGCCGCGAGGAGGAAGGATGCAGGAGCAGATCACAAAGCAAAACAACTTGTTTTTGAAGCACAATTCGCATTTATTGTTATTAAAGACTTGATTTCCTCGTCTCCAACCTTACGTGACGACGTGCCGGATGAGGACACGGTCCCATACAGGAGTGCTTATGGTTCATTTCACAATCAGATTACATTAATTTGTAATAATAGTATTAAAGTAAGTTCACGGAAGAATCTATTGTGCGACGAAACATTACAAATATTGGCCTGATAGGGCATTGAACGACGTAAATTTGCGGTCCCGTATGGGACCACTGGGCGCTTAAAGGTTTTAATATTTAATAAAAACTAGCCTTTTATTTATATATATTTATTGTGAGGTGGTGTACTCGTATGTATTATTATGTATTAATGTCAATTTGGATATCAATTCAGTGAGAAACAAACGTAAATTATTGATAGCATGCAAATTACGTGACGCATGTGTTAAAGGATGTTTTTTAATTACGTGTTAGTGGTTTTACGTGTTGGGTTGACGAAAGTATGATGGATAGTCCACGTAAGCAAATTTAACGGCCGCCCTGTATATTGAAAAAATAATATTAAATTACACCCAAAGAGTGATATCACAAACGAAACAGATCTATGCTATTTTGTTTTTTTTTTTTTTAAATTCATTACCCGTTTTTTTAATGGAATTTTAATTTTTAAAATTTAGGTAGGTATATTGAAATCAAAAACGATTAATTTCACATAGTGGGAGGTGCCTATGTGACAGTTCTTCTTCGTAGTATCAATCCGGTGGATTGGTTTGCAGCAACAGAATCTTGCATCTCGATCTCCATTCCTCTCGGTCCTCCGCAACCCTTTTCAGCTCAGCATAAGCGCTACAATTCATGTCCTCGAATACTTGCTGCAAATACTCCCGTCTAGGGCGCCCTCTACAGTTTCTACCCTCAACCATCGCCTCCACAATATCGTGAAGAAGACCATCGTGGCGCATGATGTGACCAATCCATCGGGCTCGCCTCTCTGAGATGGTTCCTATTAGTTGCCTATCTTCCTTGATTATTCTGAGAACCTCATTGTTCGTGACGTGGTCTCTCCAGGAAATTCCGAGAATTCTTCTGTACGACCACATCTCAAAGGCCTCTAGTCTTTTTTTATCACTTTCAGATAAGCACCATGTCTCACAGCCGTACATTAAGATGCTCCAAACAAGTGTTTTGGCAAGTTGCTTGCGGAAAGGTAGGTATATTGAAATCAAAAACGATTAATTTCACATAGTGGGAGGTGCCTATGTGACAGTTAACTGATTTAAATAGGCTCGCATTTTTTCCGAACAGAATTCGATAATATTTCAGTCATAATTTTCAAAATTGGTGAGAATTGATATTATATGGTCAGAATGTATCAGTCAGAATAAATCATTTATGGTCAGAATTTATAATAAATGGTTATAGGGAATAGAATTTGGTCAACATAACCTAACCTTACCTGATTTTGACCGTATAATGATTCAATTTCAATTTCAATTTTGTTTATTTTTCCTTTCAGAAACATTACAAATTATATAAACTCAATTCATTTATGAAGTACAATAAAAAATAAAAATACAATACATATATACAAAAATAGGTACTTATGATTAAGTACTATGAACAAAGCAATAAAGACAAGCAACAGAAGGTCCCAATGCTTATCAGACAGACAACGCCAACCAATTATCCCTCCAAAGAAACTCTTGGAGTTCTTGTCTGAATTAGGCCTCTCTTACGTGAAATATATCAACATCCGAGGCGATTTGGTTAAACAGTCTGATCCCTCTCCCAAGAGGCATAGTCTCTGGCAGGTTAGTGTTACTCTTAGGGAGAGCGAACAATCTATGCTTCCTTATTCTCAGATATCTATCGGGGACACAAAAACCGATATTCATCAAAATTTCAGGATGCTATCATTTTATGGTCTGCATTTCTTTGTTCAGTAACTAATTCAAAGTTTTGCCAATAAGTTAAATCAATTGACAGTAAATAAAATCAATCGCCAGTTGACTAAGTTAAGACTAGAATTGGTAGTATCCACTGTGTCAGTATGAATGTGTTCAGTTATAAAATATAATGGAAGTAATATATTCAATATCGGTAAAATATTTATGTAAAATGAGTGAATTATTAACCCATAAAATGGAAACCTAACCTAACCTATTATTAATTACCATTCATTAATTGTTTCCTAGCAATTTATTTATTTTCTACTGCCGATTGATATTTTTCTGCTGCCAATAACTAATTTTTCACTTACCATTTCAGGCACTTATTACTGACCGTTCGCTTAATAATAAGTGCCAATTGATTGGATTATATACTTTATTTTCAATTTTCCGAAATGGTAAATGCGAGGAATTTTTTTAGTCGCCACGAAGTCTATATACCCGATGGTGCCGAGGCACTTCCCTCGAATGGCCTCGAAAATGACCCCTCTTTCTAACAAGAAGGACTGACAGTTCCAGAGAATGTGATCTGAGGTCTGGAATGGGGCACCACAGGGGCAACTAGGGCTTGAAACTAAATTAAATGAGTATAATCTGTCATTAAAAGCGCCGTGCTAGTCATAAGCGGGGATAGACCAGTAATCAGGGTTTATCCACTTAGCAGTTGGTCTGAAATAAATATTTGGGAAGAAAATAAAGGTAGTTTTACCTTTGGTGGAAGATAACCAACGCTTTTGCCAAGGGGCCATAATGGCATCAGCACAATATTTTACGGGTTCGGAACCTCAGTGATCTATATATAGCTATTGACATTAGCATGATAGAGCTGTTGCTGACTGGTACCGAAAACCTCAATATACAATCGTTCATCTCTTATTTCTGTTCGCTTGTCGTACATGTATGTATCGCCATATTGGCATTTTGGACTAGTTACGGAGATAGTCACTTGTGGCGCTGTGCGACAGCCCATCACGAGCGCGGGGAGTCGTGTGCCGACCGTCGGTGAGAGCATATTGTATTGTGGCCCGGCCTGAATGCTGTGACTAGGTCAGGCCATAAGTTTGTAAAGTTTATCGTAAATATATGTCAATGTGCTTCAGAAAAAGTCTGTGTATTATTAATCTGCTCCTTATCCTGCCACCACGCGACCGGATAACAACCTTTTTAAAGAGAGGAGGATGTTACTATATTATACATAGCACAACTAGTTTTTTGGATGCGAAACCGGTTTTAGACTTAATCGTCTAATAATATTTAATTTTATCTGAGTTTGATACGCCAAGAATGATGATTGAGTACAATCATTGAAAGATACAGGATCCTCACTTGGTAAACCCTCCCTGTCCCGTCTTGTTTTTGGAGACCCATATGGGGACCCGTTACTGGACGCACGCAAAAAGCTACTTACTAGAGAGTGGCTGAAGGCCTTCTCGTGATTTTAGGTGCATCTAGTAATAGCTACGAAGTAAGTATACTACAGCGAGTCTCAAATTGCCTTCTTTGGTAACACGTTACGAACCACGAAATACTTGGGAATGGATAAAAAAATGGTGAGGTTGGAAAATGGATTCTGCAAATGGCAGATATCAGTTAGGAGTCATTACTTGCGTCTGCACTCTTGCAGACGGACGCGCAGAAGCGCTCAAAACCAGCGTAATTTTGTTTGTTAGCAACGAAGTCCTGTTATCCGACCGGACTTGTGAGGTGCGTCCTGCGGAGAGTTGCCGTCACATGGGCACTCTGCCTGGGATGTGGGTTCCAACTGTCCAAACCTGTCGAGGTAGCTCCGGAAGAGTCCGTGTCCGGTTAGCAGCTGGCTCGTGTGGTGGTTCGGGACGAGCCACTTTGCGGCCATTCGCTCGGGAATCGATGGGAAGTATCCTCGTTGAAAGCATTTTGAATTTTCTCACTCACAGATACAGATTCAGATACAGGATCCATTGCTGTGTCAAATCGAAGGTTTTCTTCTATGGTAAGTTTTTCCTTATGGGGTATTTAATAGTTATGTAGTTCGCTTCTCCATAAGTCCCCGGACTATATCGCAGGTGAGGGATAGAGGTTGGAGCCTTGCAGGTCCCCGGGGCCTCACGGCGGCTGATCGCTAACAAGCAATAACCGACGGGGCGAAGCTGATTGCAATTACGACTAATTACTCATCTCATCCACGCCGGAAATAGTCAAACTCAAAAGTCAAGCCACATAAGAGATTATAATTTGAAATAAAGTAAATTTACAAAAAAAAAACGTTGATTTGTGTAGTCAACATATAAGCTAATAACCCAGAAGAAATATCGTATTTATTTACAAATACTAAAAAAATCATTTAAAAATTTTTAAGCAACTTTAAATTCTCGATCATGAGTTTCTAATATGTTTGTTATCATTTTTAAGAAGATCGGATGATCTGTCATGAAAAAATAATAATAACTTCTTGATATCAGCTTGATATAGCTCTTTTAAATCGATAGGCTATGACTGGCACTTTATGGGTGAGGGATCAAATTCACAACAACCGGTGGTGTTTATAGAGCTTTGATTTTTAAAATCTCCTTCGGGCATGGAATGGAACACCTTTGGTTATGTAAGCAAACGCTTATACCACAAAGCTTATCCCACCAGCGAGTAGAATACTCGTATATATTTCTTCGATTATCTCTGCACTCGAAGATCCACCTGGGAAATATATATGATTCCCGACGACTGCCTAAGTATCCTGATATACTAATAAGTAGCTTGATATAGCTCTTTTAGGCTGATGCCGTAAAGCCTCGATAAACGATCTTTTGTCTCTTATTTTTGTTCGCTTGCCTGACATGCACATCTAATAATGTTAGATTTAATTTTATATAAATTTACACGGCGTTTGAATACGCCATTTTATTTGTTATGACAGTTGATCCATTTCATGATGGTTCAACTGTCGTCATTAATTAGTTTTATTTGCCGTGATTCTCTTGGCGGCGCTGCATGACAGTGTTCCGGCAGTCGCCAGTTAGTCCCCGTTCGACCGGCCTGCGAAAACGCCATATAAAGGTCGGACGGGGAAACCTAGTTTTTAATAAAAATAAATGAGAATTGTGCTTCAAAAACAAGTTATTTGTTTTGTTAATCTGCTCTTGCATCCTTCCTTCACGCGGCTACGTGACGAACCCGCGTCATTACGATACTCGTATTTTAAAAAAGCTATTTCACGTCAATATTTAAATTCAAAAATGAAGATTTTCGTCTTACTCTATACTCTCGGGTCTGGCGTAATAACAGATTGGATTGTAGCTAATTGGGCCGGGTGATTTTTCAATCTAATAATTCAATCAGCAATGGATTCTTTTGATTATAATATTTTCTTGGGTCACCCCTTTCCAGCGTTCTCAATGCATAAATTAACAATTCAAATTATTCTATTCGTAAAGTCTGATCAAATCAATACAAGAGTTCGACTTCAAGACTTTTTGAATTAGTTTGTATTAAGGTACTAGCGCATTGTACGCGGTGTTCCGGAACCGAGATCGCGGTCCAGAAATTACGGCGTCAGCTAGATGGTAACGCCGGAATACCAAGGTTCCGGCAATGAGGATAAGTTCAAAGACCGGAGGTGAATTGGTACCGATTTATTTGACAACATATACCTATTTATATTTTAGTGTACAACATGAGTAAGCATTCTGTATTTTATAAAATAAATATTAATAAATTGATTTTCACACACCGCAAATTCCACGATACCTGTCGTTTTTGGACCTTGATCCCTTCAATTAACAAAGAGTGGCAAAATATTGTGATGGTCAATGCCCTGTGTCGTACCCGACTGTATGAATCGACAAATTCGAGCTAAGATAGAGTATTTGATTAAAATTTGACAATTAATACTTTAAACACTTCTTCTTCGTAGTATCAATCCGGTGGATTGGTTTGCAGCAACAGAATCTTGCATCTCGATCTCCATTCCTCTCGGTCCTCCGCAACCCTTTTCAGCTCAGCATAAGCGCTACAATTCATGTCCTCGAATACTTGCTGCAAATACTCCCGTCTAGGGCGCCGTTCTGCAGTAATGTTCGAACATTCCAGGTGGCATATCTTGTTGGCTGAAGGTTTTTCTTATTTGTCTTGGTTGTTTTGTCTCGAGCAGTCCCCACCCGGAGATCCGATTGGGGGACTATTTTATCTCCGGAAAATTATACTTGAGATGCAATCATTTTTTTGCCGATACGTGGGATGTCTTGAAGACCTTTAATGTGGTATTTTCCCGTTTATTTCCACATCCTAATGCCGTTGACCATAAAGGTTCATCCGCCTTAGGAGGGCATTTACTACCTCCAGGACAATAGAGTGCCCTAACCAGCTTAAACACTATTGGATGTTTTATACAAAATAATAATGTTCAAATAACGCTTTGAACACCCGGCGTTGCTCAAGACAGCTCCGCCACTTTTGTTCACAGACTATTCGTTCAACGACTCATCGGTAACGACGTGGGGCGCACTGGACATCTGGTGCACGGGACATTTGGAACCGAGTCTGGACGCTGCATTCGGGAAACGTGTGTCGCGTTCGTGTTTGTGTATGTGTTGCGGAGATTGCATGTGTATATTTATCTGTTTCTTAAAGAAATCCAGATTGTATGAAGAAAGAAACACAGACGCTTGAAGAGCATTCCAAAGCTTACCACTGGCATTGAGGAAGAAACTTTGGCAACTGCCAGTTCTTGGTCGGCACACATTAACCGTGTATGGATGTTCGGCAAGTGTAAGACGAGTTTTTTTGATGTGGGTGGGTGCAGGATGAATTAGTTATTTATGTTCCGAAGAGCAGCGACCGTGGTAATAACGGTAGAAAAGATTAAGTGCATAGACTTTTGGTGTAGTACCAGATAAATATTTGGGCGTTTTAATGTATTTAATTAATTAAATTGAATACTGACAAAATAATTAAGTTGATATTTTTTTTGACATTAAAATAAAAATTAGGGCTTTTTAAAAATGAATTAAACCGTAACAGACGATTTTTTTTATTAGTATTTTTTTACAAGTAATCTAAAAGCGTTTGTAAGGGATTTCCCCGGCCCATAACGTGCTTGCAACCTTCTTTATCCGTACGAACGCCTCCAGATAATAAAATGAATTTAAAAATCTTCTAAGGGATTACTTCCAAGTGAAATACCAAGGGATACATTGTAACCCTGCTTGTGTGGATTTCGCAAAGTGTATGCGTTTTTACGCTTACACTTTGCGATATTCTTCACAAGTTCATCTCAATTATATATATTATTGTAAATACAAGGTAAATTTTTAGAATATATTTTTAAAGCCTAATAAGGGGTCCGCCATCTAACATTTTTTTTTTTCAACTAGTGCTTTTTCGTGAATGATAACACTTAGCTCATGTCTGATTTGACAGATGATTAGTTTTATCCTTCCGCTGAACGAATATGGTTGTGCATACGCTTGAACAAAGCTGGAAAATATTGCGACATTACTTTGAAAATCAGGCCATTTTTCTTCGAAAATGAGCAAGGGGTGGCCGTTACAGTCAATGGCGATCGTTATCGGGCCATTTTCGTTCACAAAAATTGAAGAGGAGGATATTGGTAACATTTGGTTTCAACAGGACGGCGCTACGTGCCACACAGCCGAAGCTACACTCGATGTTTTGCGACCCATTTTCAAAAAAAAAAAAGTTATTTGACGGACCCTTCATAACATGGATAATTAAAGATCGATACCAATATGGTTACAGTACATAGTGACATCAGCATTATATAGCCCTTGCTGACTGGTACCGAAAACCTACTTTCTTCTCAAATTTCTGTTCGCTTGTCGTACATGTATGTGTCGCCATATTGTGCATTTTGGACAAGTCCAGGAAGAGATCGTATTATGGCCGGCCCGGCATGTTATTCCGCCAGGGCTGGAAGTTTGTACAGTTTATCACGTCTCTAAGTTCGTTATTGAATTGCGTGGTGGCAGGATGAGGAGCAGATTAACAACACAAAGACTTTTTCTGAAGTACATTGACTTGTATATTTCGATAACTTTACAAACTTCTGGCCTAGTCACAGCATTCAGGCCGGGCCAACCACAGTACGACCTCACGACCATCGGCACACAACTGACTGGGCAACGGACGCCGTGGTCGGTGACACTCAGCACCGCGGCGATCTATATAACTAGTCCTTCAAACGGCATTACAAAATGAAAACACATGCGTGTCCGATGAGCGAACGAAAAAAAGAGACGAAATATTGTAAATCGAGGTTTTCAGTACCAGACAGCAAGGGCTATATCATGCTGATGTCAATGGTTTACTTAAGTAAAAACATAGGTAGCCCAGCTATATTTTCTAATTTTTTCTTTTAAGCATTTACGCGCTGATAAATGTAAGTGAACTTAAATGCTAAGCTTTTATGAATAGCACGTCTTACATTAAGAAAATCATTTAATTATTTATGAAAAATCTATTATCATTGAATTCCAATTCTAATAACTCTAAATTTAATAATTCATGCAGACGTCGCATTATCAAAAATTAAAAAACAAAATTGAATCGGTTCCAGAAAATGGCATTTAAAATCTCAATTAGGGATGGGCAGAAGACAGTCGCACTAATAGGTATGCATAATGTAATATAGGTTGGGGGTAGGTACCCGCGTTTTGTGATCGTCATCAGAAAAGAAAACCGCACTCCCTAATGAGAGCGGCCGGTTGGGAACGCAGGAGCGCTTCATAGCCGTAAAAATTTAAAAAATATATCGTCGCCCTCTTTTGAAAAACCAGTAATTGACATTTTACAGAAAAAAACGTTTTTATTTACACTGTTTTAGTTTTTGTTAAAATTTATAAGGTTGTTTAACCCTTTCGTTACGGCTCGGTTGAATACAAATTATACTGTTAATATGGCGTGAATTGTTCAAACCATTTTTTTTTCGCTTAAAACTAGTATTCGAAGCATAAATGTACTTATCTGGCCTATTTTCATTTGTCACATTGGTTCTTGTATCCTTTAGCTATCAGATGATGGATAAAAATTATTTTATTTAATAAACGTTAATTATTTAACTCCATACATGTGGTGGCATTGACACATGTGAATTACAGAAAAATCGCTCCTATGACGAAACCTAACGATATTTATTTACATGCTTTACAGATTCCTGTAAATAATACATGTAGGTTGATAAAGAGAATGACAATGAGTACTGAAAGTAGCATAAAGATATATCACGTTAACCGATGACAATGGTCGGGAAATCTTTGACGGCATATATCATCAACCGATGCGAAAGGGTTAAGCATATATATGTGTTATCGATGAGGTGGAGAAATTGGCGCAATGGTCAGTGTGGTACACAGTCAACTACAAATGAGTATACAGTCTGCAGTTCTAATCCTCAAATACACCATTAATTTTTCTCTGATTGATCTGTGAGAGAAATGTCATTAAAGAATTGTAAAAATCGAAACATCAATTGTAAAGTCAACAAAATTACATTAAATCCCCGATTAAATAAATTAAATGAACTTAAAAAAGAACTTAAATAAGAGTGTTATTATTAAAAATCATTGAACGAAGCTAAAGGCTTTTAGTAATTTGGGGTAAACATGTGAAACATTGCAAATCATAATAAAAATTAATCATTTAGATAAATACTCAGTGTTACGGAACCGAGGTCGCGGTCCCGAAATTACAGCATCAGCTTATATGGTGATGCCGTAATACCAAGTATCCGTCACTGAGGATAAGACCAAAGACCGGAGATGAGTTGATACTAATTTATTTAATGCGAGACCCCTTTTTATACCCTAATTTATAACATGAGTAAGCAGTTATAAAAGTAACATTAATACATTGAGTGTCATACACTGCACATTCCTCGATGCCGTTTTTAGACCTTGATTCCTTCAATCCACATAGAGTGGCAGATTATTGCGATGGTCTAGCTCCGTATCGATGCGTAAGCATTCCTTATTAACATTAATATTACTAATAAATAGAATTTCGTACACCGCAAATTTTTCGATACTTGTTGTTTTGGATCTTGATCCCTGACTGTATGAATTGACAGATTCCATCTAAGATGAGAGTTGATTATAACAATTACTTTGGAGGCTTAATACAAATATTTATGTTTAAAATAACGTTTTGACCACTCAGGGATCTAGCTATATTGTCTCGAGCACAAATAATAAAATAAAAAATCGAATATACATAGCCCGCAAAAATTTAAAAGTCACCTTATTTTTGATCAGGCTTCTTCGTATAGTGTTTTCGACTTAATGACTTTTTTCACAATGGCCATGATATAAAATAATACATACCTACCTCAGTAATGGGGGGGGTACAAACGAGGGAAAATCTTTTTCTCTGCGGGGAAAAAAAGTCCGGCCTCGACAATCGCCGGGATGATATTTCTGAATATAAGGTAAGTTAATTATATTCCCCAATTCGGAGAATGTATTATTTTTGTTGTAAATCTAGAGTACGTGCAGTAGTATTTAAAGGTGGTTGCAGAAAACCGAGTTTCAGACGCATTTTTTGGTGACGCACGATTTGTCCCAATTAAAAAAAATCAAATCGAAATATCAGAATTTAGAAATTACGATCAAGGATTTTCACAAATCTTCTAAGGTACATAATAGAGTATGATTTCAACATTTCCACAACCCAATCATGTATATACTTTCTCCACCAAGAAGACTGCTATGGATCCTGTATCTTTCAACGGTTGTTCTCTTCCGAAAGCAGGCCCCATCAACATGCTTGGATTATCAATCTCAAATAATGTCAAATATTACGACTCAATTAAATATAAAGCCGGTCTCGCTTCCACAAAACAAGGTGTATTATATAGATCACTGAGATATTTCAACGATAAACAACTTGGTCTTCTATATAAAGGACAAATCCGACCTATCCTTGAATACGACAGTCACCTTTAGATGGGAGCCCCAAAATACCTTCTAAACGTAATTGACTCATTTCAAAGAAGAGCAATTCGTTTGATAAACAATGACACTCTTACATCTAACCTGCAATCAATGGAACTCAGGCGTAAGATTGGTTCACTTAGTCTTTTCTACCGTTATTACCACGGTCGCTGCTCTTCGGAACTTAAAGAACTACTTCCTCCTGCATCCACCCACAACCGACAGACTCGTCTTACATTTGCCGAACATACATACACGGTTAATGTGTGTCGAACAATAACTGTCAGTTTCCAAAGTTACTTCTTTAATGCCACCGGTAAGCTTTGGAATGCTTTTCCAACGTCTGTGTTTCCTCCTTCCTACAATCTGGATCTCTTCAGGAAACAAATAAATATACACTTTCAATCTTTCCAACCCACACACAAACACAAAAAAAGTTTCCCGCGTGCTGCGTCCAGCCTCTCTGGCTGCACTGGTAGAGCGCCTGTATCTTCTCCAATCTTCTTGACGGTTGCAAATCATGGTATCTCACCAAAATTAATGCATTTAATTGGTTATGAAGCAGATGCGTGGAATACTGAAGCTACGATGGATTGACTTTGTGAGATTATAAACAAGGTTGCAGTTTACGAAGGGGACAAAAAAATAAGAGGCTACTAAATATGGATGATGTCGTTGGTGTAGTTCAACAGCAATGTTCAGAAAAGTGTTTAAAAAAATTGGCACAGCCTCCAAGACGACAAGTATAAACACTACTCTTCTAAACTTTCTGTATTGACTCCTCATATCATATTCGTTACTTAACCCTTTCGCATCGGTTGTCGGCATATACCGTGATAATATTCCCCGACCGTTGACATCGGTTGACGTGATATATCGTTTTGCTACGTTCATATAATAGTTTTTTATGCATCCTCTGATAGCTAAAGGATACAAGAACTAATGTGATATATGAAAATAGACCAGATAAGTACATTTATGCTTCAAATACTTGTTTTATAATTGACAGTATGATTTGTATTCAAACCGAGCCGTAATGAAAGTGTTAAGTTACAGACAGACTCGTCTTACACTTGCTGAATATCCATATGTGATTAATTTATGTCGACCGAGAACTGACAGATTCCAAAACTTCTTCTTAAATAGCAACGGTAAGGAATGATCTTTCAGTATTTATGTTTCCTCCTTCATTATATCTGCATCTATAAAATTAATTTATTTATATACACTTGCAATCTCCCCAACTCACAAAGAAACACAACACACGTTTCCCACATTCAGTGTCCAATCGTCCTGACTAGCCGTCATAGAGCCCATTGGTTTCAATCTGTTGTGCTCTCCTGCATGTGATTTCACAAAAGAAATGAAGTAAGAAAAAATATAATGCATTTTTACGTAAATGATAGATTGCCATTACTTAAACAAGATACATTATAGGTGTATTCATTGGTAGGTATAAATATTTTGTTGTTTTTTTTTCAGGTTTATGGCCGTCGAGGCATCGAAGCGAGTGGCCGGAAATTGAAGCTACACAACCCGGAAATGAGCTCCTCCAGCGACGCGCATGGCGGTGCCACAAAAATGCAACATGAAAAATGGATCGTCGATACCATTACAGCATTATTTTTAATGTCATTACCAGTTTACCATCTAAAAAGCACGTAAAAAACAATTTAAATATTGATACCGGTCGTCGCCGTCTTGCGCCGATCGGCATCGTATTTCAGAATTTCGTTTGCAAAGGCTAAAGGGTAGCGCCCCTCTCAATTAGTGGCTAACGAGACAACCGTGTGGTTCTCTGTGTCGCCGCGGGTGATAGAACAGTCGACGAAGTATTCGTGTGTTTACAGGTAGCGCCATGGAAGTACACAACGGTCGAGCAAGGAACACTTTCCACGTGGCCCGGCAGTGTTACGCCTACCGCGCATGGAGCGAGTCAAGGTTTAACTGGTCCTGCTTTCGGATCGCTTTCCTGTTTTATTTTAAAATTACATTTCAATTTCATTTTATTTTTTCCTACAATAACATTACAAATTTCAAAAATTCAATTCGTCACTGAAGTACAATAAGAATTGATAATTCAATAAAAAAATATTTACAAATATAGGCACTTATGATTAAGAACTAAGAGCAAGTGATCAGACTGTTCAACTCGCACATTGATATATTCCACTTGAGAGAAGCCCTGCTTCGACATGAGCTCCAAGAATTTAATTATCAAAGTAATTTCCTTCTGTTTAGCTAGCTTCGGGACTTTTTAATAATTGTTGTTAATAATCATAAATACCTATGTTTATAAATTGTTTCTCTTGTAATATATCTTATTTCAGGATCGTATTAGATAAAAATTGTAATGTTTCTGAAAGAAAGAAATAAAATTTAAAAAAATTTAAATTTTAAATTTGAACAAAGCAATAAAGAGAAGCAACATAAAGTCCTAATGCTCAGGCGAATCCAGCAAATCATTCCTCGAAAGATGTCCCCACGTGGATGTCGGGGATACAGGTGTTCTGATACAAGACATTAACAAATCTAAGCTTACAGAAGTGTGAAACAATAATTTGCGGTGTCAATATAATCCAAATATGGAGCGAATATAGTAAAAAAAATATTGTTTTACAGCAAATAATTACAGAACTAAGCAATAATTTAGGAATTTCTTCCCAAAAAATAAATAGAAAACCGCGCTTATCATGTGTTATTGTCGCTGTATAATTTATTTAGTGATACATTTATATACACAAGTTATTCTTTGATTTATTTAATATTCGTAATATATTCAAAAATATTGTTTAGGTAGATGGATACTTAAATTAGAGAGCCCGCACATATTTGTTTTCCTTGGAGACTTTCAAATTAAGCGGCGTTCAGTTTCAGAGTAAATAGAAGCAAGTCAAACATGCCAAATTTTCATCCAAGGGAAAATTTCGAGGGACACACAATCACGTAGATACTTGTACATGAATAAAAACGTCTTTAAATATGTTAAAAAGTATACATACTCGAATTCATATCAATTGACATCAGCATGATATAGCCCTTGCTGACTGGTGCCGAAAACCTCGATGTACAATATATCGTCTCTTATTTCTGTTCGCTAGTCGGACATGTATGTGTCGGTCCGGTCACGGGTGTGACGTTAGTTAGATACATGACTGCTGTCATTGGCGCGCCATTAATTCTGTAGATGGCCACTTGCGGCGCTGGGCGACAGCCAATTACGAGCGCGCTTTTTCGTCAGCGAAGTCTCGTCCGGCCGGCGAAGCGTCATGTAACGGTCGGACTGTATTTTTTTTTGCTTTCACATCGGTTATAATAAAAAAGGCAAAATATGCTGAAAAATAGTGCATTTCACTTTAAATATTTGAAAAGACAAAAACGATAAAAGATAAACAATCAAAAACTATTGCGTAGAATCAATAGAGCTTTTCACTAGTCACCATAATGGTCCCCTCACAAGCCCTGCTATATCAAAAAATATGATTTTTGCAGGTTAAGTATAAAGTTAGTTGTGAATAACAATAGTATATGTTAGGGAAAAAATAAAAATTACTTCCGAACAATTAGGTTGTTCGGAAGTAATTTTTATTTTTCCACAGCATTCAGGCCCGGCCACAATACGATCTTTATCGCGGTCGGCACTCGACTGACTGGGTACCGAGCGCCGTGATCAGCCGCACCCAATGCCGCAAGTAGCGATCTAGTTAACTAACGTAATACCCGTGACCGGACTTCAAATACCAATATGGCGACACATACATGTCCGACAAGCGAACAGAAATAAGAGACGAAATATTGTACATATATCGAGGTTTTCGGTACCAGTCAGCAAGGGCTATATCATGCTGATGTCAACATATATATTGCATTAATTAAATATTTATATAAATATATATATATACATAAAGTATATTTATTTAACACACTGAATTGTTTTCGTAGTACCTAAGTGTTGCCATACTCCATAATATTATGATATACCTAATTCGAGCATTATATCAGTTTCAGACGGGGAAAAAGTTTTCATGAAATTTTGTAAGAAGCTTATGTACGCCATCCCATAGAGTTATCTGTCCCTTTTCATGCCATATACTTGCTTCTTATAAACCACTCATACCGAATAACACAGGTTCGCAACCTTTAATAATTTATATATGGATTATTAAATATTTATTAAAATATTATTTTATTATTTCAATATTCTAATCTTTTTTTTTTCTTTTATTATACTGGAAGGCTTTAAATAATTTATTCACGGTACCCAACAACGCCCTGAAAAGGACTCCCGTAACTTGTCCGTACGCGTCGCGCCTTGAGAACGGCGCCCGATGGGCCTGTGCGGGATTCATTCCTCGTCATAGGGAGGACCATACCCGCTAAAAACTGCCTCCCAGTGCCTCTACCGACCCCGGTGTATCGCCGTCAGGCATTAGCTTCAGGGTCGGCTTCATTGGCCCGGCTGTAACGTTGGTGTATCGCTTAGCCGTTAGTGTCGACGTGCGAGGGTTCAGCGCGCCTCCTTAATCGTTCGGCGTCTTCTTTTTGCCGTAACACTGTTCCGAAGAATGTCGACCAGGCGTCCCAGTTGGTTGGTGAGCTCAGCATGCTGGCCGTCATCCTTTCCGGAGACAGTGTGTCAAGGTCATTGGTCTGGCCCAAGAGCTGTTTCCTCTCTTTGTTCCACGCGGCGCAACCAAATATCGTATGCTCCGCGTCGTCGATGTCCGCATCGCAGTGATGGCAGGCGGGTGTCTTCTCCTTTCCAATTCTATGGAGGTACGCCCCGAAGCAACCGTGGCCCGTCATGGCCTGCGCGACATGGAATGTCATCGTTCCATGCGCCCGCTTGATCCACGGCTCGATCTCGTTGATGATGCGCAGAGTCCACTTCCCTTTTGGTGGGGCACTCCAGCGTTGTTGCCAGGTTCTGAGCATCTCTGGATAGGTGAAATGCCTCTCTTTTCCAGTCTTCCTCTCGCACAACTCTTTTGCCACCAGGTCAATCGGGGGCAATACCTGCCGCTCTTAATATTCTAATGTACTTTTATAGATCATTAACTATTTTACAATATTATTAGTAATCAAATATACACACACTATACATAAAAATTCTTCATACGCATCAATTCGTTCGCGGGATTCGAACCAGCGAGCCTTGGAACCAACCGTTCCTCTTTATTCATTATCCTAGACCACTCGACCATCTCCTGCCGAACTGATGCGCGGAATAAGTTGCATTTATAACATTGTTACCACTGTTACCATCGTATAACGATAGGTGTCTCTATAGTATATATTCACCGAGACCCGAGTGGTACCTACTAAAATAAATAGACTGTCGGAAAGTAATAATATTAAGCTTGTGAATAAATGTCGACTGATTGAATAATAAAAAATAATAAAATGCACACTCTGAACATTTAATTACTTTTAATTATTTATCATAAGCTTTCATTTGGCATGCTTCGTGAAAGTGGAGTCGGATTTTGTGAGAACGACAGATTTTTGATCCTTACTACAGTGGAACCTCTTCATTTCGTTCGCGCTTTTTTCGTTTTTCTGCATAATTTAGCAGGTATAGCTGCTTGGCAGGTATAGCTCAATGGTCAAAGCGATTGCTTTGCAAGCCAAAATCGTGAGTTCGATCCCCGGCGAAGATTAAAAAAAAAGTATTTTTAATCGATTTCTGAGCTCTAAAATACCCCTGTATGGTTGGTGTGAATTTGATCCATCACCCGTAAAATGTCAGTCCATAGCCTATTAATTAAAATTAGTGGTAGACGAAAGTCGTCCCGTGAATCACCACCCATTCATAGTAAATTCATGTAATAATAAAGGATAATGCGTGAATCTCGGGCTGTAGTCTATGACGTTGGCGGATCAACACTCCACATGCAGCGCTTAGCCATATGTTCCATTTATAACTAACAATTTTTTCAGCAAAATTCTAAAAAAATACATATTCGGTAATATTATAAAATGGAAACACGCTACAGGGCGATGAAGTTTGAGTTATGCTCTGTTGCTAGGCTGAGTCACACCAGAGTGTTTGCTCTAAGCATGATGGCCACGTGCTTAACCTACATTGTCTGTATCGTTGGGGGGATCGCTGTATGATATCAGCGTATGTTGTGTATATTATGCAAGTGTGATGACACTTTGTTTTAATTGAACCAAACTGCAAAGAATCAAAATAGCATTATGGACTTTTTTATATAGCATTTTACATATATATGTGCAATATATAAATAAATGCTTATTATTATTAAGTGTTTGAAAAGTTTTAGGTTTTTTCGTTTCCTATATATATTATTTTTCAGGGTCACTTAAAAAAGGTGCAATTCACAACCCTGGGATTCTTGAATGTTTTAACTTCTACGTTCCAGATAAGTACACCCGTGCTCGTAGCTATCCATTGTTTTTGATCCCAGTTGATACATGTGGAGCTTCGAGCACTCAATTTAGTACAACGGCAATGGCGCTCCTATATGGCCTACCAGCGCACCTCGATCCTTTTCTTGCATCCTTTTCCTCTTTTGTCGATGGCATTGCTCTCCTAGATATCTGTGATCTTTGACACGTGTCATCTTCTTCTTTTGCATGTATTTATGTTTATGTATACTCAATGTTTCTTAATTGTTGTACCTTGGAACAGCGGTTCTGTTAAATAAATAAATTAATTAAAAAACGAAATTACGAGGATTCACTGTACAGGTTTTTTTTTCATCTATTCGATGGTTGCGTACAACCTACACAGGGTTCACGTTATACCGGTGCAGAGAAATTAAAAGGTTTTTCTAAAAACTCATTAAAAAAAATATTAAATAAAAATAATTTCACTCAGCAATGAATTTATTTCAACTGCGCACATATAGCGCATTATATGAAACTCATATATTTTACAAACATACATATTTTTTATGTAAGCACATACGGGAGAATACCAACAGATGGTGACAGTGATGCTGAAGTCTCATCTGTGGATTCTATGACTATGCTCTTCCAGCGTCTGTGTTTCCTCTTTACTACAATCTGAATTTCTTCAAGAAACAGATAAATATACACTTGCAATCTCCTCAACCAACACAAACACAACACACGTTTCCCGCATGCAGCGTCCAGACTCCCTGGCTGAGCGTCATAGAGTGCACTGGTGTTGATCGGCTGTGTCCAAAGAAAAAAAATCAAAGTATATTTTAGCGATTTGTTTTTATAGAATGATTGGACGATTAGACCGAAATTCTCGATGCCTGCACCGTATGGTAAGCTCAGCGCCTAACCGCTAAGCAACAAACAACGACACGCATCAAGCAACAAGTGGCACCCCTTCCAAGCTATATTCGCGACGAAGTTGCTTAGTGAGAACCACTGTTACTATGTTATGTCACGAGTAGGAGCTCACCAAAGCAACCCACGACACACTCCACCCTATGTTTGGGTATCAAAAGATAACCGCACGGCTCAAATCAAGAAGTTTCTTACAGTCGACAACGGAACTGGTATATACTAATACCTGAGGCCACCCTGCGGCTGAACATGTGGCCAAACGCAACTGAGGGAAATACTTGGATTGCCCTGAAAGAGGACTTAGTCCCTCGACACGACCAGGGGTGGAATATATGGAGGTCAGTTAACAGGCTTCGGACCCGGAGTATGCAAGACGAGCACACACATGAAAGCCTGGCAGTTTTACAGCGGACCGACTGAATGTGACTGCGGCGTGGAGCAGACCCTGTCACACAATCTGGAGTGTGCGCAGCATCCGAGTAGCTGCACCCAGGAAGACCTGATGATGGCCGGGAGTAACGCCATCGATGTCGCCCATTTCTGGGCAGACAGGATCTGACCCTGTTGTTTCCGACACGATTATATATATAATTGAAAAAAATGATTTTTTTTTCAACGACGTTCAGTAACGAAGCGCAACTGAGGGGAATACTTGGATTGCCCCGAAAGAGGACCTAGCCCCTGGAAATGACCAAGGGTGGAATATATGGAGGTCCCTTAACAGACTTCGGACCGGTGTATGCAAGACGAGGACACAAATGAGGGCCTGGCAGTTTTACAGCGGACCGACTGAATGTGACTGCACTGAATGTGGAGCAGACCAGACTGTCACACCTTCTGGAGTGTGCGCTGTGCCCGAATAGCTGCACCCAGGAAGACCTGATGATGGCCAGAAGTAACGCCATCGACGTCGCCCACTTCTGGGCAGACAGGATCTGACCCTGTTGTTTCCGACACGATTATATATAGTAACGATTAAAACTAATTATAGATGGCATCTAGAGATGCAAAGCCTTTTTAATGCAATTACTTGAGAGGCAAAAAAGACTAGAAGTCGTTCCGTAGAAGTATTTTTGTATTTGGTACCTTCTGAAACGTTCTTAGCGGCCAACTTTCAAATCTTTGCATTGCAGGTATTTCAGTAATTAATTCCACTTCTTGGCGGCGATTGTAAAGCCGGAAACTCGAGCAGCCTCGCAGGAAATACTTCAAACTAGGGCTGCGATCGCAAAACTATATCTGGTCAGTACATGAGAGTATTCCTTACCACTTAAAGTATATATAATAATAAAACTTGTGGATTAAATATACCTACAACTTACAACAATCCAGTAATATGTATCAATACTATGCGTAACTTCTTCTTCGTAGTATCAATCCGGTGGATTGGTTTGCAGCAACAAAATCTAGCATCTCTGCAACCCTCTTTAGCTCAGCATAAGAGCTGCAACTCATGTCCTCGAACACTTGCAAATTGACAATAAATTGACAAATAAATGACTCGCTATTAACATCCCCTTTACTTAAGGAAGAACGACTTCGCCGGGATCGTTATTAGGACACTTGGTGGATGTATGAGGAGCAGATGAACAACATAAAAACTTTTTTACAAACACATACATATATTTTTACGATAAACTTGACAAAATACAGCGCGGGCGGAGTTACATGATTTCAGGCACCAGGACGACCACAACCCGACACTCGTCGCGGTCGGGGAACAACTAACTGGCCACCAGACGCCCGTGATCGGTGACACCCAGTGCCGTAAGTGGCGATCTACAGAATTACACCTGTCAAACAAACAATATTGCGACATCATCCCAAGTCTGCTTTCAAGAATGGCTAGGCCACGTGAAGAGTGGTACCTCACTCGTCTTTGATAGGCGCTGCGACGACGTTCTGTCACTCCGGGAATCAACCGGTTCTTTCGTTGACCACTGGTTAACAAGGATGCTACTGGTTATTTTTTGCAAACGAGAGAAGTACGATGCCGATCGTTAAATAAAATGGTGACCAATTAAATCTAAGCTTAGACTAACATTTTTATATATGCATGTCCGACGAGCGAACAAAAATATTTATTTATTTATATACAGAATCGAAATGCCAATTTTTTTTACAAATATTTAGAAACATAGAGTATACATAAATATACAATAAATAGAGAAAATAATAAAAAATAAAAATAACACGAAAAAATAAGAAGATGACACGTGTCAAAGATCACAGAGATCAAGTAGAACAATACTATCGACAAAAGAGATATATAAGACAAAAGATCGTATATCGAGGTTTTCGGAACTAGCCGGTAAGGGCTATATCATGCTGATATCATTATCATTACGAATTTCCTTGAATTCTTATTTTTTCCGAGATCGCAGCAACGTGCGATGGGTCTACTAGTATAATATTGTACTGAGATCGTTTTTATCCGAAGCTGTGAATTATTGATAATGGGCAAAAGTACTAACATGTGCCTGTGTCCCCGAGTGTCAATCCAAGCTGGCCAGGTATTGTCCTTTACTAAATAACTAATAACCAATAAAACAACACATCAGTCTGAAAGGTTTGAAACTTCGTCGTAGAAAAAAGTACTTGAAAATACAAGGAAAGCTACTTTGATTTTGTTAATATACGAGGGTTATCCGTAAAATAAGTTTCCCATGGCGCTACAGTCCTGGAAAGCGCTGTTATGGTGGATCCCGCGATTCTGTAGTGTACCTTGGTACCCCCACTCCAAACCCTTTCCCTAGCGAGCTGCCTGCGGAGCTCAGTCTTGGCTTGGCTTGTCTTGGCTTGTACGTGATGGATCTCCCCTCGCTTCGCCCGCCAGGTGTGAGCTGCGCTCGACGACTCTGGGTGCGCTTCCATTTACTTAAATTTAAAAACCCTCGTATTCAAGTGATTCACGACGATACAAATACTTAGTAGTAATTTTTAGAGTTTTATGAAAATTTAAATATATGTTTATCATTCATAATAAATATTTATTTATTTACCTTGTTTTAACATGGATAACGTTGAGTATGATCTCTGTTTAGGACACTGCAGTTTCGAGTAGCTCGTAGCCTTCCTCAATCCGTCACTGTCGAGAGTCAACTGAGTTGCATGCACTTTCATAAGTGGTCGAACACATTTATGTAGGAAAAATTCTATCATTCACGTTGAGATCTTTTTTAATATTATTGTATATAGATAAAAGTATTTCTTACAATTCGCTCAATCACCTGTAAAATGACAGTCATAGCCTATCAATCATAGTTTGTTGTAATTAATGTCAACAATGATGGGGATCACATGGTGGACGTTTATTCATACCGAAGTAACTCAGCAAGAGTGCGAGAGCAGTTTATTGAGACAGAAAAATGAGAAAACTGACTATAACGCGGGATATCATATGTATATAAATAATTAAATAAATATTGTATCTACGCTATACGAGGGTTGGCTGTACTGAACGATCGAGCGCAATAGACGAGCATAGAGTAGCGGTTCGCGAATATCTCTTTGCCTAATGACCGACTTTGGCTAACGTCAAGCGAACAACGCCACGTATCAAAGAAGAAAAAATAATTGCTACTCTTTGTAACGTTTTCCGAGTGAAACGTGAGCATCAATATGCCGGTAACGATGGAAGAACATGACTGGAACAAAAGACCGCGGTTTCTGCTATGAACAAAACATACGAGTATCTTCTTCGTAGTATCAATCCGGAGGATTGGTTTGCAGCAACAGAATCTTGCATCTCGATCTCCATTCCTCTCGGTCCTCCGCAACCCTTTTCAGCTCAGCATAAGCGCTACAGTTCATGTCCTCGAATACTTGCTGCAAATACTCCCGTCTAGGGCGCCGTTCTGCAGTAATGTTCGAACATTCCAGGTGGCATATCTTGTTGGCTGAAGGTTTTTCTTATTTGTCTTGGTTGTTTTGTCTCGAGCAGTATATACATCATCAAATATATTTTAACATCCTCCTCTTTTAGTTTGTTATTGAATTGCGTGGCGGCAGGATGAGGAGCAGATATATATATATTTTCTATAAATTTTACAAACTTCCGGCCCAGATGGAATAACATGCCGCGGGTCGGCCATAAAACGACCTTCTCGCGGTCGGCACACAGCTGACTGGGCACCGAGCGCCGTGGTCGGTGACACCCAGCGCCCAAGTGGCGATCTATATAACTAATGGCGCACCAATGACAACAGCTATGTATATAACTAACTTCACACCCGTGACCGGACTTCCAATATGGCGACACATGCATGTAAGACAAGCGAACGAAGAAATAAGTGACGAAAGATTCTATGTCGAGGTTTTCGGTACCAGTCAGCAGGGGATATATCATGCTAAAGTCAATATAAATTATCAAAAATAAGATAAAAAAATTAACATATACTGTATCGGATTTTTGAAAAGGTGCGGTTTTCTGTCGTCATATAAAAAATGCAAATTATTTCATTCACACATCTAGTTTATTTTAGAATCGTAAGTTAGTTATTCAAAAATCTCCGAATCATTCAGAAAACTCTGCTGTTATATAACCTTGAAAGGGTTTTAAGATGGGGTGACCTCAACCTCATCAATTTAAACATTACCAATACCCAATCATGTACTTTCTCCACCAAGAAGACTGCAATGGATACAGTATCTTCCAATGGTTGTTCTCTTCCAATAGCATCCTTGGAATATCAATCTTGAATAAAGTCAAATATAACGAGTCAATTAAGTATAAAGCCGGTCTCGCATCCAAAAAACTCGGTGTATAATATAGATCACGTCGGTATTTCAACGACAAACAACTTCTTCCTCTATATAAATAACAAATCTGCCCAATCCATTGACTACGACAGTCACTTTTGGGTGTGAACTCCAAAAGTGTTCTTCTTGTAAATTTGATTGACTCAGTTCAAAGAATAGAAATTCGTTTGATAAGAAATTCTTTGCTTTGGCGACCTGCTCCTTATACATTCACCACGTATCCCAAAAACAAACCAAATTAACAAAATGGCGCACGCAGGCGCCGCGTCTTATAACTACTTATATCTAAAACATACACAAACAAAAATAGGAGACAAAATATATCGAGGCTTTTCGACACTAGCCTGAAAGGGCTATCTTCTTCGTAGTATCAATCCGGTGGATTGGTTTGCAGCAACAGAATCTTGCATCTCGATCTCAATTCCTCTCGGTCCTCCGCAACCCTTTTCAGCTCAGCATAAGCGCTACAATTCATGTCCTCGAATACTTGCTGCAAATACTCCCGTCTTGGGCGCCCTCTACAGTTTATACCCTCAATCATCCCTTCCACAATGTCGTAAAGAAGACCACCGTGGCGCATGATGTGACCGATCGCCTCTCTGAGATGGTTCTTATTAGGTGCCTATCTTCCTTGATGAAAAGGGCTATATGGAGTCGCTATCATGACATTACACAACAAAATAATAACATTGGAAATATACCAACCAAATTTCGTATCGGGTAATCGATAGTGTAATTTTTTAATATAAGGATTCTTCCGATTCGAAATTGAACGTTCGATTGCTGTAATAGTGCTGTGAGAGAAGCTCCGGGTCACGTAACGCGTATATAGAGACGTACCGCAGCGGGTAACAGGTACAACATTCCAACAGGTGACTTTACAATGACAGTATTCCTCATATATCTTCTTTTAATATAACATATAAAAAAAGTATGCTTATATTTTTTGATATCCCCATGAAGGATGCGGAGCAAGTCGCAAGAAACGAGAACTTTTATTAAAAACACATTGCAATTTATTTCAGATAATAGATTGACAACTTCGGTATTCAGCTCGAGGCACAAATAATGAATGATTTACCTCCGTCGGAACCGAGCCGAAAGTGACTGGAACGCGCTGTAACACACGCAGCGCCCTCTAATCACATTTTGGCCCTTTGACGAACCATTCTACTGTCACATCAAGCAAAATGGCGACGCAACGCCTTTTTCATATAAAGGGTCCGCCAAATAACTTTTTTTTTTTAAACAGGGCGCAAAACATCGAGTGTAGCTTCGGCTGTGTGGCACGTAGCGCCGTCCTGTTGAAACCAAATGTTGCCAATATCCTCCTTTTCAATTTTTGTGAACAAAAATTCGTTCAACATGGCCGCGCCGCATGGAAATGCCATTGATGGCGCTTCACGCACACTTTCTGCCACAGCAGCAATATTCTCGGGTGTACGCACTGTTTTTGGATTTTCACGCTTTGGTTTATCGATGAGGATGCCAGTTTCTTTCACTTTTTTCACAAGATAACGAACATACGGAGCTGACGGTGATTCTCTTCTTCCATAATCCATACGCAATTTTCGCACACATTCTGCAACATTAACATGATTTTCAAAGTAATGTCGCAATATTTCCCAGCGTTGTTCAAGCGTATACACAACCATATTCGTTCAGCGGAAGGATGAAACTAATTATCTGTCAAATCAGACATGAGCTAAGTGTTACCATTCACGAAATAAGCAGTAGTTGAAAAAAAAACGTTAGATGGCGGACCCTATATTACTAACATTTTTCTTTATGCGTGTACGAATAGCTAACAAAAATAAAAGACAAAAAATTGTATATCGAAGCTATTCGGCACCAGCCTGCAAGTGCTATTTTAAGCTAATATATTTTTTTATTGTAAAAAATTTACATTGTTTAATTAGACAACTCGATATAGCACTTTCAGACTGGTTCCGAAAAGCGTCGATAAGCGATCTTTCGTCTCTTAAATTTGTTAGATCATCCGACACGCACATATAAAAATGTTAGTCTATGTTTTAGATTTATAAAGTTATTAAACGCGGCGCTTGTATGCGGTAATAACGGTAGAAAATACTAAGTGAACCAATCTTACGTATGTGTTCACATTGATTGTAGGTTAGATGTAATAGTGTCATTGCTTATAAACGAATTGCTCTTCTTTGAACTAAGTCAATTAAGTTTAGAAGGTATTTATGGGCTCCAATCCAAAGGTGACTGCCGTATTCAAGGATAGGTCGGATTTGTCCTTTATATAGAAGAAGAAGTTGTTTATCGTTGAAATACCTCAGTGATCTATATAATACACCTAGTTTTGTGGATGCGAGACCGGCTTTATACTTAATTTTACGCGGATTTGTCTTTTATATAAAGGAAGAAGTTGTATGTCGGTATGAGCATTTGGTTATTAAAAAGCGCCGTACAGTCGACATTTAAGGGTAAAACAGTATCCAAAAAAAAAATTGTTTGACTAGTTTTATATTGGACGAAGATACTGACACTAAGCACTGACTCGCAGCACCTTTCTCGTGAGCAATGTCTTGGTACCTATCACCTCGGTCCTGGGCGCGCCGCGGAATGTCTGGCGAATTCAAATTTGAAATGCTGGAGCGGTACAATCATAAATACCTACGAGGGGCGAGGGAGGGCGCAGGCATCCAGAGATAAAGGTAGGAGCAGGAGGAGGAGCAGAGGAGACCATCGGAGGAGGCAAGGTCGATCGGGGGACACCAATAAAGCGTATTGGGAAGTACCTTAACGCCACAAGAACTGGGATCATACTAGATTTATGACCTGAACGTATTACTTTTTTAAAATTTCAGCCTTTTAACTGGAGCAAAGATCAACAAATATCCACAAGACAATCGTCTCTTCCATGGCATTGGATGCTGCAGTACACGACGAATATTTTACACGATTTATTCTTTAATTATATTTAAGGAAATCGGTTTATTAGCCAGAGGCTCCTGAGGACTAGACCATTTAGTCCTAAAACGATAAGTCATCCACATGAAAACATAAGCTTCCCGACGATTTTCAGGTCTGTTGTATCTTCAAGTCAGTGGATATTGCTCTGAATGAAACGTGCCGGATAGTTACGGGATGCCTAAAACCTACCCCAATATCAAAGCTATATCAACTCTCGGGCATCGCCCCACCAAACATACGCGAGTAGTCACCACCAAGAAGGAGCTTTCCAAAGCAACTCACAACACAATCCACCCTATGTTTGGGTATCAAAAGATAACCACACGGCTCAAACCAAGAAAAAGTTTCCTACAGTCGAAAACGGAACTGGTGATATCTGAGGCCACCCTGCGGCTGAACATGTGAAGAAGAGCAACAATACTTGGATTGCCCCGAAAGAGGAACTAGCCCCTGGACACGACCAGGGGTGGAATATATGGAGGTCCCTTAACAGACTTCGTACCGGAGTATGCAAGACTAGGACACAAATGAAAGCCTGGCAGTCTTACAGCGGACCGACTGTATGTGACTGACCGTTATACAGTCGTTTAAGTATTAAGAGACGAAGATCGACTTATAAATTATAGCACCGTCTTATGCAAGCCCCCCCCTCTTGATATATCATCGGGAACTACGTATAGAATATGATCGACAGGAGGCAAAGTTGACATAGTGTGATGCAAAGATTATGGCGACTGATTTACCTTTGTAGCTGTCTGTTTTTAGCGATATTTTGCTACAGTTAGGTTAACAGATATTTAAATTATGGAAATTATACTCTAAGTAGCATTTTTCACTGCAAACAGCAACTACCAAACAGTTCGAACTGCATTACATCATTGTTCTGTAGTACGTCATGTAATTCAAGCGATCATAAACACAGATAAGGTAGTGCAAGTGTAAATGAAGATCGTGATGCTTTAAAGATCCATTTTCACTACAAATAACCACTACTGAATAGTTCGAAGCTCTTTTACGACATTGTTTTATAGTACGTCATATAATTCAAACGATCTTTTGCTATAGTTAGTATGACGTATGTCCAAACGCTGATAGATCCATTTTTAGATCCATTTTTCACCGCAAATAGCCACTAAATACACTGCTGTTTTACGACATTTTTATATAGTAGGTCATATAATTCAAAGGATCTTATGCTAAATAGTTAGGGTAGCGAATATTGAAATGATGAAAATGATGCTTCGAGTTTAATTTTTCACACGGAACGGCTTCTACGTGCACTATTCAAAGCCGCGTTTCGACATTAGTATTGTTGCATTGCACGTCATTATTATTCAACGGTTGCTTGGAAAACTTTCAAAGCGTCGCTCACCGCCATTGGCCGCGCGTCCGCCAACCCGCCGGCGCCGATAAAGCAGCACTCTCCATGTTGTATCTTCGCGGGCCGCAGCTCGCGCCCGGGACGGCAGTCGCCACACGACGCCCGACGCCGACGCTCGCACTCTCACGCGCACCTCCCCGCGCGGCGGCAGGCGCGACACTGACGACCGTTTCCCGCACACACACGCACGGACGAAACGTTCCATTTTTCAAAAATGTTTGTTTTTTTTCATTCGCCTTTATGGCTGTTCAACAATATTGTAACTATATATGATTAATTAATATATATTATCATTTATATAAAAGTTTTCTAAGTTTTTAACGTTATATATTCAAGGTTAAATTTGTTTGATGCACATACATGATTAGTCAACTTTATAATTGTTTATATACATTTTTTAAATTGATAAACGAAAATGCTCACATCGTTATTTTTGGTAAAAATCTTTTTTTGACCTTTGGTATACCTAGTTCACAATCGTTTATATACATTTTTTTTTTAATTGAGAAAGGTATATATTTTTTTTACCGTTATTGTAGGCCTTTTTTAATCCACATTACTTATTAATTAATCTAATTTATAATTGTTTATATATATTTTTTAAATTCAGAAATTATTACCTATTTGTTACCGATATTCTAGAAAAAAAATCTTGTACTTTCATAATTAATTAATATAAGTACATTATAAAGTCCATTTAAAAAATTAAGAAAAGGTTAAATGTTTATCTCGTTATTATAGGTTAGATTATTTTTCATCCTCTCAACATCAACACGTAGTTATGTATTTTTTTTTAATTTAGAAAAAATAAAAAGCTCTTATTTATTAGTGTATTCAAGATTAACTTGAATACCAGCATAATTATCAAACAGACCTTTTTGTTGTTATTTAAACATTGATTTATTAAAACAGAAAAGTTTTTCCCGTCGGTAAAGACAAGTTTAGGTAGGTAAATATTTAAACTGCTAATTTATTCTAATCGTTAATGTTCTATTATATTTTTGTTTTCGTGTTTTAAAGATTTTTTTATTGTTTTTCAACAATGAAGTTTTTCAATGTATATTGTAGCTTCTAGTCGAAATAATTAAAAACATATAAAACATACTAATACCGTTATTTTCATGTTGTTTTAATGAAGCTTTCTAATGATTAAGTTTTTCTTGTTGACACCAAAAGACGTGCTTAGAGACGTATTTGAGTAATGTTGTTTTAATTTATTATTATTATGTTTTTTAATGACTCACGAAAAGTTGATATTTTTTCGTTTTCAAAACAAGTTTAGAGACGTATTTACGTTTGGGTACGTGAAAAAATGAAATGACTTATTTAAACTAGTAACGTTTGTTAGATTCCTTATATCAAAAAATGCTAAATGTGCTCTTTGGAATAAAGAATATTTCTTTTCAAGTTTCTTAATTTTTTTATTATTTATTATTGAATATAGTACTAAAACTTATCACTTAAAATGATTTACCTAATTGATCTGTAAATTTAGTCAAACAAATATATGTTTAGATTATTATCATCTGTGGAAAAATGCATTTGGTTTTTCATGTGTAAATTACAGATTTTATAGTTATTAGTACATATTGTATATTTTTATTAAGACATTAATTTATTTTTCTGTTTATGGCTCGTACTAAGCCTACGGGTATAGCTCAATGGTCAAAGCGTTTGCTTTGCAAGCCAAAGGTCGTGGGTTTGACCCCCGACGGAGATTTAAAAAAAAAGGATTTTAAATAGATTTCTGAGCTCTAAATTACCCCCGGTTTGTGTGAATTTGATCCCTCGCCCGTAAAATGCCAGTCATAGCCTATTAATTAAAATTGATGGTAGACGAAAGTCGTCCCGTGAAGACCACCCATTCATAGTAAATTCTTATAATAATAAGATGATGCGTGAATCTCGGGCTGTAGTGTATGACGTTGGCGGATCGACACTCCACATGCAGCGCTTAGCTATATGCACCATAGAATTTCACAGATGAGACTTCAGAATTACTATCACCATCTGTCCGTATTCTCCTATATGTGCTTACATAAAAAAAAATCTTCACCCGAAGGTCTATCTGGGAATTTTGGCAATAGTTCGTTTAATTTGAAATATTTTAGGCAGGAAACTGAACGTTACGTTTTTAAAATACGTTTGTAAGTGAAAAATTGGCTTAGCCACCCCTTCAGAGTAAAAGGTTACAGACTGCGAAAGCGGGATAATCTTTGATCTTAGTAATTAAATACACTAATACAGTTATACATCAAATTTTATACGCATCAATTCATTCAGAAAAAATATCGGCAGACGCGGGATTCAAACCACAAGCCTTGCAACCTTTGCTCTATTCTTTTATACCGCGCAGTCCACACGACTATCTCTCTGCCTGAACAGATACGTGAAAGTTTATGTATTTATACCATTGTTACCATCGTATAATGATAGATGTCTCTACAGTATATATTCTCTGATCTCTTTAAAATTCGAATTAACAAATCAATTAAAATATGCCTCACATATTAAAAATCTCTCGTGTCGCCTTAGACGTCATCGAGAAGCAGTTATTTTCTCAGGTGTATCTTCGAATGTAGTCTTACATCTCAGCATGGACAATGGCAGCTGACAAAGCTATGTAGCGACAGATTATGGTGACTATATATTTTAGGTATTCAAGGGATATCATCCGTTGAGTCCGCCTACTATTGGCTTCCCGCATGAGTCTCTATCCTTCTCGATCTTTTGCCTTCCGCATCCACGATACTCCCTCTATCCTTCTGATGGACGCCACTCCAACACCTTTCTTACCCATCGACCGTCGCCTCTATGACAGATATGTCCTGCCCATTGCCACTTCAGTGTGCCTATTCTTTGGATATCCACGACTAATTAAGCTATTATTCGGATATCCTCGTTTCGTATTCTATATTTTAGAGACACTCTTATCATATATCTATTTTTCATTATATTTTTATAAAATAATATAGTTGCGTATTGTACCCTGCAAGTAACACACAAGGTTAGAATATACGTCTGAGAAATAGTTGAAGAACGTAGGAGTCTATTCCATGTCAGCTTCGTAAACCGCTCTTGTAGCCCCGACGATTTCCCTGATGAAGTTTAACAGCAAGGGACCGTCAGAACTAAGCAGCAGTTCCGGAAAATCCTTCCAAAAAATGGTAGAGACTCCTAGGCGACAACATATAATGCGTCTCCTGTTCTATTGGTTGATGCACTCCACGAGAGAGTGTCTCACAGTTTTTATTTTATGGGTAAGACCCGCTATTAGATTCCAAGTTTCTGTGCCATAAGTTAATACTGAAAAGATGCGTTGTCTTAATGCCTTAGTTTTTAGACATTGTGTAATTTTCGGTTTGAAAAATTTACTTAAGCTTTTCAAATGCTGATCATCCGAGTTGTCGCCTGTTGATTTCTTTCGAGAAGTTATTTTGCCGCAGTTAAATTACTTGTACAACGGATAAAACGGTTAAAGGTAGTTTATTTTTATTTTTAGCTTCGTTGGGTATCGAATCTATGACTTCTTACATAGCAGGGAAGTGTTTTGGTTCAAGGCCACAACCCTCGATATTAAATTATGTATAATATTTTATTTTTCTCTATTGTTGAATAGAATGCCAATTTTAAATAAATAAATATTTTCGTCCTTGTAGATGACATCCCTCCACTCTTCACACTCTTGTCTATGACTTCCGAGATCAATAGATCAATTACATACTGTCTAGAATGCAACGACATTATTAATACAGCAGCAATAGAAATGTATTATTGCAATGCAAGGATTGATATTAAACACGAAAAAATATAGCGTGATATCTGAGTATTTACCTTAATGATTGATATTTACTATGAAATGTTATATTTCACATATTTTCCCCAAACAAATAATAACTTGTACCTACTTTCAGTAATTTAAGTATGTAAATTTGTATACACTTGGCAAAAAAACATTCATACACTGGAGCCCCATAATACCTTCTAAACTTAATTAAATACTCGGTTCAAAGAAGAGCAATTCGTTTGATAAACAATGACACTCTTACGTGTTACCTGCAATCATGGGGAATGTTAATACATTTTCCTGAATCCGGCTGAAATTTTAGTTGAAATACGTAACATCACTGGAAGTAGATACAAGCTTTTAGTCATTTGGGGAATACAAGAGAAACATTAAGATTCTAAAAAGTATAGATTTTTACACAAATACTCAGTGATCATGCTTTATTTTTCCGGAGTATAACGATAACAATGCATTCTTACGCTTTTTTTCACTAAAAATCCACCACAATCAATAAAGCTTTAACGTCTTACCTCCAATCAATTGAACACATGCGTAAGATTGGTTCACTTAGCCTTTTCTACCGTTATTACCGCGATCGCTGCTCTTCGGAACTTATATAACAAATTCCTCCTGCACCCACCCACAACCGACAAACTCGTCTTACACTTGCCGAACATCCGTACACGGTTAATGTGTGTCGACCAAGAACTGGCAGTTTCCAAAGTTCCTTCCTTAATGTCACCGGTAAGCTTTAGAATGCTCTTCCAGGGTCTGTGTTTCTTCCTTCCTACAATCTGGATCTCTTCAAGAAACAGATAAATATACACTTGCAATCTCCCCAACCCACACACAAATACGAACACAACACACGTTCACCGAATGCAGTGTCCAGCCTCCCTGGCTGAGCGTCATAGAGTGCGCTGGTCCTGACCGGCAGTGCTCTCCTGTATGTGATTTACTTAATAAAACCAAATCTTATTTCTTTCCTACATATCAACTGTCAAACTGGAACATATGCTCACCACAAATTGAAAAATTTCTTCTGTATGGATAAGATGTATTAACAGAACGCCAGTGCCAAAACGGGTTTACGAAATTTTATTTAGTTCAATAGTCACGAATCTTGCTATTTTTTTTTAAATAAAAAATATTTCATAATAAAATAACATTAATTTCCTTAATGCTCTTATAAAAAACCTATTCAATTTGCACTGATCAGCCATATAATTTTAAAAAGAAAATTATTATTGTTGCGAATTTCAAATGTTTCGAATGTCGCTCGGTGATTCAAAAATGAGTCAACGCTTCCGCGAAGAAAACTCCGCCAGTCGTTAAAGAAATGCCATTAGGCAAAGTGTTCCGTGTCAACCCCGCGAAACATCTTTCAAACTAAAAATATGGCTAATTTACCGTGCGGTGACTTTGAAAAGAACTTGCATAACCTTTTATATCCATCGGAAAACGTGTCTCGCGTCGAATTTATTAAAAATATATTGTATTTTAATATTATTTTTCAAAAACGTTTGCGTAAATTTCAGATTGTTGTCACAGAGTTGTAGAGTACATATTATTGAGGTTAGAGCAAATTGATTGATTTCCTATTGAATTTTTATTTGGAGTGGTGTAGATCATGAAACTGAGTATATCCTTTTAATAAGTAGTATATCATAATATGGAGCTAAGTATATAAAATGATTGATTAATAAATCATTGTCTTCTTTGCGACTTTTGTCATGCCTTTATACATTCCATACCTGATTAACACAAATTGTCACATTTCAGTTCTGCGAGTTGTTACTGTAAAGGGTTTTTCTCAAGACATTTGTGCATCCGTAGGTCTACGTGGGAACGTATATCATTCCCGATATACCTCTATGGCAGGAGCCCGAGACTTGAAGAAACTAGAGCTTTTGTTAATTAGAATTGTTTCATCATCATCATCATCAGCCTGTGTCCGTCCACTGTTGAACGTAGGCCTCCCCCATGAGTCTCCATCCTCTTCAATCCTCCGCCTTCCGCATCCAGGTCACTCCCTCTATTCTTCTTATGTCGTCACTTCATCTTGCAGGAGGTTGAGTTCTTGGGTGCCATTCCACTACTCTTCTTCCCCATCGACCGTCGTTTCTTCGACAGATTTGTCCTGCCCATTGCCACTTGAGTGTCCCTATTCGTTGGGTAGCATCCACTACTTGAGTTCTTCTGCGTATTTCCTCGTTTCGGATTCTATCTTTTAGCGACACTCCGAGCATGTATCTCTCCATAGCGCGCTGGGTGACTTTTAGTTTAGGAGATCGGATGCTCAAACCAATGCTCCCGATTCCTGAACGACACTCAGTAATCTTGGTCGCTGGGAACAAATGTATTATATATAGTTCCTAACGATCTCTATAGCAAGAGCTCGAGATTTTGAAAATACGGTAGTAATAATTTTCAAGGCATATTTTTTTGTAATTTTTTAAATCGCAATATTGAAATTGATTAGATGATCATCGTTGAGACGCCCCTTAGAATAATATTCGGGAGCATCGGGCTAATCATCTCAATCAAATCAATATGTTCCGGATATTGAACGAATATATGGAGAAGAAATCAGCACGACGTTTTCTAGACATGAAATATTCAGTCTTAACCCTAACAACGACACGCAGTAAGCAACAAACTTTGGACTGTTCAAATTTCTTGCCCAATTTTACTCAACTTTGATGATCTATTGTTGTCTTCTCAATATCACTTATCGTTTACACAACACTTTAACCTTTGCCAACAATTTTTTTGGCAGTTTTTAATTCAATTGATGGACAGTAATTATTTAGCAAAGGGTCAGTTATAAATTTCTAAAAAAAAAAAAAACATTTGGAAGCAGAAATATAATAAATTGGCCGGAAATAATTAATAAATGGTAATCAATAATAGAGGCGAGCCCGATGGATTGGTCGCATCATGCGCCACGATGGTCTTCTTCACGATATTGTGGAGGGGATGGTTGAGGGTAGAAACTGTAGAGGGCGCCCTAGACGAGAGTATTTGCAGCAAGTATTCGAGGACATGAATTGTTGCGCTTATGCCGAGCTGAAAAGGGTTGTGGAGGACCGAGAGGAATGGAGATCGAGATACAAGATTCTGTCGCTGCAAACCAATCCACCGGATTGATACTACGAAGAAGAATAATAGATTAAGTTTGGTTTCCATTTTACGGGCTAATTTTTCATTCAATTAACATTATTTTTTACCAATATTGAATATATCACTGCCATTTAAATTGTATAACTGACCACATTTACACTGACACAGTGGATACTGCCAATCTATTTAGTCGACTGCCGATTAATTTTACTTACTGCCAAAACCTTAGTTTAGAAATCAAATTTTTACCAAAAGAAGATGTTTTAGAGCTCAGAAATCGATTAAAAAATATATTTTTTAATCTCCGTCGAGGATCGAAACCACGATCTTTGGCTTGCAAAGCAAACGCTATCAATATCGATTATCGATTCATAACCAATTTTTTCTTTTGTCTTACTGTTATAGATTAAACGTTTTCAAATCGGTGCAAGTATATAAAAAATGAACTCTTTCTGTTAGTTGTAAAAAAATAAAATAAAATAATTGGCTCGTCATAAATGTAAAAGCTGTGATTCCAACGCCGCATATAGCCACCACCGACAACTCGACAGGCGACACAACAGCGAAGAGCCGACAATAGCGCCAGTGGGAGAGAGCCTTCTTACAATGAGGTGAGAACAAATACCTTTATTTTTCGACAATAATTAATTCTTAATTAATTCACGTTTTTTTTTTCAATTCGTGAGCCATTGTGCGCTTCGAGCCTTTGATATTTTCATTAAATTCGGCTCCTTGGAAATTTACTATAGTTTATTCAATACAGGAAGAGTCCTGTGACACATTTATTTCCCTGTGCTGAATATCGTCCGAAATAACGTTTTAAAAACGTTCACTACCTATATTAAGTTTATCAACATTAACAAAAGCGTCTCTTCTTATAAATAATAAGTTATTAAGGTAAATATATCACAATACCAACAAAATAATAAACGTATTGTTACAAATTAGCAAAGATACAGCCATTTGTTAAATTTTAATACAATATTTGACGCATGTAGAAGGCCAACTCATATTGCTGCGAAAACCGTTGAGGTAAAGATAATCGTTTTTTCGTTTTTTTTTTGTAATCTTCTTCGTAGTATCAATCCGGTGGATTGGTTTGCAGCAACAGAATCTTGCATCTCGATCTCCATTCCTCTCGGTCCTCCGCAACCCTTTTCAGCTCAGCATGAGCGCTACAATTCATGTCCTCGAATAATTGCTCCAAATACTCCCGTCTAGGGCGCCCTCTACAGTTTCTACCCTCAACCATCCTCTCCACAATATCGCGAAGAAGACCATCGTGGCGCATGATGTGACCAATCCATCGGGCTCGCCTCTCTGAGATGGTTCTTATTAGGTGCCTATCTTTCTTTCGATTTTGTAATATACCTATTAAAATGAAATATTTGATTTATTATCAATTATTATTATAAAATATACCACCATTTTGATTTTCTTGATGAAAATAATTACGCGAACGTACGACAAATTCACGTGATTCACTGCTGATAACAGTTCTTTTCTGACTCTTCGTAATTGTAAAAACACAAAAATGCGATTCAAAGAAATAACTTTTAACAATACTTACAATAAATATAATAATTACAAAAAAAAACACGTTTCGATCGAAGCACAACGCGCTACAAAAAGTTGGGCATTTGTATTTATCACACGCCGGCTTGCGGAAAAAAATTATACTAAAATATAATTAATATTTAAGAAGAAGTGAAGAAAAAACGATAAATTTTAATAAAAAAAATTTCCCCCATCTCTTTTACACAGGGCAATAAATGTGTCTCAGGGATATTCTACGTTGAACAAACTATACAAATGAGAACAAGATTGTGTATTACGCGTTGTGTTTTTTTATTAATTTGTTTTAACAGAAAGTAGTTCTAAGTTAATACAATGTGCAACTGCACGCAAGATTTCTCATTGTTTATAAATGTATATGAAAATAAGAGACTATGCCTCTTGGGAAAGTGATCAGACTGTTCAACCATATCGCATCGAATATTGATGTATTCCACTTGAGAGAAGCCCAGTTTTGATATGAGCTCCACGAAATTACTTTGATAAATAAATTCGTGGAGTCTTCTGTTTAGCGAGCTTCGAGACTTTTTAATTATTGTTGTTAACAATCATAAATACGTTTTTTTTTTTTTTTAATTTATAAATTGTTTGTATTATATCTTATTTCAGGATCGTATTAAATATATTTGTATTTGTAATGTTTCTGAAAGAAAGAAATAAATAAAAAATAAAAAATCTCCCCAACCCGCATACAAACATATCTTTACACAAGCTTCCCGCATGTAGCGTTCAGCCGTCCTGGCTGAGCGTCATAGAGTTCACGTTATACTCTCCTGTATGCGATTACATAAAAAAATCGGATCATATTTTATGTGCCTAAGTCATACTCGTATCACGATGAATTCTGTTGCTTAACCCTTTCGCAACGGTTGTCGATATATGCCGTCTAAGATTCCCCTACCGTTGACATCGGTTGACGTGATATTTCTTTTTGCTACTTTCAGTACTCATTGTGAGATCTACGGTACGAACTTGGAACTGCAGTCAATCCCTTTATCAACCTACATGTATTCTTTACAGGAATCTGTAAAGCATGTAAATAAATATCGTTAGGTTTCGTCACGGGATCGATTTTTCTGTAAACCACATGTGTCAATGCCACCACATGTACGGAGTTTCATAATGCACGTTTGTAAAATATAATAGTTTTTTAAGCATCATATGAAAACTAAAGGATACAAGAACCAATGTGATATATGAAAATAGGTCAGATAAGTACATTTATGCTTCAAATACTAGTTTTAACCAAAAAAATGGTTTGAAAAATTCACGCCGTGTTGACAGTATAATTTGTATTCACCGAGCCGTAACGAAAGGGTTAAAATATGTTCGTGTAATTTTCCATGTATTTTGATGAATGGCTACACTGAAAGACATGAATTACTGGTCTGGCCGTGAGGTGAGGTTTTTTTGCCGTTCAGAAGTTACCTGTTCAATGTCTGTTGGCTGCACACTCCACTAGGAACCTTGAAGTCGAGCCGATTTTTCGACTCTCGGGTCTAGTTCATGGTTTTGTTATGCAAATACCTGCCCAGCACGCGAACTGTTTACACCTGCATAAGAGGAACTGGAAAAGCGGTTAGCAACCTTTTCACTACTTTTCCATGTGATCCAAATATACAATACAGTTAAACATTCTCTGATGGAGTGCATCATCCATGAAAATAGAAGACGTTGATATAAGCTCGATTTAGCCCTTGCAGGATGGTGCCGAAAAGCCTCAACATACATTATTTTGTTTGACACGCATAAATAAAATTGTAAATAAATATGTTAGCCTAAGTTTTAGATCTAAGTAACTTTGAGACGTGGCGTTACAGGCGCCATTTGTTTCCAACTTCTGTCATGTAGAGCGCCATATGTCGCCAAGTGGACCCTAAGGGTCTTCGGCGCAACTAATGTCACTACCACAGAATCATTTTCTGCCCGGATACCGTCAGGTACACTTCATTCATCGCTTGGGCCCGGGCAGAATACCGAAGTTTGTCAGTCTTATAGAGTAAGACCTAAGGGGGATACATTCCACATTTAACTCATGTAAGCTGGTTTGTTTCGATAATTCCACTATTTCTTCCACTATTTCGTACATATTGACAGTGTCCAATGTTTTCGCTCTTACTTAAATCTAGTTGCGCACAATTTCGGGGAATCGCTTAACGAAACAGCGTTAAGTGGGGTCTCAATGTATTTAAAATAAACCTAACCTAACCATTCACCACAATTGCGACATGGAGTCGCAATTAATTAACGGAGAATGCCAACGTAACTATGTTTATTTTTCCTTTTTTTGTTGTTTGAGAGTCTCTGCCATTTTTTGGGAGGACCTTCCTGAACTTCTTCTTAATTTTTCGACCTATTGCTGTTAAACTAAATCAATGATATCGTTGGATTGATGCGTGCAGTATCGAGGCCGATATTGAATAGACTCCTATATTATTTAATTTTTTTCTATTCGCATGATCTAACTTCTAAAAAAATTACACAAAAAAATAAATTTAAAATACGATTACTAGCCTGCGTGCATTCATTGTTGAACGTAGTCTTCCCGTATGACACTTGTTCAGAACAACTGGTCTGAAATCTGTGCTGTTTTGTTCGAATAGCACACTAGTGTGCTTGGACTTATTCACTTAGGTTCCATGAGCCTGTTACTCACACAAACATGGACATATTCATGCAGGACTTCTCAAAGTATGTAATACACTTTTTTTGTGACTGCGAACCATTATTATTTATTTTCATTTATATTCTAGAGTTATGGAATATAATTCAATAAGTAATCATCAGCCTGTATCCGTCCACTGTTGAACGTAAGCCTCCCGCTTAAGCCTTCATCCTCTTCGATCCTCCGCCTTCCGCATCGAGGTCACTCCCGCTATTCTTCTTATGTCGTCAGTATATCTTGTAAGGGGTTGGCCAATGCTTCGTTTGCCAGTTCTTGGGCGCCATTCCAATACTTTTCTTACCCATCGACCGTCGTCTCTTCGGCGGATATGTCCTGCTCATTGCCACTTGAGTGTATCTATTCGTTGGGTAGCATCCACTACTTAAGTTCTTCTGCGTATTTCCTCGTTTCGGATTCTATCTTTAAGCGACACTCCTCTCATGGATCACTCCATAGCACGCTGGGAGACCTTTATTTTATGACTAAGACTTGCTGTTAGATTCCACGTCTCTGCGCCATAAGTTAATACAGGGAGGATGCATTGGTTAGGCGCCTTAGCTTTAAGACATTGCGGAATTTTCGCTTTAGAAATGTACTTTAGTTTTACAAATGCTCCATCCCAGTTGTATACACGCCTGTCGTTTTTTTTTTTCAATTCAATAAGTAAGCACAAGAAACTATCGAGCTATGGACACTCTGTCAAAACGGCTGGACGCTGCATGCGGAAAATATGTAGTGTACGCGTAATATATTTATTTTTATATAAAAGCATACAGGATAATACCGACAGATGGTGGTGGAGAAATCTCATCTGTGGATCAAATGACGCTTACCATTTTTCATTCTAAACTCTGCATGTGTAGCGTTGCACACCAGACGTGATAGGCGGCATTCACTCATCTTACATTATAAACATTAATTTACCATACATGGGTGGAGTTTTCAGGACGACTTTCATCTATTACATTTTTTTTCAAATTAATAGGCTGCGACTGTAATTTTACAGGTGAAGGATCAATCTGACTTTATATTAAAAACGTGTGCAACAGTTTGAGAGCCACGCCGGCGTACTTATTACATATTATTATGATATTATCTGTGCGGAACCTTCGAATATTTGTAACCCGCAGTTTGTGAAGTATGTGGGGGGGCTTAGCCCGCTGGTATATTACTGGCGGGTAATATACCAGCGGTGCTCAAATGCAGGCCGTGGAAATGATTTATCTATATTAATTCTCGCAACTTTTGCAGGTATCAAGTGTATGATTTTGGAAGAGAAACATATTGGGCTCAGAAATCAATTGAAAATCCTTTTTTTTTAATCGGATCGAACCCACGGCCTTTGGCTTGCCAAGCAAACGCTTTGACCATTGAGCTATTCCTGCCGGCCAAAATTTTAAGTGTTTTATATAAAATATAATTAATTAATTTAATATGTTGATGCAAAAGTTATGACCGTTTTTTACATATACAATTAAACATTTTTTTTAGATATAAAATAAAAGATTCTTTAGAATTTATTCCACATATATTTTTTTCGATCGAAAAAATCGTTTTTTTTTAAGATTTGTATTATTTATTTAATCAATTATATAATTATATTAATATGAGATTATGGTAAATTAAAAAATCAAAAATAATAGAGTCTAGAAATAAGTTCTACCCTTGACTTGCATGACTTGAAGTATCGAAAACTTGAAATTGACACTCCTAGTACGTCAATGGAGCTGAATGATGCATGATACGTAAAGGTTGGCAATGCATGTCTTCAGTTTTCCTGTCTGATATATCGCACACCGTTTCTCTCTCTCTCTCTCTCTTCACATCTCTTGTCTTTATTAAGTCGTGGATAATGAAGCAAAGTGTGTATTGTGTTTCCCTCCACCGGCGTAATTAACCACTTTACCAGTAAAGCTTCAGCCGTGGAAAGTTGTGGAGGCGCCATTAGATATTAGACTGTGTGAAGCAAAGTGTTCGTTTTTGCTTCCAGCGATGTACGAATTTGAACAATAAACACGTGCATTGTTTCCTTTATTAATCCCATGTGGAATAAATTAGATAAATCATATGTAACTTTCGCGAAAAGTATTGTAATATCGTAACAATTTTTTTTAACCTAGGTACAAGTATTTCAAATGTTAATTCTTCTTCGCAGTATCAATCCGGTGGATTGGTTTGCAGCAATAAAATGTTTGCATCTCGATCTCCGCTCTTCTTGATTTTCTGTAACCTTCTTTTAGCTCAGCATAACTCATGTCTTCGAACACTTGCTGCAAACACTCCCGTCTAGGGACTGCCCACTGTAGTTTCTACCCTCAATAATTCCTTCCACAATGTCGTAAAGAAGACCATCGTGGTGAATGATGTGACCGACAGCCTCTCTGAGATGGTTCTTACTAGGTGCCTATCTTCCTTGATTATGCTGAGAACCTCATTGTTCGTGACGTGGTCTCTCCATGAAATTCCGAGAATTCTTCTTTAAGACCACTTCTCAAAGGCCTCTAGTCTTTTCTTATGACGCATCAATGTTTATTAAAGATCATAAATACAATACATTTATTTTATCTTTGATTTTACGAGTTAACTATTCGCCGGTTGCATCAATTATTGCTATATTTCATTGAGACACCTTTTTTTTGGCAGCATTTATTTCAATGAATGGCCAGTAATTATTTAGTTAACGCTCAGTAATAAATACCTAAAAAGGTAAGTAAACAATAATTGATGTTGTGGCTTTTGGGTTGAGCCGTGCGTGGTGAACTTTTTTCAACCAATATTTCGACCGCCATTGCAGGGGTCTTCTTCAGGATTAATAATTTATTTAGTTTTGAGTTGGTTTATTCAGATTATATATTTCTTTTATGAGCGTTATTGATTAATACCTCCATGGCAACTCAAGAAACATTCCGAATTATCGTAGGTATGTTTTTAAGACTACGGTAGGTATGTTCTCGAATTGTACATCGACGAACGTCATGTCGGACTGTGGTCGTCTTTGCTTGTCTGTACAGGTTTTTTAGAGTATGTGCTAGAGGTGGAAGCCATGCTGTTTTGAGAATCAAGCCGTCATCCCTGTTGATGTTGATGGGATGTCTTTTGATTTCAATGGCTTCCCTTACTAGGCGTGCATATTTTCCTTGTGTTCGAGCCACAACATCAAATCTGGCCGTGAAAACCTAAGAAGTTATTTAATTAAACAATAATTATTCGGCAATAGAATAATATCAATCGGCAGAAGAAAAAAAATAAATTGGCAGTCAATAATTAATAATAGGTATGATTAGGTTAGGTTAGGTTAGGTTTCTATTTTATGTGAAAATTATTCATGAGTTTTAAATTAATTACTACAACCATCGAGTGTAAAACTGTAATTTTAATTTTTTAACTGACCACATTCTTGCTGACACAGTGGATGCTGCCAATTTATTTAATCTATTATATTACCAATTTCGAATCCGAAACGAGGAAATACGCAGAAGAACTCAAGTAGTGGATGCTACCCAACGAATAGGCACACTCAAGTGGCAATGGGCAGGACATATCTGTCGAAGAGACGACGGTCGATGGGGAAGAAAAGTATTGGAATGGCGCCCAAGAACTGGCAAACGAAGCATTGGCCGACCCCCTACAAGATGGACTGACGATATAAGAAGAATAGCGGGAGTGACCTGGATGCGGAAGGCGGAGGATCGAAGAGGATCTCATGCAGGAGGCCTACGTTCAACAGTGGACGGACACAGGCTGATAATGATGAAGATGATTACCAATTTCTTTAATGTACTGCCAAAACCTTGAATTAGTTAGAAATCGATTAAAAATCCTTTTTTTTTCAATCTCCGTCGGGGATCGAACCCACGACCTTTGGCTTTACAAAGCAAACGCTTTGAACATTGAGCTATACCCGCCGGCAAGCGGTCCTAGAACGAGGAATGCACAGCGGCAGCTGACAGAACTGAATGGCATCAATTTGCGGTGACCACATGTTCCAGTTGTGGAACGGATATGGAAAGAAGAAGTGTAATCGGTCTAACTTTTTGTCGACGCGCACAGAGTTCTCAACTTATAATTTTGTACTTCAACTTTCTTTGTATCTACGGTTTCGACTTGTAATTGATAATTATTTTAACTGGCAAAAAAAGTATTACAAATGGACAGAAATACTGTAATTATCATCTAATAATTAAGTGCATTGATAAAACGGTTAAATAATTAGTCAAATGTATTAATTTCAATTTCGTCAAATTGGTTCAGAAGTAGGTAAATGGTAAAAACCTTGACCCAGTTGCTGCACAATCAACAGGTCACTGAAGGTTCTGCAAGTGCACGACCTCTGCGCCGTTACCACTCGTATTTTCTTCATCTATTTTACTTCTATATGCACTCTTCATTCGGAGCATATATCCACCATTGTATACGAGCAATTGTCTCTCATGGAGCCTGAAGTGTGGCCTGAAAAGACCATCGTTCAACCCTGGATACGTGTAAGACGAAAAAATCGCAATGAACAGTGGTTGAAACCAACTTGAGTGAAGATATTGACATATTTAGTGTTATATTGCTTCAGATTCAGTGCTATTGTTGACGAAGGCGAAATTTTGGAAGTTTGATGTTGTGACAATAATGCCATGTTATTTGTGGGTCATCCATGATTTACTTATAACAGGGTTTTTGTTGTTACAAGTCAACTATTTGCATTGAGTCTCCTAACGCTTGTTCTGGGTGTGAGGTCATTGACACTAAATGTGTCAATAAATTTACAGGGCCACACTTTTATGTAAATACTTCGATAATGATTTAAGATGTAAAAATATTTTGTTATGTTATTGAAGGAAATAAATAAATAAATAATTTTCTAAAAAAGCAATATACATTCAAATTTTCAAACAATTCCTTACGATAGCATGGCAAAAGCGTTGTTTTTTTCTAATCAGTCTTCAGTACAATTTTCAGAAGACTGTATGCCATAGCTAGGGGCCAGTTAGAGAGTATTTTCCGTACGGCCAAGCTCTACTATAAAAATATGACATTTTCAATTTATAAAGCGACTCCCCTTTGCCGGGATCGTCATCGGAGCGCGTGATGAGTGGATGAAGAACAAGTCACAAATTAGAAAACTTGTCGAGAGCACATTGGCGTTTATTTTAAATACAAGACTGACTAACTTCGGTATTCTGCTCTGGCCACAAACAATAATGTGTACCTGACGGTGCCCGGGCATAAAGTGACTCGGACCGCGCAGTAACAGTAGATCACATGTCGGCTATTTTACGAACTATCTGTTGTCATATAACACATTAAGGTTATCAACTGACAATACTTGCTGAAACTGCGTAAATTATAATTTTATATTAATTCAAATTAAAAAATTGACAAATTGTAAATATTAAGTTTTGATTCACATTTATTTTAAGCGATTACATGTTTCGGCCTCCCTGGAGACCATCATCAATAATGATTGAATTAAAAACTGGCAGCAGCTTATATAGGTATGATTATACATACTAGTTTGATATACTAGCTTGATATCAAGCTGGAAATACCCATACACCATGTACTAACCGTCGTCTACGCTGAAGATCAAAGATAAAATTATAAGGATTTTTTTAAATTGAACACAAAAATTTAATATAATATAATGGCTTAATACATTCTACTTCGTAGAATCAATCCGGTGGATTGGTTTGCAGCAACAGAACCTTGCATCACGATCTCCATTCCTCTCGGTCCTCCGCAACCCTTTTCAGCTCAGCATAAGCGCTACAGTTCATGTCCTCGAATACTTGCTGCAAATACTCCCGTCTAGGGCGCCGTTCTGCAGTAATGTTCGAACATTCCAGGTGGCATATCTTGTTGGCTGAAGGTTTTTCTTATTTGTCTTGGTTGTTTTGTCTCGAGCAGTCCCCACCCGGAGATCCGATTGGGGGACTATTTTATCTCCGGAAAATTTTACTTGAGATGCAATCATTTTTTTTGCTGATACGTGGGATGTCTCTAAGACCTTTAATGTGGTATTTTCCCCTTTATTTCCACATCCTAATGCCGTTGACCATAAAGGTTCATCCGCCTTAGGAGGGCATTTACTACCTCCAGGACAATAGAGTGCCCTAACCAGCTTGACCTGATGAGGTTAGCTGGGTGTTAGCTTATTCCGGCCAACATTCGGTCCAAAAAATCTGATCTTTCAAATTATCATCAACCACAACGCAAATTGTTTTTCTGCGTAAAATATCGTACAAGAAAAAATATTCATGTATTATTAATACATTAAGGTAACACATACCCCTTGATTTTATATGTCTTTTTTCAATGCTTTTACCCGCACACATATACAATCTGTAGATATGTGTGTACTAACGTAGAAACTAATACTTGTACACACCTATATAAGCCACTGCCAGTTTTTAATTTAACCATTATTGAAGATCCAGGGAGTCCGAAACATGTTATCGATTATAATAAATGTGAATCAAAAGTATATATTTTTAATCTGTTATTTTTTTAATTAAAATTAATTTAAAGTTATATATATATATTCCGATTATTTAAAATAAGTTCTGACCTATGTTATATTCATTCTGATCAATGTATTAAAAATGATGACCGAAGATGCATTAAGATTTTGACCAAAAAACGCTTGCCATTTTTATTATAAGACAAACTGCACTTATCTGACTATACACTCATATAGTGTATTTATACATTACAATTTGGTCTAAATAGATCAGGGATAGGTAATACCTGTAATCTTGACCTAGTTATAGAAATCTATTACCCGTTCACTTAAGGTCACTGTCTTCATTACCTCCACTGCAGTACTTGCCAAAACTGAATTGGCTTTATAAGAACACTGGACTGGACTTTACCCGCCTCACACCCGTATCGCACCGGAGGACAGTTAAGTGTCCTTGATGACGCGCTCATTCAGATTTAAATCAGTTAGCAACTGATAAGTCCAGTGGGAGTCCCCTCTGAACAATTGTGCCACTGCACAGAACTGCTAAAAGAAAGAACCCGTGAAAGAGATTAGAATCGCATTCATGGGTTGTAAAGAGATGGAGATGGAAGATAGATTCTCTCACCGAAAATACGAGCAAAGATTTTAAATGCGTGGATTTTTTTTTTAGTGGCCACAAAGTCTGCATGCCCGTGCCTAGGTGATTCCCTCGAACTGCATCGAAAAGGACTCCTCTTTCTAACAAGAGGAACTGACAGTCCCAGAGAATGTGATCTGAGGTCTAGAAGGGGGCGCCACAGGGGCAACTAGAGTTTGAAACTAAATTAAATGAGTATAATCTGTCATTAAAAGCGCCGTTTTCAGTCATTATTTGGGTAGACCAGTGATCCGGGCTTATCCATTTAGCAGTTAGTCTACAAGAACACTATCGTTCCATTTCATCTCTCTTTAAATGGAGCATACGGCCGTCTTAAATTGCTGCCATAAAACGTTGTTATCTTCCGTGGTATTCGCCTCATTCCATGTCAGCTCTGCCTGCCTTTCAGCGTCAGGCTTATCATCCGACTTCCTTTAACCCTTTCACATCGGTTGTTGGCATATGCCGTCAAAGATTCCCCGACCATTGACATCGGTTGACGTGATATATCGTTTTGCTACTTTCAGCACTCATTGTGACATTTACGATAGGAAATTGGAAGTGCAGTCATTCCCTTTAACAACCTACATGTATTTTTAACAGGAATCTGTTAAGCATGTAAATAAATATCGTTAGGTTTCGTCACAGGAGCGATTTTTCTGTAAGCCACGCGTGTCAATGCCACCACGTGTATGGAGTTACATAATGAATGAAAATGCAAGTTATAGCCTATTAATTAAGATTGGTGGTTGACAAAATCCGTCCCGTGAAGACCACGCATTCATAGTAAATTCCTGTAATAATAAGGATGTTGCGTGAATCTTGGGCTGTGGTCTATGACGTAGGCGGATCAACAATCCACACGCAGCACTCGACCATATGTAACATGGAAAGCGTCATAGAATCCACAGATGAGACTTCAGCATCACTATCACCATCTGCCGGTATTTTCCTGCATGTGTTAACATAAAAAACAGTGATTAAAGCGTTGGCTTGTCACAGACGCTGTCAGTTCAAAACGCGATCGAGCTCGATTTTTTTAAATTCGCTCGGTCAAATCTATAATAGAAACATGCCCCCTGTAGGCCACCTTTTAAAGCAGCGGTCGGGGAACCGGGGTAAATTACCCCAAATGGGTACAAATATATTTTTGGGGTAATAAGGAAATTTTTCTAGTTTGCTATTTCATAAAACTTACTATTTTCATGTATTTTTTTGTTATTTTCCGTGTAAATTAATTCAATTAACAATGTTTATTTAAATAAACAAGTAGTGGATGCTACCCAACGAATAGGCACACTCAAGTGGCAATGGGCAGGTCATATCTGTCGAAGAGACGACGGTCGATGGGGAAGAAAAGTATTGGAATGGCGCCCAAGAACTGGCAAAAGAAGCATTGGCCGACCCCCTACAAGATGGACTGACGATATAAGAAGAATAGCGGGAGTGACCTGGATGCGGAAGGCGGAGGATCGAAGAGGATGGAGACTCATGCGGGAGGCCTACGTTCAACAGTGGACGGACACAGGCTGATGATGATGATGATGATTTAAATATACATTGATTGTCTTCTTTTCAAAATGGGAGGAAAGGGTTATATCGCCAAAAATATTTTGGGGTAATGGTTAAAAAAGTTCCCCGACCGCTGCTTTCTTCTTCGTAGTATCAATCCGGTGGATTGGTTTGCAGCAACAGAATCTTGCATCTCGATATCCATTCCTCTCGGTCCTCCGCAACCCTTTTCAGCTCAGCATAAGCGCTACAATTCACGTCCTCGAATATTTGCTGCAAATACTCCCGTCTAGGGCGCCCTCTACAGTTTCTACCCTCAACCATCCCCTCCACAATATCGTGAAGAAGACCATCGTTGCGCATGATGTGACCAATCCATCGGGCTCGCCTCTCTGAGATGGTTCTTTAAAGACTTAAAAATGACAAGGCATCAGAAGCGTGGGTTAATCTTCGGATCTTCTTTTTAAGTCCTTGATTATGAAACACCCAAATTTTTATCTGGTACATCATATCTGCATCTATACAAATTCGAAGGCTCTTTCCTTGGAGGCTCTCGGGAACCGTCTATGTTGCCATATGAACCTCCGTGTAAACAGGCATAGACAATCTGAGCTTACAGAACCGTGAAACGGAAATTTGCGGTGCATATACTCCAATTATGAAGCGAATATTGTTAAAAAAAATAATTTCATGGTATGGAATATGGTATGAAAAAAATCTTGCCATTTTTAAGGGTGGCAGTAATAAAAAAATAGTTATCCCCTAACATGCTAATACCTATCGAATTATTTCACAAGTTTACGTGTCCCTGGCAATACCGGTTCGCAACGGAAGCTAATTTGAATGGTGGAAAATTCTTTAATATTATTATTAGTTGCCGCCTATCAAGCTTTAAATAGCCCTACGTGGTCAGAATTTCACAAGTCTTATAAAATATGTTTATAGCTGAGGTCAGGGATCTAACACCTTTTTAATTGCAGTAAAAATTCAATAGTTTAGTTGATATCTACACTAAAAAACATGATGGCATGATTTCTGAGAATGAAACTTCTTCTTCAGCATCGCCATTTCACATCATCCGGGGTCGGCTCTGCTTGTACAATTCTCCATGTCTGTCTGTCCTGCGTTGCTTTCTCGGTCAAGCCCGGAGTTTTCAGATCGTTGTCTAAAGTTGTAGTCTAGGTTGCCTGTGGTCTTCTTGTTGTAAGAAAATAAAAGATTATTTAGAAAATGTTTTACATTTTTTATTGTAGGACAACGTGCTTCGGCTACGCCGGGTAGCCATTGTCGAGTCTCGACAATGACCACTCAATGAGAATTATCGGCCGAAAAAGTCGTAAAAAATTACTATTATCCATAAACTTTAGTCAATGTCTAATTTACATATTTTCAGTTTATTAATGCTGACCCTGCTTATTTTTTTTATGTAAACACATACAGGAGAATACCGACAGAAAGTAAAAGTCATTCTGAAGTCTCATCTGTGGAATTCTATGACACTTACCATGGTGCATATGGCTAAGCGCTGCATTTGAAGTGTTGATCCGCCAACGTCACAGACTGCAGCCTGACATTCACGCATCATCCTTATTATTACAGGAATTTACTATGAATGGGTGGTCTTCACGGGACAACTTTCGTCTAATACCAATTTTTAATTGATAGGCTGTGACTGGCATTTTACGGGTGAGGGATCAAGGTCACACCAACCGTTGAAAGGATTTTTAATCGATTTCTGAGCTCTAAAATACCCCGGTTGGTGTGAATTTGATCCATCACCCGTAAAATGTCAGTCATAGCCTATCAATTAAAATTGGTGGCAGACAAAAGTCGTCCCGTGAAGACCACCCATTAATAGTAGATTCCTGTAATAATAAAGAATGATGCGTGAATCTAGGGCTGTAGTCTATGACGTTGGCGGATCAACACTCCACATGCAGCGTTTAGCCATATACACCATGGTAAGCGTCATAGAATTGACAAAAAACGCCACAGATGAGACAAAAAATTACTATCACCATCTGTCGGTATTCTCCTGTATGTGTTTACATAATAAAAAAAAAACGTTGATTTTTTAGAGCTCAGAAATCGATTATATTCTTATTATTTTTAATCTCCCACGATATTTGGATTGCAGAGCAAATGCTTTGACCATTGAGCTATACCTGCCGGCAAAATGTCTCTCGTCTGAGCTTTCTTAGGTCCGCGGGCCGCCGGTTAAGTTTCCCTCACTAGTAAGGTTATGTCCAAAGTTCACGGTTTCCGTGATCGCTATAAATTACGGTTCCACAGTTCCGAAACAAAAGAAAAGCCTGAATTCAAATTTGAATTTCAATATTTATGTCTTATTAATGCCGGACAAATATAAATAGTGTAACTTTTCAATATGAAATAAGTACCGCTGTGTAAAAAACTGAAATTTAAATACACAAATGTATAGCTATTTACCTGTTTAAAAGTTGCCCATTCTTGTCATTCATATTGCTCGTATATATGTATAATCGTGTCGGAAACAACAGGATCAGATTCTGTCTGCCCAGAAGTGGGCGACGTCGATAGCGTTACTCCTGGCCATCATCAGGTATTCCTGGGTTCAGCTACTCGGACACAGCGCACACTCCAGAAGGCGTGACAGGGTCTGCTCCACGCCGCAGTCACATTCAGTCGGTCCGCTGTAAAATTGCTGAGCTTTAATTTGTGTCCTCGTTTTGCATACTCCGGTCCAAAGTCTGTTAAGAGACCTCCATATATTTCACCCCTGATTGTGTCCAGGGGCTAGGTCCTCTTTCGGGGCAATCCAAGCATTCCCTTCAGTGGCGCCTCTCCACATGTTCAGCCGCAGGGTGGCATCAAGTATCACCAGTTCCGTTGTCGACTGTAGGAAACTTTTTCTTGATTCGAGCCGTGTGGTTATCTTTTGATACCCAAACATAGGGTGGAGTGTGTTCACATTCTCTGGGACTGTCAGTTCCTCTCGTTAGAAAGAGGAGTCCTTTTCGATGCAGTTCGAGGGAATCGCCTCGACCCTATCGGGCATGCAGACTTTGTGGCCACTAAAAAAAATTCCACGCATTTACAATCTTTGCTTGTATTTTGGGTGAGAGAATCTATCTTCCATCTCCATCTCTTTACAACCCGTGAATGAGATTCTAATCTCTTTCACGGGTTCTTTCTTTTAGCTCTTCTGTCCAGTGGCCACAATTGTTCAGAGGGGACTCCCACTGGACTTATCAGTTTCTATCTGATTATAATCTGAATGAGCGCGTCATCAAGGAGACTTAACTGTCCTCCGGTGTGATGAGGGTGTGATGTGGGTAAAGTCTAGGGCGGAGTGTGTCGTAGGTTGCTTTATAGAGCTGCTTCTTGGTGGTGACTTCTTGCCGTATGTTTGGTGGCGTGATGCACGAGAGTTGACATAGCTTTGATATTGGGGTAGGTTTTAGGCACCCCGTAAACCACCCGGCACGTTTCAGAAACTCTGGAATATTCGAGACTGTAGAAATATTGCTCGTGTGAGTAGCCCTTAAAAAATGTAGAAATTGGTGAGGTAAAAATCAATACTGACTGACAGTTGCTATCCATATTTAAGTACATATACCCATTTTTCTATTACTAATAAAGGTCATCTTGGCAGAGACTAGTGTTAATTATTTACTCCTTTACTTTTAACCGTTCGAATTTTTTATTTATGTTGTTTCAGGCTAGTGCCTAAAAGCCTCAATATACGATCTTTCGCCTCTTATTTTTGTTCGCTCGTCTGACACGACATCCTTAAGAATTGTAAGTCTTAGCTTTATATTAAAATAGTATTAAGACATGCAGGCGCCTTAAGACCTGTCACGTGGGCGCAATTAGTTTCATATATGGGCGCTACGTTAATTTCGGACAGTGACTACTGTCTTTAAATATACACTTGCAATCTCCTCAACCCACACACAAACACGAAAACAACACACGTTTCCAGCATGCAGCGTCCAGCCTCCCTGGCTGGGCGTCATAGAGTGCACTGGTCTTGACCGGCTGTGCTCTCCTGCATGCGATTACATAAAAAAAAATACTCGTAATATATATTATAGTCGTGTGTTCAAATAATTTTATTTGAACACGTGACGATAGATTTAGCAATTCTTTAAAAAAACAGTCGGCCTCCAGCGTAAGTTTGATCGCGTAACGCGCGAACTGACAGTGTTAAAAAAGTGCAGTCCAAAAAACATCGCGTATTCTCAAAATTGCGTAAAAAATGCGTGAAAAATGTTCTGGGTGTACCGTGTTGTACTTGCTCGTACTTCATAATATTCAAAGCCTCAACTCTGCAGGTACTCTGGGTTATTAAGATGATAATTATGCAATAACCGACTGCGTCATTAGCATCTAGGTAATGACACGCCTTCCTGGAACTCCTCGCGCTCCGGTAGCTTCGCAGTACTTCATTGAAGTTCAGAACGTGATCCAAGATCAGAAGAAACTTGGGACGAGGAGAGAATTTTCATTAGAAACGTTTTACTTTCTTTCTATTTTTGATCTCGAATTTGAACGTGCCGCCATTGATGCTTGCAACACTCTTATTTATTCAACAAAATATAGCGTGAACCCTGATTATAAATAATTTAAAGAAATAAATTTAATTTACTTGAATCCGGCTGAAATAGAAGTTAATATACTTCTAATCATTGAAAGTACTCGTATCTTCTTCGCAGCATCAATCCGGTGGATTGGTTTGCGGCAACAAAATCTTTCATTTCGATCTCCACTCCTCTCGATCCTCTGCAGTCCTCTTCAGCTCAGCATAAGAGCTACAACTCATCTCCTCGAACACTTTCTACAAATACTCCCGTCTACAGTTTCTTCCTTCAACCATCCGTTCCACAATGTCGTGAAGAAGACCATCGTGGCGCATGATGTGACCTATCTATGATATGGTTCTTACTAGGTGCCTATCCTCCTTGATTATGCTAAGAACCTCACTGTTCGTTCTTCTGTGTGACCACATCTCAAAGGCCTCTAGTCTTTTTTTATCACTTTCAGATATGCCGGCGGTCGTAGCTCAATGGTAAAGCGTTTGCTTTGCAAGCCAAAGGTCGCGGGTTCGATCCCCGACGGAGATTAAAAAAAATGGATTTTTAATCGATTTCTGAGCTCTAAAATACCCCGGTTGGTGTGAATTTGATCCATCACCCGTAAAATGTCAGTCATAGCCTATCAATTAAAATTGGTGGTAGACGAAAGTCGTCCCGTGAAGACCACCCATTCATAGTAGATTCCTGTAATAATAAAGGATGATGCGTGAATCTCGGGCTGTAGTCTATGACGTTGGCGGATCAACACTCCACATGCAGCGCTTAGCCATATACACCATGGTAAGCGTCATAGAATTCCACAGATGAGACTTCAAAAAATTACCATCTGTTGGTATTCTCCTGTATGTGTTTACATAAAAAAAAAAAAAAAGATAAGCACCATGTCTCACAGCCGTACATCAAGATGCTCCAAACTCGTATATGCTAGCTTTTAGTCATTTGAGGAATACATGGGAAACATAAAAAAATGTAATAAATATTAATTTTTAGGCAAATAATCAAGGATCGTGCTATATTTTCTTAAGTATAATGTACGTATTGAAATCCTCCTCTCTAAGTTCGTTATTGAATTGCGTGGTGGCGGGACGAGGAGCAGAAGAATAATACACAGACTTTTCCAGAAGCACATATATTTTCATGATAAACTTTACAAACTTCCGGCCGTAGCGGAATAACATGCCGGGCCGGCCATAATACGACCTCGTCGCGGTCGGCACACAACTGACTGTTGACCCATCATGCTATCGAGTTAAAATTTTGCAAATCGACGTGATATCGATAACGATGCCCTTTTCTGCTGAAATATGGACCAATTTCGCACCATTTTACAAGTTGAATTTACTTCGTTGTTCATTCACGTTATTATTCGTTGTTTCCATTCCTCCACGTTTCAAAGTAGCAAGAGAATCGCGCGTAAAGTTAGTTATAACGTAGTTACGTGGAAAACAGTCGTAATTGAGTGATATTTGGATACTTAAACATCCACAGTTTTATTGTATATGTATATTATTCATGCATTATTCTTCATTTTCACTTCTTAGGTTTGATATCAGCTTGATTTTCCTCTTTCAGGCTGATGCCGTAAAACCTCGAAAAACGATCTTTCGTCTCTTATTTTTGTTCGCTCGCTTGACATGCACATCTAACAATGTTAGTTTAAAATGTATAATATTTCGCAGGCATTTTCATACGCTATTTTCTTTGTTATGACAGTTGCTCCATTGCTTCATGTTGGTGCAAATGTCATCTTTAATTTGCTTTTTTGCCGCGATAATTGGCGACGCGGCATGTCACAATGTTCGGAAGTTTTCGGTTACGAATCTATTTATGTATATTTCGAGTTTAAAGCGTTTGCTTTGCAAGCCAAAGTTCACGACAGAGATTAAAAAAAAGATTTCTAATCGATTTCTGAGTTATAAAATACCCCGGTTGATGTGAATTTGATCCCTCACCCGTAAAATGCCAGTCATAGCCTATTAATCAAAATTGGATGCAGACGAAAGTCGTCCCGTGAAGACCACCCATTCATGGTAAATTAAAGACCGGTAAGGCGATAACGCCATACCGGTCAGGCGAAAAAAAAAAAAATTTGTTAGCTAAAAAAAGTTCTTTTGCTTGGTAATCTGCTCCAGCATCCTTCCATCCACACAGCCACGTGACGAACCCGCTACGTATCGTTCTTTTTAAAGACGGAGGATGTCAGTTTTTACGAGAGTAACCGTATAGTGTCAGCTTTTGAAGCGCTCAATTTTTCCTTAAAGTATACTCTATCTAAATTCAAATCTAAGGTTGAACTACTGCGCAATGTTTCGAAGGAAGGGATGCTGAGTACTTTGTTAGGTAGTAAATACACTGTAATGCAACCACATAGCAAATAGGGATATGTACTTTGAAACGAAATGCAAGGGAGTAACATTTTCATTTACAATTCAAATTTATTTGTTGTTTGAATGTTTTGTAATGAAAGAAATGTAAAAAAAAAGTTGGTATATTTTTGTAATGATCTTTAAAAAACGTTTGCTTTTAGATGCTCAAGGTTTTCTTTTATTACTTAGTGTTTTACTAATAGATTCGACGGTTACCTATTACTTAACAAGGTGGACACCTTTTGCTTAACAGACTGACAGTGTTTCTGATAAGTGAGGGTCCTATCCAGCTAGACCCCTAGGTATTTAGGTGTGTCGCAGTGCTCTAACACCAAGTCGTTCCAGGTTATGTGCAGCTTTCTCTTGGCAAGTCTGTTATTAAGATGAAAGGCGCAGACTTGGGTCTTGCTTGGGTTTGGCTGTAGTCGGTTTTGGTGGTAGTACGAAGAGAGGGTGGTGAGTGCTTTAGTAAGCTGGGTTTCTACTTCCTCGAAAGAGACCTGTTGTGCTGTGAGCGCCAAGTCATCTGCGTAGATGAAGGACCTGGTATTGTTCAGTATTGGCTGGTCGTTTGTGTAGACCAGAAACAACCTACTCCGAAAAGTGGCAGGTACGAAGTGGGGAGCCCAACCAAACCTGATCCGCACAAGTGCTCCAGCTCTCTGTTTCTCTGCTGGCGAGTATGCCGCGCCAGTATGGGCGAGGTCTGCCCATACCAAGAAAGTGGATATTGCTCTGAATGAAACGTGCCGGGTGGTTACGGGGTGCCTAAAACCTACCCCAATATCAAAGCTATATCAACTCTCGGGCATTGCCCTACCAAACATACGGCGAGAAGTTACTACCAAGAAGGAACTCACCAAAGCAACCCACGACGCACTCCACCCTATGTTTGGGTACCAAAAGGTAACTACACGGCTCAAATCAAGAAGAAGTTTCCTACAGTCGACAACGGAACTGGAGATACCTGAGGCCGCCCTGCGGCTGAACATGTGGAGAAGCGCAACTGAGGGGAATACTTGGATTGCCCCGAAAGAGGACCTAGCCCCTGGACATGACCATGGGTGTAATATATGGAGGTCCCTTAACAGACTTCGGACCGGAGTATGCAAGACGAGGACACAAATGAGGACCTGGCAGTTTTACAGCGGATCGACTGAATGTGACTGCGGCGTGGAGCAGACCCTGTCACACCTTTTGGAGTGTGCGCTGTGCCCGAATAGCTGCACCCAGGAAGACCTGATGATGGCCAGAAGTAACGCCATCGACGTCGCCCACTTCTGGGCAGACAGGATCTGACCCTGTTGTTTCCGACACGATTATATATAACAAGGTAAAAAATATCTTACTCGTTTAGTGCGGCACCAGTATGGGTTCGATCAGTTCATTGTAGTCAAGTGGATACTGCGCTGAATGATGCATGCATAGTCGTCACAGGCTGCCTCAAACCAACACCCATTTCTAAACTATACCCCTTGGCTGGTATCGCACCACCAAACATAACACGCAAAGTTATATGCGCCGAAGAAATGCGTAATCAGATACCCCCAACACCCAGACTGAAGTCGCGAAGCAGCTTTCTGAGATGCACTCAACCTCTCACATCCGGCCCTGAAAATGAGAGACTCCAGCTCTGGCAACAAGTTGCAACAGAGTATTGCATTGCTCCAAAAGAAGGCCTCCCAATTGGCAAGAACCTTGACTGGCGGAACTGGAAATTCCTGAACAGATTAAGAACCGGAGTTGGTAGAACAAAGGACAACCTCAAGCGATGGGGAACGCTTCGGCAGGGAGGGTCATTATTGTGCGACTGCGGAGACCTGCAGACCGCCTCACAACTAAGATCCAGCTCCATATGCCCAACATTCTGCACACCTCAAGACCTAATGCTAGGCAACACACGGGCTACAACACCGCTCTCCGCATCCAGGCTACTCCCATTATTTTTCTAATGTCGTCACTCCACCTTGCAGGGGATCGGATAGCGCTCTGTTTGCCAGTTCTTTGACGTCACATTAAAACATTTCTTCTCTATCGACCGTCTTGTCTTTGACAGATAATTAGTCTTATTGCCACTTGAGTGTACCTATCCACTACTTGAGTTCTTCTGCGTAATTCCTCGTTTCGGATTCTATCTTTAAGCGAAAATCCTCTCATGGATCTCTCCATGACACGCTGGGTGACCTTTATTTTATGTGTAAGACTTGCTGTTAGATTCCACGTCTCTGCGCCATAAGGTAATACTGGAAGGATGCATTGGTTAAACGGCTTAGTTTTAAGACATTACGGAATTTTCGCTTAAAAAAATGTACTTTTTGTTTTCCAAACGTATACTCCCTGCATCCCTATATTTCTTGAGTATAACTCGTCATTTTTTTTAAAGATTAAATAGACATAAACATCGCATTCACGTTATAGTTAATTTTGTTTTTCAAATTACATTTTTGTCCTGATGAATATCTCGTTGCGCCCATGGACAGATGAATGGTCGCTGTCGCGTAATTGTCCAGCCTTTTCGTGATACGCCACTGAGATTGTTTCGCAGACTGACGCGAGTGGGGAACACTTTGATTTTTAAATCCTTGACAAATGAAATAAACCAAACAAAACAATTTTAAAAGAGCAGCGAAAAGGTTGAAATAGAAACGTATTTACTGTCTATTTATTTTATGACTCGTATCTCGTAGAGGTATAGCGTTTGCTTATAATACCGCAGGTCGTGGGTTCGATCCCCGACTGAGATGAAAATAAAATGATTTATAATTGATTTCTAAGTTCTACAAATACGGGCGGCATAGTTCAGTGGTTAAATCGTTTGCTTGTCATTCAGACGCTGTCGGTTCAAATCTCAACCGGCTTATTTTTTTTAAATTTATTTAATCAAATACACGTTCTATACATGCCCTCGGTAGGGTTGAGCCACCCCTTAAGGACAAAATATTATTTTTTCCAGTCCTCGGTAACGTCATCTAATCGACTGATCGTCCGATCTCCTTAAAACGCTGATCAATTAACACCCAAATATTTCTCTGGCACTACAGCCGCAGTATATGCAAGTTCTCGGGCATTACATATTCATGCGTAAGGCAATCAACCAACCGTCCCACTGCTTGTATAATCAGATAACCCCAACACCCAGACTGAAGTCACGAAGCAGCTTTCTGAGATCCACACAACCTCTCATATCCCGCCCTGAAAATGAGAGATTTTCAGCTCTGGCAACAAGTCGCATCAGAGGGTTTCATTACTCCAAAGGAAGGCCTCCCAACTGGCAAGAACCTTGACTGATGGACCTGGAAATCCCTGAACAGATTAAGAGCCGGAATTGGTAGAACAAAGGACAACCTCGAGCGGTGGGGAATGCTTTGGCAGGGAGAGTCACTATTGTGCGACACCTATGATCCTGCTCCATGTGCCCAACAAGCTGCACATCTCAAGTCCTAATGCTGGGCAACACACGAGCTATCAATGTTTTTTTCAATTTCAATTTTTATTTATTTCCTTGCAGAAACATTACAAATTTTATCAATTCAATGCATTTCTTAAGTAAAATAATATAAATACAATAATATAATATAAAATAAAAATACAATAGGTAACATAAATGTGGTGATGTAAATTTATTGACACATTTAGTATCACTGACCTCACACTCAGAACTAGCGTCAGGAGACTCAAAATAAACAGTTTGACTTGTAACAACAAAAACCCTGTCATAAGTATATCATGATTGACTCACAAATAACAAGGCATTATTGTCACAAAATAAAACGTGTAACATTTCGCCTCCATAAACACCAGTACTGAATTTAAAGCAATATAACACTAAATATGTCAATATCTTCACTCAAGTTGGTTTCAACCACTGTTCACTGCGATTCCTTCGTCTTATGCGTATCCAGGGTTGAACGATGGTCCTTTCAGGCCACACTTGAGGCTCCATGAGAGACTCCAGCGAAGTCGCGATGACCCCGACTTTGAAAGAAGTTGACAGCGTCCGCCTGCTGACAATCCTCCTGATGGTCATCCAAGAAGGATTGAATGCAGCGGTCGCTGCCAAGAAGCTCTGCAAGTCCTCAGCCGATGTATCTGGGGAATTTTTATTATTTTATTTTACTATTATTTTCCCAGTATCTGTTTGCCAGATACTGGGAAAAAATAATTTGACGTTGCTGACACGAAGAAGAAGAAGGTTTATTTCGCGTCACTAAATGCTGTATTTTTTTTGTTACGTTAGTGACCTTTGCATCGAATCCCCGAACTACGCGTTATTTCGAAACCGTGTAAAACGAGGTTCAGTGTACTTGGTAATATGATTAGACGTGATGTTTTCTGCTAGGTAATACAATTAGGCGTATAATCATTAAAGCAGATTTTCTCTTACATTCCGTTGCTTAAATATGTACGAGTATCATAAAGGTAATTGCGAAAGGTTATTTCAATTAGTTTGGTATATTATAGCAACAAAGCTTAATAACTTAAATACAATAATAAGAGATGCAAAGTCTTTTCCTCCAAGGAAGTACAAAATGAATTGTGTATACTAAAGAAAATTTAGCATGGTCCTTGACTATTTATTAATAAAGGCCTTAAGGTTTTGGCAGCAAGTTAAATCAATTGGCAGGAAAAAATAATGATCGGCAGTATAATAGATAAGGTAGCAGTATCCACTGTCTCAGTATGAATGTGATGTCAATTAAGGTTCCGCCGCATTTCGTTCCCAGAAAATTTGTACAACGACTCATCGGTAACGACGTGGGGCACACTGGACGTCTGGTGCACGGAAAATTTTGGTGCACGCAACAATTGGTGCACTGGATGTCTCGCTAACCTAACCTAACTTAACCTAACTGTGTAATTCGGTAGATAGCGGTGAAAATCGGCCTGGGCGGAGCTACATGCTTCAGGCGCCCGACCGATCCCAACACGCTACTCGTCGCGGTCAGAACTCAACTGATTACTGGCCAGCGGGCGCCCGTGGTTGGTGACACCCAGCGCCGAAATTCATCCAGTGGCGATTTAGAGAGCTAATCGGGCGCCAATGACAGACAGCCACGTACAATACTAATGATACCCGTGACTGGACTTCTATTCAGGTCATTGTTTTTGTGTAAAGACATACAGGAGAATACCGACATATGGTGGTAGTATTTCTGAATCTGTGGAATTCTTTGACGTTTACCATGGTGAATATGGCTAAGTGCTGCATGTGGAGTGTTAATACGCCAACGTCATAGACTACAGCCTGAGATTCACGCATAGTCCTTATTAATACTATATATAATAAAATAATGGGTGGTCTTCACGGGACGACTTTCGTCTACCATCAACTTTAATTAATAGGCTATGACTGGCATTTTACGGGTGAGGGATCAAATTCACACCAACCTTCTTATTATTATTATCTTAGAGATCAGAAATCGATTATTTTTTTTTAAATATGGCGACACATACATGTCCGACGAGCGAGCAAAAAGAGACGAAAGATCGCATATCGAGGTTTTCGGCACTAGTCTGCAAGGGCTATATCAAGCTGATATCAATAGTATATCATCAACATTGTATGATTTATTGCACTTCATTGTATAATACTTATTTTCCATAAATAACTCATATTCTATAATCTATACGATGCAAATTTTTCATCAAAGTTCTGGAACATTCGATTCAAATCGAAAATCAAACTTCATCGTCGTGTTATATTAAAACAGAGTTCCCATACAAACAAACACGGTTATTCCGCTTCCCGTTATTTCGCGGCAAGAGTAGTTTTAAAATTAATTAAAGCCGCGCAGTCGGCGCAGAGAGGGGGTTAAATCAAAGTACGAGGACTGTGTCATCATGTGACGTCCCATGGGTTAATAGTAATAAACTTAACACTAAAGCCGGTAGCACAAAATCAAACTAAAAAATGGGAAATCTTGGAATTCGAAAAATTGCAGGTACCTAATATCCTACGCTCAAACTACTATTTATCTGAATTTCTAGAGGTTTCCCCTGCATTTCTTCCCCAGACAATTCGTTTTGCGACTCATCGGTAACGACGTGGGGCGCACTAGACGTCTGGTGCACGGGACATTTGGTGCACGTCACAACTGGTGCACTGGATGTCTCGCTTACCTAATCTAACTTAACCTAACCGTATAATTCGGGAGATTGCGGCGAAAATTCTGCTTGGAACACCTTTCATACTACATGCTTCTTAACTGTAATATATTTTTCAATTATTAATTTCCCTTTCAATTTGATTTCTTTTTAGAAACATTATAAATTTTATTTAATACGATCCTGAAATAAGGTATAACAGAAACAATTTATAAATATAGGTATTTATGATTATTAACAACAATTATTAAAAAGTCCTGAAGCTCACTAAGTAGAAGACTCCACGAAATTATTTTGATAAATAAATTCGTGGAGCTCATGTCGAAACTGGGCTTCTCTCAAGTGGAATATATTAATATTCGAGGCGATATGGTTTAACAGTCTGATCACTCTCCCAAGAGGCAAAGTCTCTGGCAGGTTAGTATTATTTCTAGGAAGGACAAACAATCTGTATCCTTATCCTTGGATAATTGTACGGGACAAAAAAAACGATTTCAAAAAAAAAAAATGATGAGTTCGACGCTTTCGACTCCTGGACAATTTTATCATTAGAAGCAGGTTAAATTAACTGTCAAACAATGCAAACAAAGGTGGTTGTACATCCAAGTTTTAGTCCGCGTCCAATGTTGCCCAACTTCGATTATCTCGAGAGAACAGCACTTACAATGTGCTATTTGCGTTGGTTAAAATAATATGCCTCATAAAATATTAATTATTTAATAAATTTAAATTTGATTCAGTGTGAAATGCGCTTTAGCGATTGCGTTTTGGCGCGAAATCAGCGCGCGTGCTTCCGGTTTTCGCGCCAAAAATGACATTTCGCGCGCATTCTGTTGACCCGCCTTGCAATATGTATGCTAATGAGTTCGAATATGAACCGTAACATCACCTCCATGGGCTTTTGTGACTTTACAGACAGGACGGCCGCGGGTCGGGGGCGGATGCGGCGACCAACACTTGCATGGGTCACTGATGCACACAGTGAATACGCTATTTAAGAAATTTTGTTTCGATTCAGGAAAAAAAATCTCCATTTCTTAAAATATTTCATAGCGAGCTTGTAGTTTCAGTCTTATTATTTGTGTAAATATCATCATCATCGTTATTACAATGTCCGCTTCCCTTACTGGAGCATATGAACGTCTTGAAATGCTGCCACAAAGCTCTGTCTGCCACAATGGTCTTCACCTTAAGTCAGCTTTGTCGAGTACATTCTGTGTACAATTTCCGACATTCTTCGAGAAAGGTACGAGCCTGGAGGCTTGAAAAAAGTATATATCCTAGCTAGGTCTTCGGTTCGTCTTTTAAATCACTTTAGTATGGAAGGCTGTTCTGTTTGCTCCTTCTTACCTCACAAAATCAACCCAACGTACCCCCACTCATTGTATATATATGTAATTTTCCCCAGAAACCTCATATTGGCGGCAGGTATGGCTTAGAGGTAAATCGTTTGCTTACAACATGGTTTCGATCCCCGATGGAAATTAAATTAAAAATACTTTTAATCGATTTCTGAGCTCCTAAATACACCCAGTTGGTGTGAATTTGATCCCTCGCCCGTGAAATCTCAGTCATAGTCCATTAATCAAAATTGACAGCGAAAGAAAGTCGTCCAGTAAACACCACCAATTCACAGTGTTTCACCTTATAAATAAATAACTTCTCAGGTTTTTACGGCCAAATTTGATATTGTGGCTTGCTTTTTGGGTTTAGCCGTGTGTGGCGATTTACACCTATCCAATATTTCGACCGCCATTGCAGGGGTCTTCTTCAGGGTTGATGACTTGAGTGATCATTTGCTCAGGCTGAGGAGCTGATTAAAAAATAAATATATTTAGTCCTGTGTACAAGTTCAGAAGTGTGGTCCCACTATTCCGCGATTGGGTACTCTATCAAGTGAATTGGTTTTCGGATATTTCATTATTGGTTGCGGTCCATCGCTCTGGCAACATTGCAGAATGAATTGCCGGTTCATTATTATTTTGTTGCGAATCGGAGAGAGAAACGCTCATTTCTGATAAAGGGTTACCGGTAAATTGAATAACCGGTAAATCGATTAACCGGTAACGAGACACGTTGGCTGACCTTTATTTTATGGGTAAGACTTGCTGTTAGATTCCACGTCTCTGCGCCATAATTAAATAAGTGGAATTTCGCTTTAAAAATGTACACAAGTTTTCCAAAAGCTGCCCATCCTAATTGTATGCGCCTGCCGATTTCTTTTGAGAAGTTATTCCGCCCTAGTTGTATTACTTGTCCCAGATAGGTAGGAATAAATATAAACGGAGAGTACATTTTTTACCTCTACTAGATTCCATGTCTCTGCTCAATAAGTTAATATTTACTAGGAGGATTCATTGGCTAAGCCCCTTAGACCCCTTTCCCACGGACGTCCAGTTTTGCAGGATACAGTTTTTTATTTGATACCGCAAAAATCATACCTGTGTTCACACACAGAAGTTTGCATCCTGTTTTTTACGGGATAGCATTGGCAGTTGGAGAAGAAAATTCAGACGCAATGGACTTGAATACTCTTCTTATATTATACTGGTACTTTTGCCGCCGAAAGCAATGCAAAAAAATAAGATTTTAGGTTCACCCGATTCAAAAACTACGATCAAGATTAGGCGCATTTCGTAATCTCATGGGTGATTTGAGAAAGGATGAATCCTAATTTTTTAACTACTTCAGAATATGGCCACGTTTGACAAGCTTTTAGAAAAATTGACGAATAATCTATGAGAAAATGCATAATGCTTGAAGAAAAGTTAGCAATATGTTCAGCTAAGAAATACATTTGTATTATTTTTATTTATGCAGAATGCTAGTGGGAACACTTCCATTAAACTATGTACGTAACTAAACTGGATACCGTTTTTTTATTGGATCCATTCGTCCAGTTTGTAGTGGCAAAACCGTACAGCACATTTTGAACGAATCGAATTTTTGCGGTATCCTGCAAACCGAATGCTCATGTGAATGTTACCACAGTAGCACGTATATTACTAAACGTGATGTTACAAAACTGGACGTCCGTGGGAAAGGGCCCTTAGTTTTAAAGACATTGCGCAATATTGAAATACGTATCTATTCATTACTATCGTCATTGATATTCGGTTTCGCTTTCCGGTGCTAGTTTTCAAATAAAATGACAGCGCAGCGAATATCGAATACGCAATGAAAAGTCATATTAATTTTGGCAAAAGTCAAACGAATAATGAATTTCGTATTTTTGTATATCAGCTGTTGCGCGTGCAAATTTACGGGATGACGCTGCAGAACGATGTGCGCCGGCCATTTTATTTATAGTGGTTATTACTGGACCGTACGAGAGACATAAAATGAAATTATTTTTGCGAATATCTTGTGTTCGCGGTGTAAAATGATTTTTTCTGTATCATGTATGACCTAAATTCATTCACTATTACATTATTCTGAAAGTAATTCCGTTTTTTTTTGCAACATCGATCGATAACATTAAGGTTATCAACTGACAATACTTGATTGCATTATTATATTTATATATTTTTTTATGTAATCGCATGCAGGAGAGCACAGCCGGTCAAGAGCAGTGCACTCTATGACGCTCATCCAGGAAGGCTGGACGCACTGCATGCGGGAAACGTGTGTTGTGTTCGTGTTTGTGTGTGGGTTGGGGTGATCGCAAGTGTATATTTATATGTTTCTTAAAGAGATCCAGTTTGTAGGAATATAAGGAGGAAACACAGACGCTGGAAGAGCATTCCAAAGCTTACCGGTGGCATTAAGGAAGGGATTTTTGAAACTGCCAATTCTTGGTCGACACACATTAAGTAAACACGTATAAGACGAGTTTGTCGCTTGTGGGTGGGTGCAAGAGGAATTAGTTATTTAAGTTCCGAAGAGCAGCGATCGTGGTAATAACGGTAGAAAATACTAAGTGAACCAATCTTACGCCTGTGTTCCATTGATTGCAGGTTAGACGTGAGAGTGTCATTGCTTATCAAATGAATTGCTCTTTTTTGAACTGAGTCAATTAAGTTTAGAAGGTATTTTGGGGCTCCAATCCAAAGGTGACTGCCGTATTCAAGGATAGCTCGGATTTGTCCTTTATATAGAATAAGAAGTTATTTATCGTTGAAATACAGACGTGATCTATATAATACACCTAGTTTTTTGGAAGCGAGACCGGCTTTATACTTAATTGACTTGTAATCAATTAAATTTGATTCACATTTATTTTAAACGTTAAATTATAAACTGGCAGTGGCTTATATGGGTATGCACCATCGTAGCTTAAAATATTGTAGACACGTTAGAGTGTAAATATATTTTAGTATTTTTTTTATTTGTTGATATCGTTTTTTTTATTGCAGGCGGTGCGCTTCAGTTGAGCAGCTCATGGTGGAGTGATCTGTCAGAAGCCAGAGTCCCAGCAAGGCGCAAGGGGCGCCATGGAGCGAGGCCCCATGGGGAACGCTATCGCGGACTCGGCGGACCACTCAGCCGGCCCTGGCAGAGGTGAGCAACACACACCCTAATGCAGCTCCATTACCACTTTACGAGCGTACATCAACCTTCCTATAGAATCCATTTTCCAAGCTTACCATTTTCTCATCCATTCCGTAGGTACTGATATCAGCTTGATATAGCTCCTTTATGCTTGAGTTATGACCACCGGCTAAGATTCTATTACGATTTTGTGTGGAGTCTTGATCCACCACAAACATGATAATGAACACAAATAGAAATGAGTCCATACAGCATAACACAAACCCCACGTGCCGGTCCTCTGTCAACTACTGCAACATCAGAGGGCTGCACGCTAACATCAACGCAGTACACCACCACCTACAAAATTCCCGCCCTCACCTCCTTTTCCTCACAGAAACACAGATTGCCACACCTGCTGACCATAGTTACCTCAACTGTCCGCAATATACTTTGGAAGGTGCTTTTCATTACAAAGCCGGCCTTTGCCTTTTTGTCAGGTCTGACATCAACTACAACCGAATCCGCTCTGTAGAACGAGCTGAGTTCCAAGTGTTGTGGGTCAGGGTCAACGACCTCGAGAGAATTAGGATTTATGCAGGACTCTACAGATCCCCTAACATGTCCAAAGCAGAAACATCTAAGCTCTTCGACTATCTGAGTGAGACCATTGATGGTCTCTTGCTTTCTTACCCACAAGCGGAATTTGTTGTTCTCGGCGACTTCAACGTGCACCACACTGCATGGTTGGGGTCGGGAGAGACAAGCTCCGCTGGCAATTGTGCTGAATTATTTGCGTCTTGCTATGGCCTTGCACAGCTCGTACAGAACCCCACCCGTAAACCTGACATCGCATCACATCGTCCAGCTCTACTCGACCTGTTTCTTACTTCTCAGCCAAATGATTACTTGGTGGAGGTCGAAGCGCCACTAGGCAACTCTGACCACTGCCTTGTGAAAACCATTAATGACTCCAAAGACAAGTTCAATGTACAAATTTGCAACAAATTGTCCGCTTGCCCTGCCGGTAGTAGAGCATTCTGGTCTCTCGCTAACTCTATTGGCAGCAACTTTTGCACTTCTTCTTTTCCACCACTGACTAATGCCGATGACTCACTGGCTCTAGCCTCCAAAGAGAAGGCTGAACTTCTTGGTTCGCTGTTTGCTTCCAATTCCACACTCGACGATGGTGGGGCCAACCCCCCATCCATTCCTCACTGTGGCAAGCAGATGGGGGCTGTAAAATTCAGCCTCAAAGCCGTAAGTCGAGAACTTCTCCAATTAGCAACCAACAAAGCCAGTGGCCCAGATGGCATACCAGCGTTGGTATTAAAAACTTGCGCTCCTGAACTTAGTCCTGTGCTCACCAAACTTTTCAGATTGTCCTTTAGATGTGGTATTGTTCCCCTGGGATGGAAAAAGCCCTTGTTCACCCAGTTCCAAAAAAAAGGAGACCGAAGTGACCCCACAAACTATCGCCCAATAGCCATCACATCACTACTTTCCAAAGTGATGGAACGTTTAATTAACAGCCAACTTCTAAACTACTTAGAGAAGAATGATCTTCTGTGCGATCGGCAATATGGCTTCCGCCGTAGTCGATCGTGCGGCGATCTCTTGGCATATGTCACACATGTTTGGGGAAATCCGTCGAATGCTATGGAGAAACGCAAGCTGTTGCCCTGGATATCTCCAAGGCGTTCGATAGAGTCTGGCATCGCGGTCTGGTGAATAAATTACCGTCTTATGGACTAACTCCCTCCCTGTGCTCCTGGATTGAAAACTTCTTGAGTGATCGAAGCATCATCACTGTCGTAGATGGCTTTTCTTCTTCCTGCCATAAAATCAACTCAGGAGTTCCACAGGGCTTTGTGCTGTCGCCCACTCTTTTCCTTTCTGCATGTGAATGATTTGCTTCAATGCGCAAACATTCACTGTTATGCCGACGACAGCACTGTCCATGAGAGTATACTCTTCCAAAACCTCCGGAACATTCGGAACTATCTGCTGCTAGGGAATCTCTGGTGAAGAAGATGAACATGTCTCTTGAAAGGGTTTCACGATGGGGCGACCTCAACCTCGTCAGTTTCAACATTTCAAAAACCCAATCATGTACTTTCTCCACCAAGAAGACTGCTATGGATCCTGTATCTTTCAACGGTTGTTCTCTTCCGAAAGCAAGCTCCATCAACATGCTTGGATTATCAATATCGAATAATGTCAAATATTACGAGTCAATTAAATGTAAAGCCGGTCTCGCTTCCAAAAAACTAGGTGTATTATATAGATCACGTCGGTATTTCAACGATAAACAACTTCTTCTTCTATATAAAGGACAAATCCGACCTATCCTTGAATACGGCAGTCACCTTTGGATTGGAGCCCCAAAATACCTTCTAAACTTAATTGACTCAGTTCAAAGAAGAGCAATTCGTTTGATAAACAATGACACCCTTACGTCTAATCTACAATCAATGGAACACAGACGTAAGGTTGGTTCTCTTAGTCTTTTCTACCGTTATTACCACGGTCGCTGCTCTTCGGAACTTAAAGAACTAATTCCTCCTGCACCCACTCACAGCCAACAAACTCGTCTTACACTTGCCGAACATCCATACACGGTTAATATATGTCGACCAAGAACTGGCAGCTTCCAAAGTTCCTTCCTTAATGCCACCGGTAAGCTATGGAATGCTCTTCCAGCGTCTGTGTTTCCTCCTTCCTACAATCTGGATCTCTTCAAGAAACAGATAAATATACACTTGCAATCTCCCCAACCCACACACAAACACGAACACAACACACGTTTACCGCATGCAGCGTCCAGCCTCCCTGGCTGAGCGTCATAGAGTGCACTGGTCTTGACCGGTTGTGCTCTCCTGCATGCGTTTACATAAAAAAAAAAAAAACAACATCATAGGCTATAGCAAGTTCAGGCATCATCTACTTTAAGAGGGACTCACTATGAATGGGTGGTGTTCACGAAAACACTTTTTTCTACCACCGATTTCTGACCAATTGTGGCAATGACTTGCATTTTATAAGTAACACATTAAATTCAGTTACCAGGGGTAATTATTGATCTTAGAAATTAATTAAAAACATATTTATTTTAATCTTCGGGGATCGAATCTACAGTCTTTACAATAATAAGCAAACGCTTTACCACTTTCGGAACGTGATGCTGGAATACCAAGTATCCAGCACTGATGATAAATCCAAAGACCGGAGTTGAGTTGGTACTACTTTATTTAATGCGAGTCCCCCCTTTATACCGTAATTTATATCATGAGTAAACAGTTAAAAATAATATTAATACTTTTGAATGTCATACGCTGCACATTCCTCGATACGGTTTTTGGACCTTGATCCCTTCAATTCACATAAAGTGGCAGATTATTGGTATCGTCCATGCTCCGTATCGATGCGTAAGCATTCCTTATTAATATTACTAATACAGTGAATTTAGTACACCGCAAATTCCTCGATACTTATTGTTTTGGAGTTTGATCCCTGACTATGAATTGACAGATAAAGAGTTTGATTATAAAAAATACTTTGGATTATTATTATTTTATTAGTATTTGTATAGCGCTCTTTTATGACCGAATGATCATTCCAAAAGCGCTTCTTTGCCTCTCTGAGTAAAAAGGTGGGTCTTGAGTCTGCTTCTGAAAGATGCCTCCGCTTTAAGCTCTCTTATGCTTTCCGGTAGCGAGTTCCAGGCCATTAGTGCCGCGTAGCTGAAAGCCCGATTGCCAAAGACCGTGCTAGGACTACCTCCCGTCAGCTGCAGGGTGCTTCAATTTGCTCTAGCCGATCTGAGTGTCTCTCCACGTGCGCTTATTACATTTATATATATTGGAGGCTTAATACAAATAGTTATGTTTTAAATAACGTTCTGAACAACCACTATGCTATGCCCGCCGGTTATTACGGTGACTTTATGCTCCAAACTGGGAGCAAGCATGTGACGGCAATAAAGGTGTGTCAATTTCCTTATTGGACTTCATTGCGTGTTTTCTATTAAAATTAATTAATATCTAGATTTGTTGATTGCGTTTCATCACGATATGATGACAATCTTTAACCCTTTCGTTACGGCTCGGTGGAATAAAAATTATACTGTCAATACGGCGTGAATTTTTCAAACCGTTTTTTTTGCTTAAAACTAGTATTTCAAGCAAAATCCACTTATCTGACCTATTTTCATATATCACATTGGTTCTTGTATCCTTTAGCTATCAGATGATGCATAAAAAACTATTATTTTTAACATACGTTCATTATGTAACTCCATACATGTGGTGGCATTGACACATGTGGCTTACAGAAAAATCGCTCCTGTGACGAAGCCTAACGATAATTATTTACATGGTTTACAGATTCCTGTAAAAATTACATGTAGATTGATAAATGGAATGACTGCACTTCCAATTTCCTACCGTAGATGTCACAATGAGTACCGAAAGTAGCAAAACGATATATCACGTCAATCGATTTCAACGATCGAGGAATATTTGACGGCATATGCCGACAACCGATGCGAAAGGCTTAAGTATAGGGTGGCATAAAATTCATCACCCTACTACGCAAGATCGTGGATAATTGTGTCGTTTTTTTTCAACCAATAATCGGTCGGTTATTTTGACGCCAATTTCCTAATCGTGACGCACCAACTGGCAAACATTCTGGCGCTTAGATACTCGACTCGAACAGATTGTAATCACAGAAGAGTTTGCAGGGATAGATAATATCGCGACTGTGGCTGCCGATGTCGCTAAGAACGAAGGAACATCAAGCAGACGACGAACTACGCAATTAAGTTTTCCAATTCCCATCCAAGTTGTATACGCCTGGTAATTTCATTTGAGAAGTTATTTCGTCTTAGGTGGATTGCTTATTCCAGATAAGTATATTCGTTTACTAATAATATTTTGACATGTACGAGGAGTACATGTCAAAATATACAGCCCTGACTTAGCCCCAAGTGACTACCATCTCTTTCCTGACATGAAGAAACACCTGGGTGGAACGCATTTTGGCGATAGACAAAAGCTGGAAGAAGCGGTTCTCAGGTATCTGCGTTGCTTGGCAGCAGTTTTTTTTAACTCGGGCATTCAAAAGCACGTATACCGCATGCAAAAATGCATTGACCTCAGTGGCGACTTATGTAGAAAAATAAGCAAAAGTCTGAACTTTCCACAAATGTACGCATTCATGGAATTAAACACGTTTTACACTGTGAAAAATAAAACCTTATTTTACGGATAACCCTCGTAATTTGGAATAGATGTCAGTGACAGTAGTGTCAACATAAAAATAAAATTATAAATTCGAATCGGTTCTTCTTTAGCCTAGCCATTTCCCATACTCTGGGGTCGGCTCTTCTTATGAACATTCGCCAGTCTGTCTGTCCTGCGTTGCATTCTCAGTCAAACCCAGAGTTTTCAGATACTTGTTTACAGTTGCAGTCCAGGTTGCCTGTGGTCTTCCAGGTCTTCTTCTCAGCGTGGGTATGTTAAGGGCTCTCTTCACCGTGTGGTCCTTATCACTCTATGTCACATGCCCATACCATCTTAGGCGGTTTTTCTTTATATTTTCAGGTATGGGGGCCACCCGACATGAACCCCGAATATGCTCATTTCGAACTCTGTCCACTCTAGTCACACCGCCCACCCACCTCAGCATCTTTATCTCTGCCATATAAATTCTATCCAAGTCACGATTCAGCGAGGTCCAACACTCCTTAATATATAAATAATATTCTCACCTCTCCGTGTCACATGCCCATACCGTCTTAAGCCATAAATTCGAATCGCTTAACCCACAAAATTTAAATTCAAATTTCCTGGTATTTTTTTTGTTATGTAACTAAAACGTGACATTTTCGAAGTGTTACTTTCAGGGTCGCTAATTGAATTTTTCACTGGAGTGGATTACTGTTGCTCTTTTCAGACTCTTCATTTGAAAAGGGCCGTAATTGGTGCCATATCGATTATATCTGAGACAGTGTTGTGTATCTGGCCGGAGTACCAAGAGGGGCTCGCATTAGGGCCCGCATGGGCCGGGCGCCTTTGATACCGGATTATCAGGCCCGATTGAGCCGGGATTTCCCCTTCCCTGTCGGTAAATTATAAGGAATGGGACGCATTGGGAATTACTAAATTGTAAAGGCGTTAAAATTGTGTTTTAATCTGTAATTATCTAATGTTATGTCGGTATGTGGAGTGTGTGGAAGTTTTGTGATCTGTGGATTGCTGAAAAGGAATTGTAATGCGTGTTAGGAAGTGATATCCTCCTCTCGGAATTCGGTATCGAATTACTGGGTGACAGGATGCAGGAGCAGGTCGACAATACAAGGAACTTGTTTTCGTTTCACAATTTCCGTTTATTTCTCAGACACTTGCTTTTTCGTCCACCCGTTATGGCGAATGCTATTAGGGCGTCCGCCGTACCGGTCGCGAGTGAGCTGCCAACTGACGGCGCGCTCTGACATCTAGCGCTGCCAACAGTCGCGGCAGAAAAGCGAATTAAAGATGACATTGGCATCAACATGAAATGGGCCAACTGTCATAACAAATAAAATGGCGTATGCAAACACAGTGTATTATAATATAACTAAAACTAACATTATTAGATATGCTTGTCAGGCGAGCGAACATAAATAATAGACAAAAGATCGTTTTTCGAGGCTTTACGGCATCAGCCTAAAGGAGCTATATCAAGCTGATATCAGAAGTAATCAATGGAAATACACGGACATTCCGAGCATAGAAAGAAAAGAAATAATTTTAAAAAGTTATAAAGTTTGAAGGTTGAATGATTAACCGGAATATTTACAATACATTTGAGCTGAATTGATTTTATTTATGGTCCATGTTATAGTAGTGATTTTATAAATAATGAAAGGTTACTATATAGTAGGTTGTTGTAGCTTGGTCGTAGATCGAGCACGTAACACAGTGGCGTCTCTGGCGGGCAGTTGAGCGATTGATCAGGTTACGAAGGCGGTCGAGAGAGAAGAGGTCTGGTGTATATGGCCGTCTCCTTATATAGAGTCTGCTCACGCACACACGGAGAGATAGCTATTGAAGCGACCTCCGGTGACGGCGATTCTAACGACATTTATGGAACGTACAAGGCAAATATTAAAATACAAGACATTGATACCGAAATTGGTACAATTGATGAAACACAAGTCCGCCACAGTTATAAGGCTGGTGTTCTTTTGGTCAGAATATAAAATAATCAATAATTATTATTTTTCATTTTGGAAAAGTAAAGTACATTTTTAAAGCTTAAATTTCGCAATGTCTTTAAAACTTTAGGCGTTTAACCAATGCATCCTCCCTGTATTAACTTATGGCGCAGAGACGTGGAATCTAACAGCAAGTCTTACCCATAAAATAAAGGTCACCCAGCGTGCTATGGAGATATCCATGCTCGGAGTGTCGCTAAAAGATAGAATCCGAAACGAGAAAATACGCAGAAGAACTCAAGTAGTGGATGCTACCCAACGAATAGGCACACTCAAGCGGCAATGGGCAGGACATATCTGTCGAAGAGACGACTGTCGATGGGGAAGAAAAGTATTGGAATGGCACCCAAGAACTGGCAAACGAAGCATTGGCCGACCCCCTTACAAGATGGACTGACGATATAAGAAGAATGGCGGGAGTTACCTGGATGCGGAAGGCGGAGGATCGACGAGGATGGAGACTCATGCGGGAGGCCTACGTTCAACAGTGGACGGACACAGGCTGATGATGATGATGATGATGATTATTTTTCATCATTTAAATGTTCAACGTAAGTATATTGACCCAACGCGCCGGCGGGTATATCTCAATGGTCAAAGCGTTTGCTTTGCAAAATAAAATAAAAAAATAATCGATTTCAGAGCTGTAAAATACCCCCCGGTTGGTGTGAATTTGATCCCTCACCCGTACAATGCCAGTCATAGCCTATCAATCAAAATTGGTGGTAGTAAGAAATTCGTCCCGTGAAGACCACCCATTCATAGTTAATTCCTGTAATAATTAAGGATGATGCGTGCATCTCGGGCTGTAGTCTTTGATGACGTTGGCGGATCAACACTCCACGTGCAGCGCTTAGCATCATGGTAAGCGTCATAGAATTCCACAGATGAGACTTCTGAATTACTATCACCATCTGTCGATATTCTCCTGTATGTGCTTACATAAAACAGAAACATTATTATGACCTTCGATTTGGTAAGCAAACGCTTTACCACTTATCCACATCCGTCGCCATATAATACGCCACACCCGCAGGTACATGTTATGTCAAATTTCTAAGGTGGGCCAACCGTGATTACATTCAATAGAAGTGCCATAACAATGCAATTTACAATAAGCACATTATTCGTGTAATTTACCGAAACATTGGTATCTGGTTAATAAAATATTTATAGTTCTATAGGGTCCGCCATCTAACTTTTTTTTTCAACTAGTGCTTATTTCGTGAATGGTAAAACTTAGCTCATGTCTAATTTAACAGATAATTAATTTTATCCTTCCGCTAAACGAATATGGTTGTGTATACGCTTGAACAATGCTAGAAAGTATTGCGACATTACTTTGAAAATCAGACCATTTTTCTTCAAAAATGAGCAAGGAGTGGCCGTTACAGTCAACGGCGATCGTTATCGGGCCATTTTTGTTCACAAAAATTGAAGAGGAGGATATTGGCAACATTTTTTTTCAACAGGATGGCGCTACGTGCCACACAGCCGAAGCTGCATTCAATGTTTTGCGCCCCATTTTAAAAAAAAAAAAAGTTATTTGGCGGACCCTTTAGCTTTAAACGTTTATCTGACGATAAAATTAAGATCAATTCAAATATATATATATATATATATGTAATCGTGTCGGAAATAACAGATCCTGTCTGCCCAGAAGTGGGCGACGTCGATGGCGTTACTCCCGGCCATCATCAGGTCTTCCTGAGCGCACACGTCAGAAGGTGTGACAGGGTTCGCCCCACGCCGCAGTAACATTCAGTCTACTTGCTGTAATACTGCAAAAAAATCAAATTAAAGATGACAGTTGAACCAACATTAAACATTATTATGACATATTTATTATTGTAACATTATTAGGTATGCATGTCAGACGAGCTAATCAAAATGAGAGACAAGCGATCGTTTTTCGAGGCTTTTTGGCATCAGCCTAAAAGAGCTATATCAAGCTGATATCAGTAACTATTCTTTATTTATGTTTAGTATTAAGTAGCTTCTGACGATGGTGCAATTCACCGAAGTCGGTAGAGTGTTTCATAAATTCAATCTCGGTGGTTTGATTCAAAGTTTTACTTGTTTTATTCTTTTATTTTTTCCAAACATTTTTTTATAGTGACCGGAATAATTTGTGTGTCAGTCCGCCCCTCCCTATAGGTCAGCAGTCAACAGGTAGTATTCGGTAGGTATGCTAGGGATGGGGCGTGGATCGCTCTCCCGGTATTGTAATGGAGTCACGGGGACCGGATATGGATCAATCAGCTTTGTAGCGACGATTCTTGATCGCGTTACAAAGCAGGCATGTGCCTGGATGACCATTTGGACATTGAACATAGAGTATGTACTGATATTGATATATTATATAATACGAGGGTTATCCGTAAAATAAAGTACCCAGTGATTTTTCACAGTGTAAAACATGTTTAATTCCTTGAATGCGTACATTTTTGGAAAGTTAAGACTTTTACCTATTTTTCTACATAGTCGCCACTGAGGTCAAATCATTTTTTCATGCGGCATACGAGCTTTTGAATGCCCGAGTCAAAAAAATCTGCTGCCAAGCCACGCAGATACCTAAAAACCGCTTCTTCCAGCTCTTCTCTATCGCCGAAATGCATTCCACCCAGGTATTTCTTCATGTCAGAGAAGAGATGGTAGTCATTTGGGGCTAAGTACGTGCTGTAGGGTGGGTGTTTGACAATACCCCATCGAAATTTCGCGATGAGCTCGTACCCACCTCGCGCAAACCTTAACATACCCTAGATGTTCCGTCAAAATCTTGTCAATAGAGGTTTCGCTGACATCAGGGATCATTTCGGAGAGCTTACGAACCGTCCCTCTTCGATCTGAGAGCATCGCTGCCTCCACTTTTGTAAAATTTATAAAAACACAGTACATATTGTACAAAAAAGTATAGATTGATATTTAATATAATCATAAGATAAACATACAGCACATATAAAAAACATACAAAAATACATAAAAAGCGAAGATGACACTTGTCAAAGATCACAGAGATCTAGCAAAACAATACCATTGACAAGAGAACTGAAGATCTTTTTGGTCAGTTTAACAGGTCTTCATATTGCTGGATAGAACTTTAGCCGCCTCACATTGCATCACATAAATTTACATCAGCACATTTATGTCACCTATTGTATTTTTATTTTATATTATTGTATTTATATTTTTGTACTTCAGAAATGCATTGAATTCATAAAATTTGTAATGTTTCTGCAAGGAAAAAAATAAATAAATTGAAATTGAAATTGAAATTGAATCACTCCGGAAGACAATTAGTCTCTGGCAAACGGATTGATGGCCGATCTTCTGCAAGATGGACAACATCAGAAGAATAGCAGGAGTAGCCTGGATGCGGAAGGTTTAAAGTGATTACGATAACGTATGAAAGATTGTTATTGAGCTGCTTGCTCGCGTTGAGTCGCTTCTCAAAACCAAATAGTTCACGCAACAAGAGCATCAGTCTAATCATCCAACGGAACTTTACCCGCCTCACATTTGCATCACTCCGGAGGTCAATTAGTCTCCTTGACGATGCGCTCATTCAGTTTATGATTAGCAACTGATACTTGGATTTTCAGTGAAGTCCGTCTTGAACAATTTTAGCCACTGAACAAAAGTACTAAAGAAAAAAGACCCGTAAAAGAGATTAGAACTGCATTCCCGTGTTGAAAGAAGATGGAAGGTAGATTCTCTTACCGAAAATACAAGTATTCAAAACGTTATTTCGAACATTATTAATTTGTATTAGACATCCAAAAGTCTTTAAGGTAATTTTTGTAATCAAACTCTCTATCTTAGATTCATACAGTCGGGTACGACACAGAGCATTTTGCCACTCTATGTAAATTGAGGGTATCGAAGTCCAAAACAACAAGTATCGAGGAATTTGCGGTGTACGAAATAATACGTATTAATATTAATTTTATAAAATAAAGAATGCTTACGCATCGTTACGGAGCATTGACCATCCCAATAATCTGCCACTCTATGTAAATTTAAGGGATCAAGGTCCAAAACGGTATCGAGGAATATGCGGCGTATGACATTCACTGTATTAATATTACTTTTATAAATACTTACTCATATTGTAAACTAGGGTATAAAAGTGGGTTTCGTATCGAATAAATTAGTACCAACTCAACTCCGGTCTTTGGACTTATCCTCAGTGCCGGAACCTTGGTATTCCGGCATCACTATTTAAGCTGATGCCGTCATTTCAGGACCGCGACCTTGCTTCCGGAACAAATGCGTGGATTTATTTTTGTGGACAGAAAGTTTGCATGACAGAATAGGGCCGAGGTATTTACCTCAAATTGCATCGAAAAAGATCCCTCTTTCAAACAAAAAGAACTGACGGTTCCAGAATGTTATTACTACACGTATTCCGTCACATTGCGCACAAGCATTAACCAGCAGCACCAGTTTGCTCTCATTCGCGATGTTAAGTCGTTAAATGTGCGCCGCGAATCGCTTAATTAGCCATTCAGCTAATTGCTGTGGCTCACTTCAGCTCTCGACTGTTACAACTCCAAACTGAAAATGGCCTACACTGTCGCTAGAACATACCAACCATGAACCCAAATTTATTACATATAATAATTTATCCATTCAGAAATATATTGAGTTGTTCAAATTTATAATGTATCTGTAAGGTAAAAAATAAAATAAAATTGAAATAAATAATGTCTGCCCAGAAGTGGGCGACGTCGATGGCGTTACTCTCGGCCTTCATCAGGTCTTCCTGGGTGCAGCTACTCGGACACAGCGCACACTCCAGAAGGTGGGACAGGGTCTGCTCCACGCCGCAGTCATATTCAGTCGGTCCGCTGTAAAACTGACAGGCTTTCATTTGTGTCTTCGTCTTGCATACTCCGAAGTCTGTTAAGGGACCTCCATATATTCCACGCCTGGTTGTGTCCAGGGGCTAAGTCTTATTTCAGGAAAATCCAAGTATTCCCCTCAGTTGCCCTTCTCCACATGTTCAGCTGCAGGGTGGCCTCAGGTCTCACCAGTTCCGTTGTCGACTGTAGGAAACTTCTTCTTGATGTAACCGTGTGGTTTTCTTTTGATACCAAAACATAGGGTATATATATATAAAATAATCTATTTATGAATACTTGTATGTATTTGTCATCCCTGCTTTCAACCTAAATATGAGTGCGAAGTAATTATTCCAGTGTCAACATCATTAAATGCTATGACACTGACCTCCAAAACATCTTCTCTTAACCTTAACAGTTAATTATAGTAAATACATGTTTTAAATAATATTTTTAATATATTAACTAAATAATATAAATTGACAAAATCAGTAAAACCAATATACGTTTAAATATACAGCAAATACAATTATCGGAATGTGAGAGTGTCGTGGATGTGTTTTGACCTGTGGATTGCTGAGAAGGAATTGTTTTGCGTGTTAGGAAGGGATCACTGGAAATACTCCGAACATTCCGAACAAGAAAGAAAATAAATAATTGTCAGTAAGTAAGCTTAATGTTTACATTAGATTGAATTGAATGATTAACGAGGTTCTATTTCATTGGCAAGTTCTTGAAATGATTTTTCGGAATAATGAAATGTTACTAGTAGGTGTGTCTTGAAGTTCATAAATCGGCACGTAACACAGTGATTTCTCTGACGGGTGGCTTGATGAGCGCTCAGGTTAAGGAGGCTTCGAAGTGGAGAATGAAGATATCTGGTCCGTATGGTCGTCTGCTTATATAGAGCCAGTTTGACTCCCACCTTGATCGATGCAATAGTACTTGAAGCCACCTCTGGTGACGGTGATTCTACCGACATCTATGGAATACATAGTACAAAATTATTAGACAGGAATAGAAAGCGATATTGGTACTATTGATAAAACAGAAGTCCACTAGACAGAGCTTAATAATAGAAAAATTATGAATATACTGTGTGCATATTATAGATATCACATTTTCAAAACTTTTGCTGTATTCGATGCATCTACCTTATTATTGTGTATTTTTGTATGTAAAAATATGCTTTCTGTTTTTTCTAGGATCACGTGAAGGATCCATACGTCCAGAAGGTGTACCTTTGCTCTCAAGCAGCGAACCCTTGACCTACACCGCAGGGATTCCTCATCCCTTGATGCCAAGACCGGCTACCGTTTCCGAGTCTCCAATAGGGTCCATCAGATCCAAACAGCCTCCACCAGTAACACCAAGAGCCACAGCGGCCAAGTTTGATCCAACAACCAACTCCAGCAAAGTCACTCTAGCCATGAACGCAAAGTCTAACAAAGACGCAAGACCTAAGCTATCTCTAGCTCCTAATTACTTTGATTTCGACACCACAAAAGTAAAGAATTTGAAGAACTCTGAAGATTTGAAGAGTTCTAAAGGTGAGGGTGTTGAAGAGGTGCTGCTGCTTCAGGGGAAGATCGTGGAAGATGGAAAGACGGTCGTTGGAGTCGTTGGGAGGAACGGGAAAGGTGGCGGAACTGTTGGAGTCAGCCATGGAACACCTGGAGGATGCAGTCAAGGTTCCAGTTCAACTCCTGGCTTGGACGACGGTTATGGGTCTTCTAACAGCTCGCCGCACAGCTCTGGTGAGTCCCACTCAGTTTTTAAACATTTTTTACGTATTTTTTAGAAATATTGATCAACTGGATTTTACCCGCTTAACACCCGCATCACACTGGAGGACAGTAAAGTGTACTTGATGATGCTCTCATTCAGATTATGATTAGTTAGCAACTAATATGTCCAGTGGGAGTCTCCTCTGAATAATGAACCTGTGAAAGAGATTAGAATTGCATTCAAGGGTTGAAAAGAAATGGAGATAGATTCTCTCACCGAAAATACTAGCGAAAATAGTATGTGCTTGAAATTTTTTGAAGTATCCACAAAGTCTGTATGTCCGATAGGGCCGAGGGATTTCCCTCGAACTGCATCGAAAAGGACTCCTCTTTCTAACAAGAGGAACTGATAGTCCCAGAAAATATGTTCTCAGGTCTGGAAAGGAGCGCCACATAGGGTCAATTCTTTTAAAATACGCTTAGTACTAACGGCACCTTGCTGTTGAACTACAGCCATATCGGATAACGCGCATAGTTAAAGAGGCTGACATGGTATAAATTATTTTCTTTTTATTTTTGTTCTGTTCGTTTTAATATCAGCTTGATATAGTTCTTGTAGACTGATGCCGTAAAGCCTCGAAAAACGATCTTTTGTCTCTTATTTTTGTTCGCTCGCCTGACATGCACATCTAGTAATGTTAGTTTCAAATATATATATATATATAATTACACGGAGTTTGCATACGCCATTTTATTTGTGACAGTTGCTCTATTTCATGTTGGTTCAACTGTCATCTTTAATTAGTTTTTTTGCCATGATTATCTTGACGATGCTGGATGTGACAGTTTTCCGGCAAGTTGTGAGTTAACTTTCGTCCGGCCGGCGAACACCATACCGGTCGGACGAAAAATCAATCATTTTTAGAATATGCAAAAATGTTTTTTTATTTTATATGTTTGTTTCCTACTTCATACATCATATACATCGTCTCTTTCCTTCAAAAGTGCATATGAACCTATAGAATAAATCTTTTTTTTTTGTTGAAGCGTAGAGTAGTCATTTGAATCTCCTTTTTGTGAATAATTCCATCAAAATTAAAGATCTTCGAGAACAATCCTTTGGTACACAAAATAATACATTCAATTTCAGGCTTTATTTCATCGGATCAAACGAATTTCAAAGAGATATCTTCGTCACAGTGAATTGACCGATCCCCTCTCTCTTCTCGGAGGGCATCTTCATTGTCAGGATTATGCGGAGTGGAATCCATAAACAACGAAATTTACAAACGATAATGCAAAGAGACGAGAGTAATAGAGACGACAGTAGACGATGTATAGACAATCTTGCTTTCGAACATTGAATGAAATCTTACGTCATTATACAGGGTGCCGCAAAATTAATCACCCAATTGGAAGATGTTTATTTATTTCACACGGAACCGAAGTTCCAAGGTAAAAAATAATACGAAACAGAGTATACATCAATGTACAATACAAAGAAAAGATAATTAAAAATAAAAATAACATAAAAGAAGAAAAAGATGTCACGTGTCAGAGATTACATAGATATAAGAGAACAATGCCATCGACAAAAGAGGATAAGGATGTAAGAAAAGGATCGAGCGCCATTGCCGTTGTACTAAATTGAGTGCCCTAATTGAATGTTATAATCTTTGTAAATGGCGTCGTTATCATGGTCATCAGCTTGTGTCCATCCACTGTTGAAATTGAGTGCCCTAATTGAACTTCTTCCCCATCGACCGTGTGTCCATCCACAGATATGTCCTGCTCATTGCCACTTGAGTGTGTCTATTTGTTGGTTAGCCTCCATTACTTGAGTTCTTGTTCGGATATTCTCGTTACGGATTCTATTTTTTCCTCCGCCCTCCGCATGTTTGGTGACCTTCATTTTATTATTGTTAAAATGCACAGGGGGTTGTTAAACAGTTTTAAGACATTGCTGAATTTTCGCTTTAAAAATGTACTCAAGTTTTCCAAATGCTGCCGCCCATACCAGTTGTATACACCTGTCGTTTCTTTTTTAATTTGATAGTCATGCAAATTCTATTTGTGGGTCGGTCTCAAAAGTCAGAGAAATATGACTATTTATCATGGCTTTAGTTTTATCCATGATTATTTTCAGACCAATTTTCTTCGTCATTTAGCATGTTTTGTGTCATCGTGCGTTAAACATAATTGAAATTCGTGAACTAGACAATTGCAATTTACAAACAGATAGTCAATGAAGCGCTTACTCCACAAGATCGTGGGATAATCTTTCTTTTTTTACCAATAATCGGTCGATGGTGTTGGCACAGATTTCTTATTGCTGATTGTTCCACCAACTGGGCTAACATTCCTTTGCTTAACTACTGACAGTTGGTGATAGTAATTACTCGACTCGAACAGACGTCTCATCGCGGCTGTGGGAATGTCGCTGAAAACGAATGACAACGATTTACATGTTCCCGTACTTACACGCTTCTATGCTGCATATGGCTCAGCGTTGCATGTGGAGTGTTGATCCGCCAATGTCATAGACTACAGCCAGAGATTCACGCATCATTCTTATTATTACAGGAATTTACTATGAATGGGCAATCTTCACGGGACGACTTTCGTCTACCACAATTTTTAATAAATAGGCTACAACTGGCACTTTACTGGTGAGGGATCAAATTCACAACAACCTCAGATATTTTAGAGTTCAGAAATCGATTAAAAAATATTTTTTTTGTAATGTCCGTCGGGGATCGAACCCACGAGCTTTGGCTTGCAAAGCAAACGCTTTGACCATTGAGCTATACCCGTCGGCACATAAAATGAAAACAGTGCATCAGTTAATGCCTACTGACCGTCAGTCGCGTGGATAATTACAGTTCCATGATTAATTTTTGCGCCACCCTGTAGTACCGTTGTATTACATCTAGATCGCTAAGAAATTTAAATGTATTGGATTCTATAATTCAATGCCATTGTATTCGAGTCTAATATCTCCAAATTAATTCGTTCAGAGAATCATTCCGTGGTATAAAATAGTTTGTTAGTGCGAAATGCGATTTGCTTAAATTACGAAAATCGTCCTCCACATTTGCTCTCTGACTGGAGTCTAATTTGAACAACGACAATACTAATGAATAATGGTGAAACGTTTAAGATCTTGGTAGCTTCAGGCTAATCATCCAATCTCCTTTAAAAATCATGCCTTGGATACGGAGATTTTTAAATATTTTTTTATCATATCCGCTTCGTATTCGGTGCATATGAACAACGCAAATTTCCGCTTCACTGTTCTGTAAGCTCACAGGTTGTCTATGCCTTGAACCAGAACACCTGTATACCCGGAGGAGGTCCACATGGAAAATACATGTTTCCCAGGAGCCTCTAAGACAAGACTCCACAAACTTGCATAGACTGCGACTTTAATACTATAGAAATATTTGGGTGTTCAGTGATCAGGGTTTTTAAGGATATAGGATTGTTAACCCGACGCTCCCGAAACCTGAACAATTTTTATTTCGTTCTTAAGGGGTGGCTTCACCCTATTCGGGGGCGTTTAAAGAGCTTACATTTAATTAAATAGACTTAAGAAATCACGCCTGGTTGAGATGCGAACCAACGGCATCTGAGTGAGAAGTAAACGCTTTAACCAATGGACTATGCCGCTCGACATAGTCAATTAGTACAAATTAATACAGTGAAACCTCTATCTATCGTTTTTAAAGGGATGTATTAAAATAAATTATGAATGCGGGAAAACAATGAACGCGGGATCAATTTCTGTATGAAATTAATTCGGAGTAGAATAAATAAACCACAAATCCGGGAAAACGATAATTCGAGGAACGACGAATAGAGGTTTCACTGTACATACATACAAATTTACAGCAAACATTATCTCTTAAGACATTTATGTAATCTAATTGAATGATACACTGGAGGCTCCCGGGAACCATCTACGAGTGATACACGGGACAAGGCATAGACAACCTAGATTTACAGAACTGTGAAAAACATCAATTTGTGGTATCAATGTGCTCCACATACGGAGCGGATATGGTAAAAAAAAGGTGTTCTGGGACAAGGCATATACAACCTAGACTTACAGAACTTTGAAAAAGATCGATTTGTGGTATCCATATGCTCCACATACAAAGCGGATATGGTAAAAAATACAGGTGTTCTCGGACAAGGCATACACAACCTGGGCATACAGAAAGGTACAATAACGACAATTTGTTGTGTCCATATATATGTTCCTCATACGAAGCGGATATAGTAAAAAAACACAGGTGTTCTGGGACAAGGCATATACAACCTGGGCATCTAGAACTGTGAAAAACGTCAATTTGTGGTGTCATATAATCCACATACGGAACGGATTTGGTAACTAAAAACAAACAGTCGTTTTTAGTTTGCGTGGAATAGATTAAATAAAATTTGATGTTAAAGCATTGTTGGAGCTTTCAAAAATATCACCACTGACAAAGGAAAGATATATATCAGACGATCTTTGAAGATTTGTTTAATTGGGGGATTAGCAAAGGCCGGCCTTACAATCGGACTGATATTTGTAGGTCTTACATTCGAGTGTTCCCCACCTAGTCGCCTTGTTTCCCGTCGTTTCTGTCGGTCGTCAGTGCTCCTTATTGTCAGCGGAGCTCCGCTTATCACAGAATTAATTAAAATTTAGCTAAGATAGCGAAAATTTAATAAATCTAATGAGACCCCCTCACACAGCAGCATTAATTTGATAGTGATATTATGCGAGTATTATATATTTATATGTGTGACTTGCGGTATTGTTTGAAATTTCCGCCAGTCATTTATGCTGCTATGACTTATTAATTAACCCCCTAAAAGTACTGGAGGACTCTGCGAAATGCCTTAAGGTCACAGGTTCGATGAAAGGAAAATCCTGATCTATCTCCTTCTCGTGGTGGGGGGTGAGCGACATCAGTCGGCCAATATAGACAGGGACCGAATGTTGGCCGGAATAAGCTAACACCCAGCTAACCTCATCAGGTCCTGGTTAGGGCACTCTATTGTCCTGGAGGGAGTAAATGCTCTCCAAAGGCGGATGAACCTTTATGGTCAACGGCATTAGGATGTGGAAATAAAGGGGAAAATACCACATTAAAGGTCTAAAAGACATCCCATGTATCAGCAAAAAAAATGATTGCTTGGAGATCGAGATGCAAGATTCTGTTGCTGCAAACCAATCCACCGGATTGATACTACGAAGAAGAAGACTTATTAATATACGAAAGTTATCCGTAATATAAGATTCCCATGGCGCTACAGTCATGAAAAGCGCTGTTGTGGTGGATCCCGCAATTCTGTAGTGTACTCCATAGATTTCCCGTAATGCATAAAGCTGGGAATGGATCTCTACTGGCGCAATGTTTTTTACAGACAGGAAAAAGATCACCGAGCGCAACTCACACCTGGCGGGCGAAGCGAGGGGTATGTATCACGTACGGCTGCCAAGCCAAGACTGCGCTCCGCAGGCAGCTCACTAGGGAAGGGATTTGAGTCGGAGGGAATTAAGGTACACTGCAGAATCGCGGGATCCGCCATAACAACGCTTTTTAGGACTGTAGCGCCATTGGAATCTTATATTACGGATAACCCTCGTATTTTTCACTTATTTATTTTTAAGGCAACAAAATCAATGATCATACTATGAATGAATTCATTTCTGGACGGAATTTGATTAAACTTGTAGTCAGAATAGTTTTATATTTTATGTAATCGCATGCAGGAGAGCACAGCCGGTCAAGACCAGTGCACTCAATGACGCTGCATGCGGGAAACGTTTGTTCGTGTTTTTGTGTGTATGTTGGGGAGATTGCAAGTGTTTATTTATGTGTTTCATGAAGAGATCCAGATTGTTGGAAGGAGGAAACACAGACGCTGGAAAAGCATTCCAAAGCTTCTTCTTCGTAGTATCAATCTGGTGGATTGGTTTGCAGCAACAAAATCATGCAATTCGATCTCCACTCTTTTCGATCCTCTGCAGTCTTCTTCAGCTCAGCATAAGAGCTACAAGTCATGTCCTCGAACACTTGCTGCAAATACTTCTATCTAGGGCGTCCTCTACAGTTTCTACCCTCAACCATCCCTTCCACAATGTCGTGAAGAAGACCATCGTGGCGCATGATGTGACCGATCGCCTCTCTGACATGGTTCTTACTAGATGTCTATCTTACTTGATTATGCTCAGAACCTCATTGTTCGTGACGTGGTCTCTCACAAGGAAATTCCGTGAGTTCTTCCGTATGAGCACATCTCAAAGACGAATATTCTTATTTTTATATAATCGCATGCAGGAGAGCACAGCCGGTCAAGACCAGTGCACTCTATTACGGTCAGCCAGGAAGGCTGGACGCCGCATGCAGGAAACGTGTGTTGTTTTCGTGTTTTTGTGTGTATGCTGGGGAGATTGCAAGTGTATATTTAACTGTATCTTGAAGACATTCAGATTGTAGGAAGGAAGAAACACAGACGCTGGAAGAGCATTCCAAAGCTTACCGGTGGTGTTAAGGAAGGAACTTTGTAAACGTTTGGAAATATGGTAAAGCTGATGGAATGGACCGAATGGAAAGAAAGCATCTCCAAAAAAAAGAGGATGGGATTATGTTTAAACTGTTGTTTTATAATTAACTTATTTCCTGTTACTCTTGACCGTTAAAAAGCTGAAATTTTTTTTCAGTCGTTCCTTAAAAATATTATTATTTACGTTATTTTTTTCTGGAGTTTGTTTACAGAGATTTAGAGCGTGTAATGGAAATCAAAACAAAGCAATTAATCAGACCAGAGCATGACAACTTTAAAAAATGTAATAAGCAAACTGAAATGTGCATAACATTTTTCACTGAAGTCGATAGTGATATTTCATTATTTGTGAAAAAATCATCTCGGATAAAGTCAAGTATTACGAGTCAATTAAGTATAAAACCGATCTCGCTTCCAAAAAACTAGATGTATTATATAAGATCACGTCGGTATTTCTATGACAAACAACTTCTTCTTCTATATAATGACAAATCCTTAGTTGTCTCTTGACGGTGACGGATTGAGGAGGACTACGAGTTAGTTGAAAGTGTAGTCTCCTAAACAGAGGCAATACTCAACGTGATCCATGTAAAAATAAGGTAAATAATGATATCAGCTTTATATAGCTTTTTAGGCTGATGCCGTAAAGCCTCAAAAAACGATCTTTTGTCTCTTATTTTTGTTCGCTCGCCTGACATGTACACAAATATTGTTAGTTTTAATTATAAAATATTACACGGCGTTTGTATACGCCATTTAATTTGTTATGACAGTTGCTCCATTTCATGTTGGTGCACCTGTCATCTTTAATTTGTTTTTTTGTCGTGATTGTCTTGGCGGCGTTGGATGGCAGTGCAGTTGTCAGTTAACTCTCGTCTGGCCGGCGAAACGCCGTACCGGTCAGACGAGATAATCAAGTCTTTATTATAAATAAATTAAAATCGTGCTTCAAAAACATGTTCTTTGTGTTGTTAACCTGCTCCTGCATCCTTCCTCTAAGCGGCCACGTGACAAGCCCTCGACCTTTTTAAAGGTGGAGGATTTCAATAAATAAATATTTATTAGTAAAATTAATTTTTCGGGGCATGAAAACGTGGAGCTAATTTCATGGCCTATTTATTGCATATCATGAAAAGATACAAACATTCTGTTTTCACAGCCAGGGGCTGTCGTTTTTATGGTTGATAATTACAAAGTTCCCGAGGTAACCCTCACCTAATTATGAACCATAAAACGTCTTACGAACGGCGACGGTGCTTTGGCAATACCAATTTAAACACCTGTTAAACTTTTAAGCTCCAATTTAAGGGTCGATAAAACTTTGCATTTGCCTTCACTTTATGATTATTTATTATATTGCGAATTAATAAAATACTGACATTTTTCTTTTTACTTACTTTTTAAATGTGAAATTTTTATTATACTATGTTGACCCGAAAATAATGTAGTTTTTTAAACACAAGACGTATGCAGCATGGTAAGCGTCATAAAATTCCACAGTTGAGACTTCAGAATTACTATCACCAACTATCGGTATTCTCCTTTTTTTTATGTAAGCATATGGCTAAGCGCTGCATGTGAGATTCATGCATCATCTTTATTATTACAGGTATTTACAATGAATTTATGGTCTTTACGGGATGACTTTCGTGTACCATCAATTTTAATTAATAGGCTATGACTGGAATTTTACGGGTGAGGCATCAAATACACACCAACAGGGGGTATTTCAGAGCTCAGAAATTGATTAAAATCTTTTTTTATTTTTTTAATCTCCGTTGGGGATCGAACCCACGACCTTTAGCTTGCAAAGTAAACGCTTTGACCACTGAACTATACCCGCCGGCGAAGGTGTTTCAATTGTTCATAAAAAGTCATATTCCACCAAACAAAAAGCGATCTCACGAGTCAAATTCTATTCGTGGCCTGCATCAGATAATGCATTTATCGAGTCTTCATCAACTTCAACTGGCCTTACAGAACGTGGTTCATCTTCAACAGAACAATTGTCAGAACGGGCTGCAGTCTATGACGTTGGCGGATCAACACTCCACGTGCAGCGCTTAGCCATATGCAGCATGATAAGCGCCATAGAATTCCACAGTTGAGACTTCAGAATTACTATCACCAACTGTCGGAGTTCTCTTGTATGTGCTTACATAAAAAATAAAAAACCTAGCTTAAAAACGATAGTTAAAAAAAAAGTTTTCGAACAACCTTATAAACAATATGATATTTCAGAATACAAATTTCATTTTTAAAAACACTTACTTTCAAGGTAAACGTGAATCATTGACAGATATAATATTTTGTATTTTTTAAGTATTTCCGTATTAAATTTAAGTTCATTATCAGCCGTAACATTACGTTTTATTTAACTAACATCTGCGTTGATTTTTATATTGCTTGTAAAATTATATTGATCGTTATGATACATCTAAAGAGTAACGACAAAACTACCATACCATCCCTACAGAGTATTTAATTTTATTTTATTGTGATGCTAAAAAAATAAACTACTCGAACACAAAAACGTAATAAAGGGTCCGCCATCTAACGTTTTTTTTTTTCAACTAGTACTTATTTCGTGAATGGTAACACTTAGCTCACGTCTGATTTGACAGATAATTAGTTTTATCCTTCCGCTTGAACGAATATGGTTGTGTATACGCTTGAACAACGCTGGGAAATATTGCGACATTACTTTGAAAATCAGGCCATTTTTCTTCGAAAATGAGCAAGGAGTGGCCGTTACAGTCAATGGCGATCGTTATCGGGCCATTTTTGTTGACAAAAATTGAAGAGGAGGATATTGGCAACATTTTATTTTAACAGAACGGCGCTACGTGCCACACAGCCGAAGCTACACTCGATGTTTTGCGGCCCATTTTCGAAAAAAAAAAGTTATTTGGCGGACCCTTTATTATACAATAGCTTAATACATTAAGATAACACATAATCCTTGATTTTATAATGTATTTTTTTAATGGTTTTACCCGCACACATATACAATCTGTAAATATGCGTGTACTAACGTAGGAACTGATAAAAAATATATAATCTGAATAAACCAACTAAAAACTAAATTAATTATCAATCCTGAAGAAGACCCCTGCAATGGCGGTCGAAATATTGGTTGAAGGAAGTTCGCCACACACGGGTGCACCCAAAATTCACAATATCATTATTGAAGATGGTCTCCAGGTAGGCCGAGACATGTAATCATTTAAAATAAATGCGAATCATTTTTTTTTATTAAAATTAATTTAAAAATGTAATGATGCAGTTTCACCAAGTATTCTCAGTTGATAACCTTAATCATCATCATCATCATCAGCCTGTGTCCGTCCACTGTTGAACGTAGGCCTCCCGCATGAGTCTCCATCCTCTTCGATCCTCCGCCTTCCGCATCCAGGTCACTCCCGCTATTCTTCTTATATCGTCAGTCCATCTTGTAGGGGGTCAGCCAATATCATATAATATTTATATCTTATAAAGGGTCCGCCATCTAACGTTTTTTTTTCAACTAGTGCTTATTTCGTGAATGGTAACACTTAGCTAATGTCTGATTTGACAAATAATTAGTCTTATTCTTCCGCTGAACGAATATGGTTGTGTATACGCTTGAACAACGCTGGGAAATATTGCGACATTACTTTGAAAATCAGACCATTTTTCTTCGAGAATGAGCAAGGAGTGGCCGTTACAGTCAATAGCGATCGTTATCGGGCCATTTTTGTTCACAAAAATTTAAGAAGAGGATATTGGCAACATTTGGTTTCAACAAGGACGGCGCTACGTGCCACACAGCCGAAGCTACACTCGATGTTTTGCGCCCCATTTTCAAAAAAAAAAAGTTATTTGGCGGACCCTTTAGTATATTTGTGGTGTCGTATTTAAATAATGGAAGAAGTAAAACTTTTATGAAACCACTGAGTTTTAATTAATATTCACTATACCTTTTTTTTGACATGGCACCATCGTCAGGAGCCACTTGCTAAAAACTAAATACAGAACTAATTGCGGAGAAGGGAGAAGTGTTGGAAACATTTTTTGACGGGACATTTGAACAGAGCGAATTTATTAGAAACACATTAAGAACCGGGTTATACGTTAAAATTAATTGATTATTAAGTAAAAGGTCCGCCAAAAAACTTTTTTTTTGAAAATGGGGCGCAAAACATCGAGTGTAGCTTCGGCTGTGTGGCACATAGCGCCGTTCTGTTGAAACCAAATGTTGCCAATATCCTCTTCTTCAATTTTTGTGAACAAAATACATTGAACTAATCCTTGCTCATTTTCGAAGAAAAATGACCTGATTTTCAAAGTAATGTCGCAATATTTCCCAGAGTTGTTCAAGCGTATACACAGCCATATTCGTTTTTTGACATGAGCTAAGTGGACACTAGTGAAAAAAAAAAAGCAGATGGCGGACCCTTTATTTTCCTATTATTATTAACTCTTTTTTCTAGCGATTCTAAATTATCAATTACCTTACCTTTATTATTTTTATGAAGAATATCAACGCCCATGTCCGGATTAAAATTATAATCATTCAATTAACGGTGATTCTTGAATTCTGAAATATAATTAGGAAAATAAAATAATTTATGTTTTTTAATCGAATTCCATGCCTTATAAATACCCCCCGTTGCGTTGGTGTGAATTTTTCCCCTCACCTGTAAAATTTTAGTCATATCCTTTTTTTTTAAATTGGTGAAAGGCGAAAGCCGTCCATTAAACATCACCCATTCATAGTGAATTCCTGTTATAAATAGATGATGCGTGAATGCCGGGCTGTCTATGCATGTAGTCGACGAATCAATATTTCATATGCAAAGTTTGAGTGATCAAATTCACACTAACCGGGGTATTTATAGAGCTTAAAAATTGATTAATTTTTTTTTTTATGTAAGCTCATGCAGGAGAGCACAGCCGGTCAAGACCAGTGCACTCTATGACGCTCAGCCAGGGAAGCTGGACGCTACATGCAGGAAACGTGTGTTTTGTTCGAGTTTGTTTGTGGGTTGGGGAGATTGCAAGTATATATTAATCTGTTTCTTCAAGAGATCCAGATTGTAGGAAGGAGGAAACACAGACGCTGGAAGAGAATTCCAAAGCTTACCGGTGGCATTTAGAAAAAAAAATTGGAAACTGCCAGTTCTTGGTCGACACACATTGACCGTGTATGGATGTTTGGCAAGTGTAAGACGAGTTTGTCGGTTGTGGGTGGGTGCAGGAGGAATTAGTTCTTTAAGTTCCGAAGAACAGCGACCGTGGTAATAACGGTAGAAAAGTCTAAGTGAACCAATCTTACGCCTGTGTTCCATTGATTGCAGGTTAGACGTAAGAGTGTCATTGTTTTTCAAACGAATTGCTCTTCTTTGAACTGAGTCAATTAAGTCATCAAATTACCGTCGAGGATTGAACTCACGATCTTTGGTTTAGTAAGTAAGCGCTTTAAGCATTAAGCTATACCCGCTGGCTTATGTGTTAACATAAAAAGTGTAATGCCCGGACAAGCGTAGAATTACTATAAGTCTCTTTTTTCTATCGATTTTTTTAATTACAACCTTTCTAAAGGGTTACGCCATTTCTTTGTTTCGTCTTCCCAAGAACCCTGTGTCCTTTATTCCCCGGTTTGATGCCCGAGGCTTGTAGGTCATTATGGTAATTAGGCATTTAAAGGAATTCATTGAAATGCTCGGGAGGCGCGCAGTACCGAGAGAGACCAGTTTTCTCAAATTGCTATACCAAGACAAATGGAAGCCGGCTAATGCCGAAACGGACTAAGCGCCTTCAATAGAAAATTTTCACATAGACGTATCCTAACTCATAATTTTAATTGAACAATATTACCCATTTTTAATATTAACACTTACTGGAGAATGCCTGCAAAGGGCAATGTTTTTCCGCTCTATAACGCTCAACTAGGTCGGCAGGACGCTCTTGGGCCAGACCAATGACCTTGACACACTGTCTCCGGAAAGGATGGCGGCCAGCATGCTGAGCTCACCAACCAACTGGGACGCCTGGTCGACATTCTTCGGAACAGTGTTACGGCAAAAAGAAGACGCCGAACGATTAAGGAGGCGCGCTGAACCCTCGCACGTCGACACTAACGGCTAAGCGATACACCAACGTTACAGCCGGGCCAATGAAGCCGATCCTGAAGCTTATGCCTGACGGCGATACACCGGGGTCGGTAGAGGCACTGGGAGGTAATTTTTAGCGGGTATGGTCCTCCCTATGACGAGGAACGAGTCCCGCACTAGCCCATCGGGCGCCGTTCTCAAGGCGCACGCGTACAGACAACAACGCCCTTTTCAGGGCGTTGTTGGGTATCGTGAATAAATCATTTAAAGCCTTCCAGTATGATCAAAGAAAAAAAAAAAAAAAGGTCGGCAGGACGCTACGTGTGGAAAGATTATGTATTTATTTCCCCTGTCGAAATAAAAGCGACTCCAGATCATCGGGATTGTCATGGGGATGCGTGGTTAAGAAACAAGTCACCAAGTGAAGAACATTGTACATGGCTGTCTGTCATTAGCGCGCGTTTAGTTTCTGTAGTGTCAGCGACCACGGGCGCCCGGTAGCGAATAACCAGCTGTGCGCCGACCGCGACCAGTAGCGTGTTGTGATCCGGCTGGGGTCTGAAAGCGTACGCTCTGCCCCGGGCTGAAAGTTTGTCAAGTTTACCGAAATATGTATTGTATGTGTGCTTTTAAAAAGACCGTGTGTTGCTCATCTGCCCCTCAGCCACCACGCGTTGAAATAACCATCCCGGCGACGTGAAGTCGTCTTTCCTTAAGTAAAGGGATGTTACTATGAATGATAAAATCGAGGACATCTAAAGAAGAACTCGAATAGTGGAGGCTACATAAAGAATAGACACACTCATGGCAATGGGCAGGACATATCAGATATTGGAATTGAATAAAAAAAATGTTTAATTCATTTTCATAATCTTCTTCGTTGTATCAATCCGGTGGATTAGTTTGCAGCAACAAAATCTTGCATCTCGATCTCAACTCTTCTCGAACCTCTGCAATCCTCCTTAGCTCAGCATAAGAGCTACAACTCATGTCCTCGAACACTTGCTGCAAATATTCCCGACTAGGATACCCTCTGCAGTTTCTACCCTCAACCATTCCTTTCACAATGTCGTGAAGAATACCATCGTGTCGTATGATGTGACCGATCCATCTGGCTCGCTTCTCTGAGATAGTTCTTACTAGGTGTCCATCTTCCTTGATTAAGCTGAGAACCTCATTGTTCGTGACGTGGTCTCTCCAGGTAATTCAGAGAATTCTTCTGTATGACCACATCTCAAATGCCTCTTTTATAATATGGAAATGTAACTTTTTATAATATGGAAAAGTAAATCAAAAACTATCGATATAAACTTTTCAATACATTATGCAAAATTATGGCATAGTAGTTTGCAATATGGTTAGCAGCTTTAAAACTTTGTGATTTATGGAAATAAATTGATCCACTTTAAAGTTTCCGTAGTCTATGATCATCTCTCTATCCATAGATAATAATTATAACATACTAGCGAATATGGGAGTGTAAAGCGGTGTTTCATTATAGCAAAAAAGTGTATTGATAATAAGTATTGATAAAGTCTTTTAAAATAACCACATCTGCGCAATTTTAACCCATTAACGCCCAAAAGGAAACTACAAGTGAAAAATATTATTAAAGTTTTACGTATTACAAGACATTCAGCAAAGAAACTGACATCAGCATGATATAGCCCTTGCTGACTGGTACCGAAAACCTCGATATACAATCTTTCGTCACTTATTTCTGTTCGCTTGTCGTACATGTATGTGTCGCCATATTGGCATTTTGGACAAGTCCGGTCACGGGTGTGACGTTAGTTATATTGATCGCCACTTGCAGCGCCCGGGGCAATCAGTTGCGTGCCGACGGCGGCGAGATCATATTGTCGTTGGCCCGGCGTGAAAGCTGTGAGTAGGTCCGGGCCAGAAGTTTGTATGTCAATGTGCTTCAGAAAAAGTCTTTTGTGTTGTGTTAATCTGCTCCTCATCCTGCCACCACGCAATTAAATAACTAACTTAGAGAGGAGGATGTCAAAACATATTGCAGATGATTTTTTATTTAAATATGCAAATCTTCGAAAATACAGGGGTGTACTCGGCTGTGTACAAGGGGCGGAATAAGAGTGAAACTGACCAAAAAAAGGTCGCTCTTCCACGTGTTGTTATCGTTGAATGCTCTCAAGGACAGCCACCAGTGACCTAAGTTAACATCAATATTACCGAAACTCTTATATCATTTTTTTTTGTCCATTGGAATAAAAACTTTTTTCGGTTATCGAGTCCAAAACATCATCATCATCAGCCTGTGTCCGTCCACTGTTGAACGTAGGCCTCCCGCATGAGTCTCCATCCTCTTCGATCCTCCGCCTTCCGCATCCAGGTCACTCCCGCTATTCTTCTTATATCGTCAGTCCATCTTGTAGGGGGTCGGCCAATGCTTCGCTTGCCAGTTCTTGGGCGCCATCCCAATACTTTTCTTCCCCATCGACCGTCGTCTCTTCGACAGATATGTCCTGCCCATTGCCACTTGAGTGTGCCTATTCGTTGGGTAGCATCCACTACTTGAGTTCTTCTGCGTATTTCCTCGTTTCGGATTCTATCTTTTAGCGACACTCCGAGCATGGATCTCTCCATAGCACGCTGGGTGACTTTTATTTTATGGGTTAGATTCCACGTCTTGCGCCATAAGTTAATACAGGGAGGATGCATTGGTTAAACGCCTTAGTTTTAAGGCATTGCGGAATTTTCGCTTTAAAAATGTACTTTAGTTTTCCAAATGCTGCCCATCCCAGTTGTATGCGCCTGTCGATTTCTTTTGAGAATTTTTGTTATTCAAGTAATAATGACAATTTTGGGTCAATTTATAAGTAAATTACAGTTAGGACTAAGGTCATAGAGACAATTGTCCACAATTTTGCCTGTCATATGCCTATTATACACGCTTTTATACAGAAAATAAAATATAATCCAGCACGCTGTAGTAACAAAATATTATCATTCTAAATAGTACATCACGTTAAAGTAGAGTACACATATACGTCATAAATATAAAAAGTCGAGATATTTAATTATTTTTCAAAATAAAAAATAAAATGCCGAAACTAAATTATCGTGTTTCAAATTCACATTTTGATGATAAACGAATGACATTTATCTACGCATTATTGGCGAATTCAATTTTTCCATTGTTCACTACAATCATATATGATGGTTATCGTTAAAATAAGTTTCCCAGTGATTTTTCACAGTGTAAAACATGTTTAATTCCACGAATGCGTACATTTTTGGAAAGTTCAGACTTTTGCTTATTTTTGTACATAGTCGCCACTGTGGTCAATGCATGTTTGCATGCGGCTTACGAGATTTTGAATGCCTGAGTCAAAAAAAATCTGCCGCCAAGCCACGCAGATACCTGAGAACCGCTTCTTCCAGCTCTTCTCTGTCGCCGAAATGCGTTCCACCCCCAGGTGTTTCTTCATGTCAGGGAAGAGATGGTAGTCATTTAGTGCTCCGGGATGAACCTTAATTTACGGATAACCCTTGTAGTTTCGAAGTATGCAATTACTTTCATAATATTCACAGAAAAAATAAATCAAATAATTCATAGATCATGTGTACACAAGCGTGTACGGTGGGTGGTAATGGTTTGAGCGAGCTCAACTATAACAAATATTTTTCTATAATATTTGCTCAAATTGTGACTTACCTTCCAACTGGCATACAAAACATAAAACGTGATTTTTAAGAACGTTGCTGGAAATGCTTTAAAATCCTTTACGATCAATCACGGCATTTGACAGCTGTTGTAGATAGAGTGGCGAGACCGGAAGTGGAGCTAGGGCGACTTCATCGAAGCTTTTTGAAGCTTTCCCGCGCTACCGGAAATGTCTACAGACGTATAGCGAGACAGTCACCATCTAGCTGCGAAACCGAGAAGCTAGCATTTGATACACAACTATATATTTTTTTAAATATAATGATCTCTAATTATTTTCCCAAATAAATTATATTTATTAGAATGCGAGCTTATATAAATGTTTCAATATTTAAAATTACTAAAAGTAGGTACTGATATCACCTTGATATAGCTCCTTTAGATATAGCTCCTTTATGCCGTCAAGTCTCGAAAAAGGAACTTTTGTCTCTTATTTATGTTCGCTCGCCTGACATGCACATCTAATAATGTTAGTTTTTATTATAGAATATTACGCAGGCGTTTGTATACGCCAGTTTATTTGTTAAGACAGTTGCTCCATTTCATGTTTGTGCAACTGTCATCTTTAATTCGCTTTTTTGCCGCGATCATTGGCAGCGTGGTATGTCACAGTGTCCGGCAGTTGTCAATTAACTGGCGCCCGGCCGGTGACATGCCATGCCGGTCGGGCGTAGAAATCAAGTCTTTATTTAAAATAAACGCGAATTGTGCTTCGAAAACAAGTTCTATGTGTTATAAATCTGCTCCTGCATCCTATCACCCAGTAATTCGATATCGAATTCCGAGAGAAGGATATCAGTACAAAGTACAAGTCATTTAGAACAAACATGTAAAACATTAAAAGTTTTAATGAATATATTAATTTTGTATAAAAATACTCAGTATTAGTAAAAAAAAATAACAGTGCCGATTTTAGGGGGTGGCGTAGTGGGGCAGTGGCCCAGGGCGTCAAATGAGCTAGGGGCGCTGAGTAAAAAAAACACATACAATATAGGACCCCAGATAATAAATCCCCTAGGGCACCGCAGGGTCTAGATCCGGCACTGGATCATTCTATTTTTTCTGTTTTTAGGTAAACTATCTCATAGATTTGCGTGATTTAATGTCTTTATTATATCTTTCAGTTTCAACTGATTTTCCAGATCGTGGTGCATTTTCAACATTGAAACTGACACATCGAAAATGTGCTAACAGATAAAGCACTGTCAAAACAAATTTTACATACATTTTTTTTCTCCCATATCAGTTCCATATCTGGAACATATGGTCCCACAAATATCTGCCACTCAGTTTTCTCAGTTGTCACTGTCAATGGCTCTTTCTAAGATATCTGTCCGCCTGAAAGGCCATAACCTGCAAACAGGAGTCCAAGTATTTAAAGAGAGGGTAACTGTATTATCCAAGACAAATTTTAGGGTGATTTTTTAAGGAAATCGGATGATAAGCCTATCGATCTCGAAGCCTAGACCATTTCATGCCAAGGGACGGCTTAACCCATACACATCGATAAAATTTAATTTTTGCTTGAAAATGCTGCTTTTCTCATTTATAAGAATACCAACCAAAAACTACAGCGTAGAACCAATATTTTTTCACAGTTAAACCTTATTATTTAGCTGTCAAAATACATTATTATCATGCGGTTAAAATGTGACGTTTTCTTTGTAAAAATACAATTAATTCTGCTATTCGAAAAAATATAGTTTTTTTCCGAACTTCCTAATGTAATGTTTCATTTTATTTCATCGTCAGCCTGTATCCGTCCCCTGTTGAACGTAAGCCTCCTACATGAGTCTCCATCTTCTTTGATCCTCTGCCTTCTGCGTCCAGGACACTCTCACTATTCTTATGTCGTCGGTGCATCTTGCAGGGGGTCAGCCAACGCTTCGTATGCCAGTGTTTGGGCGCCCCTCCAACAGTCTTCTTCCCCATCGACCGTCGTCTCTTCGACAGATATGTCCTGCTCATTGCCACTTGCTCGTGCCTATTCGTTGGGTAACCTCTACTACTTGAATTCTTCTTCGAATATCCTCGTTTCGGGTTCTATCTTTTAGAGACACTCTGTGCACGGATCTCTGCATGGCACGTTGGGTGAACTTTATTGTATGGGTAAGACTTGCTGTTAGATTCCACGTCTCTGCGCCATAAGTTAATACAGGGAGGATGCATTGGTTAAATTCCTTAATTTTAAGACATTGCGGAATTGCCACTTTAAAATTTTCCAAATGCTGAGCATCGCAGTTGCATACGCCTGTATATTTCTTTTGAGAAATGCGACAGTATTAGTCTACCTCTAAAATAACATTAATAATAATAATACAAGCAAAGGTATTAGATAAGGAGATGTTTTATCCTCAAAACTCTTAACAAGCGTGGATGTTTTTATAGCATGATTTTATTTAGTTATATTTTAAACAATATTACCTTTCAATTTCCCTGTTTACGTGAATAATTAAATATTCCAGTACGGAGTAATTATTATCATGTTAAAGTTAACAAACATGTTATTATCAAAACATCCTCACTATCGGGTATCTCACGGAAAACTTTGTCCTGAAAACCTGAAGTTCAGCAACACGGTACTTTGAACATGAACCCATTTACCGCAGTAACATGATATAAAAACCCTCTACACACAGATATAACACAATTGAGAAAATCTAAGCCAACGTTTCTTCAACTAAATTCCAGTTAAATTAATATTTTAATATCCCCCATCTTTAAAAAAAAAGGTGACAACAAGTCGCAGGTTCGTCGTCAGGCGCGTGGAGGAATAAAAAATCAAAGAACTTTCAGAAGCAACTGAGACGACTGGAACTGAACTGCCAGATGGGCCCAGTAACATGCAGCGCCGCAAAGATTGTCGCGGCTAAGTCACAAATTAAAGTTGACAGTTAAACCAACACAAAATGGAGCAAATATCAAAACAAACAAAATGGCGTATGCAAACGTCGTGTATTTTTATATAAAATTTAGACTAACATTATTAGACGTGCATGTCAGGCGAGCGAACAAAAATAAGAGACGAAAGATCGTATTTCGAGGCTTTTCGGCATCAGCCTAAAAGGGCTTTATCAAGCTAATATCAATATGTTCTGGCATACTCGTCGTGAGCTAGCGTATCTAATGATTGATGTTGCATGATAATAAAATACTTTATCGATAGATTTGGAAAAAAAATGGGAAGAATAAATCGTGAATTACAGGCGCTGTGTGGAAGGTAAATAAATAACAAAGTATATATATGTATATATATGTACTAACAAAATCGATGGAGAACCACGCTGAGAAGAAGACCTGGAAGACCACAGAGAACCTGGACAGCAACTGTAGGGATCTGAAAACTCTGGGTTTGACCAAGAATGTAAAGCAGGACAGATACACATGGCAAATGTGCACAAGGAGAGCTGACCCAAGATGATGGGAAAAATAGCGAGGCTAAAGAAGAAGAGATGGAGGACCACTGGCAAAAAAGAAAACATAAAAACAAAGCCTTCCAAACTTGTTCGCTTCTAGATCGCAGTATTTTGTATTAATTTATTACTTCATAAACGATTAATAAAGTTTCGTGGATAATGTGAGCTTATTGCTCTTCCGAGAAGTCTGTGAAGGACGCCTTAGAGTCCTAAGACGATCAGTTTTATTGAGCAATATAACAGGACAAATTTATTGAGCAAATTAATCCTAATCGCAAATTGTTACTAAACGGTTCTTTGATATTATGACTTTTAGGTTTAGCCGTGTGTGGCGAATTACTAGGGCTATATAAGGGTTGATCACTTTGACCCTGAAGAAGACCCCTGCAACGGCGGTTGAAATATTGGAAAATAGTAATTCGCCTTACACGGCTAAACCCAAAAGCCATAATATCAAATCTGGCCGTGAAAACCGAAGAAGTTATTAAACGGTTTCTTTCTTCAGCAATTTTCCTCGCATTGTCTCAAATTCAACCAAATCATGTGCAAAAAGTATGTTTGTGCGCATTAGAACTGAAGAAGCTTTCATAGATAGCGAAACTGTAGTCTTCCGTCAAGTGACGCCGGGCGTTATAGCCTTTTTTCATGTAAACACAAACAGGAAAATACCGACAAATGGTGATGGTAATTCTGAAGTCTCATCTGTGGAATTCTATGACGCTCACCATGCTGTATATGGCTAAGCGCTGCATGTGGAATGTTTATCCGCCAAGTTCATAGACTGAGCGAGACTGATCGATTTCTGAGCTTTTAAATACTAACGGTTGGTGTGAATTTTATCCCTCACCCTTAAAATGCCAGTTTTCATCATCAGCCTGTGTCCGTCCACTGTTGAACATAGGCCTCCCGCATGAGTCTCCATCCTCTTCGATCCTCCGCCTTCCGCATCCAGGTCACTCCCGCTATTCTTCTTATATCGTCAGTCCATCTTGTAGGGGGTCGGCCAATGCTTCGTTTGCCAGTTCTTGGGCGCCATTCCAATACTTTTCTTCCCCATCGACCGTCGTCTCTTCGACAGATATGTCTCCTGCCCATTGCCACTTGAGTGTGCCTATTCGTTGGGTAGCATCCACTACTTGAGTTCTTCTGCGTATTTCCTCGTTTCGGATTCTATCTTTTAGCGACACTCCGAGCATGGATCTCCATAGCACGCTGGGTGACTTTTATTTTATGGGTAAGACTTGCTGTCAGATTCCACGTCTCTGCGCCATAAGTTAATACAGGGAGGATGCATTGGTTAAGCGCCTTAGTTTTAAGGCATTGCGGAATTTTCGCTTTAAAAATGTACTTTAGTTTTCCAAATGCTGCCCATCCCAGTTGTATGCGCCTGTCGATTTCTTTTGAGAAGTTATTTCGCCCTAGTTGTATTACTTGTCCCAGATAGGTATAGTCGTTTACAACCTCTATTTCTGTTCCTCCAATGGAAATAGGATCGAAGGTCTGTGAAATATGACTATTAATCATGGCTTTTGTTTTCTTCTTCGTAGTATCAATCCGGTGGATTGGTTTGCAGCAACAGAATCTTGCATCTCGATCTCCATTCCTCTCGGTCCTCCGCATCCCTTTTCAGCTCAGCATAAGCGCTACAATTCATGTCCTGGAATACTTGCTGTAAATACTCCCGTCTAGGGCGCCCTCTACAGTTTCTACCCTCAACCATCCCCTCCACAATATCGTGAAGAAGACCATCGTGGCGCATGATGTGACCAACGCATCGGGCTCGCCTCTCTGAGATGGTTCTTATTAGGTGCCTATCTTCCTTGATTATCCATGTTCATTTTCAGACCAATTTTGTTCCACGCTTCATTGAGGTCGTAGAGCATGTCTTGGAGCTTGTCAGGTGATTCGGCTATTAGCACTATGTCATCTGCAAATCGGAGGTGAGAAATGTACTCTCCGTTAATATTTATTCCACATTTTGTCCAGGATAGCAGTTTAAAAATATCTTCTAGGGCGTTTGTGAAGAGTTTTGGAGATATAACATCTCCTTGTCTAACACCTTTGTTTATAGAAATATTGTTAGTGCTATCATGGAGCTGGACCATCATTGTTGCAGATTTGTATAGAGATTTTATTATCTCTATATACCGATAGTCTATTTTGCAGCGTTGTAGTGAATCTAGCACTGCCCAAGTCTCGTTTGAGTCAAATGCCTTTTCATAGTCTACAAAGGCTAGGCAGAGTGGCTGATTATATTCTTCGGTTTTCTGAATGATTTGTCTTAGCGTGTGGATATAATCAATTGTACTAAAGCCTTTCCTAAGCCCAGCTTGCTCTCGAGGTTGGAATTCATCAAATCGACCCGTCAGCCTGTTTGTTAAAATTCTGGAGAATACTTTATACACATGGGAAAGAAGGGAAATGGGTCGGTAGTTTTTGAGCAGTGATTTATCCCCTTTTTTGTGGAACAATATCACAATACTCGTACTCCATGTCGCCGGGGTTTCTCCATGTTCTATTACTTTGTTGAATAGTTTTTTAAGCTCTTTCAACAGAGGGGTTCCTCCTACTTTCAGAAGCTCAGATGTAATTCCGTCTTCTCCACGGGCTTTGTTGTTCTTAAGTTGTTTTAGGGCCGATTTAATTTCGAATATACTTATATCTGGGATGTCTTCAGACCAGTGCTTTGTGAGAGTAGCCCTCTTGTCGTCCGCAGATCTGTCATTAGGACCTGGCATCGTAGATGAATACAATAACCCGTAGAAATGTTCTATTTCCTTCAGTATATCATTAAGATTTGTTGTTATCTTCCCATCGTGTGTCTTTAGTTTGGAAAGTTGGGCCTGTCCTATAGAGGTGTGTCTGCTAAATGCATTTGACCCTCGGCCTTGTGCAACAATCTCCATGATATACTCGGTGTTTGAACGACGAATGTCAAATCTCATGGATTTTTTCACTTTTTTGTTCAGGGTATTGTAATCTGTAAATAAAAAATGCCAGTTATAGCCTATTCATCAAAATTGGTGGCAGACGAAAGTCGTCCCGTGAAGACCACCCGTTCACAGTAAATTCCTATAATAATAAGGATGATGTGTGCATGTCGGGCTGTAGTCTATGACGCTGGCGGATAAAACTCCACATGCAGCGCTTATCTATATGTAAAATGGAAAGCGAGATAGTATCCACAGATGAAAAACTCCAAAATCATTATCACCATATGTCGGTTTTCTCCTGTATGTGTTTACACAAAAAAATGATACAGTGCTCAAGGTGATCCATATTAAAACAAGGCATGAAATTCCTTTTGATATCAGCTTGATATATCTCTTCTAGGCTGATACCGTAATGCCTCAAAAAACGATATTTTGTCTCTTATTTTTGTTCACTCGCCTGACATGCACATCTAATAATGTTAGTTTTAATTACAGAATATTACGCAGGCGTTTGCATAACCCATTTTATTTGTTTTGACAGATGCTCTATTTCACGTTGACGCAACTGTCATCTTTAATTTGCTTTTTCGTCGCGGTCATTGGCGGTGCGGCGTGCGTTACCACAGTGTCCCGGAGTTGTCAATTAACTGGCGCCCGGCCGGCAAAATGCCATAGCGGTCGGGCGTAGAAATCGAGTCTTTATATAAAATAAACGCGAATTGTGCATCGAAAACAAGTTATTTGTGTTATTAATCTGCTCCTGCATCTACAATAATTCGATACCAAACATAGAGAGGAGGATATCACTATCTATCCAGTATTTATTGTTTGTTATTACGCGTTTTACTTGATCGTTTGTACGTAACATCGTATCAAAATTATTGCGCTACCAAATTGATGTGTTTATATTGCCCAATACAATTGACCGATCGTCTTAGACTCGCCAAAGACGTGCAGCTTCTTCGATCTGCCTCGGCTTACGAGCGCCTCCCACAGATGGCGGGTATTATTAAATATCTGTGACCATAAACAAGCATGTAATAAACTTATCTTGCTTTACTGCGAAGAAGTTTGTTTGAGAAAGACGTGAGATTACATTTTTATTCCATTGTAACTGAACAGGGGCGCAACCAGGGCTTATGCAAGCTGGGAGGGTTCCTCTTGGGCCACCTACACCACAGAAAAAAACTTATTAAAAAGGAAAGCAAATTCCTGATTTTCTGTATCGCTTTCATATTTAAAACATGTAGTTACCGTAAATTACCGCATACAGATAATTTATTTATTATTTTTATAACGGAAGAAATTCTTCAAAAAGTATATCTATAAACAACAACAGCAAAAAAATACAGTATACTCAAGAAAATAAAACATGACTCCTGAGTAAATAACTTCTTAGGTTTTCACGGCCAGATTTGATATTGTGGCTTTTGGGTTTAGCCGTGTGTGGCGAATTTCTTTTGGGCAATATTTTATTGATTGACACCAACTCACAACGAAATCATCAATACTGAAGACCCCTGCAATGGCGGTCGAAATATTGGTCAAAAGAAACTCGCCACACACGGCTAAGCCCAAAAGCCACAATGTGATTCCTGAGTACTTACCTAAATACTTTATTTATTAGAACTTTTAATTTTTCACATGTTTGTCTAAATAACTAATAGCTTTTTTACGTAATACACATACATACAGGAGAATACAGACAGATGGTGATAGTGATTCTGAAGTTCCATCTGTGGATTCTATGACACTTACCATTGTACATATGGATAAGCGCTGCATGTGGAGTGTTAAAAGACTACATCCCGACATTCGCGCATCATTCTTACTATTACAGGAATTTACTACGAATTGGTCTTCACGGGACGACTTTCGTCTACCACCAATTTTAATTAATATGCTACGACTGGCATTTCACGGCTGAAGGATCAAATTCACACCAACCGGGAATATTTTAGAGCTCAGAAGTCGATTAAAAATCTTTTTTTTTAATCTCTGTCGGGGATCAAACCCACGACCTTTGGCTTGCAAAGCAAACGCTTTGACCATTGAGCTATACCCGCTGGCAAACTAATAGCTTGTTCAGTGATTTTAACGTTACTTAATGTTCGGATTATATTTAATTATAAATTAATTTAGTTAAATAGTATGGGAAATAAGTTTATTCAGTAAAAACCTATGAAATTCTGCATTTGATACATTTTCATAACCTTCTTATATTCCACTATATGCGTTTACGTTCTAGATGTATCATTCTCTTTGGTGTGTACTAAACATAAAACTTAAGAGGTTTTTCTAAGGAAGATATCTCTAAGAGTATATTTGCTTGTTCGATTCACCGAATATTTATGGTTTTCGGTTCAGTGCTTTTAGAAGAAAATGACGCCGCACTGAACAGCCCTATAACATATTTATGGTAGGTAAGAAAAAAACTCTTGATAAGTCTATCATACTTTATGATATCAAACCTACGATTGTTTATGACACTTTTGCCTATTATGAATATTATTCTTCGAACTTTTTGAACATTTTCTTTAAACTAGACGTTTCAAATTACTATGAACCGTCTTATTTTGTGAATTTAATCTTACAATTCAATTCGTACGTTCGCATTAATTGATGAATTCTTTTTCTTTGTGACAGTGACGTCAAATTATTTCTTCCCACTGTCTGGCAACATCGATAGTCCGTGTGTTGCCCAGCGACGACAAAAAGGAATTAATGACTTTATCGAGTTAACATCCCCTCTATTTAAGGAAAAAATACTTCACGTCGCCAGGATAACTATCGGGTCGCGTGGAGATGGATTGAGGAGCAGATTAACAACACAAACATTTTTTCAGAAGCCCATTGACATATATATTTCGATTATTTGACAACCTTTTGTTTTGGGGCCGGGCGTTGCTTTCAGACCCTTAGCCGAATCACACACGCTACCGGTCGCGGTCCACGCACTACTGGCACAAGTGCCGATCTATATAACTAGTCCTCTTAACGGCATTACAGAATGACAACACATGCGTGTCCGATGAACGAACGAAAATAAGAGACGAAAGATCGCATATCGAGACTTTCGGCAACAGCCTGCAAGGGCTATATCATGCTGATATCATTCTGATATCAGTGTCTTAAACTGGCCTTCTAGAACGTGGTGCATCTTTAAAATCAAAATTTCCAAATCAAAAATTTTCAAAGCAATTTTCACACTGGCGTTCTGCCAATACATCTGCTCCATATACATCGGATATTGTAGTTCTTTTCTTGAACAGTAAAGATTGTCATCTGATGAGTTTGTGGCATATATTTAAGGTGACCGTATGCTCCAGCTGTAATAGCACATCGTTAGCGCGTCTCTCCTGTTTGATCACTAAAGTTAAACAATATTGGGCGCGGACCAACACATGGATGAGTCACCGTCTGCTGTTAACCGCGTGTACCACCAATTTTGATTAATATGCTATCACTGGCATTTTACGGGTGAGGGATCAAATTCACACCAATCGCGGGTATTTTGGAGCTCAGGAATCTATTTTTTTTAATCTCCGTCGGTGATTGAACCTACGACCTTCAGGTTGCCAAGCAAACGCTTTAACCACTGAGCTTTACCTGACGGCTGATGACTTATCCCAACTCTGCAACCGAAGGTCTACCTGGAAACATATATGGTTTCTAACAACTTTCAAGGAAAAAACGTAAAACACGGCAGCTATAATATCTTCGGCATATTTTGGGTGATTTGTCAAGCAGATTTTTTTGAAAAATATCGTACCATTAGTCTTATGCTCTCGATCCCTGGATTTTGTTCTTAGGATCAGTTCAACATGACCAGCGACACGCGGTTAACAACAAACGGTGACTCATCCATGTGTTGGTCCGCGCCCAATGTTGCTTAACTTCAGTGATCTAACGAGAAACGAAAACGTTGAGAAAAAAATTGTACCAGCTCATACGTAAGAAGGATTTTTTTAATATTTTCCTACGGCTTCTATTCCATACTTTAAATATGTAATAAAAGCACATACTCGTGTTAAAAAAATATTATTTATAATATTTATTTAAGCTTTTTATAAATAAAAAAAATATTAACTGACGTAATAACCTCTTTCTTAACTGTATTATGACCTAATTTCTAGGTATTAACGATTCAATTTTTAATTAAAAAAACGTAAAAACAAATATCAATTTATCGCCAGCTAAGCAAGAAATTGAAGGAAAAAACTTCAAGTGGAAATGTGATTATGGAACATCCTAGTTAAGGAATATTTTTATTTGTTTTTGCTTTAATTTGACTCCATTTTTTGTATATTAATACTCCGTAATACTTGATGTTATTAAAAGTAATGACATCCTCATCTCTACGGGAGAAAACGACTTCACGTCGCCGGGATAATTATCGGATCGCGCGGTGGAAGTATGAGGAGCAGATTAACAACACACAGACTTTTTCCGAAGCACATTGACATATATTTTCGATAAAGACTTGGTTTCCACGCTCGACCGTAACATGACGTTACTTTCGCCTCGGTCGAACGGGACTTGCCTGACGAATAAGCGCGCTGGTAATGTGCTGTCGCCCAGCGCCGCGAATGGCGATCTACAGAATGGCGCACCAATTACAGCAGCCATGTACATAAAGAACGTCACACCGTGACCGGACTTGTCCAAAATGCTAATATTGCGACACAAAGTTTGTATATCGAGGTTTTCCGTACCAGTCGGCAAGTGCTATATCATGCTGATGTCAGCATATATTTATTTCAATTACACTGAAATTTAATTATCCTGCCAAACTGCAATATACTCGTATTAGGGATGTACAGAGAGCAATAACATTACTTTAACTGACCTTCTAGAACGTGGTGCATCTTCAAATTGCTGGATCGAAACTTTTACGCTTTTCACGATCCAAAAAAAAAACACCGAGAAATGCAACTCAATGCACGCTTGTAGTGTACTAAATCAAGATGACTATCTGCATTCAGTTTGTTGTTGTGCTGTGCTGCTGCATTAGAATTGCGGAAGGCCTTTAGCCACTTTCAAAATGTTTGATTTTTTGTAAGCGTACTTTGTGATGTGTTCCATCCGGACATCAATCTTCTTCGTAGTATCAATCCGGTGGATTGGTTTGCTGCAACAGAATCTTGCATCTCGATCTCCATTCCTCTCGGTCCTCCGCAACCCTTTTCAGCTCAGCATAAGCGCTACAATTCATGTCCTCGAATACTTGCTGCAAATACTCCCGTCTAGGACGCCCTCTACAGTTTCTACCCTCAACCATCCCCTCCACAATATCGTGAAGAAGACCATCGTGGCGCATGATGTGACCAATCCATCGGGCTCGCCTCTCTGAGATGGTTCTTATTAATTGCCTATCTTCCTTGATTATTCTGAGAACCTCATTGTTCGTGACGTGGTCTCTCCAGGAAATTTCGAGAATTCTTCTGTACGACCACATCTTGAAGGCTTTTTTTTATCACTTTCAGATATGCACCATGTCTCACAGCCGTACATCAAGATGCTCCAAACAAATGTTTTGACAATTTTTCGGAGTCTTAAAGTAATATTCTTCGACTCAAGAAAATCGGACATCAATACGGTACGGGAACGAGGTGGGGAAAATCGTGAAGATGATGATGAGTAAGAATGCACTGCGGATTGCTAACTAGTGGGAATGGGTGAAAGATTTCATGGGATTCTATGAACACCCGCCTTCTCCCACTGTTCAAGTCCTCTCCTTCACGCGGCAAGTCACGCGTCCTCTATAAACCAGGGCCTAACTGGGAATTCATTTTTCTGCGAGTTTCATCGCGTGGTCGGACGCTTTCAGATTTTAAATTTGAACAGTCAGACAGTGAATTAATTCTTGTTCTCGCATATATTTTGTTCTACTCATTTTATTGGGGACACTTCGCGTGCAGAAGACCATGCTCTAAGTGTCTTTAAAAGATAAAATCCGAAACGAATATATCCGAAGTAGTGTATGCTTAAAATAGACACACTCAGGTGCTAATGAAAAGGACATATCTGGACTGGAATTTACCCGTATCACATCCGCACCACACCGGAGGACAGTTAAGTCTCCTTGATGACGCGCTCATTCAGATTATGATCAGTTAGCAACTGATAAGTCCAGTGAGAGTCTCTTCTGAACAATTGTGGCCGCTGCACAGAAGTGATAAACGAAAGAACCCGTGAAAGAGATTAGAATCGCTTTCCCGTGTTGTAAAGTGATAGAGATGGAAGATAGATTCTCTCACCGAAAATACGAGCAAAGATTGTAAATGCGTGGAATTTTTTTTTGTGGCCACAAAGTCTGCATGCCCGATAGGGCCGAGGCGATTTCCTCGAAATGCATCGAAAAGCATTCCTCTCTATAACGAGACGAACTGACAGTCCCAGAGAATGTGTTTTGAGGTCTGGAAGGGGGCGCCACAGGGGCAACAACTAGGGTTTGAAATATTTTGACACTGCGAGTTTTCAATTAAAAATAACTACAATAATTTAATTTCCCTCATCCCGCCCTGTTCTTCCCTAATCCCCGTCAGCCGCCATATTGAGCCATCTTCCCGCCCTTCGTTCACAGAAAGTCTCGGAATGCCTCTAACACCTCGCCGCCTTTTTTACCTTTTAATTTCGCGCGCTTTTTCAGATAGAGAATTTCAAAAACTTTCGCCGCGCGCCATCTGTTAATTCAATTTCAAACGAGATAATTAATTTTTCACACAATTTATTAATAGAAAAATTAATGATAGTTGCCAGCGGGGGATGCTATGTAACTTTCCACACCTAAAAGTTATAGAATTTACTCGTAATACAATTTATTTTCACATTTTTTTAGGTAAGCTGCGTCTAATGGTATTATATATATATGCCAGCGGGTATAGCTCAATGCCGGTGGGTAAAGATCAATGGTCAAAGCGTTTGCTTTGCAGGGCAAAAATCTATGGAACATATAAGGCAAACATTATTAATTTCAATTTAATTTTTCAATTTTATTTATTTTTTTCCTTGCAGAAACATTACAAATTTTATCAATTCAATGCATTTCTGAAGTACAATAATATAAATACCATAATATAATATAAAATAAAAATACAATAGGTAACATAAATGTGGTGATGTAAATTTATTGACACATTTAGTATCACTGACCTCACACTCAGAACTAGCGTCAGGAGACTCAAGATAAACAGTTTGACTTGTAACAACAAAAACCCTGTCATAAGTATATCATGATTGACTCACAAATAACAAGGAATTAACACAATTAAACAGGCATAGATAGCGAAATCGGTACAATTGATAAAACAGAAGTCCGTCAAATAACTTCTTCTTCTATATAAAGGACAAATCCGACCTATCCTTGAATACGGCAGTCACCATTGGATTGGAGCCCCAAAATACCTTCTAAACTTAATTGACTCAGTTCAAAGAAGAGCAATTCGTTTGATAAACAATGACACTCTCACGTCTAACCTGCAATCAATGGAACACAGGCGTAATATTGGTTCACTTAGTCTTTTCTACCGTTATTACCACGGTCGCTGCTCTTCGGAACTTCAAGAACTAATTCCTCCTGCACCCACTCACAGTCGACAAACTCGTCTTACACTTGCTGAACATCCATACACGGTTAATAGGTAGACACGGTAGACAAAGAACTGTCAGTTTCCAAAGCTCTTTCCTTAATGCCACCGGTAAGCTATGGAATGCTCTTTCAGCGTCTATGTTTCCTCTTTCCTACAATCTGGATCTCTTCAAGAAACAGATAAATATACACTTGCAATCTCCCCAACCCACACACAAACACGAACACAACACACGTTTCCCGAATCCAGCGTCTAGCCTCCCTGGCTGAGCGTCATAGAGTGCACTGGTCTTGACCGGGTGTGCTCTCTCCTGCATGCGCTTACATAAAAAAACCTATAACGGTTCCTTTTTATGTTGTGACTTTGGCTTGAACCGCCTCTTAGAACAAAAAAATTAATTTAATATATTTTTAATTTATGTTCATCTCAAGATAAAGACTATTTGCGCTTAAGAAAACAGTAAAAAAATCTATCCCTTTTTTTCGTGATTTTATCATCTGATCCGCGAATTCGATGACGCTTACTTAATGGTTAAGATAGTGACATCAGTTCGATATAGCCCTCGCAGTCTGGTGCCAAAAAGCCTCGCATATATAAAGATGTAAGTTAGCATACGAAATGACGCTTGAGTCGCAATTTTGTTTGTTTGAAAAGTCCTGTCATTTGCGCGCCATAGTTCCATAAACGGCCGCTGTATTGTAACTGCCGGCGGATTCATTCAAAATCTGCCCGAGACCTGTGAGGAAAGAAAAGATTTTTTATAAATTATCAAAAAGCCCCAGACTTCGAAACAATCCGTCTAATAATTCGATTTTATGAAAACGTTATAGAAGGGTTGACTTGTAATATGCGTTAATTGATAAACGCTTTTTAGGTGGTATTTAACATACAAATACTGGCTAAAGTTAGAATTTTCCGATTAATTGAAAAAATAATTGTCACATGTATGATAAAGGGTCAGCCAAATAACTTTTTTTTTTTAAAACAGGACGCAAAACATCGAGTGTAGCTTCGGCTGTGTGGCACGTAGCGCCGTCTTGTTGAAACCAAATGTTGCCAATATCCTCCTCTTCAATTTTTGTGAACAAAAATTCGTTCAACATGGCCGCGCCGCATGGAAGCGCAATTGATGGCGCTTCACGCACACTTTCTGCCACAGCAGCAATATTCTCGGGCGTACGCACTGTTTTTGGCTTTTCACGCTTTGGTTTGTCGATGAGGATGCCAGTTTTTTTCACTTTTTTCACAAGATAACGAACATACGGAGCTGACGGTGATTCTCTTCTTCCAAAATCCGTACGCAATTTTCGCACACATTCTGCAACATTACCATGATTTTCAAAGTAATGTCGCAATATTTCTCAGCGTTGTTCAAGCATATACACAACCATATTCGTTTAGCGGAAAGGTAAAAATAATTATCTGTCAAATCAGACATGAGCTAAGTGTTACCATTCACGAAATAAGCACTAGTTGAAAAAAAACGTTAGATGGCGGACCCTATATTTGTTATGTCTATAAATATGTATTAATAGTCCCACGAAAAAAACAAACTTTGCAAAGTGAATTAGTGTAATATACGTCAGTCTTTAATTGTTACGACAGTAAGGAAATACTTTAATGATTAATTATTGGTGTTTTTTCTTTGTTCCAGGGAGACACAAGCCTTCAAAACATCATGGATCAGCGAACACACTTCTTTTTCATAAAAGTAAGTTTTTTTTAGTTATTTAAAAAAAATGTATAATCAAATATGATATAATGGTGTGAAATATTGTCCCTTCAATGGCCGTGGAAATATCGGTGACAAAAATGTCGCCACACACGGCGCAATCCAAAAGCCTTGATTCCAAGTCTGTCCGCGAAAACCTTCAAAGTTTATAATTTTTAATATTTCACTTGCTGAATCAAATAACTAACATTTAATATCAGCAATTGTATATATTCCAGTAAACATAATTTATTTAAATCATTCATTTCAATCATTAGCAGCAGCCTGTGTCCGTCCACTGCTGAACGTAGGTCTCTCCCTTGAGTCTCCATCCTCTTCGATCCTCCGCCTTCTGCATCCAGGCCAAACCTGCTATTCTTCTGATGACAAAATAAATAAATACATTTTCTTAAAATCACTAGAATTTTTTATTGGCTTACCAGTTTCGGAGACAACTCTCCTTCATCAGGAAAAATTAAAAACTGAGATTAGAGACTAATAAAAATGAAATAAAAACTCAGTGGTTTTACAAAATGTGTTATTTAAATTCATTACTTTCACAAACTACAAAAATACTGTATTCTACAAATATAATTTATTTAGTTAAATAGTCAGGTATCATGCTAAATTTTCTTGAGTATAGTAAAGTACCTAACCGAAGCAAATGAATTATTTTGAAAATATGCACAGAGAAAAATTATCAGGTAGTTATCTAATTTTGACGTAGTGCAACATATTCGATTAGTAATTATTACATGAAAAAAAAGACACGTGAATTCTTCGAAAGGTCAAAACATTAATTTAATTGCTCGAGCATTCCCAACGTTAACCACCTTAACGACTTGGAGGGCAGGTCACGTCATTGTTAAGTCATTAATCAAATTATAACCCGCCAAGAGCATTTGCCCGCCATTTTGAGACTCGTCGCCATTTCGATGATAATTAGTGAGAAAGTCATCGTGCACTGAATCTGACTGGCGTAATTAAACTGCCATTAACGTTTCGCGTCGATTATCGATAAATAATAAAGATTGCAGGAAGACGCCGATGTTATTTTATGTATTTTTTCTTCTTTTTGACGATTTTCGCGCTCCGGCGGCGAAAAGCGCGGCAAGTTACGCGTCGGTTTTTGAATTTGGAGCTCGTTCTCATTAGCGTCAAAAAAAAGAGAATAAATTCAAATTGTTCGAAGATTTCGCGTTCGGATGAATTATTAATTTTCATTTTTAAAGTATGCTGCCGTGATAGGTTTTTAGAACGCGGCATTATTATTTTTACTGACTGAAAAATAAAACATATTTAAGTAACGTAAGTACGTAAGGCTGCATTTGGAAAACTAAAGTACATTTTTAAAGCGAAAATTCCGCAATGTCTTACAAAACTAAGGCGCTTAACCAATGCATCTTACCTGTATTAACTTATGGCGCAGAGACGTGAAATCTGACAACAAGTCTTACCCATAAAATAAAGGTCACCCAGCGTGCTATGGAGAGATCCATGTTTGGAGTGTCGCTAAAAGATAAAATCCGAAACGAGGAAATACGCAGAAGAACTTAAGTAGTGGATGCTACCCAACGAATAGGCACACTCAAGTGGCAATATGCAGGACATATCTGTCGAAGAGACGACGGTCGATGGGGAAGAAAAGTATTGGAATGGCGCCCAAGAACTGGCAAACGAAGCATTGGCCTACCCCTTGCAAGATGGACTGAAGACATAAGAAGAATAGCGGGAGTGACCTGGATGCGGAAGGCCGAGGATCGAAGAGGATGGAGACTTATGCGGGAGGCTTACGTTCAACAGTGAGCAGATACAGGCTGATGATGATAATGAAGTATTACGAAAGATTAAACATTACAAATATGGTCTATATTTCTTAGTTCAGTAACTAATTCAAGGTTCACTTTTAGTCAAGTATGTTCCCACTGTTTTCAACTGGTTGTGTGATTCTGCAAGTCTAGGAAAAAACATGTCATTGAATAGTTGCATAATTTATCTGTGTGGTTTCCCAGAGGAAATGCTGGTACAAGTGGATGAAGATGCTGTACAGACTGTTGTCCTACAGGGGGATTCCCCGCCTAGTGGATGCCAAGACCTTCCGCTGGTGGCGCCTCTTTCAGTATCACAGTCCACACTACAGGTCCATGCTCCAGGAAAAGGTAGAAATCTTTACATATTATGATAATTATCTGAGAATAAGGATGCACATATTGTTCGTTTCTAATAGTAATACTAACCTTCCCGAGACTTTTTCTCTTGAGAGATTGATCAGGCTGTTCAATAACATCGAATGTTGATATGTTCCACAAGATAGAAACCCAGTTCAGACTGAGCTTCACGAATTTGTTTGTAGAAGTTATTTCGTTGAATCTTCTGTTTAGCGAGTCTTGAGACTTTGTAGTATATTTCTCGTATATTTATGTTGACACGTCTTTAAAAAGGCGACAAGTCGTGGGTTCGTCACGTGGCCGCGGGAAGGAATTATACAGGAACAGATCACAAAGCAAAAGAACTGGTTTTAGAAGCACAATTCGCATTTATTTTGATTAAAGGCTCGATTTCCTCGTCCGACCGCTGCATAACATTTCGCCGGTCGAAAGAGACTTAACTGACGACTGCCGGAACACTGTGACGTGCAGCGCCGCCAAGCTAATCACGGCAAAAAAACAATGTAAATATGACAGTTGAACCAACGTGAAATGGAGCAACTGTCATAAGAAATAAAATGGCGTATGCAAACGCCGTGTAATTTTACATAAAATAAAAACTAACGTTATTAGATGTGCATATTAGGCGAGCGAACAAAAATAACATAAAAAAAAGATCGTTTTACGAGGTTTTTCGGCATCAGCCTAATCAAGCTGATATCAATATAAATTATTTTTTTAATTCTTTAATATGAAATGTGTTTTTTTGTATTAATTAATTTATATTTTGATTTTTTATTGTTTTAAGAACGTTTTACTTATTGTTTTTAAAGATGGGAAATAAACATCAAATATCATATTTTTTGTCATTTCTCTCGTCAATTTCGGAGAAAAAAAAACGGCAGACGCTGAGATACGAACCATAAACTATGCACCTTAGTTCTATTGTATACGCAACGCGATCAACCACAACCAATTCTTCCACCTGAAGACTCTACTTTTTTATATTATTGATACTTTTGTATTATAATAGATGTTGCTTTGTTGTAAATTGAAATTATATATATATTTTATTTTATTAAGATTCCATCAAACTTTATTTATTCACAAGCATTCTTATTCTTGATATTGTGGCTTTTTGGGTTTAGCCATGTGTGGAAAATTACTCCTTTCCGAGTATAAGTAACTAAGTCATCAACCCTGGTGAAGACCCCTGCAATGGCGGTTGAAATATTGGAAAGAAGTAATTCGCCACACACGGCTAAACCCATAAACTCAATATCAAATCTGTCCGTGAAAACCTAAGAAATTATTCTTAATTTTTTTACCGACAGTCTATTGATGTCCGTTTAAGATTAACAAAAAGCTGTTTCCATTCAGTTTATAGTTTAGACAAGGCCCGGAAGATACACTAATCTGAATTGAATTGAATTGAATTATCATCACGAAAATTCATGAAAAATAAATAGGTGGTGAGGGATCAAATTCATCCAAGGCACTGGGTATTTAAAGAGTTTAATAATGGATTAGGAATTATTAAATGATTATTTAATTGATTCGTCAACAGAAGATGATGGCAGAGAGACTTGGGGAACTGGAGCAGACTTCTTGTTGAGCATCATCGGTTTTGCAGTGGACCTCGCCAACGTCTGGAGGTTTCCTTATCTCTGCTACAAAAATGGCGGAGGTAATGTATCAACATTGATAATTCCACCATCAGCAAATCCTTCTATATACCATAGTATTTAAAAATTGTTATTTTCACATTTAAATATGACGAACGGTACAATTCTATCAATTTAATCTCTTAGCATTTTCACGAGTTGTTTTTCACCTGTTCGCATCAATTAACGCCGCTCTATGTACTTTCACTGCAAATTTTAAACGAATTTGGTATAATATGTAAGCAGATTTAACGTGTTGAAAAAACATTTTAAATTAAAAACATTCTTGCTCATGTTATAGTTCTTTTCTCGTAGTAGTATCAATCTGGTGGATTGGTTTGCAGCAACAAAATCTTGCATCTCGATCTCCACTCTTCTCGATTTTCTGCAACCCTCTTAAGCTCAAACACAAGAGCTACAACTCATGTCCCCAAACACTTGCTGAAAATACTTCCATCTTTTTTTTTGGGGCCTAAGGCCCCGGGCCGTTCGTCTTGTACCTGCGCTCCTTGGGAGCACTTACCAAGGCATTGTTTTCAGAGTACTTTCTCGCTATATATGTAACGGGCTTTGGTGAACAACAAAAGTTAGTAGTTCAGACGTTAAAATTTGTACTTTTTGACTTCTTCGCCTAAGGTTGCCGTGTATATAGAAAAGGCATGGTAGTTGGACTCCGTAGCGATGAGGCCGACATATCCAACCGGTCCAGGCTTCTGTTGGATCGCGCTTACGATTTTTCCCTACATAAATCTAATATTGGGCAATGCCACAGAACGTGTTCAGCGTCCTGCAAGGGGCTACCACACGGGCAGTTTGGACTATCATCGAGGCTAAACTTGAAGAGTTTAGCCTTAAAATTGCTGTGAACAGTCAAGAATTGACAAGTCCAATGGTTTGGAATAAGCCACGGGATCTCCATTGTATCGAAGACCGAAGGAAAGAAGGAATATGTGTGTCTACCCTTGAGCGAGGTCGTCCATCTGTAATATGTATTATATAATAATACTTCCATCTATGTTTTTATAATTATATGTTCATTCGAACTAAATGTACCCTAATCGACGATCATTCTTTCTCTATTGTGTCTTCATCAGCTTCAACTGGACTTCCAAACGTGTCGCACCTGCAACGCTTTAAAAAAATTCACAAAAAAACATTAACTAATCAGATGTTGGAAAAAAAACCTCTATTGATAAAAAAATAAATCATTTTCCAAAAAAAGCCCAGTGCACACATATTATTTTTGACTTGGTGTCTTTTGAAATACTTGTAGTTCCCACGGTATAAGGCAATTTTAATCCATTATCGCAAGCATTCTCAACCCTCTGTTGGGAAAAATACAAATTTCTTTCCAAACACTCGATACTAAATGATTATATTAATGCTGTTTCTTTCTGCAGGAGCGTTCCTAATCCCATACACTCTGATGCTGATATTTGGAGCAGTGCCTCTCTTCTACATGGAGCTTATCTTGGGACAGTTCAACAGACAGGGACCCATATCCCTTTGGAAAATATGTCCACTCTTCAAAGGTAAGAAACTGTCACAAATATCCTCAAATAATTACATCATTTATAAATGGTACATTCGAAAAAAATGTTTAATACGTACTAAATTCAAGATTTATAAAAATATTATATTTAAAAATTACTTAAGCGTTTTTTTTATGTAATCAAATAAAGGAGTAATTCTGAAGTCCCGTCTGTGGAATTCTATGACGCTTACCATGTTGCATATAGTTAAGTGCTGCATGTGGAGTGTTGATCCGCAAACGTCATAGACTACAGCCCGAGATTCACGCATCATTCTTATTATTACAGGAATTTACTATGAATGTGTGGTCTTCACGGGACGACTTTCGGGGGTATTTTAGAGCTCAGAAATCGATTAAAAAACCTTTTTTTTTAATCTCTGTCGGCTTTGAAGTAATAAAACTATTATATAGCTTAAATTTTTAATCGTATTTTTTAAATTTTATTTTACCGTATCATTTTATAAATATTTGGATGTCACAATTTGGTTTTTTACACACTTAACAATAATAATTATATCGAATATGTAATTTTCTTTTTTTTTGTAGGAGTTGGCTTCTGTGCAGTTATGGTGGCGTTCTATGTGTCGTTTTACTACAACGTTATAATAGGTGAGTTTAACATTAACCTTTTAGATGCAAATACTTTATCTTTTCGCTTATAACACTTTTGTATTATAAGCGATTTGACAGCTTCAAAAATAAAAGATATCTTTAAGCAGAAATCGATTTATGTGCCCATGATTATTTTAATATAAAATAATTAATAAAATAAAGTTATTTATAAATAAATAAATAATAATAAAATTATTCACACTGAAGGCTTTTTCCTGACAATTAGGTTTTTTTTTTCGATGAAATGCCGATAGATGCTGATATTAATTCTGAAGTCTATTTCGTGAATTCTGAGACGTTTACCAAGCTAGGGATGTTGATCCGACAACGTTATTCTAAATTTCAAAACATTCCACATTTCAAAAAACATTCCAACATCGACTACAGCCCGATATTCACGCATCACGCTTATTATTACAGGAGTTCACTATGAATGGATGATGTTCACGGGAAGACTTTCGTATACCAATAATTTTGATTAATATGCTATGACTGGCATTTTACGGGCTAGGGATCAAATTCACAACCACGGGGGGTATTTTAGAGCTCAGAAATTGTTTTTTTTCTTTTTAATCGCTGTCGGGGATCGAACTCATTTGGCTTGCCAAGCAAACGCTTTAACCACTGATCTATACCCGCCGTCAATGTTGAGGATAGTTGGTTATGCAACCAGTGGGATGGTAGGTTGATTGCCATTACGCTTTTCTTTGGCGTATATGACTGTACGTCTTATGTTTGGTGGTGCAGTACCAGCCAAGGGGTATAGCTTTGAAATGGGTGTTGATTTGAGGGTGATGATGATGATCGTTGTTCTTGTTCAGGATGGGCGCTGTACTTCTTGGTGTCGAGCGCCACGACCACGGAGTTGCCTTGGATCCACTGCAATAACTCTTGGAACTCTGAAGGGTGCTGGGACCAAGGACGAAGCAGTCCTCTGGGCAACGCCAGTGCTCCTGGGCCACTCAGTAGGTTCACTCCAGCGTCAGAGTTCTTCCAGTAAGTACTTCAAGTGTGGTAATTATCATAGATGTAATGCGAACATTGAAGTACATGCTTCATCATTTAATCAAAACGGTCGTGAGAGGAATATCATAATGATTGTCGCGATACTGCAGTGCGTCAGGCATGTTGACGGAGGTGCAAGTGGATGGCTTCCATGCCATAATAAAGAAGCGTTGCGCTTCTCTGTGGGCGCGCTTTCGCGGCAGTCCCAACGCAATGGTCGCTGTGTGAGCGGATACTTGGGACTCACGGTTGGAGGGACACTGGATGCGCCTTCACGTGGCCATCCAGAGGATCCGGTGCTCCACTCACTGAGTAGTACAATAATAATAATTTAGTGTATGTGTACCTGCCGATTTATATTTTCTTTCTATTCTGCTTAATTTATATTTTGATTTTTTCTGTATTTGCTTGGAATTATTGTATGTAGAATTTTGATTATGGCACTAGTTATTATTATAAAGATGATTTTTGTTCTAGATTTGTATGTATATACTTAATAAAAATATTGGTATAGATGTTAAATTTTCCATAAAGAAATATATTTAAAAAAAAACAAAAATATTTAAAGAGATACCGTTTTTGAAATTAGAACTATAAAATTTTACGTAACACGGCAGGCAATAATATATCGTTGAACAGGAGTTCACTAGGGACCGCAACAGTTCTGGTTTGCAGTAATTTTGTGTATCAAAATAATTAATTAATAATGACATACCCCATCTTTAAAAAGGCGACAACCAGTCGCGGGTTCGTCATGTGGCCGCGTGGAGGAAGGATGCAGGAGCAGGTCGCAAAGCAACGAAATTGTTTTTGAAGCACAATTCGCATTTATTTTCAATAAAAACCTGGTTTCCCCGCCCATACGTTACATGACGTTTCGTCGGCGGGACGGGACTAAAAACTGACGACAGCCGGAACATTGACATGTAGTGCCGCTATGATGATAGCGGCTAAAACATAAATTAAAGTTGGCAGTTGAACCAACATGAAATGGAGCAACTGCCAACAAATAAAATGTCGAATCGTTTTTTCTAAGCTTTTCGACATCAGTTTAAAGAGCTACATTAAAGCTGATATCATCATGTAGTAAATGAGAAATAAGGTTGAACCGTCCCTTAGAAACAAATATACTAGGCCTCAAAACGACGTGTTAATCACAAGAAAAATCCCCGCCTTCCACAACCATCGCTTTCTATTAGCCTGAAACTGGTAATTCCAAAATTCACCAAAACAAATGAGAACGTTACGATATCCTCCTCTTCCATTTGGGACATCGATAAACTGGAGGAAGGATGCTAGATCAGGTTCACAATACAAACACTTGTTTCTGTTTCACATATTACTCGTTTATTCGTGAATAACGTCGCTCGTTATAGGGACGCCCTTAGGCATCACGACGTTTTCATCACGAATTATCACGATGCCTGGCGAGTTCCGACTACCCGCACGCCTATGACCTATAGCGCGGCCAAATCCTAGCGGCGGGCTCGCGATGTAATTATGACAGTGGTCGACATGAAATGGACCAGCTGTCATAACAAACAAGATGGCGCATGCAAGCGCCGTGAAACATTTTACGATAAAAAACATTATATGTGCATGTCAGGCGAGCGACCAAAATAAGAGACAAAAGATCGATTTTCGAGGCTTTACGGCATTAGCCTAAACGAGTAATATCAAGCTGATATCAGTTAATATTTTTGAAATTTTGTTTAGCCGTTCCGTGCTAGAGGTGCAAAAATCTGATGGACTACACGACCTGGGCCTACCCAAGTGGCAGCTAGTCCTATGCCTCCTAGCAGTCTACAGCATGTTGTACCTGTCGCTCTTCAAGGGAGTCAAATCTTCAGGTAAGTGCCTTAAATATCAGCATATTTTTTAAAATAGGTAAATACTTCTAAAGTCGTATTGGCATGTATCACGCTGAGAGCTGTTTATTTACTGATGGAGGACATCATTCATGAGAGCAGGAGACGTATTCTTTGTTGCCAGCTGGGAGTGTCTGACATTTCTTGAAAGGACCTTCCTGAACGGCTGCTTAGTTTTGACAGTCCCTTACTGTTAAGCTAAGCCAAGAATATCGTTGTAATTATGCGCAGTTACCGAGGCCGATATAGAATAGGCTCCTATATTCTTTAATTGTTTGTCGCTTCGCCTGATCTAATCTTTAATGTAACTCGCAAGGTATTAATTTAAATTTTCATCTGCTTATAAATACTTAAAGATCGCGGTTACGTCCTCAATGAGAACTTAGTTTATTCTTCGATTATATGAATTGTTATCAGACATCACGAGTGTGGCATTAGTATCGAAACTCTTAAACTACGCAAAAGGAATAAGATTACATACCATATATAATTTTTTCGTTTTTTTTTTATCGTTTTTTTTTGTAATTTTATAATATCAAATAAAATAAACGCGATGTGTTCCCTGCCTAATTGACTCGAAAATGGCTTCCCGATGTAGCCGAAACATGTCGTTCTCAAATTAAAAAATGTGGAATAATTTCTAAATATTTCATTTCAAGTATCATTGCTCCGCTTGCTTAACGTGTGTTTTTTTTTGACAGGAAAAGTGGTTTGGGCAACTGCCACATTACCATACGTGGTTCTGTCACTTCTGCTGATCCGTGGACTGATGCTGCCAGGCGCTGCCACAGGAATAGCGTACTACCTGAGACCTCAACTGGCAAGACTCAAAGATACGCAGGTACAAATTAAATTTACTTCATCGTCATTATCACCATCTTTTAGCTTATAAGGCACTCCGCGGAACAGCATCGAGCTATTTGACAAAGCTTATCAAGCCATCGGAGATAAGGGCGCGTGGAGAGACACTCAGATCAACCAGAGCAAGTTGAAGTATCCTACAGCTGACGATAAATAGGCCTAGCAAGGTCTTTGGCAATCGTGCTTTCAGTTTCGTTGCACTTCTTCTTTTCAGTATCATTCCGGTGGATTTGTTTGCGGCAACAAAATCTTGCATGTCGATCTCCACTCTTCTAGATCCTCTGCAATCCTCTTTAGCTCAGCATAAGAGCTACAACTCATGTCCTCAAACACTTGCTGCAAATACTCCCGTATAAGGCGCCCTCTGCAATTTCTACCCTCAACCATCCCTGCCACAATGTCGAGAAGAAGACCATCGGGGCGCATGATGTGACCGATCCATCTGGCTCGCCTCTCTGAGATGGTTCTTACTAGGTGCCTATCCTCCATTAGGCTGAGAACCTCATTGTTCGTGACGTGGTCTCTCACAGGATATTCCGTGAATTCTTCTGTATGACCAAATCACAAAGACGAATATTTTTATATAATCGCATGCAGGAGAGCACAGCCGGTCAAGACCAGTGCACTCTATGACGGTCAGCCAGGGAGGCTGGACGCTGCATGCAGGAAACGTGTGTTGTGTTCGTGTTTTTGTGTGTATGCTGGGGAGATTGCAAGTATTTATTTATCTGTTTCTTGAAGAGATTTCAGATTGTAGGAAAGAAGAAACACAGACGCTAGAAGAGCATTCCAAAGCTTACCAGTGGCAAAGGAAAGAACTTTGTAAACTTTTGGAAATATGGTAAAGCTGATGGAATGGTTCTTACTAGGTGCCTATCTTCCTAGATTATGCTGAGAACCTCATTGTTCGTGACGTGGTTTCTCCAGGATATTCCGAGAATTCTTCGTTGCACTAACGGTATGCAAAACTCTGGCAGAAATTAGAAGAGAGCTGCAAACGGAGACATTATTTAGAGGCAGACTCTAGAGTCTAGAGTCTTGGGTTCGATCCCCGACGGAGCTTAAAATAAATAATGATAACCATTTCCACCACCCTAACTGGAGCATATGATATTCATAAACTGCTGCCACACCGAGGCTGATCGTGTCTGTTTGTAATCAGGACATTTAAAGAGATCAAGTGATCAGTTCGATGCATTCGAGGCCTAGACCATTCGATCTTAAGGGGCGGCTAAGGGTGAGGAATAGATGTGTTCTTACAAAGGGAAGTAGTATTTATGGGAAACAGGTTGAGAATGGAAGAACACTGCCTGGAGGGGATGTGGGATGCTAGGCAGCTATCGGTTCAAACACCTCGAAATTACCTAGCCTATGACTAACCAATAATTGATTTAAAAAATGTATTTAATCTTTCAATTAAATATGCATAAATTTTATAACTAATGACGTTTACGATACATCATATTACATGAATAATAAGGAATTAGCAATTGAATAAGTGGTTAGCGTGATGGGCAATGAACTAGACATCAGTATATGCTGTCTGTATCCAGTTCCTTTTTTTAAAGAAATAATGATAGTACGAGGGCTATTCGTAAAATTAGGTTCCTATGGCGCTACAGTCCTGACTAAGCCCCAAGTGACTACCATCTTTGCCCTGACATGAAGAAACACCTGGGTGGAACGCATTTCGGCGATAGAGAAGAGCTGGAAGAAGCGGTTCTCAGGTATCTGCGTGGCTTGGCGGCAGATTTTTTTGACTCGGGCATTCAAAAGCTCGTATACCGCATGCAAAAAAGCATTGACCTCAGTGGCGACTATGTAGAAAACATAGGTAAAAGTCTGAATTTTCCAAAAATGTACGCATTCATGGAATTAAACATGTTTTACACTGTGAAAAATCACTGGGAAACTTATTTTACGGATAACCCTCGAAATTGCTTTAAATTTGTATTTATATAGTTCAAAATATTTTGTCTTATTAAACACTTCTTTCCAAGGATATTTTCATTAAAAACTATTCCGTTAAAAGCTTTACTAAATTACGAAAAAAATGCTTTTTTAAATCATTATTTTGTCGCGAAATACGACAACTTAAATTAATATACTCGTATGTATGAAATGTGCGGTTTTCTTTTACGCAGAAAACCTTTGATAAACCGCAAACAGCGACATACAGAAAGTCAGATTTAAGCAACACGAATGAGAATAAAGACAACAAGTAGGTATTATGATTTTAAAAAAAGAACATTTGAAAAAGTTTTAAATTCTTCTCGTTTTTTTCGCATACCTACCTGTGTTGCCAGATTTATTTGTGCGTATTTTTAAGCTGAATATTTTTTTTAAATCGTCCATCAATCGCTCGTTTCAAGTACCTAAACGAAGATTGAATGTCACGTTGGCAACCTTTGCTATTTAACCCCTTATCGGCTTATAGACTTATTTATAGTTGAATAGGTTTTTTTAACCTTTTTTATGTAAACACATTCAGAATGTAAATACCGTCTAATGTTGATAGTGATTCTAAGGTCTTATCTGTGAAATTCCATAACGCTGACCATGCTGCATGTGGAGTGTTTATCCGCCAACGTCGTAGACTACAGCTCAACATTCACGCATAATCCTTATTATTATAGGAATTTACTATGAATGGGTGGTCTTCACAGCATCACTTTCGTCTATCCCCAATTTTGATTGATAGGCTATGACTGGCATTTTACGGGTGAGGGTTACTAAGTCTCACTGAGTGAAGCACCAGATCACTGCTGGATGCTTACGTGAAGGCGCACCCAGTGCCCCTCCGACCGGGAGTCCCACCTATCCGCCCATACAGCGACCATCTGCGTTGGGACTGCCGCGAATGCGCACCCACAGAGAAGCGCAACGTTTAGATTATTATGGCATTATAATAATAACATCCTCCTCTCTCTCAAAGGTGTGTTATTCCGTCACGTGATGGCAGAATTAGGAGCAGATTAATAGCACATAGACTTTTTCAGAAGCACATTGACATATTATTTACGATAAACGTTTCAACCTTGTGGCCCGACCTAGTCACAGCATTCGGCCGAGCCGCAATACAATATGTTCTCGCCGAAGGGTAGGACACGGCTGCCGCACTCGTGATAGTTCTCGCCCAGCGCCACAAGCGGCGGTCTATATAACTAGTCCCAAATACGAATATGGTGGACACATTCATGTACAACAAGCGAACAGAAATAAGAGACGTAAAAAGTATATCGAGGTTTTCGGTACCAGTCAGCAAGGGCTTTATCATGCTGATGTCAATAAATTATAATTATCTTTGAATATTTGCCTCTAGAGGGTTAAACCTCACTTTACTTTGTAGTCGCACGTGTTTACCTATTCATCAAATATAAGTATGTGCGGTTTGCGAGAGTGAGTTAGTACATGATATAATAAACTAGTATGTATATAAAAAACGCGATTATCAATTGTTGCGATATAATGGGAGGTACACGCCGCGGGGGCAGTCGACCGGGGACGAGTGATGGGTCCCCTTATTTCCTTATTTGCCTTCTCGGAGGTATTTCCCGCGGGAGCTGACCGGGTATGGACTGTCACTCAATAGCCACAAAAGAAAAAAAAAGTTTGCAGAAGAGGCGCGGCCCGGCAAGTACGGGACAGGCGATTGCGTTCCATTTTATAAATTTGAATATTCAAACATTCTCTTAAATAAATATTTTTATTCTATTATTAATTTAATTCGCTTTTTACTTTTTAAATAGTTTTTTTTTTGCTGATTAATACTTTTAATTCCGTTTACAAGGTGGGATTTTCTTGCACATTCTACCGAATGGAGACTTTTGAGAGTTTCGAATGTTTTGAATATCTTGGAGCACAGATCACTAAGATCAGTTTTTTACGCACATGTCTATGGATTTTATGATGTTAAACAAGTTCCCATATGTCTAAACACTGCACGTGGAATGTTTAACCTCCAACGTCATAGGCATTAAACGCATCATCAATTTTAACAGGAATTCACTGTGAATGGGTAGTGTTCACAAGAATATTTACGTCTACCACTAATTTAAATTAATATACTATGACAGGCGGTGTGACTAGAGTGGACAGAATACGAAATGAGCGTATTCGGGGTTCATTTCGGGTGGCCCCCATACCTGAAAAGATAAGGGAAAACCGCCTAAGATGGTATGGACATGTGACACGGAGAGATGAGGACCACATGGTGAAGAGAGCCCTCAACATACCCACGCTGAGAAGAAGACCTGGAAGACCACAGGCAACTTGGACTGCAACTGTAAACAAGGATCTGAAAACTCTGGGTTTGACCGAGAATGCAACGCAGGACAGACAGACATGGCGAATGTTCACAAGGAGAGCCGACGCCAGATTATGGGAAATGGCGAAGCTAAAGAATGATACTATGACAGACATTGTACAGCTGAGGGATCAAATTCACAGCAACCGGGAGTAATTATAGAGTTTAGAAATCGATTAAAAATCTTTTTTATTTTAATCTCCGTAGGGGATCGAACCCACGACGTATGGTAAGCAAACGCTCTACCAATAAGCCATACCCGCCCGCACATAAAACTCCGTTTTGGAAAAGCCATTTTCTATGGTAAGTCGGTTTGACTTATGAGGAATTACAAAGTAACGAAACGGATTTGACAAGTACAGTAGGTCAAGAGACGAAGATGTACCTGACTGGGATACGTTCTGGCACGGTATAGGAGAGCATAAACTAAAGCGGTATTTTCTTCAAGCCCCTGGCTCTCGATGGAGTTCTGGAATATAGAGCTGACACTCTGCTTTCCGGTTTTCTTACACGTTGGGAAGCACTGAAAACCATTGCCTGTATTCATATAATGTATACCTTAATGTAATACGAATAACAGGCATTGTTTTAATTAATTTTGTGAGCCCCGTTGGTTATTTCGATATCTGACAAAGACCAATGACATAATTACCAAATACACGCACTTATAGTTTTTGTACTAGCGACTTGTAGAGCATTGTCGAATGCTCATAATTTATTATCGTACGTTTTAGAAACCGATGACATAAGCATATTGTGTCTCTTTAGATCACCGAAGTTAAGCAGCATTGGACGCAGACCTAAGCTTGGGTGGGTTTTGCTTATCACTTGTAGTTGGTTAGTTTGAGCTAACCCTAGACAGGGAGGGACGGTCACCCGATCTTTTTCAAAATGCTGATCAATAAAAACACAAAATACATGTATGTCTTAGATGCTACAGCTGCAGTCTCTCCAAATCCTGGGGTTGCTGCTCTGAATATTCTAAGGTAGATCTGGGACAGTCTTGGGACAAGACATGGTCAAATTTATGTCAATTTAAATCGAATAAATCCATTGAACGATATTTTTAACGTTCCCTCCGGATTCGATCGATGAATATCGATATTATTAAATGCAAATATTGATATGTAAATATGATATATTTTACAGTACACTTGAATTTAAGCGTATAGCTCAATGGTCAAAGCGTTTGCTTTGCAAGCCAAAGGTCGTGGGTTCGATCCCCGACAGAGATTAAAAAAAAAGGATTTTTAATGGATTTCTGATCTCTTAAATTCCCCCGGTTGGTGTGAATTTGATCTCTCACCTGTAAAATGCCAGCCATAGCCTATTAATTAAAATTGGTGGTAGACGAAAGTCGTCCCGTGAAGACCAAAAAATAAAAAAAGAAGAAAAAAAAAACATGTATAATACAACGTGGCCCAAAATTAATTAACCAACGGCAATTATCCATGCGACTCACGCAGGCATTAACTGATATCACTTCACACACACTGTTTGCACTTTCTACGGGTGCATGTGTAAGTCTTTCACTAAAATTTTATGTAGGGTCCATTTGGTGATGCCCAATCGCGTCGCCCGTCGTTTGCTTGATGTTTCCTCGTTCTCAGCGACATCGGCAGCCACAGCTGCGATATTTTTGTATCCCTAAAAGGTCTTCTGTGGTTCCAGTCTGTTCGAGTCGAGTATATTAGCGCTGGAATGTTCGCCCTTGGAATGTTAAGCACGATCAGGAAATCGACGACGAAAGTCACGCTGCGTTAACACACAAAAAATTGGCATAATTATTCTAGACTCATGCGGAGTAGCTAGCGTTTTATTGCTTGTCTGTTTGTAAACTGCAGCTATCTAATTCACAAATGTCAAATACGATTGACGTACGACGCCATTTCAAAAATTGTAACATCTTCCGATAAAATGATAAATTTTGCGCCACCATGTATTAACAAGGCTTGTTATTTTGTTGACCATAGTTTTGTCCGTTATATCCGAAAGCTGTTAAATAAAGGTCCGTTGTATCGAGGTTTTACTGTAAAAACAATAAAGATTATAGAAAAGTTGTGCGGTGCAATTCTCAACCCTGGGATTCTTGAATATTTTAACTTCTGTGTTCCAGATAAGTACACCCGTGCTCGTAGCCATCAATTGTTTTTGATCCCATTTGATACTTGTGGAGCTTCGAGAACCCAATTTAGTACAACGGCAATGGCGCTCCTAAATGGCCTACCAGTACACCTCGATTCTTTTCTTACATCCTTTTCCTCTTATGTCGATGGTATTGTTCTCTTAGATCTCTGTGACCTTTGACACGTGTCATCTTCTTCTTCTTTTATTTTTTTTTTATTTTTTATTCTCTTTTATATTTATATGTATTGTATATTTATGTTTACTCTATGTTTCTTAATATTTGTAGATTGGAACTTCGGTTCTGTGAAATAAATAGTTTTGAGAAATAATTTCTTAGGTTTTCACGGCCAGATTTGATATTGTGGCTTTTGGGTTTAGCCGTGTGTGGCGAATTTCTTTTAAGCAATATTTCAACCGTAAACTCACAACTAAATGAAAACTAAATCATCAATCCTGAAGAAGACCCCTGCAATTGCGGTCGAAATATCGGTTAAAAGAAATTCGCCACACACGTCTTAACCCAAAAGCCACAATATTAGTCTTGAGAAATTGTCCCGGAATCGTCCCAGAAAAAGTTTGACAACCGTAAACGCGGGACGTGTGCGCCTTGTCTATGGATTTTCAATCGAATTAAAAAGACCGGGAATTCTCTATGGCCTCCTCTCCACTCCTCCCCGTCTTCTCTCACCTCGGCGGTTTAATAACGCCGGCACGCGGCTCCGGAGCTCCGTCTTGAAAGAGATGCCTGCCGCCGCGGAATGCGATCTGGAATGTCTGATGGGGTGGCAGCCATTCGTGACACCGCAATAATAAAATAAGGCGGTCACATGAGAACCACAGGGGAGGCAAACTAAGCAAGACAATCCATGCGATTAATAAATAACTAATAATATATAAATAAAAATTCTCGGAATTTCCTGGAGAGACCACGTCAAGAACAATGAGGTTCTCAGCATAATCAAGGAGGATAGGCACCTAGTAAGAACCATCTCAGAGAGGCGATCGGTCACATCCTGCGCCACGATGGTCTTCTTCACGACATTGTGGAAGGGATGGATAAGGGAAGAAACTGTATTTGCAGCAAGTGTTCAAGGAAATGAGTTGTAGCTCTTATGCTGAGCTGAAGAGGACTGCAGAGAATTAAGAGGAGTGGAGATCGAGATGCAAAATTTTGTTGCTGCAAACTAATTCACCGGATTGATACTACGAAGAAGAGTAAATAACAGAAGACCTGCAATTGTGGCTTTTGGGATTAACCGTGTGTTGCGAATTACTCTTCTCCAATATTTCGACCGCCATTGCAGGGGTCTTTTTCAGGTCTTATGACTGTGTAATACGTTGGTATCTGGAGGTGTAGTCCAGTGGTCAAAGCGGTTGTTTTTCATTCAGACACTGTCGGTTCAAAACCCGACCAAGCTTGTTTTTAAAACAAAATGATTTAATCAAATCGAATATATATACACGTTCAAGGTAGGGTTGAGCCAACGTTAACCCTTTACGTGCGAGCACTGCTCTTAAGTGCGAGGTGCGGATTTATCCCACGTCCTGAAAAAACACGTCGCTTTTGTGCGAGATGGGGATTTATCCGAATACCATATTGAATATAATTTTGTTTCGTATTCCGACATTCCTTCGTTAATTTTTTTATTTACGATATGTATTGAGTTGTGGGTCATTCTAGACATGTTTCAAATTTGCCATTTTTAAAAATAATAATGGATTTATTGAAATTAGTTCTGTAGGTGAATATAAATGCAGCACTGACCAATCAAAACACAAAAAAATCATCCTTAAATATTCGACTTCATTTTTCATTTACTAATTGACTCATTGCGTGACTTTTTATGAAATCTTATTCCGCACGTAAAGGGTTGAAGACAAAACAAAAACTGTCAAGCCCTCAGAAACGTCGGGCTTATCATACAACCAACTTCAAAAAAATATTGACAAATCACCCAAAAAATCAAGTCATAATTCTGTAACATCATACGCAAGTTAGTTTTTTACATTTTCAATGTTTTGCGTAGGTATACCTCCCCTGGTTTTAAATGCTCAGGTAATGTCTGCCGGCCGTAAAGAGGGTAAACCGCGAGAACAATCGCCATCCAATAAATATCACATCATAAGAAGAAGAAGAGGCGGTAATGGCCGACCGTAATGCGGCCGTGATGAAATTTCTCGAATGCTGAGGAGCTGAGGACATTCATAATAATACTCGATTATCTGCAGGTATTTTAATGCCGAATATTTCATATTTCAAACGTCCCTCCCATCGACACCGCCTCAAACGTTATATTATGTATATATTTTTTTCGCGTCGATATTTTGCGATGAAAAAAAAACAACAGACTACGCGAGTGTTGCTAGGTATTTTTGATATTCCAAATTTTAAAAATGTTTAGGCATTTCATGTATATTTTTTAAATATTATTAAGCTATTTACACCTTATACCTACTAGCCGCGACGTATATTTTGTATTGTAAAAATATTATCACTAATTTTTATTACATTTCTTAATTATATTTAACAGATACATATTTTTATTATTATTTTAACCCTTTCATTATGGCTAAGTGGAATACAAATTATACTTTCAATTATAAAACTAGTATTTGAAGCATAAATGTAACTTATCTGGTCTATTTTCATATATCATATTGGTTCTTGTATCTTTTTCTATATAATACTATTCTAAGAAAGTATCAAAACGATATATCACGTCAACCAATGTCAACGGACGGGGAATCTTATGACGGCATGTGCTGACAACCGATGCGAAAGGGTTAAAAAGTATTTTAAGATTAATCTTCTTTCATATTCACCACTCGGTTCTCTCAGTTGTCAATGGCATTCCTTGTCCCATGACATCTCTGCATCTGTCCACATTGGAATATTTATGATTCGCGACGACAAGGACTTAATAGAGACGAGGCTATAGTATCTTAGGCATATTTTGGGTGATTAGTCAATCATAAAATTTAAGGAGATCGGGTGTTTGACTCGATGCTTCCGAGATCGGGACCATTTTATCCTAAGGGGCGGTTTAACCCATGATTCAAAGGTTTTCTTTATTATTAAGATGACCATAGTCGTTTTTAATAATATTTTTCAAAAATGAAGTATTCTTTAAAACTAGCTTGACAGATATATATATTAAAAAAACATAAAAAATAATAAATATAGACAAGAAAAACGTTGTTCACTAACCGATCTGAAATTGGACGCTATTAATCATCGACTAAAATGACAGCTTGGTAGGTATTTAGTATCTAACTAAACTACTCTAATATAAAACGTAAAAATAGGTTTTTTTTTCTTCGCATAAAAGTAATTATAAAAACATTCATGATTGTCATACGTAAGCAACTAATACACAAATAATAAATCGTAGATTCATGAAATATTAAATGAATGATACCTACTATTATTTTTGTTACTGGTAACATTTGTTTTTTCCAATATTAGAACATTTTAAAAATAATCAATTATATGGCTATTAAAGAATGTCTTGTCTAGGTACCTTTAGATATCTACAGTTACAAATACCATGAGTTGAAGGCAGCATTACTTTTCTATTTCTTGATCACTTTACACGTCTCTGAAGGGTTTCAAGTTTCTTATGAGCTTCGAAGGCACACGTGTCGATGGAGGAAAATAAAATTCTTTCTAGAGAATCTTGTCCAGACACCTAATAGGAGTAATTCGACTTCAGTCGCAGAGCAATACTAAGAGTCTTAGACGAAATAAAATAAGATTATAAATTATAAGATTGTAAAATAAATTTATACTAAAAATTCATCAGCCTGTATCCGTCCACTGTTGTATGTAAGCCTCCCGCATGAGTCTCCATCCTCTATTATCCAGCTATTCTTCTTATGTCGTTAGTCCATCTTGCAGGGGCTCGGCCAATGCTTCGTTTGCCAGTCTGGCGCCATTCCAATATTTTTCTTCCCCATTGACCGTCGTCTCTTCGACAGATATGTCCTGCCACTTGAGTGTGCCTATTCGTTGGGTAGCATCCACTACTTGAGTTCTTCTGCGTATTTCTTCATTACGGATTATATATTTTATCGAATGATATAAATATAATATTAAAATACCCAATGAATGCGGATTCGTACCTTTCCATCATTTTTAAAAATAATATTGTAAAACGACATTTATATCTATTTTTAAATGCTTTTAACTTGTAAGAGATGCTTTCAAGTAAAATTTATTGTGAATTTTTAGTAAATTATAGTTTTTGAATTATTACTAACATCCCCATTAATAAAAGAAACGACTTCACGTCGCCGGGATAGTTATCAGAGCGCATGTTAGATGAGGAACAGATGAGCAACACAAAGAACATTTTAGGAAGCACATTGAAATATATTTAAGATAAAGATTGACAAACTTTCGGTCTTCTGTCCGAGACGCGGAGCTTTCTGCTTCAGGCCCCGGACAGATCACAACTAACGACTGGCCGCTGAGCACCCGTAGTGGGAGACAGCCCAGCGCCGCAATTAATACAGTGACGATCTACAGGACTAGACTTGTCAAACAAACAATATGGCGACACAAGCGTGTCCAACGAGCGAACAAAAAAATAGACGAAAGATCGAGGCCTTTCGGTACCATACTGTAAAGGAAATATCGTGCTGATATCATTACAAATCTTCCTAAAGGCATAGGAGTTGAGTTGATTGACCGTCACAAAATCTGCTGTGGTTATATTCTTGACAAAGCTTACAAAATATATCAAAACATACGACCTCTTAGTGTAATGTATTGAATATAATTAATGTACGTCTCTTATTTAGTCTTTATTGTCTTTTTATCTAAAAATTAAAAGTATGTTGCATAATTAATCTTCTTCTTTAGCCTCGCCATTTCCCATCACCTGGGGTCGGCTCTCCATGTGAACATTCGCCATGTCTGTCTTTCCTGTGTTGCATTCTCAGTCGAACCCAGAGTTTTCAGATCCTTGTTTACAGTTGCAGTACAGGTTGCCTGTGGTCTTCCAGGTCTTTTTTTCAGCGTGGGTATGTTGAGGGCTCTCTTAACTATTTGGTCCTCATATCTCCGTGTTACATACCCATACCATCTTCGGCGGTTTTCCCTTATCTTTTCAGGTATGGGGGCACCCGTAATGAACCCCGAATATGCTCATTCCGAACTCTGTCCACTCTAGTCACACCGCCCGCCCACCTCAGCATCTTCATCTCTGCCACATGAATCCTATCCAAGTCACGTTTCAGCGGGGTCCAACACTCCGATCCGTAGAGCATAGCTGGCCTTACAGCAGTTTTGTAGATTTTAACTTTGGTGATAACTGGAATCTTGCTGTCAAATTTTTCAACTTCTGTTTAAAATAAATGGATATATTATATAGATAAGAATATCATACTTTATTTTAATGTGGATCATACTTAACACTATTTCACTTGATAGAAGACTGCTGTTTCGCGATCTTTGAAAGCTTCATCAGTTCCAATGTGCACAAACGTACTGACGTGTAAATGAAAATTTACCGATAAAGAAAAAGTGTCACCAGATGTTAATTAAGTGTTGCGTAGAAATAGTAATAAATGGGTGGAGTCTATGTTAGTACATGATTAATAAATAAATAAAATTAAATGTATTTTTTTAATAAACAAGCCTTGGTATATAATCTATTAAAATATATGATTATATGGCTTCGGTGTGAAGTTGGCTGTGCATAAATAAAATTAAGTCCCCTGTTGAGAAAATATGGAATTACTTTTCAAACAATCGGATTCTACAATAATATAGTGTATTCCCATTTCGAGTGAGTTTTCTATTGGTTTATGCAATATTTCAATATTCATTTTTCCATGAAGGTTTCGCATCATCCGGGCAAACAAGTGGATAATATTTACTTAAGGTCTGCCTTTCGCACTCGGATGCACAAAAGGGTTATATTCCAAGCGGTATCCATCATTTCAAATCGTAATATAGACGTTGGCTTTGCAGTTTAAATTCAAATATTATTCCATTGCAAAAGACAATTTCATTTGGAATAATCTCCGTGAATATTCAAAATTGTTTTATTCCAATTTTAAACATTATGAGATACTTTCGAATCGAACAAAACAAATGGAACATGTATATTTATGTATTTAAAAATTGAATCATCATCATCACCTTATCCGCTCCCCTAACTGGAGCATATAGTCATTACCAAACGCCACTACAAAGCTCTGTCAGCCGTCTTGGTCCTCGCCTCATCCCATATAAGCTCTGCATCCCGCAGCTCCGCCGAGTACATTCTATGTATAGTCCCAGACGGTCTACCTGAAGAGCGCAGGTTTGAGGACTTGAATAAAAGACATCTGAAGTTAATGCTCTTCTGCGGCATCTGTAGTACATGTTCCAACCAGCTCACCTTCGCCTATTGAAAACTGTCTTTTCCGCACTCTCACAATGTCTAACCATCGTATTCCCACTTTTCTTCGCAGGCATCTACTCTCAAAATTCATTATACGGCTGAATTAGCTTTGATGAGATGCCAAGATTCACAGCTGTAAAGAAGAATGGGGACGATACAGACTCTATACAGACGGCATTTTGTTTTGATCGAATAAACTATAAACCTACGAATCCCAGATATTATGGATGGATTTAAAATACGTTTTAACCATTGCTATTTTTTATTGTTCTAGCCTCTTCTTAAGCAATTTTTGTGAATACTTTCTTCTATGGCGCCCTCTGTAATTATCTCCTTCCATTATATCGTGAGATCGAAGCCGTCATAACGCATAGTTCGATTGGCCCATTGGTTTCGTCTCTCTGAAATGTTTTGTATTAGGTGCCTTCCTCAGTTGATTCTTCTGAAAACCTCGCCATTCGTCGTGTGATCTCTACAATAAATTTAAAAAAACATATTAAAGACCTCCATATTGTTGTCTCACAGTACATTAACCTTTAACCGCCCAGTGGTTTCCTTACGGGACCGCAGATTTGCGTCGTTCAATGCCCTACAATGTCCAAAGACAAGTGCTTATGGTTCATTTCACAATCGGATTACATTAATTTGTAATAATAGTATTAAAGTAAGTTCATGGAAGAATCTATTGTGCGACGAAACATTACAAACATTGGCCTGCTAAGGCATTGAACGACGCAAATTTGCGGTCCCGTATGGGACCACTAGGCGTTTAAAGGTTAAGATGCTCCATACACAGTGCAGGTTTTATGGGGTGGCGCAGTGGGGCGGCTGCTTAGGGCGCCGTGTAACCTAAGGACGATAAGGGAGGCCTAACTTACTTAGTTTTTTTACACTGCACTTAAAAAAATAACAAGGAGCGAAATATTTATTTTGCTCTAGAGCACCGCAGGGTCTGAAGCTGGCACCATACATACACATGTTTTGATAAGTTGCTTGATGTGTTTTAAGCGAATGTTTGTTCAGTGTTTATGATCTTAAAGTACTTATGTTTTTTATAGGTCTGGGTAGACGCTGCTGTTCAGATATTCTATTCAGTGGGAGCTGGTTTTGGAGTGCATCTATCATATGCTAGTTACAACACATTCCATAACAACTGCTACAGGTGGGTTGACTCACAATTAACACATTCTTCCATCGTTATCACAGCCTTTTTACTTGAGCCGTAAAAACGAGTAATTTCTAATTTACTAAGAAAATTAATTACAAAGCTACAGCTTATGCTTTCCTGCGGTAATTATAAAATATTAGCCGGCGGCTATAGTTCAACAGTCAAATCGTTTGCTTTGCAAGCTAAAAGCCGTGGGTTCGATCCCCGACGGAGATTTAAAAAAAAAAAAAATTAATCGATTTCTGAGTTCTAAAAATGCCCCAGTTTGTGTGAATTTGATCCCTCACCTGTAAAATGCCAGTCATAGCCTATTAATTAAAATTAGTGGTAGACGAAAGTCATCCTAGAAGACCACCCATTCATAGTAAATTCCTGTAATAATAAGAATGATGCGTAAATCTCGGGCTGTAGTCTATGACATTGGCGGATCAACATTCCACATGCATCGCTTAGCCATATGCACCATGGCAAACGTCATAGAATTACACAGATGTGACTTCAGAATTACTATCACTATCTATTCGTATTCTCCTGTATGTGCTTACATAAAAAAAAATGTACGAAATACTATATAAATAATAATTTGGTCCTCTTTTCAGAGATTGCCTTGTGACCACGGCTGTAAACTGCTTCACTTCTTTCTTCTCTGGTTTCGTCATCTTCACATATCTGGGATTCATGTCTCACAAGCAAGGGGTGCCCATCAGCTCCGTGGCCACTGAAGGTAAATCACCAACAATTATCCCCAACCTAACCTAACCTAACGTAGAACCTTTTTCTCCACGGTAGATATTCGAGTATGTGGAATTAAAACAAACAGCGTCTTTAGCTCCTTCTAACACCCCCAAGAAGGCTTTGTAAAGCATGCCTAATATCTGTGCTTCCCCCCTAAAACTTTTCAAAAATTCTTCTATTTATGTATATTTTTTCCTTCTTCTTCTTCTTCTTCTTCTTCTAGTACCTTGTCAAGACTTTAATATTTTTCATAAACGCACTTTGTTTCTCACTTTTTTTATGGAAACGCATGCAGGAAAGCACAACCGGTAGAGACTGGTTTTCCACTTTCTATGCGTGTTTCACAAACATACATCAATAAGCACGTTTCGCAACCATTCATTGATCATACAACTACACATCAAGAAGCATTTTTCACAACCGTACATCAAGATTCTTCGTATGTTTTGATAATTTGCTTGCAGAGTTTATATCTTATGTTTTTTCGGCTTTCTGCTGTTTAGTAATGTCCATGGTATAGTTAAACTTTTAAATTGACTGTTTCCAGGTCCCGGACTTGTGTTCCAAGTGTATCCTGAAGCAGTTGCCACTCTACCAGGCGCCAGCATCTGGGCGATGCTTTTCTTCTTCATGCTCATCATGCTGGGACTCGACTCTGGGGTAAAACAACTTACTTAATCTTTTTTAAACTTACATCACCAAGCACACTTTATTTACCATCTATGTGATTCTTTAACCAATGTATCCTCCCCGTATTACTTTATGGCGCAGAGACGTGGAATTTAACAGTAGGTCTTACACATAAAATCAAGGTCACCTAACATGTCATGGAGATATCCATGAGAGGAGTGTCTCTCAAAGATAGAATCCAAAACGAGGATATCCGGAGAAGAACTCAAGTAGAGGAAGCTACACAACAAATAGTCGATCTCAAATGGCAATGAGCAGAGGACATATCTGTCAATCTAACAATATAATAGTGATATATTTTGTCAGCTTATATCGGCTTGCTTGTAAAAAAATGATTGAATATATGCAGTAGTTTTTGATTGATACACTTTCAAATATTTCATTTGAAAGGCACCATTTTGTATATTTATTTTTATTATTTTTAAAAAATATTTGTAGGAGGATTAAAAGGATTGTATTGACTAAATGCCAGTACTAAAGCTGATGTGGAAAAGCTCCAATCCAGAATTTTTAAGGTTGAAGATGCACTTTCGTTTGTAACGTCCAGTTGAAGCTGATGAAATTGCAATAATGTACGAATGATCGTCGATTAGGTAGCGTTTAGATTAAACGAACACGAGCAAGATTTTTCATTTGATGTAAATTAATATCATTTAAGAAAATATCAAAAAGGTAATAAGGTTTATCAGTAACACAGGTAAATGACTGGTTGTAATGTCCGCGTAGGATTTACAAGAAGTTGTTTTCATCGATTCAGTCTATAGTTCGGTTCGAGACCCGAGTGTTAATTACTAAATAAATAGACTGCCAATAACTAATAATATAAAAATCTTCTGAATAAATGTTAACAGATTGAATCATAAAAATAATGATAAACATACTCTCAATATATACTACTGAGACATCTATCGTTATATGATGTTAACAATGGTATATATACATCAAGTTTCGGGTATCTGTCCAGGTAAAGAATGGTCTTGTGGACAGCGCGGTGTGGAGGATAGAGCAAAGTTGTGTAGGATAGAGCGAGGTTTGAATCCCGCGTCTGCCGATATTTTTTTTGTACGAATTGATGCGTAAAAATTTGATGTAGAATTGTATGTTTGTATTTAATTACTGAAATGGTTTCGTTTTAACTTGCCAACTTTAAGGCGTTTATACGAAATTCGTTTAAATTTTGCAGCAGGGATAGAGAAAATAACGTTGATACAGATTAACTATTTATGCCAAGCAGATTCGAATGAGTAAGGATATTATATACGTTGATAGCTCGTTTTTAAACATTACAAACATATAAATAAAAGTTCTCAGATGAGTATTGTGGAGTTAATAATTATTTTTGATGGATTTCAAAGCTCTTACATAAAATATTGTAAATGAGACTGCGGTCTTGTGCGCCATGTTTCCTTTATCAGTCCTTCACTTTCAGATGGGCGGCCTGGAGTGCGTGATCACCGGTCTGATGGACGAGTTCCACTGGCTGTTTGCCGGCACCAAACACGCCAGAGAGAAGTTCACCTTCTGCGCTGTTTGCTTCTCCTTTTGCGTGGCATGCATCAACGTCACCCCCGTAAGTAATACACTTGAATTATCTAAATTTTACATTTATATTAATACCAGAAATCACATGCGTGGCATCGTACATCTGATCTGACTAAAGCCAAACAACACTACGGTTAAGAAAAGAACTACGTTTTTCGAAGCGACAGTGTTACACCGACTTTGCTCCACAATGGTCGGGATTGAGTACAACCGTTTTTCTCTCTCTCCAAATATTTTTTATCGAGAAATATAACTCAAATTCACAAATAGAAAACTTTTAGTAAGGCGTATTTTGATTTATTAAAAAAACATTTATCATATATGTATGTAAGTAGCTGATCTTTGATTTTTTATTATTTCTAGGGAGGCATCTACATGTTCCACTTGCTAGACACATACTCTGCTGGAATATCTCTTCTTTGTTCGGCTCTGTTTGAAGCTGTTGCTGTTTCGTGGTTTTATGGTATGAACAACTCATTTCCCTTACTAAAATAATAAAATTATTGCCAGATAAACAAGTTGGATAATATATCCTTCATTGATATTGTTCCGGAACCAATGACTCGAACCTGAAATGACATTGTCAGTTGAATGATGATGTCGGAACACAACGGATTCCGGTGCAAACGAAACGTCTAGAGATCGGAGTCAAGTTGCTATAGATTTATTGAATAACTGTTTGTTGTTTTATCCAAAAGTTCAAGTTCTATAAGTACATGGATAAGCATTATACAGTTTTACACAATTTACATTAAATATAATGTTTTAATCATTAATAATACGAAATGGATTGAGACAATTTAACGACGTTTTTATTAATCATTATCATATGAAATAAGTTTACAACATTATGTGATTTTCAGCATTAGTTAATACTAAAGCAGACTATTTAAGAAATAATGCATTATTTATTGGTAGATTTGTGAATAACTGTAATTGTATCATACAAAAATGCTTATTCCACAACTGAAAATGTATACATCACCTCTTGACCTGTTATGAATTTATGAAAACTACAAACTGTCATCCACAACAGATTTAAAATAAACAGAGTTTGTATTATAACTATTAATATTGTATAAACTTTAACAACTATAAACGCGTATATCAATAGCAGAATTCTTTTCCGTGCAAATATGCGACTTGAAATGTACAGTTTTTGAACTGTAAATCAGTGTGGCAAGTTGGGAAATGCAAGGTTTTGTTACGTGAGGTTAAAATAAGCGTTTAAATTTTAGAGCCATCACCACAACTCAGAGGCTGATGATTGTCCGCTTAACCACACATGTCCACAACGGTCGCCGCCACGGCAGGAGCTTGGCAGAGATGCCAAACCAAATTAAATTGACCATTCAAGTAGTACAACCGAGAGTCACCTCAGTTGCGGTGTCATACATTTATCGTTACCCAGGGTACACTGCAAGGAAGCGTATATTACTTTACACCCCTGTTATCAAAATATATATATGTTTTAATATTAAATATTTTTGTCTTCCAGGTCTGGATAAATTTTCTCAAGACGTGGAGGCGATGCTTGGCTTCAAGCCTGGTCTCTATTGGAGGATATGCTGGAAGTTCATCAGTCCTTCATTTATTATAGTAAGTCATATTTTACTTATCATAATTTACCACGACAAAACATGTCGACAACAATAAAAATATGGATTTAATTACAAAATAAAACATAGTATATTTACATCATTAAAATTATAGAAATTATTAAATTACTAGGTATTGTCGATCGAAAAAAAAAGAAAACCATACTATGTAATATCAGTAAGGAGGATACTTAATTGCTGAGATTACTTTTATTAACATTCGTTATTATAAGTATATTGTTGGGAATTGCCGATTGTAGTTATAATGTTATTACACTTGTTTTTTGTACGTATGATTGCATAAAACACGGCGTTTGATCGTGGAGCTGATAATATTGTTTCATATCATCAACCATTTACACTTAACACGTTCTTGACATATCAGCCACCGGTGGCCGACACTGAGCCATTACAATCACGCCGCGTCGGCCACCGGTGGCCGACGCGACAAACATAAATTTGTCTTTTCATTTTGCGCTGTCGGCCATGCGTTCTATACAAACTGCTATTCAGAATGTCCGATGCGGCCCTAACATTCAAAATAAAAAAATAAAAATCCGTCACTAGACAAAAAACGGTGTTGATGATGAACGTGTTAAGATTATTTTTATATCATACATTATTTTTTTATAAAGTGAAACATTTGCATTCCTAGAATATTTTAAATCAAAATATTCGGGAGTAGACTTAATAAATTGGCAGTATTCACTGTGTCACTATGAATATGGTCAGTTAATATTAATTAAAAATTAATGCAAAATGAAAAAAAGTAATTAAACCCATAAAAATAAAATCTAACCTAACCTTACCTATTATTAATTACCATATTTTAATTGTTTTCTGCCAATTCATTATTTTTCTACTGACGATTGATATTTTTTACTTACCTTTTAAAGTATTTATTACTGACCATTTGATTTATAATTACTACCTATTAATTAGAAAATATTGCCAAAAAAAAATTGCTTTAATAGTTTGGGTTCCACTTTTGTTTAAAAAATATACTGAAAGCGACGGTAATAGCAAAAACAAATAAAAAAATTTAAGTTACGCTGCATCAGTATACATGTTTTTTTTTTCGTTATTTTAGGGAGTTGTGACTTTCGGCCTGCTGTATCATCAGCCGCTGTCTTATCAAGACTACAACTATCCCTGGTGGGCTGAGTGGTTCGGCTGGACCTTGGCCTTAAGTTCCGTGTTCATGATACCAGCCATGGCCGTCTACAGGATCTGCGTCACGCCGGGACCATGGAGAGAGGTTTGTGATCTTATGAACAATCAGTAAAACAAACAATGGAGGAAATGAGAAACTTACAATGGATCTATCTCCATCTCCTTTCAAACCATGAATGATAGGCGGGTAAATTTCAGTCCATTGGAGAAGATGTAGCGTCATAGTTCGTGAGTGTTTCGTGGAGTTTAGTCCTCGGTGGCGTTGCATCTCGAGGTCTGGAGCGTGATTGCTCTGTTGGCAGCGCTGCGTTGGCGCGCTCAGTCAGCATGGTTTTGCCACCCTTTACTTCGGTTTAAATTTTCTATAGTGCCATCACCATAGCTACTGTTTGCTTCGTTACTGTTTTAAAATTTACTTGTATATTTTTTGACATAGTGCCTTCTCATTTAATTTAGTTTCTGCCCCTAGTTGCCCCTGTGGCGCCCCCTTACAGACCTCAGAGCACGTTTTCTGGGACTATCAGTTCCTCTTGTTAGAAAGAGGAGTCCGTTTTGATGCAATTCGAGGAAAATGTCTCGGCCCTATTGAGCATGCAGACATTTTTTAGCCACAAAAAATTCAAGTATTTACCATTTTTGCTTGTTTTTTGCGGGGAGAGAATCTATCATTCATCTCCTTTTAATCCATGAATACGATTCTAGTCTCTTTCACGAGTCTTTTCTCTTCAGCACATCTGTGCAGTGGTCAAAATTGTTTATAGGGGACTCCCACTGGACTTATCGATTTCTAATTAATCGTAATCTGAATGACCGCATCGTCAAGGAAATTGTCCTTCACATGTGAGGCGAATAAGTCCAGTTTTTTTTAATATCATGGATAAAATAATTTATGAAATCGTGAATATAAAAGCATGCGTAAAATATTACTTAAGATATTGTAAAGCTAGTTACCTAAAATAATTGTCTTATACTTAAATCCAATGCACATAAAAATAATTAAAGAATCGGAGAGGAAAACTTTGTATTGAAAATTAAAAATTTTAAGTTTTTTTTTTGTATTTTGCAGCGTTTGGCTCTGAGCATCTCTCCAGTGGACGAGCACGAGGCTATCAAGAGGACCAAGGTGGTGACCCGCTTCACATGGAGACACTGGCTTTACGTGTAAACTACGCTTCATCAGGTAGTCGAGATCTCTTTAGAAGCGCAGCGATTACCCACAATTAGACCTTTAGAGTCTTCAAAACGTGGAAAATCCAATTGCTCGCTTTCAAGCAAAACCCTTTCTGGTTCTCGAGCGATCACTATGGCTGATCAATGCGAGAATATTTAGATGTGTCAAACGGTGATGAATTTGAACCTGAATCTCTTAGTAAGGTGAGAATCCACAAAACACGCATAAGTAGTTTCCAAAACGTGGATACAATTTTTGCTATCAAGCAAATTTTCCTGTCTTCGATTGACTACTTGTAATGGTAACAGAAAAATGTTTAGATGCGTGAAATGGTATGTATTTCAGTTGGCGTTTCAATAAAAGTTGTTGAAAATTCGTAAAAAGAAATATAAATTGATTGTCAAAGCGTTGGAAGTAAATTTCTTTCTTTTAAACAATCTTTATAGTTTTCGATTGGTCACTTGTTTGTCTAAGAAAGTACTGTATCTAATGCTGAGACATTATAATATGAATTTCTATAGAAACACGATGTGAATCTATAACAAAATACATGTTAGTTAAAACAATGTGGGAGATCCTATTTCTTGCTATCAAGCATTCACGTTTAATTTGTGATGGGTCATTTAAAATGGTCTGGGAAAGAGCCTATAAAAATCTTACAAGCTGTAATATAACCAACAGCTTGACAGTGATAATTATACTACATAAAAAATAATTCAATATCATTTTGCCCCACCATTCCATTTCTAGTTTATGTTGAGTTTTTGGTATTTAAAAATACATCCCGCATTGCACGTATGAAAAAAAAATACCTAGGAAATTATTTTAGTATGGGAGCACTATAAAGAATTGTTTGAAAATAGGATTTTTCATAAAAATTAAAATAATATTTGATAGCCAGGATTCAGACTTGACAAACATATGTTTACGTCTACAACCATTGTCAAAATGCAAAATATATAATCATTTCATATTACTGGAATGACTTTCATTGTTGACAGTTCTAATATTCAAAAATGGAATATTTAAAAAATTAGAACATTTTTAAATATGCTTGAAAAACATTTTCTTATTTGTTAAATTTTATTCTTTATAATTAAAATTGCAACAACATTCATACATTTGATGTAACAAAATTTCTGGAATTGGATTTTGCATCAAAGAATTCAAATTTTAAAATTTTAATACACGTTCTACGGAAACATTATAATAATATATGTAGAATGATCTTTTGATTTGTTCTTTCACTTATTCTATCTCTTATTAATAATTATTGGATTTGTTAGAGAGGAAGAAAATATTTGTCAAATATAAAGTATTCATTACCATTAACAATGATAAAAAAGAATGTCATATTTTTGAGATACTTGTATAAAAAAAAGATAAAAAAATATCTACTAAATTAAGTATTATTATTTTATTATTATTACGGGTTATGCTTAAATTTAATAAAAATCATGAAATGATTGTGAATTTAGTTTTTAAACTTTACTAAGTAGGTATATTTATTTATTATTTTTTAATATGACTTTGTATTTATGTAGAAATAAGTAAATTATTTATTCACATGATAGAAATGCCAAAAATAACATAGTTTTTTAATTTCAGTAGTAAACGTTAATGTTAAATAATTTAGAGCTTTGTTAAGGAAAAATATATTATATTATTAGAAACAGTGTATCAAATGTATTTAAAAAATATTACCTATTTTCTTAGTGGCTATTAGATGTTATTTATAATGTATTGATGTTACTTAACTGAAAACGAATATTTTATATGTAAAAAATACATAAAATTTATTTAATACATACATATTAAATACATCAACACATCTTATCTTTTGGAAATATACAAAAAAAATGTCGTTAAAATAGAGAAAAATAATATTTTCGTGCTTTTTGAGAAAGAAAACTATTTGAATAGTTACTTATTATTATCTTATACTTATTATTAAGTATGAAAAATTTATTCCCTGATTTTATTGAGTCCAAATTGCAAGAACGATTATGTTAATAAAATTACCGTGTTACCTAACGAAAAAATAATTAGCAACTATATACAACTAGTGCCGGTTTTAGGGGGTGGCAAAGTGGGATGTTCCCCGGGGCGTCGAATAATCTGGGGGCGCTGAGGACAACCTTTCTTGTTTAGATTTTAAAAATATATAAACAATATGGGGCGCCTTAGAATACCACAGGGTCTAAAGTCAGCACTATATGCAACAAATGGTTGAAGTCATTTTACCTCTATATAGTTTTTCATTTATGATGTGAAGTTAAAAATGTATTCTTAGACATGTTTTACATGAAAATTCTCAAAAATAAATATTCAAAATTACTTTTTCACTGTTGTACATTGTTGTATTGTACACTGTGGCTATTTTTTCTAATAATAGAGTATCTAATAATATATGTAGCTTACTATACTACGGAACCAATATTATTTTTATTTACAATTGGTACGACTTAAAACAAAACTAAATAATTTGAATCTATTAATCGAAGTATATTTAAATTATTACGCTTTTATTGCATGGTTGTTATATCACCATTAGTATAATAATGTTTTTTTATTATCTAAATAATATAAAATAATGTAAATACCTAGTTAAGAAAACAAAAATATATATTATTGAAAATAAAAATATATTTAACTTTCTGAGGCTTGAAGTCTTCTTTTGTGGATGTTCTACTATATTTGTCTGCTGTGAAAATACAATACCTAAACCAGCGAAAAATAAAAAATACGGCCCAAAAAAATATAATTTTATATCATAAATTATTATCTATCTATGCAATGCTGATAAACATAATAATTACATTAACGAGTATATTCACCTACCACATTGACCAAGCTTATTTTAATTTTGCGTTGGCAGCACTTGCGGAAGTGAATCCTTGAACAATAATTGATATTGCCAGTGCAGAAAATTGAAAATTCAACATCTTGTAAAAATTATATTATTTTTCGATTAATAGATTTATTCATACAATGAGATAAAAACAATATTTTTCGCAAAAGGGTACATATTTATAAATATTAGCATTGTAGTTTGTACCTACTACAAGAACTCCAAATTTCGTCCGGAATTTTGAATTTTTGATTTTTCTAAAATGAAAATATTTGATTGTAGAGTATTGCCATATAAAAATATTAAATATTCATAGACATAAGAGACAGGACGATTGTATATTGGATTTTGAAAGCTGTAGACAATAATTGTAAAGTATGTAATGATCATATAATACCCATTTACTCATACTTATGTATAAAATATATTACACAACTCATATTTTGTGTACAATAGTTGTAAAACTATATTTTGTTTGAAAGGGTGCAAGATTTATTTCGTATATTAAAAATATACCGTAACGTGTAATAATGTCAATAACTTTGTTGGTAAAGAATGAAAATTAAGGAAATGTCTTAAAAAATTAAATTCATGGTTACCAGAATGTAAAACTATGGTAGATATTGAAATAATGTTTTTTACCATCTTTATGTATACCTTATCATTTCGAAGATGAAATACGAACAGATTTTTGCATCCCCTTAAATATTATAATCACTAAATTATATTGTAATAATGTTAATATTGAAGGCACCATACGGGGCCAATATAAGTGAAAGCATGAAACATGATTCTAGATTATCTCCTCAATTATATTATAGTCCATCCAATATAGGAAGAACCCTATGACACATTTATTGCCCTGTGCTAAATATCGTCCGATATAACGTTGTAAAAACGTTCGCTACCTATACTAATTTTATCAACATAAACAAAAGCCTCTCTTCTTATATATAATAAGTTATTTAGGTAAATATATCACAATAAAAACAAAATAATAAAAAATGTATGCATATTGTTACAAATTAGAAAAAATACGGCAATTTGCAACTATAATACTATAATATCTGACGCACGTAGAAGGCCATGTCACATTACTGCGAAAACCAGTGTTGGGGTATAAATAATCGGATTTTCGATTGTTTTTGTAAATACCTACTAAAATTAAATATTAGAATTATTATCAATTATAAGTGAATATTAACAGGTTTTAAGAGACATGTAAAACAAACTATAAATAATAATATAAGTAATATGAAAATTATGAAGAAAAGCAAGTGTAGAGATAAATATTAGCACATAACCTTAAAAACACATATTTTAGTCGGAATCCGATAAAGCAGTACATTCTAAATTGTCTTCGTCACTATCGGAATCAGAACTACAACTTTCACACACATTTATAATCAGGTTATGTTCACTTAAATTGTCAAAGCGTACATCGCGATCCCATTTTTATTGTTTGCCGTAGTAGGAACTTTGTTGATTTGGACAGAATGGTACGAAGCGTTGTCCATTACTATGGCGTGAAGCTCATGTAAATTTGACAATAAGGTCATAAACCATTGTCTGAAATTATCAAAATTCGTCTCTTCGTGATATGCTGTCGTTTTAACTGACTTAAACGCCAGAAGACAATTGGGCACAAAACCTTTTGACATTCCGGCATGACAGATAATGAGGCGCTGGCCTTTTCCTTCAGGAGTTTTCGTCCTGGATTTAGCCGTGTCGTCTGTCCATATTTTACGAACAGTATGATTAGCATTGAGCCAAGTTTCGTCGAGAAAAACGACTTTCTCCCAATTCCTAATGCTCTTCATTTGCCTCAAAAATCGCATCTTTTCAGGGAAATATCCGTGCGCTCCATTATAAACTTTCTATTTTCACATTTTTTATATTTGAAGCCAATGTTTTTCAATACCTTACTAAGAGACGTCGCACTGCCTTGAAATAATCCGACTGACTTTAGAGAACCTACCAGTTTAAGAAGTGTTGGTATTTCGTTGCGGTCATAGTATGCATACACGTGATTCCGAATTGCTGCCAAATCAAAGCTATCGGGTTTTGTTATTGAGCATTTCTTCTGTCGTTTCTTATTTGGTGTTCATAATTTTTTCTCTTCTAATGAAGATTCACCGTATTTCTCCTCTGTGATCCGAGACACTGTAGATTTACTGATTCCTAGGGAATCCGCGACCCGATCTCGAATGTTTTCAACAGACAGCAATGGTCCACCATTTTGTTTTTCTGGATGAAAATAATCACGCAAGCGTACGACAAATTCACGTGATTCACTGCTGAGAATAGTTCTTTTCTGTCTCTTCGGCATTGTAAAAACACAAAAATATGATTCAATGAAACAACTTTAACAATACTAACAATAAATATAATAATTACAACAACAAAAAACACGAATCGATCGAAGAACAACACGCTACTTAAAGTCAAACGTTTGTACTGATCCGCCATGAAGCCGCCATGCGGAAATAGAGATGTTTATATACGATTCACTTCGAATTCAAATTCGATTTTTTTCGAAGAAGAAGAGAAAAAAAATCGACCTAATCGAAATAAATATTTTTGCCCCATCCCTTTTACAAGGGGCAATAAATGTGTCATAGGGTTCTTCGTATATTGGATGGACTATAAGTCTAGACAAGCAGGGGCAATTTCTTGTCTACACACATGAAATCAAGGAGGCAATCTAGAATCTTCTATATCACATCACCATTGATTGACCCTGCCATAGGCCATGTGTGTTATAAATAGGGACTCAATTCAGATCACAAAATGTTATCAATAGTATAAGTAAGTATATAATATTATAGTACTTCTTATTATATTGAGGAAACCTCAACGTTGGTTAAGAGCTTTAAGATATTTTTTATTTATTGGCTTTCTTATGTGTAAAGAAATCTTCCATATATTTATAAATACTTTCAAACTGATATTCAAATGAATTAAGAGGACACATGAATTATTTGTTTTATACGTATATAGATGAAGACTATACTTATTGTTGATAAGAAGAATATATGTGCCCATATATAAAAATGGCGTAAGTAATGATTAATTTGTTCTGAAATATTTACAGGTTTGTGTTTTGATGTTGGTTGAAAACCAATGAAAGTGACAACTTCATGTTGCATAAAATGCTGCATTTAGACTTTTTTAATTTGTGTTGGATGAAATTATATTGATTCCCAACAATGTGAACTGAAATAAATGAATAACTATTTTTTTCTAATTTCTTGATTTACACCACTTTCATAATTATGGACATATTTGTTAATCGATGATGACCTATACCTACTGTTGATAAAAGAGTAAGACTGTTCAATTGGAGGTAGAGTGAAGTATCACAAATAAACGAAGTGTTACCAGCTAAAAAATCAATGCAGCCACAACAATGTAATGTCCCTATAAATGGTGTGAATTGGGAAAAGAAAATATGCGCTAGATTATTCATCAACTCTTTTATTACGGCTCGGTGGAATACTAATTAATGTCAGTTATAAAACTAGTATTTGAAACATAAATGTACATTTGGTCTATTGTCATATGTCACATTGGTTCTTGTATCCTTTAGCTATCAGATGATGCATAAAATCTATTCTAAGAAAGTAGCAAAACGATATATCACAGCTACCGATGTAAACGGTAGGGGAATCTTACACGCCATATATTGTGGGTACCAATGCGAAAGGGTTACAAAATATATAATGCTCAAATTATTTATCTTTACCATATAATATTGCTGAGTATCATATCGCTTCCATGAAAACTTGTTTTTCTTTAATTTTTTGTGTTTATTTGGAAATTTTTATTTTTATTACTTACCATATTAGTTGTTTTGTTCTCTCCTTTACATGTAAAAAGATAATGTTATATGAAAGTGACTTGACCTTATGATGGATCATATTGACTTGTTGGTTGATTAATATGCCATCTTAAAGTCAATTCGCTTTAACACATCTGCTTCCTTGATGAGCATATGGTCACCATAAACATGATAACTAACCCCTGCCTGCTGAAGAATTGCAATCCACCTCGTTCCAAATTAATTCTTCATCCCTATATTTTACATATATAATAAATATCTTGGAATTTTCGTTGAGTCAGGGACCAGAAGGGAAAATTTCAAACATTTTTTTCTGAATACTCTTGCCTTTTCAATTTTCTTATAAACAGTTTTTTAACCCTTTCGTTACGGCTCGGTGGAATACAAATTATACTGTCAATAAGGCGTGAATTTTTCAAACCATTTTTTTTGCTTAAAACTAGTATTTGAAGCGTAAATGTACTTATCTGACCTATTTTCATATATCACATTGGTTCTTGTATCCTGTAGCTATCAGATGATGCATAAAAAACTATTATATTTAACAAACGTACATTTTGTAACTCCATACATGTGGTTGCATTGACACATGTGGTTTACATAAAAATCACTCCTGTGACAAAATCTAACGATATTTATTTACATGCTTTACAGATTCCTGTAAAGAATACATGTAGGTTGATAAAGGGAATGACTGCACTTCCAATTTCCTACCGTAGATGTCACAATGAGTACTGAAAGTAGCAAAACGATATATCACGTCAACCGATGTCAACGGTCGGGGAATCTTTGACGGCATATGCCGACAACCGATGCGAAAGGGTTAATTATTTTTTGATCTTGAAAATATTTTTTTCATAAAAATAGGCAATACTAAGCAAGAATATGGGTTGATCAAGTATTGATATATATCAAATATCAACAACAAAAATTAATCTAAATATTCCCTCCTTTGCAGTGATCTCTGACACAATGGACCTGTTTAAGATGTGTTGTCATGTATAAAAATTTAAGTAAAATATTCACGAAAGGTTTGAAAATATATTGTCTTGAAAAATATATTGGGACCAAAGTTAATGATTTTATTCATTTAATAAAGAAAGAATTCTCGGGCTCGAGTTCTCTCTGTTTATTAAATTCATCTTTTACATCCCAATCAGGTCCACAGCTGTCAGATGCTGCAATGGTGGAAAGATAATAAAATTTAAAACAAAGGTTGCTAAATATTTGATTTTTCTCAATTTGATTCTGATTTCCAAAATTTTGTAAAATATATCAATAGCAATGGTGGTAGAAACATGAAGATAGAGCAGCTTTCCTTTACGCTCTTCATAGAGAAACAATTTGGTTTAACGCTTAATATTTTATATGTTTTTTTTTTGTTAAATGTGCATACTCTATACTTATATGCGTAGAAATAAGAATATCGTTCACTATTATATAAGTTGTCTGTTGTACTCAGAGCTGGTCTCTATAATTATGTTAAATAATATACATATATAGTACATACTTGTATTTTACTCATATCGAATACATAAACAAACACTTGAATCACGAACGATCGGTAATCCATGCACTATACTCGGGACCCTATAATGCCAACTACAAAAGGCTTATCGGGGATCGACAAAGAGCTAAACTAGTAATATATTTAGTAAGAATAATTATAAGAATCTAGTGGTCAGTTTTTGACTAAGGGCACATTTAAAATTTTATTTATTTTTATGCAAAATAAAAAACACATTTACAAATTTCTGAAAAAAAATTAATGTAATTCCGAAGAAAGATGTAAAAATTATAACTCTTTGTTTGTCAAAAACTGATGTATGAATAATTTTATAAGGCACGCATTTTTCTGGTAAATTACATTGGTCAGAATTTTTATACTAAACGGTCAGAATTTATCGGTAAGATTAACAAAGGGTTAAATAATTAATGGTCGGAATTTATATTTCATCAAATGTCAACTGACATTGGTTATATTTTATGTTATTTGGTCAACCTAACCTAACCTAACCTTACCTGATTCTGACAATATAATAATTTATTCTGACAGAATAATAATTTATTCTGACCATTAATTTTGTTGTCATTTTATAATATGAATGTGTACAATTGATTTATCGCTCTTTAATGCCTGAAGCTAATGTTTATGCTCTCCTGTTATCTGAAACAATCTTAACACTATGCAGTCCGCGCGTTACGCGATTAAACTTACGCTGGAGGCCGACTGTTTTTTTGAAGAATTGATAAATCTGTCTTCGTGTGTTCAAATAAAATTAAGCATGACCCTCACTAAAAAGGTTTGAGATCTTTGAATTATGGTCGAAAGTAAAAACAACACATGTGTTATGTGATCGCCCACTAACGTTTGAAAAAGCATCACAAGCTGTGCGTGGTCGGCCACTAAGCGTTGGCGGAACGATCACACACATGTGCGACATGCCTTTAACGTTTGGCCTGGCAATCATACACATATTGTGTAATCGGACTGGATAGTGTTAAGATCCCAATATTAAGTTGCATTTAATTAACTTGCATATTTAATCTGACCTAGGTTGACCTTGCTTTGACCTAATCTAATTGAATCATCGGACCTAATCTAAAACCACTATTATTAAGACATATAATCACTACATCATATTAGAACATATATCAATAATTGTTACAGAATATGGCCAATGATGTAAATGAAAGAAACAATATTTTGCTTAACGAGTCTTGCAAGCTAAGATTCTGGTATTAATTATTTAATTTAACATGCCCTATAATATTATCTTGAATGGTTCCAGATGACAGGAAAGTTGGTAATAATTCATCCTTGCTTGTCTGTTTGACGTGTAATGTTACAGAAATGTAATTAATTATATAATAAGCTGAATGCTGATGTAAGCAGCATGTAAAAATGTATTTTTAATTGAGAATGAACTATATTACTACAAATAGTGTAAAATTAAAAACAATATTTATAATAAATGTATACAGATTGTTAGAATAAAAATATTATCGATCCCAATGTGTTTTTTATTTATATGTTTATAACACTACCTTTCTTCTATGCCAGAATTTTTTAATAAATATTTTTAATAAAGTAAAGAAACACCATTGGAAAGGCAGCATGGCAGCATTTGGAAAACTGAAGTACATTTTTAAAGCGAAAATTCCGCAATGTCTTCAAACTAAGACGTTTAACCAATGCATCGTCTCTATATTAACTTATGACGCAGAGACGTGGAATCTGACAGCAAGTCTTACCCATAAAATAAAGGTCACCCAGCGTGCTATCTATGCTAGGAGTGTCGCTAAAAGATAAAATCCGGAACGAGGATATCTGCAGAAGAACTCAAGCAGTGGAGGCTACACAACGAATAGGCACACTCTAATGGCAATGACATATATCTGTCGAAGAGACGATGGCCGATGGGAATGAAAAGTATTGGAATGGGGCCCAAGAGCTGGCAAACGAAGCATTGGCCGACCCCCTGCAATGTGGACTGTGATTTGTGTATCTGATTTTTAGAGGAAATCAAATGATAAGCTCGACACTCCCGAGGCCTGGGCCATTTTGTCGTAAGAGGCGGCTCGGCCCAAAATACTAGATTATAGAATTAATGACGCTTTTATTAAAGGCGAATCCATGATATTCCAGCAGTGCTCAGTATGATCCATGTTACAACAAGGTAAGAAGTATTTATCTGCCGAATATTAGTCTTTCACGATCCACTGTACAGTTGCCTCATTCCCTATATTGTCTCTGCCAGGTGATGGTATATAGTTAAGCATAAGACATCAGGAAGATGCAGTTTATACATCAAACATGAAATATATGATCACACATATAAAACAACAAATAAAACACAAATTTCATTAACAAAATATAATATAATAATCTAAAATAAAATTGCACACAACGCTCATACAATCTTAATGCCCTGTATGTTCTTTCTGTTGTTTATGCTGATCTTCTCTTGCAGTTTCTTTTCATCCTTGAATGCCTGAGTGTTGGTCTTCTTCTCTATCCTCCGCTCATTCCTGTACTCCTTCAGCAGTCTCTTCCTCTCCTTCTTTTCCTCGGGTGTCTCGTCTTTAGGACGCAGAGACAGAATGCTGAGAGTCGACATGACAGACTCGCAGACGGACTCCTCATCGTCGGAAGAGTTTCTTTCTGCTTGTTGCATGTTCAGTCGTGCGAGAGACTTGACCGTGAGAGGTGCCGTATCTTCGGATCCTTCCAACACGCCGAGAGGTATGCCCGTTTTGGAGCTAATCTTTATTTTCTTGTTTCGCTGACAAAAAAAAAAATAACATTTATGACAAATGAAATCATGTTTAATTTTTCAAATTCAATTCTATGTATTTATTAAACAGTTAATCCTCCTATAGATTTTTTCCCAATATTGTTTGCAACAGTTTTTTACATAAACGTCTTTTCTACAGTATATATATAATATAAATAATGTACAGTACGAGGATAATCCGTAAAATAAATTCCCCATGGCGCTACAGTCCTGAAAAGCGCTGTTATGGTGGATCCCGTGAATCTGTAGTGTACCTTGGTTCCCCCACTCCAAATCCCTTCCCTAGCGAGTTGCCTGCGGAACTCAGTTTTGACTTGGCAACCGTACGTGATGGATCTCCCCCTCGCTAACAATATTTATTTATTTTATATTTGAAATGGATCTCAGAGTAAATGCTAAGAATATAAGCAGCATTAAATTTAAATCCTTTAACTATACATTTATAAACATTATAAAACATTATGTATAAAAAATATATTTAATTCAAATGTATCTTCACATTGAATATATGTGCCAACAGAATACTGAGCGCCTGACACCTGAGATTGCAACAATAAAAACTGTATCACATATTCATCTGTTTCGCGTTCTACAATCGTGACTTTCCTTCAAAAATTATTACTGAATAATCAACCCTTTTGTGTCTTTCTATTTTGGTTAACAATATAAAGAATGTTGTACTAACATTTGGTTCTTCTATGATCTTGGGATGGTTGTAGAGGTTGGAGTAGGTGCTCAGGATGGACTCGCAGTCCCACTCTTCTTTAACTTCTTCATCAGCTCCAAACAAGTCTTCATCCTTCACGTCTCCTTCCTCTGATATCTCCTGAAGTCGGGTAATCCTTTAAAAAACACATAACAAAATTATAAAAAAAAAAACATTACAAGAATGATAACCAATCCGTAATGTACATCTCCAATCTATGGAACACAAGCTTCCAGTTGGTTCACTAAGCCTATTTTATCACTAATATCACAGAAAATGCTTATACAAACATATAAATTAATTTCATCTGCATCTCTTCATAATCATTTTCCAACATCTTCTTCAGCAAGACAGACAGGCTTTGTAATGCTCTACCAGCAAACCCATTTTTTTCCTCCTATACAATCCTAAATTCTTCGATCCCTACATACACACAACCACTACAAATCTCTAACACACGCAGCGTTCAGTCGACCCATTTAAGCGTTATACAGTCTATTGAAGGGTACAACCCTTTTCTGATGCTTTTATGGGTGATTCAAATTATTTTTAAAAATGTTACATGATAAATCATACTTTTAGATTCTAGAATGAATTGATTTTATACATTGCAATCTTTGTATTTTTTGTCAATTTTTCTATTCCAAGGTTAGGATACCTTTATGAGAAGTTTAATGGCACAAAATATCTCTCAATCAAATGAAAAATTAATGTAATTAATCAATTTCACTTAAATCATACTCTAAGTTAGAAATTGTGACTTTGTCAGTTCACACATCATACAAAAAAAAATATTAACCACTAAATATAATATTAAAATGTAATCAACTAATGCAAGTACGAGGGTTATCCGTAAAATAAGTTTTCCGGTGATTTTTCACAGTGTACAACACGGGTCATCAACCTGGTCCGTACCGTCCACTAGTGGGCGATACGGGCTTCCGTAGTGGGCGGTGGGCGAATTTTGTAGATTTTCAAATCTCCTATATTCCTTCTAAATTTTTTTCCACCCAGTAGTGAAATTTTAGCATGAAAAATAGACAAAAGTGGGCGGTAGGCATAAAAAGGTTGACGACCCCTGGTGTAAAACATGTTTAATTCCATGAATGCGTACATTTTTGGAAAGTTCAGACTTTTACATATATTTCTACTTAGTCGCCACTGAGGTCAATGTATTTTTGCATGCAGTATACGAGCTTTTGAATGCCCGAGTCTAAAAAATCTGCCGCCAAGCCACACAGATACCTGAGAACAGCTTCTTCCAGCTCTTTCCTCTATCGCCGAAATGCATTCGAGATAAGATTCTCAAGGCGCCACAGTCCTGAAAACGGATCACCGAGCGCAGCTCACACCTGACGGGCGAAGCGAGGGGGAGATCCATTACGTACGGCTGCCAAGCCAAGATTGAGCTCCGCAGGCAGCTCGCTAGAAAAAGGATTTAGAGTGGGGGAACCAAGGTACACTACAGAATCGCGGGATCCACCATAACAGCGCTTTTCAAGACTGTAGCGCCATGGGAACCTTATTTTACGGATAACCCTCGTACAACAGAGAGAGACAATTTTCAGATCAAGGTCCATTTACAAACCTGCACCTAAAATAATTTCACATTAAAATTTCCATCATTTTGCTGAATATAAGCATCCACTGGTCCCCTATGTATTAACACATTACACGCGTAGACTATCTATGACGTTTACAATGAGTGAGATTAAAATTTCTTCTGATCAAGGTTCATTTAAAAAATTACACCTGAAGAAATTTCACTTTTTATAGAATACTCTTGCACTCACTTGTTGGCTTCCTTGTCCCTATCCAGCTTGAATGTCTTCCGCTGATCGTGGAAGTGTTCTGCGCACTGCAGCAGCACCTCGGGCGTGGCCTGAAGGTGACCCTCGATGTCCTCGCAGTCCAGGGCGCCGATCTCTGTGTCGTCGTACTCGGCAAACATCTGCAACCCATAACATTCAATATCAAGAATGGTTCATAGTAAAATGATCAATAATAAAAAAGATACGAGAGTTATCCGTAAAATAAGGTTTCCATGGCGCTACAGGCCTGAAAAGTGCTGTTATGGTGGATCCCGCGATTCTGTAGTGTACCTTGATTCCCCAACTCCAAGTCTCTTCCCTAGCGAGCTGACTGCGAAGCTCAGTCTTGGCTTGGCAGCCGTACGTGATGGATCTTCCCCTCGCCAGGTGTGAGCTGTGCTCGGTGATCCGTTTCCTGTCTGCAAAAAACATTGCGCCGGTAGAAATCCATTCCCAGCTATGCGAAATCTATGGAGACAAGTGTATGAGCATACAAAACGTGCGCAAATGGTGCAGAGAGTTCAAGAACAGGCGTATTGACGTCCATGATGAGGAGTGTTCCGGACGGCCATCTGTTTTTGATGAAACAATCGCAAAAGTGGAGGCAGCGATGCTCTCAGATCGAAGAGTGACGGTTCCTAAGCTCTCCGAAATGATCCCTTATATCAGCAAAACCTCTATTGACAAGTTTTGACAGAGCATCTAGGGTATGCATACAAGCCATGTATGGGATACAAAAAATGTATTTTCATTATTTTTTATATAAATAATCTTAAAAATATATTAATAATGAGTAATAAAATTATTAAAAAATATATAAATCATTGTTCTCACCTTTTCGAATCTGTCATCAAGCAGTGTCAGGCCGTTGCTTCTCCTCATGACGCTCGACGACATGGAGTACTGCGAGAACCTGGACTTGTTGTCATCGTCATCAGCCTGCCTCCTGAAGGGCATGGCTCGCTGCCGCTGTTCGTTACCCGAGTCATCGCTGTCCACCCAGCGACCGTCGGAGCCATAACCTCGCTGGGAATCCTCATCATCATCGTCCGTGTATTCCTCGTCTGAGCCATCTTCGCCTTCGGGACCTACAGTCGTAGTAATATAAGTACGGCTATGTTACTATCACCAGCGTAGCTCACCCTATCTCATATCCTCACATAACCCATCGGCTTACCTAAATATTTCAGCGATTTTTGGCAACTTAATTATTATTCCGTGACAAATATGTACATATTAGGTAATTCGGAAAGAAATTATTATTTTTTTTGCGTCACTTTGATGTCAGTTTATCAACGGTCACCGTTGAGTTGTCGCTGTAGAAAAATGGCTTCTTTGGATTTCAGTCCCTTATCAAACAAAAACAGCATGATATGGCGCAAATGTGTTTCTTCAATTTCAGGCTTCTGCATTTTTCTAGTGGCAAAAAAAAAAGTCAAAATAGAAAGAGTACTAATAGAGCTTTAAAATGATACTAAACACGACGCGCTAACTCAACGGCGACCATTGACAAAATGACGCAAAAAATGGTCATTTCTTTCCAAAATACCTATTATAATGATAATACTTGTGAGGTGCACGGAAAGTCTACGTACAAAACACAATATGCCTGATTCGCGCATTCGGTAAGCCGATGGGTTAAACAAGAAAATTTGTAATAAGCTATTATTTTTAATTATTTTTGTAAGTAATAATTATTAGAATTTTCTTATTGAATAGCATTTTTACTTTTTTAATAGTAAAATATGCCAAAAATTCTGCTTTAAACATGCATATTTGAAAAGGTACCAACCAAAAAGTACTGAGCAGAATCAATTGAACTTATTCACAAGCAAGTCTTACTTTACCAACTGTACATTGAGATATAATCACTATGCGACTTGAATCCTCTGTTGAAAAAAGTTTGAGTGAAATTAAATCATATACAATTAAAAAATTGCTGTCCACTCTAGATTTTCATACAGTTTCAAGCTCTACAGTTGAATACTGTAAGTTAAAAATCGTTAAAAAATAACACACTAGTCGTCTGTGCTAACTTTGAAAACATGACTCTCATCAACTCATTGGTATAAAGAAAATAATATTATTATTATATCAGTATTTCTATAGAGCATTTTTATGACCGAATGATCATTCCGGCAGCGCTTCTTTGCCTCTCTGAGTAAAAAGCTGGGTCTTGAGTCTGCTTCTGAAGGATGCCTCCGCATTAAGCTCTCTTATGCTTTCTGGCAGCGAGTTCCAGGCCATTGGTGCCCCGTAGCTGAATGCACGGTTACCAAAGACTGTGCTAGGACTACCTCCCGTCAGCTGCAGGCTGCTTCTATTTGCTCTGACTGCTCTGAGTGTCTCTCCACACACGCTTTTTTATTCTTGTGATATATGTATAGAAGTTGACATAACATTTAATGAATATGAGCTTGTTTTATATGAAGTAATACCACCAGTTTTAGGCAATTTCTCCTTCTATCGGGCATAATTCAAAAGCAAACATGAATATAGAACAATAAATTAATCAATGGTATAGAGGGGAAGGGAGATTTTTTTACCTTCCTTCATCGCTAGCTCCATGAAGTTGTCTTCCAGCTGGTTGTCAGGATCATCGAAATTAAAGTCCTCGTCCATGGCCGCCACCACGTCAGGATCCAAATCCAATCTTAAGCCTGATAAAAAAAAACAGCAAGTTATCATCAGAAAAAATATAAAAAATACAGATCATTCTTTGAACGAAATTTAATTTATTAAATTGATACCGGTCGGCGCCATCATACGTTTATCGGCATAGTACATCATGACTAGAGACCCGTATTTTTAGCATACATTTTTTAATTTTTAGCGTTTCGTCATTTAATAGTTTGAATTTTAGCATTTTGGAGCATTTAAAGATGATTTCAGCATCTATTTAATATCTTTATAGTATCTATTTTTATAAGATGCAAATAATTTATAATTCCAATACATTTATTTTTCATCGATTTATTCATAATACAGTGAAACCTCTATCTATCGTTCCTCGAATAATCGTTTTCCCGGATGTGTCGTTTATTTCTTCTAGTCCAAATTCATTTCATACAAAAATAGATCGCATCGATCGTTTCTCTATGCACCATTTTACCGCATTCATCGTTTGAATTACGCTAAATCCACGTTAAATTCTATTTTCTTGAAAAAAAAACGAAATTCGGGATGCAAGGTTGACGGAGACAGCAGAAGATATTGATGAAGAGGAGCCGCTGCCTGTACCTTCATTTTCAGAAGCATGCACACTCTTTGAAAGATTAAAAACTTTCTACCACGCACACTCAATAACTGATGCCGAAAAAAATATCATTTGAAAAGCCGAAAATATACTGTTGACTTGCGGAAATAAAATAGTTAAAAAACAAATGTCGATGAAAGATTATTTACAAAGTAATAAACTTTAATATTTTTTTGGTTCTGTTTAGCTTTGTATTTTTTTAAATAAATACACACATTTCTTTACATCTAAAACTTGTTTTCTTCTTATAATTTTAATCTACCAATGGTTATGCAGATTGGGAGGACGGTATCTTTACTCGATTGTATCTCCAGCGTTTTATCTTCTTAATCCCGCATTCATAGTTTATTTCAATAGGTCCCTTTAAAAACGATAGATAGAGGTTTCACTGTACTTACAAATATACATAATAAACGTATCAAACAAAATAATCTTAAATTAGGGAAATTATAAAAATATTAATTAAATTATTTAGGAAACGTCTAAGTTACAGCTACAAGGTTCACTTACGGAAAAATTGAGGAAAAACCTAGCCAGCGATTATTGATGATATATATAGTGTATATAATAGTTAAACATAATGAAAATTTATTGAAAAAACATAAAATTTTGCAAATAACTATGATTTTAGCATTTATTTGCATTTTTTTTAATTCGCATTTATTAGCATCTGTTCCGAATTTTAGCATCTAATTCCCATCTATTGCAAATTGCTAAAAATACGGGTCTCTAATCATGACCCAACCAAAAGCACACCAGTACCCAATAACAATTAGTGGTCGACGAAAGAATCGTGTTTCCCAGTCGATACAGTGGCCGATGAAAGAACCATATTTCCAGTTTGATACGATGGTCGAGATAGACACTATTTCCCACGTGACATAGGCAGTTTGATGTCTACCGCGCTAGAGAGCTGGTCGAGGTTTGAGTCGGTCCCGCTTTAGGACCGCTCTTCCTGGCCGTGGCTCAGTCTCCCGCCATTGCATTAATGGATTTCATAGTTTTAATTTTGATTCTTGTATTGTGTTATTTTAAATAATGAAGAATAAACTCAAAAATGGTGGCTTTATCAATTGGTATCAAAGTATATCATTCTTAGCATCTCAGTATATATATGGCAAATTACCTTATAGAATTATTACATTTTCAAACAACAATAGCTTCTTATAAATATATAAGGAAGTATAAACATATAATAAGAGTTAATACCTGACTGTGGTGCAGCCTTGTTGAGTAGTCCCACATCTTCTTCTACCTCCGAGGCGAACACGGAGCTGGGTAAAGTCAGTCTGGTGGGATTCTTCTCTTTAGGTGCTTTGACCGGCAGAGGCTTCGAGGGATCCTGAAAAGTTTAAGCAGTAAGTTATTCACCATTGTATTCAGCAACAATCAAAAGAGTTGGAAACAAAAAATGATGGAGGACAAAGCTTAATATTTGCTGTGGTGGTATTTTTTTATTTTTTTTATGTAAACGCATGCAGGAGAGCACACCCAGTCAAGAGCACTCTATGACGCTCAGCCAGGGAGGTTGGACGCTGCATGCGGTAAACGTGTGTTGTGTTCGTGTTTGTGTGTGGGTTGGGGAGATTGCAAGTGTATATTTATCTGTTTCTTGAAGAGGTCCAGATTGTAGGAAGGAGGAAACACAGACGCTGGAAGAGCATTCCATAGCTTACCGGTGGCATTAAGGAAGGGACTTTGGAAACTGCCAGTTCTTGGTCGGCATACATTAACCGTGTATGGATGTTCGGCAAGTGCAAGACGAGTTTGTCGGCTGTAGGTGGGTGCAGGAGGAATTAGTTATTTAAGTTCCGAAGAGCAGCGACCGTGGTAATAACGGTAGAAAAGACTAAGTGAACCAATCTTACGCCTGTGTTCCATTGATTGTAGGTTAGACGTAAGAGTGTAAATATTAAAGAAGATTGATTATAACATGTTTAAAAACTGGTGAATTGAGGAGTACTGTTGGTCCAGGCCTTGAGGGGGAAAACCACTTTAGGAGGCTGTTTTTAAACCTTTTTGTAATTCTTTTTCGATGGGAAGGAATGATGAAAATTTATTGGATTTTGGAGTTGTTTTTATGTATATTATGAACTACAAAATCAAGTATTTTAAAAAAGTTTTCCTCGAATATTGTCTTAGTTATAATCTGATATATAGAGTGTTCTGAAATTATGTGTACAAGTGGTGTGCATCTTTTGGTTAAGCCAAAAGCTATAATACCATTCTATGTATAATTCCCCGAGGTCTTCCAGGGCGGCGACAACCCGGGGGCTTGAAGAAAGGCCGCTGTAGTGTATGCTCTCTTGCGTCATTCCTAATACATGTCCATATCAGTTCCATCTTCACCTCCTGACCGGCTGTAGTATGGAAGGTTGCCTTGTCCCCTCTCTCACCTCGTTATTCCTCACAAAGTCAAACCATCGTACCCCCAGTATTTGTACGCAAGATTCTTGAGGTGGCAAGATTCACAGCTGTAAAGAATGGGAATGATACGCAGTATAGAGGGCACTTTGATTTGATCGAGTAGAGCTGCGAGTCCCAGAGTATAGAAAGATATAGTGGGAATAATCTTACTTGTGCCGGTGCCCAGTGAATGGAGATATCCTTGGCGTCCCGGAGGTGCTGCATATAGTCATACTCGTCATCGTAGAAGACGCCCCACTTCCTCTGCTCTTCTTTTCTTTTAATCACAGGTTCCTGGAAACGTTTAAGAACTTCATTATTAAGCAAAAAAAGAAGGCCATCCATAGGATCCTTCGACATATTCGGAGGCCAGGCTATGATGGATCTATGTGGTGGTCAGGACCGCATAGCTGAGATGGTGGCGGATGAATCGAATTGACGGTCAACGGCGGCTCTCTAGCTTTCCAAGAAAGCTACTGCCAAAAAAACGGCCAAAAAAAATATTCAAATCATGATGCACGAGAAGACCTGGAAGACCACAGGTAACCTGGACTGCAACTGTAGAGTAAGGATCTGAAAACTCTGGGCTTGACCGAGAATGCAACGCAGGACAGACAGACATGGCGAATGTGCACAAGGAGAGCCGACCCCAGATGATGGGAAATGGCGAGGCTAAAGAAGATTATTAAGTAAAAAAAAATATGTTAGCACATACAAGAGAATACCAACAGATGGTGATAAGGATGCAGAAAACTCGTCTGTGTATCCTATGACGCTTACCATGTTACATATGGCTAAAGCTCTGCAGGTTGAGTGTTGATCCGCCAACGTCATTAAGCCCAAAATTCACGCATCATCCATTTAATACAAGAATTCACTATGAATGGATGGTGTTTACAGGACAATTTTCATCTACCATCGATTTTAATCTGTTCACCGCGTATGACCGCTATGTGTGTTCTAACGAACATGCCCTCAGCGCGTATGACACACATGGAGGTCATGGATGTTTCAAACCTACATAATTGTATGAAGAATGATTATTGTTAAATCAAACCGAAAATACAAGAAACATATTGTATTTTATTTTATTATTGAACAAATTACTTTAGGTGACAATTAACATATTGATTAGTTGAAACAATATCACAACCTATATTTATACTTGAAAACGCGACAATAAAATTCCCGAAAAAGCAGCCGCGTACAGGGTATGTTCGCTAAATTTGGTGCTGCGGACAAAAGGTTAACAGGGATTTTACATATTGTGGCTTTTAGGCTTAGCCGTGTGTGGCGAATTTCTTCTTTCCGATATTTCGACCGCCATTGCAGGGGTCTTCTTCAGGGTTGATGACTTTGGTCATCGTCGAAATATCGGAAAGAAGAAATTCGCCACACACGGCTACCCCCAAAAGCCACAATATCAAATCTGGCCGTGAAAACCTAAGAAGTTATTTAAGGGATTTTACAGGCGACGGATCAAATTCACACTAACCGGGGGTATTTATAGAGCTTGGCAATCATTATAAAGTGTTTTTTTTTATCTCCATTAATGATTGAACTCACAAGAAATGAAAGAGAAATGTTTTTTTCAAAACAAAAATAAATGAATTAGTTTACATTCAATGAAACCAGCAAGTCATAGTTTTCCAAAAATCATAATTTACATAAAAACGTCCATTCGTCATAAGGTAATTCTTCTTCGTAGTATCAATCCGGTGGATTGGTTTGCAGCAACAAAATCTTGCATCTCGATCTCCACATTTCTAGAGCCTCTGCAACCTTCTTTAGCTCAGTATAAGAGCTACAACTTATGTCCTCGAACACTTGCTACAAATATTCCCGTCTAGAGCACCCTCTGCAGTTACTACCCTCAACCATCCCTTCCACAATGTCGTGAAGAAAAACATCGTGGCGCATGATATGACCAATCCATCGAGCTCACCTCTCTGAGATGGTTCTTACTATGTGCCTATCTTCCTTGATTATTCTGAGAACCTCATTGTTCGTGACGTGGTTTCTTCAGGAAATTCCGAAAATTCTTCTGTACGACCACTTATATAAGGTAATATAACTGTCTAAATTGACAAAAGAGGGCATTTATACTGCTCAAATAATAAATATAATTCACAGGACCGTTTCTCCTTAATTATATCATAGTTTTTTATATTGTAAATGATATATCGATTTTATAAAGTTTTTTCACTGTAGTATAGTAACAACAAATAAATTATTCCAAACAATCTCAAATTTCAAATATTATTTGAATACCTTATTCTGTTTATCGGCAGGAGCTTCGACGAGAACGTGCTGTGGAGCAGTCTCATCTGCGGCCAGGGGATCCTTCTGAGATCGATGGACAAGGTGAAACGTCACCGCGTTCTTTCTATCCAAGAATTTCTTCGCTTTAGGCTGCAATCGAAAGTAATACACACATTAAACATCAACACACGAATAAGCACAAGGCGTTATGATTGAAACAAAATGTAAGCATATTGAGCTTATTACAACATTTCGACAAGTAACAAAAAGGCAAATTCTAAAAATCCGAGTAAGATATGCTTTCTTGTAAATAAGCATGTGATGTGACAATATTTTTATGCGATTTTCTAATAATAATAGTTTAATTTTGATCGTAAATTATTATGATTTTTTGTATTTTGATATTTAAAAGTGATTTTTCACGCACCATTGTGATTTATTGAGTTAAATTATGATTATTAATTATATTTTGTATTCTCGAAAGAAAAACACTCCAGCCTGACAAGCGGCCATGTGTTAGAAGAAACATAGACAACAATTCTTGAATAATGTTACCAATGCCTTAAATACTAAGCAATCTTCTTCGTAGTATCAATCCGGTGGATTGGTTTGCAGCAACAGAATCTTGCATCTCGATCTCCATTCCTCTCGGTCCTCCGCAACCCTTTTCAGCTCAGCATAGGCGCTACAATTCATGTCCTCGAATACTTGCTGTAGATACTCCCGTCTAGGGCGCCCTCTACAGTTTCTACCCTCAACCATCCCTTCCACAATATCGTGAAGAAGACCATCGTGTCGCATGATGTGACCAATCCATCGGGCTCGCCTCTCTGAGATGGTTCTTATTAGGTGCCTATCTTCCTTGATTATCCTGAGAACCTCATTGTTCGTGACGTGGTCTCTCCAGGAAATTCCGAGAATTCTTCTGTACGACCACATCTCAAAGGCCTCTAGTCAAGCAATAGGTACTCTAAACTTCCTTTTCTTCTTATTGGGGCAGCCAATATTTATACGAAAATTCAAAGTCCGACATATATTTTACATTTTTTTTTTAATAAAATGCGTTTATATTTTAAACTTTTAATTATACATACAAAACAAAAGTTATTTTAATAAATAAACAATTGGTTGTGATAATAAACAAAAATACATTTAAATTTTCGTATTTAAAACTGCTAGCTTGTTTTTATTTTTAAATAAAGTGTTGTTAAAGAATTGATGAATTTATAACAATTTTTTTTTTTAAAAAGCAATTATTTAATTTAAATAATATTAACCACCTATTTTGTTATCGAAACGCAAATAAATAATCAAATCAAACTCAATTGCTGCATTCATATTATTTATTTAAAAGAAAACCATTTGATTGCCACAACTCACTATAAATTGTAACAAAAACTTACGATTCAATGTGGGAAATAAAAAAATATTAATTATATTAATAAACAAAAACACGAAAAATAAAATATAAAAAATATGGCTTTTAAATAATTAAAGCACCTAAACATGAGCTAAAAATATTTTTCAGCCGAAACAATCTAAAAATAGATTATTGTGCTGAGTCGCCTTTGTGATGCGTTATATTATTTTTGTTGTTATCCATCGAGTTGTCACTGCGCGCAAAATTTAACGAAAAGAATTCGCAAACTCGTTGCCACGCAGCGAAACGTTAACTCCATACTGGTAATGCAGATATTTCTCGTACCGACGTGGTCCAAATGCCTAAAACCCCACACAGCCGAGTGACTTTATTTTTTTATTAACTGTTCGGTGCAAAGTCATGTTGTAGTCGTTGAATATTGAAAGTTGGGTTGTCAACAAGCAACAGTCATGAAGGTAACAGTGACCACTCTTGGGGATGAGATCTTCGTCCTGGACGTTTCCGAGGACCTGGAATTGGAAAACTTCAAAGCCTTTTGCGAGGTCGAGTCGGGATTCCCGGCGCACGAAATATTGCTGAACTTCAACGGAAGATTGCTCAAAGATGACAAGAAGACACTTAAAGAGCTGGGAATAGCCAACGGAGACATCGTAGTCATACAACACATCGTGGGACAACAACAGCATCAACTTGCCACGAGTCCTAACGAAGACACAAGAATGGATGTGCAACAAACTCCTCGTTTTGCCGGATTGGATTTTAGCAGCATCCGCGTCCCTGGAAGTGTCAATTCTAGCTCTCCAGCGCTCGCTAACCCTTCTGCAGTAGCCGAAGACGATCCTAAAAAAATTCGCGACATGTTCATGGCGAATCCTGATGAGCTAGCACTGTTAAAACAAAACAACCCTCGCCTAGCAGACGCTTTACTATCAGGCAATCTAGAATCATTTTCTAACGTTTTGAAAGAGCAAGTGGCAGCCAGAAACGAAAGACACAATCAACGGCTGCGAATGATGAATTCAGATCCTTTCGACACCGAAGCGCAACGCTTGATAGCTGAAGAAATCCGGCAAAAGAATATAGAAGCCAATATGGAAGCCGCTATGGAGTACAACCCTGAAACGTTCGGTACTGTTGTCATGTTGTACATCAATTGTCACGTAAACGCTTTTCCGGTTAAAGCTTTCATCGATTCCGGAGCACAAACAACAATTATGTCTGCCGCATGCGCCGAACGTTGTAATATTATGCGCTTAGTCGATACAAGATGGTCGGGCATAGCTAAAGGAGTCGGCGTACAAAGAATAATCGGCCGCATACACATGGTGCAGATGCGGATCGAGAAAGACTTTTTAACGACGTCGTTTTCCGTTTTAGAAGATCAGTCGATGGACATGATTCTAGGTCTCGATATGCTGCGTCGACATCAATGCAATATAGATTTGAAGCGTAATATCTTACGTATCGGAACAACAGGAACTGAAACGACGTTTTTAACAGAAGGCGATTTACCGCGCGTTAATTCAGACGCCGATGACGATCTAGCGGCGAGCTTGTTAGCGTCTACTTCATCATCTAACCGCGTGGGAGAGTCTTCGTCTTCTACTAGTGCTGCCGCTTCTTCTCCGAAGTCTAACCCCCCACCATCAAATGAAGTCAAAGAGCTGATGGCTCTCGGATTTACTAGAGAACAAGTTGAGGCAGAGATGGTTAGCAGCGGAGGAGACAAGGCGAAAGCCACGGCCGCTCTTTTTGCTAAGTCATTGCATTTTTGACCGGGTTACAAATTGCAGCGACTTAGTATATCATCAGAGAAGATCCTCGTGAGGTGTAGTTTTTAAGGTTAACTGAGCCGTACGGATGTTTTGAATTCACAAGTCGTTAACATAATGTCAAAAATGTATCACACTTCCATTACTATCAATTATTATTTTTTTGATGTTAAAAAGCTCAATTTACATACTTAACCAATGTCGTACTATGTTTCTTATTTTATCACTTATGGTAATCTCCCCTTGTAGCCATCAATGTAGTTTTTAATTTTAAAAAAGTTTGACAAATTCTAGAAGATTTATTCTTTTATCTTAGGAGAAAACTCATCCTACATAAATAATACTAAATCTTTCAATGATTATTTTTGTATTAAGAGTGAATTTTTTTTTTTAGTGAAATGGTAAAAAAATAATATTTCTGCTCTTTTACTAAGAAAATGTAATTTTGCACTCGTAAAAAAATAATAAAGGACAACAATAAGCAACCATAACTATTGAAAAGTTCAATTTTGTTATCATATCAACATATTTTTTACACAAAAATTTAAAAAACTACATTCAAGGCAAGGGGACACTACCCATTTATTTTATAAAAAAATATTATCATATATCATGTTTATTATATAATGGTTTTAATCACTTTTAACAATTTCTTTATATGTTAAAATTTAAATACTAAGCGCATATGAGGATTAGTATTTTATTAGCAAAGCAAATAATTAAGATATATTTCAACACTCTTTCAAAGGTTCCGTACTGTCCTGGCATTTATATATATTTTCATTGAAAGTAATAATACCTTGCCTTGTTAATTATACCTGAATTTATTTATTTTACTTGAGGTAATAAATGCCTAATAGTCTTTGGACTTCATGTTGTAAAAATGTTTAAAAAATTGCCTCAAATTATTTCTGAAAAATATTTTTTATATTCTCAATTGTCCAATAAAAGGTATATCCATGGATATTTAACTTCTCTGAAACTAAAATACGGTTGCATTTATTTCTAGTAAAAAAATAACTAATACTTATTGTATAGTTATTATAGTATGGGATAACCTTATAAATAATTTGACAATTCTATATTTGTATAGAATAATAAAGATTACACAAATGCCATTTATTATAAACATAATTTAAACAAGATTTGAACCTTGAACTTAGTCTTAACAAATATTGTTTTTCTTTGTTTACATAACAACTATTTACACACAATTTGTACACAATGTTGTTTTTATAATAACCAATAGAATTCTATTTTATTTTCAAAAATCTTTCAAGTCGAAATTAAGTATAAAGCTTCTCGAAAGTACATATTTAAATGTATTATAATATATACAGTGAAACCTCTATTCACCCTTCCTTGAATAATAACTTTCCGGATTTGTTGTTTATTTATTTTACTCCGAATTTATTTTATGCAAAAATTGATCCCACATTCATTGTTTTTCCGCATTTAAAATTCCCTGTGAAAACGATAGATAGAGGTTTCACTGTGTATGTCCATTAGCCTTTAAACGCCCAGTGGTCCCAAACGGGACCGCAAATTTGCGTCGTTCAATGCCCTAGCAGGCCAATGTTTGTAATGTTTTGTCGCACAATAGATTCTTCCATGAACTTACTTTAATACTATTATTACAAATGAATGTAATCCGATTGTGAAATGAACCATAAGCATTCCTGTATGGGACCGTAGGGCATTTTAATATCGCACCTATTATATCAAACAAGTCTAATTCTTATGGAATACAATAAATTGTTAGGTTTTTTCTAGTACTGTAAAAATAACAAAATTACAAATGCGGTATTTCTAGCTGACTGATGATATTTTGTTATAAAAATCTGATTATATAACAATTATTAATAATATATATTGTTATATTTTACAAATTAAGTATGTAGACATGGCTTTGGACTTAGTTTTTGGATTAACTTAGTTTTTTTTTTGCTTTGAAAATAGTTAGGTTAAGAAATTACTAATGTTCATTGTTAAAATCATTACTTCACTGCTTGTGGCTCAGAGTTGAAAAGTAAGATATATATTTTATCCAATCTGTATTTCATGATTGAAAAATAAGAAAATAAACTTATATTATAATGTAGCATCATTTTAAGATCAAAATAATAGGCTTTAGACTACAAATAATTATTATTGTGAACATCTAACCTCAAAAAAGGCATTTAAAGAATTTTGCTTAATTTTATCTGATCTCAAAGCTGAATTGTTTCGCAGATAATCTCGCAGAATCATTGTTTATGGATTTTATAGCATTTTGCTGTTTGCAGAATATTACAAAAATTATTTTTGTTTCTTGTAATTTTTAAAACATTCTTAAAATATTTAATAATTTGAAAGCATGATTAGGTATTTTTTTGTGCCTATATTTAAACATAGGCTGCAATAAGGGTAATTTTGATAGAGTGTAAACTTACATATTACGTAATTTTTCAATTAAAAAATATTTGAAAAAGGAATGTGTTTTTTTTTATTTATTTTTTTTTCATTTCTCCATGGCAACATTATTTTAATATGAAAAAAATGTATTTTGTTTAAAACATCCTTACAAATATTTTTTAAAAATAATCTTGTGCAACTCCTTAGGTTTTCACGGCCAGATTTCGTATTGTGGCTTTTGGGTTTAGTCGTGCGTGCGAATTCTCTAATACAAATATTTTGACCGCCATTGCAGGGGTCTTCTTCGGGGTTGACGCCTGTGTTACAAAGTCGTCGACCTTGAAGAAGGCCCCTGAAATGGCGGTCAAAATATTTGTACTGGAGAACTTGCCACATACGGGAAAACCCAAAAGCCACAATGATTGGTAAAACTTAAGTTTTATAAAAAAAACACTAAAAATTAATGCTTCTTTACTATGTAATAGAAAGTGGTTGTGAGATGTTGAATTGTTGCTTTCTTTGTGTAGTGGGCATGCGAAGTGTTGATACAATATTAAGATATGAGTTGGATTTTAGAGATTGACTTAATTCAATTTTACTTTCTACCTAATGAGATTTGCTTTTCTTTGAAGATGGACCGACAAACTGCTTTATACCTCATAGTTTTTCTGTGACATATCAAACATACTGGTTCAATTTTATTTTCTGATTTCATCTATGGAAAATATGAAAATTATTGTAAATTGTTAATAATGTATTAGATTGTTTATCACTTCACATCAATAATAATTAGTACACTATTATAAACGAAATAATGTCATTTTAATTAGAATTTCACTGTTTCAAATATTTCATTTCTTTTTATATATTCATGGGCTAAAAGCTAACTACAGCGGTACCTTGAAAAGTTTTTTGAGATACTCTCAGTGTGCTCTGCTGTCAAAGCATATTTTTGTTCAATTAAATTTCAATGGGGAAATTTCCTTTGAGATGCGAGTAATTTGAAATACGAGCAAGGTTGCGGAACGAATTAAACTTGTATGTCGAGGTACCACTGTATATTATCTATGAAATTCTGTTTTTATTTATGTAATTTCTTAATTACATTACTTTTAGTTCTCTTTTACATGTTATTTAAACAACATCATGTTGATTTTTTATTGTTACTAAATCAGTCTATAGACTATAACAAAAATGACTCACTTTTTTGTACATATTGTGGCAACACCACCCTGACAAACCACCCCAATGCAGAATAACTAACAGAGAGCAGTCGCGACCCAGCTCTTGAGGTGCAATGGCCGTTTGAACGACTCACAAGCTACGATGCTATATCTCTTCCATCGACGATTAGTTAGTACAACTTACAGTGGTTTCAATTGTTTTAGGGTTGCCATAATATAATTTATTTTTTATTGTCATTGTCACATTGGTCATTGTGAAAACAATGTTTTTTTTTTTTTTACAAATATTTGCATATTTTTTATGCTTTACACAGCGCGTTAAAAGCTTAAAGGAATCAGTTTTATTTTGAAGGGTAATATAAATATTAAATAAGAAAGCATATTTTTTAATTCATGCAACATTTCCATCATTGGCATATTATATTTTAGGCATCTTAAATGTTTTTTTTTTATATAAATTTGTAGAAATGGAAATGATGGTAAATAGGTGTTTCAATACATTAATTACAGACATACCTTGCATAGCCTGGCAAACGACACATTTTATCTAAAAAAAAACTCTTGTCATATTTGATAAGAAATGGTTACTTTATGAACATTATTTACTATATACAGTGGTACCTTGACATACGAATGCCCCAACATACGAATTTTTTGAGGTACGAGCCGTCGAGCGAGCGATTTTTTGCTTTGAAATATGAGCAAAATTTGAGATACAAGCAATCGGTTTAGCGGGTTAGCGGATTGCAAACGAACTGCGCGTCACGCTTTCCCGCGTAGATCTCCCGGCCACGGTCAGAGAATCAGTTATCAGTGTGCTCTCGCTGTCAAAGCATCTTTTTGTTCAATTAATTTCAATGTGGAAATTTACATTGAGATACGAGTAATTTGAAGTACGAATGAATTTGAACAAATTATACTCGTATGTCGAGGTACCACTGTAGCAAGTTATAATAATGATGACAAATCTGGATTATATGATTTGTTTAAAAGACAAATGTAAAAAGTTGATATGCCAACGTCATTAAACTACAATTCGCTGATTTTGTATCATTCACAAAATGTTTATCGCCTTCACCACAAATGGCATCCATTGCGCCCATGAATTTTGCACATAAATTTGAGCCTCGTATCACAGCAATATTCTACTGTAGTTATGTTCAAAATGAATTGAATATATAAGTGAATACCTATATATATATATAATACCGAAGATGCGGAAGGCAGAGGATCGAAGAGGATGGAGACTCATCCGGGAGGTCGACGTTCAACAGTGGAGGGATACAGGCTGATGATGATAATCGAATATATTAAACTATTGGTGTGTCAACTAACATATTTGGTTATTTGAAAGTATAATACTATTTATTGTTAAAAAAATAATTAACAAATTCACTTCAACGGTTCCATGCCTTGTTTTTTTAAGATTTAGAGGTTTATTATTACTCTCTATATTATAATATTTACAGATGTTGGCAAGAAATTTTGAACTTTTTGATTTCTAAAAGAAAAAGTACGTTTACTGGCAGTCGAACTTGAGACTATTGGCATAACAGTCAGTATTTTACTGCGGTTTCATTATCGTCCAGGACTATGCAATGGATTACTGTATATGAAAAAATGATTCATAGACTTAATGAATGAAAGACTTATAGAATAATTATTATTATAAAGTAGATTTTTTTTCGTTCCCTTTTTGTTTTTAACAATTACATTTTTTTTGTTTTTTTTTCTGACAATGTTTATATATTATTTATGTAAACGTACACAAAATAATGCCTGAAGATGAAAGAAATCTCATCTGTGGATTTTAACGCTATTTCATACGAATGGTAAGTCGAGCGCTGCATGTGAAGCGTTGATCAATATCATTTATTTAATAAAATAACAAAATTAAATATGTTTAAAATAAAATCTATTCATACAAATATAAGTTATTTGTAAAAGAGCTTAATTAGAAATTGATTTATAAAGCAATATTATAATATACATTTATTAAAATTTAATAATGATATAAGTTAACATTTTGCCTCCTCATTTATGCTTTCCTGCATTTATTTTTAAGGTTTAAACATCACATCAATTCAGCTTGTTGTGTTTTATTATCTCCTATATTTTGTACTCACTATTTCATGGTTGATATTATATGATACATATATATTATTAAAAACACCCAAATTACAAAAGTTTGTTTTATTCCCTTTCTTCCATCCTTACCTCCTGAACCCCCTCAGATGACTTTTTGTTAATAATTATCGCATTTCATAATTATTTTATTTAACCCTTTACGTGCGGCTATTCAGAATCACAATTTATCAAAGATGATTTGACAGCGAGACCACACTGATAACTGATTCTCTGACCGTGGCCGGGGGATTCACGCGGAAAAGTGTGACGCGTGGTTTGTGTACAACCGGCCGACCCACTAAGCCGATTGCTCGAATCTCAAATTTTTCTTGTCGACTCGTATCTCAAAAAACTCGTATGTTGGGGTACTCATGTGTCAAGGTACTGTATTTTGTCAAAAAAACATAATCCATATTGTAAGAAATGTATACTTTTACGAGATAGGATTGAATGGATGGAAGAAGTGTTTAATTTGTTCGGATCGGTACCCGATATATGCCGGGTAAGATTCCCTACTGTTGACATTGGTAGCCATGATATATCGTCTTGCTACTGTCAGTACTCATTGTGACATCTACTATAGGAAATTGGAAATACAGTCATTCCCTTTATCAACCTAAATATCGTAAAGTTTCGTCACAGGAGCGATTTTTCTCTAAACCACATGTGTCAATGCTACCACGTGCTTGGATTGTCTGATAGCTTATGGATACAAGAACCAATGTGATAAATGAAAATAGGTCAGATAAGTACATTTATGCTTCAAATACTATTTTATTTAAGCAGAAAAAATGGTTTGAAAAATTCACGCCGTATTGACAGTATAATTTGTATTCCACCGAGCCGTAATGATAGGGTAATAATACTACTACTAATAAGGTAATAATAATTAAAAACATAAATACACAGCAATATAAAAGCATCTTTTTATTGATTTTATTATTGATTATTTTAGATTTTAAAATGACGGATCACATATAAATATTAGGTTATACATTAAAAATAAAATTTATAAACATGTACCTATGCACTAATTATTGTAATACGAGATGTATGAATGATGTAAAATGTTATGAATATTAAAATTAATACATGATTTCTATATAATGCTAACGCTACAATATTGACTGCAATATAGTTATTCTAAAAAACTACTTGGTGAAAATATTATTACAGAGTTTTATGGCGGCAGTTTGTGGTGATTAAATGAACCAGCTAGGAAGAACAAATAAAACACATACTATATAAATATCACTATTATAAATATATAGCAGCTTAATGATACAGCTTATCATCTAAACACCGAAGAAGCATTATATAGCTTATCATATGTAGCTACCTTTTTCTTAAGTAAAGTCCTTGGTGTATCATCAGTCCACAAGGTTGCCTATAAAACTAAAACCTGGTATTTTTTACAATTTTGTATTAGTGTATTTAATTAAAATTAATATAAAATAGTAATTATGACGCTTCAAAAGTATTTTGAGTTGATAACCTTAGAGTGATATTTTCTAATCAAGTTTTTCAATTCAAAATAAAATGGTAAGTGGCAATGAATTTATTTTTTATAATATTAACACATTTTTTAAAGCATGTTTAGCTCTGCAAGTTTTTATCATCAAATTATTTTCAATTCAGAATACAATATTTAGTAAAAAGTCCAGTTTGTGATTATATCGCAACATTTTCGTATTATACTCTTGTTTATATAGAAAATATCATGTTTTTGTTTAGTTTTTTACTCACATTCTATTATAATATTGAGAATACTTTGATCATTAAGTATAATAACATATATCGCTTAATTTAAATATTTACAGATATGCTTGTATATCGTCGAATGGCATGCAACACCGTGATAGCGCAACAAAATACATTTGCTATGAATTTATGTGTCATTTGTTGAATTGAAATACATGAAAAAACAACGATATACTTTCATACATGGCACATGTTACTTCATGTTGGAGAGAGTTCAGAAAAAAAATCTGAGGTTTCTTTACATGAGGATGTATGGATATTATAGGTGGCTGTACCCATCTAACTTTATACGGGGTATGTTGGAATACAATGAGTTGACAACTAGAAGAGATGTGTGCTTAAGTATGCATTTCTTTCGGCTAGTGCGTGGCGTGTTAAGAAATCTTGATATTTTGTTGGAAATTGATTTCTTTGTCCCTGACAATTATTTAAGGATAAGGAGGCAAAGATTGTTTCTTCTTTCTAGCAGTAATACTAACTTGCCAGATCACTCTCCCAACTATGCATGTTGGGATAGTGATCAGACTGTTCAACCATATTGCCTTGAATATTGATATATTCCACGTTAGAGAAGCCCAGATTCGACATGAGCTCCACGAGTTTATTTATCGAAGTGATTTCGTGGAGTATTCGTTTAGCGAGCTTTGGGGCCATTTAATAATTTTTGTCAATAGTCTTAATATAAAATTGATATCTGTTTTAAAAACGAAATAAAGTTACATAAAAAAAAAAGTTTTTCTGCCATTTAGATAAATCATAAAACGTCTATTTAAAAATAAAAACTTAATACTGTGAAATATGCTGATCACTGTGCATATCCCTTGTGTGCTTTCTTAGCGTATTGGGATGTATGTACGATTTCTTACAAATATGACACACGTAAGGCCTCTCCCCGGTGTGGATCCTCATGTGAGCTACGAGATTACCTTTCAAAGCGAAAGCTTTATCGCATTCACTGCAGAAGAAATTCTTATCTTTAGTATGCACCAGCTGGTGTCCTTTAAGATGAGTCGGGGTCTTGAAACATTTCGGGCAAGAAGGACATTGAAACGGCCGCTCGTTCGTATGTACTCTGATGTGTCTTATCAACGTAGCATTACTGTCGCAACATTTTCCACAGATCCGACAAACAAAAATACCTTCAGCTCGATTCTTATGCCGTCTGTGATAACTGTCGTGCACTCTCATCGCGTGCTTCGTCGGCAAAACCTGTCCGCAATCGGCACACATGAATCCAACAGTATCCGGCTTTATATCGTTGTTATGAACGGCTTCGGCGTGCATATTGAATATCTCTTTGCTCTCAAATCCCTTATCACATTCACTGCACATGATTTTATTGCGCATCACGGCCGTAGTGTGAACTACTCTTGGTTTGCTCGGTTTTTTAGGAGCGGCGTTCTTTCTTTTACACATTCTCAAATGGATATCGAGCAAGTGTTCTCCGCTGAATGTCTCGTTGCACAAATCGCATTTCAAACGTTCCTCTTCGGAATGCGAACGCTCGTGTTGCTTTCGATTGAAGTCGTTGTAGAATATCTTATGGCAGACTTTACAAGCCGTCACTATTTTTTTATGCTCGTGTTTCATGTGGGAAGTCATCAAGTGTGTTAAAACCGATTTAGAACAAATTGTACACGTCAGCAAATCTTCCTTGTTACGTTTTCTTTTCTTTTCAATTTTTTTGACCGGTTTAGGAGGTAAAATCTCTGGATCTTGTTTGACTATGAAATCGTCGTCGCTGCTGTTTCCTGCGATGCCGTCATCGTCATTATTCATGTCATCGTCGTCGAGATCGTTGACCCGGGTCGAGTCTACTGATTCGTTAAGCGAGTTGATGAGAAAGCTGAGTTTGTCGGTGTCGCCAGGTTTACACTTGACGACTGAATCGAAATCCAGATCTAGATCCTGGGCGATGTCGTTGGGGAGGTAGGTCGCGTTCAGGTCAGCAATCTTCAGCTTGAGCTCGGTGTCTGTCTGCAAGCACTTGGCTTTGAAGTTGTGCGCCTGAACGACGTTCTTTATGCATGCGGCGCAGAGAAATGCTGGAAACCCGTCTCCTTGTGAAATCTAAAAAAAAAAAACTTATTTCATTGTGTAATAATTTGTACAATTGGGGAGTATCAAAACAAAGACAGTAAACTTCATGATCTCAATATAACAAGTTTTTTTATTGCATTGTTTTTTATTTTTTTGGTAATTGAAATTACCCCCAAACAATTCTGTTAGCTACTCAAGATATCTCTACACCCGGAGGTCTACTTGGAAACATGTAAGGTTTTATATTTATTTGACATCTAATCAACCTAAAAAAGGCCACTTAATCCATTAATTATGGTCGTAATATCGAAGTGCGCTAGCCCCAAGAATGAACATGTGTCCTCTCAAGTGACTCACTTATAGATAAAACTCATATCTACACTGAGATGTATAAATTTGCAAACCTAGCAACAACGATAAAGATACGACAGATCTCTGCATATAAAAGCGAACTTAGTTCTAGTTCATTACGTAGTCGATACATAATAATAACCGAATATTTGAGAAGGTTGTGAATAATACATTTTATTTGTTGTTTCATACGAACCTTGATGGAAGTACTTTCATAGAACTTGTCTGGCATGTCGCCCTTTCCTTGGAATATCGGCATGAGGAAGGTCGTCCCCATGCAACCGCGGCACAGCCTCACCAGGTCCATCTTTACTTTGGAAGAATTACACTTATTTTTGCTTTGTTTTGTATATCTACAATACAGATTTTTTATTTGTTATCATAATTTTTTTCGAATATCCTTTTGACAGATGAGCGAACAAAAAAGTACGAAACCAAACATGTATGGTATAGAGCTAGGAATATAAACACAGAGCTGAGAGGCTGCCATTCGTCTTTCACGAGAGGAGGTTTGAAAAATAAAAAGGGTCCCTATGTTGTTGTGTTTGGTACAACAATGGATTATAACAGAGATGAAGAACGTGTGATGTCGTCATTCAAATAACTTACAATTAGAATAAAACACTCAAAATTATTTCAAGGGTGTGTGATTATACTACCAATTGTGTTTTCAATTGGACTTCTGGGTGCAGAGATGTCTTGAGATGGGCAATAGTGGGTGACTGAACTGTGTGGCGATAATTTAAGGTTTCAAATAAAGAACGGATATTGAAAGAAAAAAAAACATTCAAGAAAATATTTTCAAGTGATGATTGACAAATATATTTTTTAAATTTAGAACCATTTTATTTTGATTGCATTGTTAAGCATTGTATGAAGATTGTTGATAGATTAAAACTGTTGTACTACAGCTTATCAAATCGGCCAGAGATAAAATGTTTTTTTTCCATAAAAGTATTTACAATAAATGGAAATTGTTTTTACAGCAACATTCACCTATCGTCATCAATAGGCTATGTTAAATAATATTACGGGGGAGAAATAAATTTAACATGAATCAAGGCTACTTATGATAAAAGTAGTTAAAAAATAACTTACAGGTTATATATTTTTTATATATACAAATATATTTTTAAATTTAAATTAGCCTACATTTTCTACATCTTCTGTCTTAACTCTCTGATAGTACTTATGTAAGTGCATAGGTATTCAATTATACGTTTTTCGTAATATGAAACAAAAAAAAAACATTTTTTCTTTCTATACATATTATACAATACATATAATAAAGCACAATTGAAAAGCGATCTTAATATTTTCAGAGCTGGCAATTTTTTTTTCGAGAAGCTGTTTCACCCGGGCTGTCATCGCATGTCAATACGGGGTTCTTGCGGATTATTGTTTTAGGGCCTGTTTAGTTAATCAAAGGATGAGTTCCGGGTTCATTTCCGAGGCGGAGATCGCGGAGGCCAAGAAAAAGCGGCAGGAGGAATGGGAGAAGGTCCGGACGGAGGACCAGCCAGAGGGTAAGCGAACCCATCAAACCACTCCATAATACTAACACTTGTATACGAACGTGATGTGAGACTAGACTTGTTTTCAATTATTTTTTATTTAATCCCTTATTGCCGTCATATATGCTAGTATATGTAAGTATCTTCCTGGATCATGGGTGACTAAATTTTTCAACAAGTCAGATCGTTTTTTTCAAAAACATAGGAAAACAATTCATTAAAATATCATCAGTTTCTAACAATTTAAGGAAATCTTTGAATTAATAGTGATTCAGACTGGTCTTTTTAATTAATTGTATTATTCACATAGCGTGCTTTAATCTGAAATACAAATTAATTAAAAACATTTTTGCACTTAATATCCATAGACCTTGTTGTACTTTATACAGTCCATTTATTATTATATATCCACTTATTATCTGGAACATATGTTCACCATAAATTGTATGAACATAGATCTATCTGCTGACATTATCCTTGCTTCATTCAAAATCATCTATGGATGTGGAGCTCTAATGAGTACATATCATTTGAAGATAAGGTAGCTGTAGTATTTAATGTATATTTAGGTATTTTTAAAACAGATTTTTTAAGAAGATAGGATGAGTAACCGGACACTTCCAGAGCTTTGACTAATTAGTTTGAGTAATTCAATTTAATCCATGATCTAAAGCATGGGTGACCAACCATTTCAGCAGGTGGGCCAAATTTTGGAAATGAGATTTCCTATCAGGCCGCACAACAAAATTTCTTCTATAGGGTCCGCCATCTAACGTTTTTTTTTTCAACTAGTGCTTATTTCGTGAATGGTAACACTTAGCTTATGTCTGATTTGACAGATAATTAGTTTTATCCTTCCGCTGAACGGATATGGTTCTGTAATGGTACCCTAAAATCTGTATAAATACAGATAAATTTGTATGCGTATTGTTGCGGCGTGTTCGCTTTACCTACCATAGAAGAAATTGTCACGATAGTTGAATCAATGTACTGAGATACTTCCATAATAAAGGATATGATACACACTATGCTCGATGGAATGTTCTTTTGGTGGTTTTATGTACACTATTAAATCACCCTTGAGGTATATTTATACGAAAACGGCGCTACATACATTATCCTTAATAAATATTTGTTTTTCATAATATGCTCCGCGGGCCATAAGCAGACACCCCCCACCGGTTTGGTCACCCTTGATCTAAAGTGTTAGGCGGTCACCCATCCAAGTATGATACACATTAATTAATGTATAATTTCAATAATTGGACGAGATTCAGTGCTTTCAAAGTTGTATAATTGTCGGTTATTATAATTCATAGTTTCTCTGTTACACTTGTACATGTGTTTGAATATTAAAAAAAAAAAAATACTTGTATTTTTTTGCTTCCAGAGGCCCCAGAGGAGCCATTTGATCCTCGGCCACTGTATCAGCGACTAGAAGAACAAAAGAACAAGAGGGATGCCGACTATGAAGAAGCTCATAAACTCAGTAAGCACATTGTACTCCTGAATATCATATTTTGCTTCTTTTACCGTAGCAGCTGCCAAAATGAAGAATATCATCATCATAACTCCATATCCACTTACCACCTAGACCAGCAGTCGGGGAACCGGGGTAAATTACCCCAAATGGGGTAAAAATGTTTTTTTTGGGGTAATAAGGAAATTTTTCTACTTTGCTATTTCATAAACTTGTTAGTATTTTAACAACTTTAATCAATTCAGGTGTCCCAATTTTGAAGTAATTGCATCAAATATGAAGCAACATCATTTCTCCAAAACTGAAAGGGAAACCTAAAAATCTGAATTTTTGTTTGATCCAATTTGAGAATTTTATTTTGTTTGTCTATTACATACTTACTATTTTCATGTAACTTTTTTTTATTTTCCGTGTAAATTAATTCAATAAATAATGTTTATTAAAATATACATTGATTGTCTCCTTGGGGGAAGGGGTAATATCAACTTACGCAAAAATATTTTGGGGTAATGGTTAAAAAAGTTTCCCGACCGCTGATCTAGACTTTTCTAGAACATATGGTCGTCACAAAGTGCCGTTTCAAAGTTTTGTCAGCCATTATAGACTTTACATCGTCGTATTTCTGGTGTGCTCCCAGGAGCTCTGCCGAGTAAATTCTATGTAGGTGTAGCTGTAGTTTGTGCTCTCTTACGTCATTCAGAGAACCCATCCCAACTTTGTCTCTTTACCGACTGTAGGATGGAAGGCTGTAATGTCTACTCACCTCGTTATTCTTTACAAAGTCAAACCATTCTACCCCTATATTCTACGCAGGCACTGGATTCAAAGCATTTTAGTTTTTTAAGATTCCAAGATTTGCAGATTTCCAATTAGCTTAAGGTTAATTGCTTAAAAATGGAATATCAAATTCACAAAAAGGGCCGTGGTTAAAAAGTGTACTTATCATACTTAACCTAAAATTTTGATATTTGACTTGCAGAAAATATGATCCGAGGCCTGGACGACGATGAAGTTGGTTTTCTGGAGCTGGTGGAACAGAGTAAGGCGTCTGTAGCCCGGCAGATCTCCTTGGAAGAGCAAAGGGAGATGAGAGATTTCAGGTGAGAATCTAACCACTTGGGAGAATAATTGAATGAATAACCAGTGTGGTCATACATATAAATTAGGTAATACCTGAATTAATGTAGTTTTTTGAATAAGCAAAATTTGTTCAATATGTTTGTGTTTATTAATCACTAAAAATGTGTGTTGTATTTTTTTCTTTTTTGGGATCTTTTTGCCATTCTCTTAAATAAAACAAATCTCTTCTACCTATCTACAAACAATGTCGGAGACATGTTCTTTGAAACACATTTAACCCTTGCTTTCTGATGATATGTATTTTCTACAACTTCACTCTAATAATGAGAGTATCCATATAAAATATAATAGATATTGAGCTCAGAATGTTTGTGTTCCTCCGTAATATTATTAAGTATTAAATAAAATGATAATAATGTATAGTCATTCATTTGGACCGATGGAAATAAATAATTAGTTGGATGCAGCAGCCATAGCAGCTAATTTGCGATGCTGTTTTTTCTCTTTTTCATAAACGTACATTACAAAAATTGTTACATTTCAACTTCAACAAAAGTCAATCAAAGCAATATTTAGGAATATTCACATTTTTCTGTATTTTTTTGAATGTCATTTTTATATGATATAGAAAATAGTAAGGGGAGGATTAAAAAGTTGTCAGCTAATTTTGTTTCATTAAAAAAAAACTTTAACAGAAGCAACAAAATCGATTTGTGATATTTACAGTGATATACATGGAAAGATTATAAAATTTGAAAATAGTTACCAATTGTCTTTATTTTTCTTAAATAAACTATTTTTAACACTTATCGATTGGTTTCATTGACAATTTGCATGATATCCATTTCCAGTTTTTTTTTGTATTTTTTTTCTAAAATCAAGTATTTTTATGCAATTCTGCAAAAAAGTACACTCAAGTTACTGGGATGTCATACACAAAAAAGTACACTCAAGTTACTGGGATGTCATACACAAAAAAGTACACTCAAGTTACTGGGATGTCATACACAAAAAAAAGTACACTCAAGTTACTGGGATGTCATACACAAAAAGTACACTCAAGTTACTGGGATGTCATACACAAAAAAAGTACACTCAAGTTACTGGGATGTCATACACAAAAAAGTACACTCAAGTTACTGGGATGTCATACACAAAAAGTACACTCAAGTTACTGGGATGTCATACACAAAAAAGTACACTCAAGTTACTGGGATGTCATACACAAAAAAGTACACTCAAGTTACTGGGATGTCATACACAAAAAAGTACACTCAAGTTACTGGGATGTCATACACAAAAAAGTACACTCAAGTTACTGGGATGTCATACACAAAAAGTACACTCAAGTTACTGGGATGTCATACACAAAAAAGTACACTCAAGTTACTGGGATGTCATACACAAAAAAGTACACTCAAGTTACTGGGATGTCATACACAAAAAGTACACTCAAGTTACTGGGATGTCATACACAAAAAAGTACACTCAAGTTACTGGGATGTCATACACAAAAAAGTACACTCAAGTTACTGGGATGTCATACACAAAAAAGTACACTCAAGTTACTGGGATGTCATACACAAAAAAAGTACACTCAAGTTACTGGGATGTCATACACAAAAAGTACACTCAAGTTACTGGGATGTCATACACAAAAAAGTACACTCAAGTTACTGGGATGTCATACACAAAAAAGTACACTCAAGTTACTGGGATGTCATACACAAAAAAGTACACTCAAGTTACTGGGATGTCATACACAAAAAAGTACACTCAAGTTACTGGGATGTCATACACAAAAAAGTACACTCAAGTTACTGGGATGTCATACACAAAAAAGTACACTCAAGTTACTGGGATGTCATACACAAAAAAGTACACTCAAGTTACTGGGATGTCATACACAAAAAAGTACACTCAAGTTACTGGGATGTCATACACAAAAAAGTCTCGAGGGCAAAGAGTTAATATGTCACGCATTGATGCTTGCAGGGAGAGAGTGAGCACAGTTCAGGACAGTGCAGAGAGGGAACGCCTGCAGCAGATCAGCGGAGTTCGCCCCTCGCCCGTCGCCAAGAAACCCTCCACCAATAACACCAGAAGCAAGCTGCAAGGGGTCAGTCCATTTTATTGGTCACACATTATAAATTTATATCAGCTAAATACAACGCTTGCAGGTTGATCCTAAAACCCTCGATACCCGATTTTTTATCTCTTATTTTTGTTTGCTCGTCTGACAAGCATATATAAATATTTTGCCTAAGTTTTTCATTTGAGTAACTATTAGTCCTGTCATGTGAAGCGCCATATTTCGCCAAGTTTCCACTATGTGTGTTCGTGGCAGTGATTTACTACCATGGCCAGTCGCTGCCCAGAGGTTGTGGAATGAATTTTGTCTTCTTTTACCTAAAGTAAATGCTAATGTGCTTTTTAACAAGGTCTTGCTATGACCTGCTCCTCATCTATTCACCATGCGTACCGATGACGATCCCTGCGACATGGAGTCGCCCTTTGATTAAGAGGGGATGTCATAATGATACTAGATTGCTTAAACTATGTAAAAACACTCCATTCCTATTGACATCAGCATGATGGTGCTCTTGCTGGCTGGTACCGAAAACCTTGATATACAATCTTTCGTCTCTTATTTCTGGTCGCTTGACGTACATGAATGTGTCCGCCATATTGTCATTTGGGACTAGTTATATACACCGCCGCTCGTGGCGCGGGCGAGAGCCCACACCGAGCGCGGATTAGTCGCCCCCCGCCCGTTGGCGAGAGCATATTGTATTGTGGCTTTGACCTACTGCTTTGCCTAGGTCGAGCCCTAAATTTGTAAAGTTTTATCGTAAATATAGTCTAATGTTCTGAAAAAGTCTATCTCCTTTAAAAGAGAGGAGGATGTTCATATATTTTTGAAAATGTACCACTATTTTAAAATTACTTATTTGCAAGAGTCAGTAATTGTTTTGCAAGCACAATTAAGTAATAGTAACTTTATTAATATACAGATGAATTATTTTCAGGTTATTGTAAGAAAACGCAAAGCGAGTGACTCTGACACATCCAAGAGTGAGCAACCCTCTACCAAGAACGGCTCGGCCCCGACCAATGGAGGGACGGAGCACATAGAAACTGAAGTACAAAGCTCCAATGTCAGGTGAGACAGTGTCAATATGTTAAACAGAAATATCTCAAAATTACACGAAATGTTTATTAATGTGGCTCTCGTATCCTGAGGTACCACTGTACATACAATTAACATAACCTCAATCATTAACAACCTTAAATATTTAAGGTCAATAGGTACTTATGTCATATAATAGTTATGTGGATTGTTCCAGTGCTGGTGCCGACTGCATCGTGGTGCAGGGCGGCATGCGCTGCATCGGCATCCTGCCCGGCATCGGCCCGTACAGAGACTCCAGCGACTCCGAGTGCTCCAGCGATAGTGACGATGTAAAGTGAATTATTTGTTAGTCCAACATATTATATCTATTTATTAGCTTTTACTTTTTTTATGTTGTTGTTCAATATATGTTAATTTTTATATATTATTTATATTTTTGACAATTTGAGATCCATTTAAATATTAAATACACCAAATTCCCATTTGCACGGAAGATACGTTCCACAAATTATTGTGTAAACAGAAACCACATAAAAAAGTTAAGGTGTTCGTATAAAGATGGTAAATAAATTCCAATAACTGATAAAACCTTGATTTTTAAATTATGTTCTATCTATGAACTATTGAAAAAATATTTATGTACTATAAAATACTGCTTAGAATTTTTTCTTCATTAACGACTTCTGTGGTCAACCTTTTACAAAAAAGTTGGTCAAAAAAAGCCACCCTTTTTTTTTGCCGCTTTTGGTGGGCGAATGACCCGAGCTGGATTCGGGCAAATCACTACAAAAAGTTTCGTGTACGATTACGGCAAATCACTGTGTCAGCAAAATACCTACCCGAATTGTATTCTGGCAAATCACACAAGGGGTTAAAAACTTTATCGAATGTCACTTTTGCAATATCTTCAATCGTTGACTTATCAAACCCTTCTCTGTTAATTTGATGTGATAAAATGAAAAAAAAACAGTTGTAAAAAAATATCAGTAAATTTTTTAAAGACCCGTGTTATTTCGAAACAAAAAAATGTGCGCAAAAAGAGAATTTAGTAAATATAAGTGTTTTGTATGTGTTGGTTTTTTTTTATTGAAAATAAAATCAAATAATAACTGTTTAGGAAACTGTGATATTTTTTTTGTTACAATGTCAGAAATCATGATATTATTTAATGTGTATTTGCATTAACGCCAAAAGTCGAATGGCAACTTAAAAAAGTTTATATGTACGCGCTTTGGGTTGAACGCGAATTTGTGTCAGTACCGAAATTGGAACACTTTTGATTGACGCGTATTTGTGTCGACGCCCGGAAAGTTGTATATATATATAGATTGTAATATATTTCTAGTTAACAAATATGTCAGCTGTTGCCTACAATTTTTACTCAAATACAATAAATTATATATTCAGAAATATGTTTAGCTAATTTTACACTTTACATTGAAATAATAAAGGATTAATATGAGGCAAAACATGTATGTATCCATGGATAGTATCCGTGTACTCCCATGTGTCTGTTGGTTTTAGGGTTTTTATTTGCACTAAAACGTCTAGTTTTTATATGTTTATTGGATGTTATGTTTGGTGTGAGTTATTCTATTTTGACTTTTCTAATTCTTTGCCAAATGTTAAATATTCAATGTACTACCTATTTCCATGATGCTATTTTACTAAATTTTCCATTAACTGCTTTTTAAAAAAATACCAAAATACAGAACAAATATTATATTTGATATTTCTTTTATCGACCAATAAGCAAAAAATTAATGACAATCATAGGTTCTGTCCATTTAGCTTTGTTACTTTGTGTTCCGGAACCGAGGTCGCGGTCCCGAAATGACGGCATCAGCTTATATATGGTGATGCCGAAATACCAAGGTTCCGGCACTGAAGATAAATCCAAAGACCGGAGTTGAATTGATACTAATTTATTTGATAAGAGCCCCCTTTTTATACCCTAATTTACAACATGAGCAAGCATTTATAAAATAAATATCAATACATTGAATGTCATACACCGCAAATTCCTCGATACCGTTTTGGACCTTGATCCCTTCAATTTACATAGAGTGGCAGATTATTGGGATAGTCAATGCTCCGTATTGATGCGTAAGCATTCTTTATTAATATTATTACAAAAAATTTCATACACCGTGAATTCCTCGACACGTGTAGTTTCTGACCTTGATCCCCTCAATTTACATAGAGTGGCAAAAATGCCCTGTATCGTACCCGACTGTATGAATCTAAGATAGAGAGTTTGATTATAACAAGTACTTTAAAGACTTTTGGATGTTTAATACAAAATAATGTTTTGAACACTTTGTAAATATATTCTTTGTTGGCTCATTAATATATACATATGCAATGATATATGGCAATGAAAATATGTTAATTTTTGGACCTTATATAGTAAAAATATTAAAAATCTATAATATAATTAATATGACTGGTTAAAGCAGCGGTCGGGGAACCGGGGTAAATTACCCCAAATGGGGTAAAAATATGTTGTTTGGGGTAATAAGGAAATTTTCTAGTTTGCTATTTCATAAAACTTACTATTTTCAGGTAACTTCTTTGTTATTTTCCGTGTAAATTAATTCAATAAATAATGTTTATTTAAATAAACAATGATTGTCTTCTTTTCAAAATAGGGGGAAGGGGTAATATCAAGTTAAGTAAGAAGTTCCCCGACAGCTGGGTTAAAGGGTTAATATCCATAGGACCATGTAGTCAAAAATTAGCTTTAGTGTAATTATATTATTAAAAAGTTTAACCATTTGACCGTGGTGCTTTTTTTGTAGATTTGTCAATCGGTTTTTAGACAATTATTAATGTAGATTGTTATACATTGTTACTAAACAAATATGTTATTTTTACATACAATTTGTGACTTAAATGCAAGATCATATATTCAGCTAATTTTAAATATTAAATCAATAGAATACAGCTATAATATGTGGCTTAAATATCCGTGTAAAGCTCATGACAGTTGTAGATGTCACACGCAGTGAAATAGTTGATAATTTTTAAATAGTGTGTGATTAAATGTTGTTTTCTTGTTTCCAGGGCCATCACTCTCACCCCCATTTCGATCTTCTAGGAAGGAAGCAGGAATGTAAGCAGAAGGCGGCCGACAAGAGCTAGATCCCTTTGACTGAACGCATTATACAACAAATAAAACTCATAGCATACCAATCACAGGATCATAGCAAAGGTCTCCAGAGACAAAGGATTATTTTTTGGGGTTGCCGTTCAATAAAATTTACAAATAAGGTTTTATGCCTAAGCAGCTTTTTCTTAAAAAAAATGTGCCGATTACTTGTAGAATATAAAGACAAAGAGTTATTTTTCTACAGCTATTATTTTTTCATTAAGTAATTTCTGCTTTTCCTAACAAGAAGATTCAATTATATTTTTACTAACAAAATGCTGTTTAAGCAAGAAATAAGTTATCCAATGTAGATGAAGAAGATGCACAACGCTCTGAAGGGCCAATTGAAGTGTGAAAGTGTGACGTGATGAAAGAGTAAGAATTTGTTTTTTTTTTAATCTCCGTCGGGGATTGAACCCACGACCTTATGGTTTGTCAAGCAAACGCTTTGACCATTGAGCTATACCCGCCGACGTTGAAAGAGACTTGTGCATAAACAAGTAGATATAACTGATGTATATTATAATATCATTGATTTGACACCCATTGGCGAGTCCTCTTGAATTTTGATTTTTTAAAATAAATATGGTATTGTGGATTTTGGGTTTAGCCGTGTGTGGCGAATTCTCTTGTTTCAATATTTCGACCGCCATTGCAGGGGTCTCCTTCAGGGTTGACGACTTTTCACAATACCAAATCTGGCCGCGAAAACCTAAGAAGTTACGTGAATATGTATTTTCGTTTATTTATTTATTTTTTGATCTGAGATTGGTTTGCTAAGGGTCGCACTCTCACCATTTCCATATGAATTAAATTTAGTATAATAATACTGGCTTGAACCACTTCAAATGCTGTGATCTTCAATACTAATAAAACGTTACTAAAGACAAACATAACAGGAATATCCTCAATGTCGAGTATCACTCATTTTTCATTTCAATATGTACACTTAAAAAAAAACACACTATTTAGACTTCTTCTTTGTGTCAGCGTCGTCAAATTATTTCTGCCCAGTATCCGGCAACATTGATAGCCTGTGTGTTGCCCAGCATTAGGTCTTGAGATGTGCAGCTTGTTGGGCACATAGAGCAGGATCTTAGGTGTGAGGCGGTCTGCAGGTCTCCAACAAAACAATATTTACACTGAAATCTCCTCTTGAATTGAAGCATATGGTCACCACAGCCACACTTCGTAGGAACGGCATCGACTACCAAAAAAAAACATGCTGGAAGATCGGTTTTCGTTGTATCCATGAACCAAAACAACATTGAAAATGGAAAGAACTTAGATGGTGACCGATTGAAAAAATAGAAGACTACAATACAGAACAATATCATACAATTGTGATATGAGGCTCAATCCGTGTAAAGCTCATGACCGCTATAGATGTCGGTAATCTTGTCATATCCTTAGATCCACCATAGAATATGCCGTCTATCATTTTTTATTGTGTTCTACTAAATCAAATAAAAAAAAAAAAACAGAAACAAAAGAACCTAACCTAACCTAACATGTTGGCGCCTAAAGAACAAAAACCGAGATGTGTTTGAAGTATTCCTTGAGGATAAGAAAAAAAAATTTAGGATTAGACTGTCACTTATACTATTTATGAATAAATATATATATACATGTATTTTTATTTTGTGTATTTATTTATTATATTGAAAAATAATAAAATTAATTTGATTTATATGGTAGACCATATACGACCAGATTACATAGATGTCATCCACGGTGAAAGGGTTAAAGAATGTACTCGAGGATATTCCTGTACAATAACAATCAGTATATATATATTTTTTTAACAAAACTTAGTTTTTTGGTTTTTCTACTACTCTTTGATTGCTCACTATTGTAATATTATGTTTTAATGATATGATCATATAATTATTGTTTAGAAATGTAGAAAAATGTTAAGATTTGCAGTAGATTACTTCGTATTGATTAGACATTGAAATTTCATCATTAAATTCAGGGGTTCTTAAAATTAAATAGTCTGAATATTTAAGTAAGTCTATAAAAAAAATCCTTTTTTTCTATGGTGGTATACCTTTAGTATTAGGCCATTATTTACACTAATGTCTTCAAAATAATACTCGAAAACTGTAATACTAAGTGTTTGGTAAGATGCAAGGATTCAAAACACATAAGAGTGGGGATAATACAAGTGATGCGCTGGCTGCACTTTGTTTTGATTACATTCGAAGGGGATACATAATTAGTTAATAAAACAATGAAGGCTTAGAGAAACAATATTTGATAATTTAGACGCAAAAAAATCTTCAAAAATACCATCAAATTGAAAAAAAAATGTTTGTGTTGTTTTAAATATAAAGGAGGTAACACATGTTTTAATGGATTTAATATTGGAGTTATTTATTGAAGATTTTTATGTTTATCAATAATTTAACTTTTTTTAATTTCATTTATGTAGGCATACAACAAAAAGAATTCTAATTTTTAAATTCTATTATGCAAATACCTAACCATGTCCATTTAAAAAAAACAAAAGATTTAATTCCATTCTTTCTTCACCATTCAAATATATTACAAAATTAATCATGAATTTTTAGTATTCACTTAATTTATGAATTCCTTGCTATCGAAATATAAAAGGTTCTCTAAATTTTTCTTTCTTTTGTATATAATAAGATGATATGGCCAGTCAGTCGTATCTGACAGTCTGCTTTCTAATATCATTGCCGTATATGTCAAGAGATTTGAAGCTACAAAACCATAAATCTAAGAATACAAGCAGTATATTTATTTATTTATATCTTTTAACCCTTTCATTACGGCTCGGATTGAATAAAAATTATACTTTCAATTATAAAACTAGTATTTGAAGTATAAATGTACTTATCTGGTTTATTTTCATATGTCGCATTGATTCTTGTATTCTTTAGCTATCAGATGATGCATAAAAAAACTATTCTAAGAAAGTAGTAAAGCGATATATCACGTCAACCGATGTCAACGGTCAGTGAATCTTATGACGGCATATGCCGACAACTGATGCGAAAGGGTTAAAAATAGGATCAAAACATGGGACGTTATCATGTTACTCACATCATGGTATATATTTTTATTTCAAGCATTGGTAACTACGAGTACTAGTGGTGTGACAAATTTACTCTTACAATTAAGTATATCTTGAGATATAAACTACTGCTGTTTTCTTCAGGCAATGGGTTCTTAAATGCCTTTGTGTACTTAATTCGTCGTGGTTCGAATCCCTTGACATATATGGTGATGATATTGCATATATGTTTACAGAAAAATTATTACCTTGTATTAATGTTATGGATCTCTAAAATTGATTGACGATTCATTACAACTAAAAGGCAATTTGTACACATACTATGTAATTAAAAATGATTTTGATTTGTATCTTTATTATGAAATTTGTGTTTTTTTTTTCAACAAATTCTTGTAAATAAAAAAGTTTGTTTAAAAAAGTTTTTTTATTTATCAGTATTTTATTGACTATTTTTCCTTGCATGCATATAGTATCTTATTTTTTTTTTCTTGGGTATTGTAGTTTTGTTTTGCAGGATTTTGACATCTCAACGGAGAAGAAGGTGAAACTGGTAGAAAACTTGACTTGTGGACAAACAGTCAGTGCAATCAAGTCGGAAGAGTTAAATTATTATTTTACGTAAAACGTGTTTTATTTATTTTTCTCATTATTTTTAAGGCCGATTATTATTTAAGCTTTAGAAGATGGCTTTTCAATTTACATAACTGTTTTAACATATGATAAAGATAAGTCTTGTATTTTTAAAAATCAAAATACATATTTTTATGGTCAGAATATATAGTAAAACATTTTTTAGCACTATTTAACATATACTTCATATTTATCTTAACCCAACTCAACCTAACCTAAACTAACTAACCTTGTGTTAAATTAAAAAAAAAATATATATATATTCTGATTAATAATTGATAAAAATTCTCAATGCAAATTGATTCAAATTCGGACTATTTCTTTTGACGCTTAAAGATTTTATTTATTATTCTCACAAGTTAGGTATTTTTCATTCAAATGTATTTTTGTATTGACATTTTATATGCACACCTGTTTTAGAAGAAGAAGACAACGATGGCCTCCGCTGTATTGACGTTTGGCTGCAGCGGGATTTTGAAAAATGGAAAATATCTAAGATTCAATTACACTTATTGTAGGAGATATTCTCAGCAAAAGGCCGCTAAGAAGACCACCGCATACTCCGGCAGCTTGTTACTTCCTCAGACCGAGTTTCCTGCCAGGCACAAGGCGGCGCAGAGAACCGAGATTGAAAATGAAATAACCAAGGTAAAAATAAATCCTATGAAAATTCAATATACACGCTTATAAGGATATAATGAAATAGCTTTAATATGGAATAAATAATACGTTGATAGATTATTATTGCGGTGCAGAATAGTTTATAAAAAAACTAACCTCAAAACGTCAAATTATGTTTATATGATATATTACAATTAATTATTTTGAATTTTATTATAAAAATGCTGTAAGAAATGCAAAATGAGAAAAAATACATTTTTTTTTTATATTTTTGTATTTTAATATTGCAAAATATTTCAAAGATCTCGACCTATGCGAATCTTTATTTTTCTGTAAATCTTTAGATCATTTTTCATTCATATCTCATTATGCGGTTGCATTATCTGTTAGTAAGATGCCAGGATTAGTAGCCGTAATGATCTTTTATAAAAATTCACTTTTTTCCATGCGCCAAGGGCAAAATATGGCAGTTTTGGTATTGCACAACCCACCCAATCCTTTTAGAATAAAATTAGCAAATTATTCAGTCTCTTGTTAACTTCATGCGCTATATCTGAGAATCCCAGCTATCGCCATCATATTATATTCTCTCCCCCAGCTGGATTTTTGACTCTCAACCGACTCTAGTATGAAAGGCTGCCTTGTCTCTTCTCTAACCTCGTTATTCCTATTTTCTCGCATTCTACGCAAGCATTTATTTTCAACTCCTATTATACAGGCTTTAAATGTGATGTCAGGATTGAAGCTATACTTAATTAGATAAGCAACTAAACTTAATTAAAACGAAGTGCCATCTATGTAACACCAGTATTATCTTCATTCTTTGGTATGCCTGCAAATAAATTCTTATTATCTATTTTTTCTATACATTAAATTATTTAATACATGATTCTTTGTAAACATAAATTTTATTTTTATTTTGATTATTTTGCTTTTTTATTTCTTTGTATCATTTGTGTTATAGAAAGCAGATTTCGCTGGACTATACTCTTGGCAGAGAGATCACTTGAAAGGTCCTGATTTTGTACTTCATGATGGACCGCCTTACGCTAATGGGGATCCACATATTGGACATGCAGTTAATAAGGTGCCTACTTATATATTAGGTTGTTTGGAAAGTAATAATTTTTTTTTCCCAACAGAGGATTTTGTATTTTCTACAGCTCTTACACTCAATATTTTTTAAGATGATCCATGATTATTTTCTTAAATAATCATCATTCACTTGAATCCAAGCTTACATAAAAGTTAAAATACCTTAAATCACTGACAGTATGTATAAGCTATCAATTATTTGGGTAAATCTATGCCATGTTTTCTTAATATATACGTATTATTATCATATTATATATTTTTATAGCTGACATTTACTTACTTTTGAAATAGTTCTATTAGATGACTTAAAAAACTACATTACATGCCTTCTTGACAAAAAAGCATATTATTTTTAAGGATATTCGTTTATATTGTTTTTATTTTTGTAAGAAATAAATGTTTGGTTTTATTTTTATTAAAAAAACATAATTATTAAATTTAATACCTAATCAATTTTCTATCCATCTTTCCCTAACCCCATTATTTATGCGTTAAGATAGCCTCGTTTAGCGCTATTTTGTATTACAATCTACTTTGATGGAACATATCCCTTACTGTAATTATAATTATCAGAGATCTTTCGTACGGTAATATAATGCTTTACTACTAAGCCATATCCACTAGCAAAATGATGAATTGAAAAGCAAAAAAAATGCCTATTACTGTAAAATGTGTGCCTTTATTATTTATTTAAAAAAAAAATATTTAAACACATCTTCAAATAGATTGAATGAAAAAGAATGACTATAATTAGTATAAAGTATGGCACATTTAATTGTAAAATTATGATATTGTATTGCCAGATTTATTTATACAATAAAATATGCTATGCGAGCTACCGAGAATTATTGTTTGGTGATAACTGTCTTACAATTATCTCATCTAAACAGAATCATCATCGTCATCTAAACCTCATCAATTTTATAGCCAGAGCTGCGTCTTAACATTTTATTGTGTTTCAGATTCTCAAAGATATTACCACAAGGAGTCGCGTGGTGCACGGCCAGCGCGTTCACTACGTACCCGGTTGGGACTGTCATGGTCTCCCGATCGAGCTCAAGGCCCTTCGCAAAGATTCCTCCGCGAAAAGCCAAACATCTGCTGTCGAGATCAGGGCCTCGGCGAGGGAATTTGCCCTGAACGCGGCCCGCAGGCAGAGGGCCTCTTTCGAGTCCTGGGGTGTCATGGCCGACTGGGAGAATGGTTGTTATTACACGCTGAAGAGAGGCTATGTCCAAGATCAGCTGCGAAGGTTCCACGCCATGTTTGAGAAGGGACTAATTTATAGAGACGTTAAGCCTGTATACTGGTCACCATCTTCAGGGTAATTTATATTGCATTGAAAAAATATATATAAATACATAAATATATTTATAATCAATTATCGTAATATTTAGTTTAAAAATATTTACAATGGAACCCCGATTAAGGGCGCCGCTACTTTAGGAGGCTGTTTTTAACCTTTTTTGTGTCTTTTTTTGAGAGTAAGAAATTATGAAAAGTAATTGGGTCTTAAAGGTCTTTTTATTTATATCAGAAGCGTCAGGTTAATCATCCAATCTTTTTAAAATAAATGAGATTAATAAATCACCAAAAAATATGCCTCGGATACTATAGCTGCCTTCTCTTAAAGCCTTGGAGGTCCTCGAGATTTATATATGTTGTGGACCTTCATGTTCAGATATGTCTTGGAACGAAGCAACTGATAGAACTGAATAGCGACAATATTTAGTGATCATTTGTAACATATATGGGAAGAAAGAAATGTGTTTATAAGTTTTGCTTGGTTTTATATTATTACATATATAAAGCTTTTTTTCATAATCCACTTTTTCTCATTTTTTTCTTCTAGTGTCCCTTGAAAAAGGAGAAATCATAGTTTTACTGAACATCAATTATGAGTGAATTATATTGAATATTTGCAGGACAGCTTTAGCAGAAGCTGAATTGGAGTACGATCAACAGCACAAGAGTACGCAGGTTTATTTAGAGCTTCCACTTGTTTCGGTTCCAGAAAAACTTAAGGCACTTTCTAAAAGGTAAAATCAAAATATAATATTTCTTTGCTTAGTAGATATAAATAAACTACTGTATTTTTGTAAACATTTAACTAATTCCTTGTTTTTTTCAGTGGAGATACATTTTCTGCAGTGATATGGAGCACTACTCCATGGTCTTTAGTGGGCAACCAGGCCATCTGCTATAACTCTGCTCTGCGTTACTCTGCCGTCAGTGTGGATGGCTCCAAAAGACTGCTCATTGTTGCTCAACCACTAATTCAAGAACTAACCCAAGTTCTCGGAAAACCATTGCAAGAAGAATTCAGCTTTGAAGGTATTGTCTGCTTAACCTTTTGAGCACACCTTTTTGGTGGATTTTTTTATTGATTTTTATCCAATTAATATAGATTTTGCCGGCTGGTAAAGATCTTCCAACGTTATAGATTACTGCCCGACATTCACCCATCATACATTTAATACAGGAATTCACTATAAATGTGTCGTGTTCAAGGGACGACTTTCGTCTACCACCAATTTGAATTTATAGACTATGTTTGTCATTTTACGGGTAAGGGATCAAATTCAAAACAACCGTTTTTTATCTCCGAGAGGTATTGAAATTTTGACCTTTGGTTTGGTAAGCAAACGTTTTCACCAATAAGCCAGCAGATTTTCATTAGTATAATCAGTAATATATAATATTTTCGCTGGTTAATCCTTTCATTACGGCTCGGTTTGAATACAAATTATACTGTCAATTATAAAACTAGTATTTGAAGCATAAATGTACTTATCTGGTCTATTTTCATATACAACATTGGTTCTTGTATCCTTTAGCTATCAGATGATGCATAAAAAACTATTCTAAGAAAGTAGCAAAACGATATATCACGTCAACCGATGTAAACGGTCGGGGAATCTTATGACGGAATTGATGACAACCGATGCGAAAGGGTTAAGGTTGTATTAGAATTTTTTTCACAAGGCTCATGTTATAATTTGTACAATGAAAAGCGTTTTTACTTCGTATTTTCAGGGAGCATATTAGCTGACGCTCAGTATTGCCATCCTCTTAAGTCTGATCTTGTGTTGCCGTTCCTTGAGGGTGACCACGTCTTGGCTGAAAAAGGAACTGGTCTCGTTCATACGGCACCGGCCCACGGACCAGAGGACTTCTTGGTTGCCTTAAAGCACAAAATCAAAGTGGTATGATTCCATATTAAATTGTTTTCAATGGATTTTTAGAATATATTTCAATACTCAATATTTTTATAGATAACTGTAGATCTACATCAATATTTAACAAATTGATACATACATACAAATTAACAGCAAACATCATCTTATATGACATTTCTCTTAACAATAAATAAAAGCAGAAATAAATGGGTTCAGCTAGTAAATATTGTAAAAATCGTGACATCCCCCGTTAACCCTTAAACGCCCAGTGGTTTCCTTACGGGAGCGCAGATTTGCTATGTTCAATGCCCTACGGTCCCATACAGGAGTGCTTATGGTTCGTTTCACAATCGGATTACATTAATTTGTAATAATAGTATTAAAGTAAATTTATAGAAGAATCTATTGTGCGACGAAACATTACAAACATTGGCCTGCTAGGGCATTGAACGACGCAAATTTGCGGTCCCGTATGGGACCACTGGGCGTTTAAAGGTTAATAAAAGACGATTCCAGGTTGCTGGAATCGTCATCGAGACGCGTGGTGGATGGATGAGGAGCGGGTCACAAATCAAAGAACTCTTCAAGAAGCACATTGACGTTTATTTTAGGTTAAAAAAGACTGAAATAATTCAGTAGCCACTGCATGAGATAAAACACTGCTTACTCCACGAGCTCCGGGCAGCGACCGGCACTGTAGTAGTCATTGCGTCGTATATTCATAGTGTCCACTTAGCAAACTTTGGTGCTCCACATGACAGGACTTCTTTGAAACAAATGAAATGGCGCATGCTTCGTCACATCATAAAGTTATTTATTCTAAAATTTAGACTAACATTTTCATCGAGGCTTTTCGGCACCAGCCTGCAAGGGCTATATCGAGTTGATATCAATCTAATACCTATTAGTTTCTTGACTCAATGAAGTTGTGAAGTGGATTAGCAAGACAGGACATGAATATACTCATTTTTCTACAATTAATTAATGAAAATAATAACACATAAAATTGTAAACTTATATTTTTTCAAATGCTTTGTTAACTGTATTTATTGTTCTTTTACATGTATGCTTTTTATTACCTATTCCAGGAATGCTACGTCGACGAGAAAGGTTGCTACTCCGGATTTGGTCCCAGCTTTGATGGTCTGCTTGCACTTAAAGATGGGCAACGTCATGTGCTGGAAACACTTGGAGAACGAGTGCTCTATAGCGGACCGTTTGTTCATCCTTACCCACTGGACTGGAGAACAGGAAAACCCGTGATAATACGAGCATCTAGTCAGTGGTTCATCGACACCACTGCCATCAGGGAGAACGCTCTGGTAATATCAAATTATATTTGAAATATTGATACCAATGGGTATATTAACTAAACCCACAAATTGAAATTACTCTTGTTTATTTTAAATTTAAATTTAAAAGATACATAATTAGACTTTATAATATGGCACGCGTTAATGCTAATGCCGAGGGGGTAGACTATATTAGGAGAGCGATCTAACAGCAAGATAGCCTCAGCCATTATGCGCCCTATGCGGTGGTAGGTACTCAACTGACTGACAGGCCGCGTGGGAGTAGTTCCCTCCTTTTGCTGCTGTCTCTGCCGATGGCGCCACCAGGGAACAATGTTGCTTTCGTATACCAAAGACAAACAGTGGTTCTACTGACGCAAGATGTCAGTCGTCGTACAATATGGCGACGTCCGGTATCAATATATTTAACACATTATAACTTCCCTTTCTGTCCATTGCCACTTGAGTGTGCCTATTCTTTGCATAGCCTCTACTACTTGAGTTCTTCTTTGGATATCCTATCAAAAGATTGAATGCCGAAACGAGGATATTTCTCCAAAAAGAGATCAAGTATGTATATCACCATGGCATGTTGGGTGACCTTTATTTTATTTGTAAAAGTTGCTGTTAGATCTCACGTATCTGTGCTGTAAGGTAATACAGGAAAGATTCATTGGTTAAATCCCAGTTGTATACACCTGTCGAAATTTCAATTTAAGTCAACATTTTTATTTTGATATCTATCGTCGATCAAACCAACGAACTTCAGTATGATAAGCAAACGCTTTAAAACTAAGACGTACTCGCCGGTATAATGACTTTTGAAAACAGGTGCCTGCGTGGAATATAGTGGTCATATTTATTAAGGAATGACGAAGCAAGAATATATGAATTAAGTTGAATGATATTTTTTTTCAAAATGTGTTATATTTTTAATCACCAGGCGGCTCTGGAGGGCGTGACGATTCTGCCAGCGCTCAGTAGTCCTCAACATCGCTTAGGCTTTAAAGGACAACTGCAGGCGCGGCCATATTGGTGCATCTCACGGCAGAGAAGCTGGGGTACTCCCATACCTGTGGCATATGTGGGAGACAAACTGCTCATCAACAGGTGATATTACATTTCTCACAGCTTCATACCCACATCAAATTTTGGCCTACCAGCATACCTAGATCCTTTTCTTACATCCTTTTCATCTTTTGTCGATGGTATTGTTCTCCTTGATCTCTGTGATCTTTGACACGTGTCATCTTCTGATTCTTTTGTGTAATTTTTATTTTTTATTTTTTTCTCTATTTTTTTTGTATACTTATTTTTCTGAATATTTGTAAAATTGGAATTTCGATTCTGTAAAATAAATAAATTTTAGAAATAACAATATTGGTTTTTTGTTTTCCAACAGTTGTTATTTTTTTTTTTAGCGAGTTCATTGAAAATGTGTGCAACAAGATTGAAAAAGAAGGCACCGACAGCTGGTGGAGCACCCCCATAGAGGAACTTGTGCCTGAAAGCCTGCTGAAGGAACACAACGTTGGTAAAGAAGACTTAGTCAAAGGAATGGTAAGCGTAAATATATATATATTTTTTATATGACATTTACTGTCAAGGAACTGATCAATATCGGTTATGGTAAGAAGAAAGAATAAAATGTGATTTTCTTTTCGTTTCAGGATATAATGGACATCTGGCTAGATAGCGGTCTGTCATGGTCTTCAGTGTTGGAAGGAAAAACAGCCGATTTGTACTTGGAAGGAGTGGATCAGTTCACAGGATGGTTTCAGTCGTCTCTAATGACAAGCATTGCTCTAACTGGGAAGGCTCCATACAAGTAAATAACACTTTTCCTACTATATTTTCTATCTTAGTGAAGCTTATAGCTACCTATACATTTTTTTGTGGTCTGTATTTATCTTAATATCCACCTCTCTCTCAAAAAGGTGTTACTCTGTCGCGTGAGGCAGGATAAGAAGCAGGTCACCAAATAAAGACTTTCTTTTAGAAGCACATTGACATATATTTACGTTAAAACTTTACAAACTTCCGGCCAGGCGGAATGACATGCCGCTGGCCGTAATGCGACCTTCTCGGTCGTCAACACATAACTGCGGCGCTCGTGATCGGGCTCTCGCCCGCGCCCCTGGCGGTGTCTATAATTATCACACCGGTGAGCGAGCAAGCGAACAGAAAATAAGATACGAAATATTGTATATCTAGGTTTTCGGTACCAGTCGGGAACGGATACATCGTGCTGATGTCAATCTGTTCAGTAATTATTTCAAGGATTGGGCAGTAATTTTAATTCTTCTTCGTAGTATCCATCCGGTGGATTGGTTTGCAGCAACAGAATCTTGCATCTCGATCTCCATTCCTCTCGGTCCTCCGTAACCCTTTTCAGCTCAGCATAAGCGCTACAGTTCATGTCCTCGAATACTTGCTGCAAATACTCCCATCTAGGGCGCCGTTCTGCAGTAATATTCGAACATTCCAGGTGGCATATCTTGTTGGCTGAAGGTTTTTCTTATTTGTCTTGGTTGTTTTGTCTCGAGCAGTCCCCACCCGGAGATCCGATTAGGGGACTATTTTATCTCCGGAAATTTTACTTGAGATGCAATCATTTTTTGCTGATACGTGGGATGTCTTTAAGACCTTTAATGTGGTATTTTCCCCTTTATTTCCACATCCTAATGCCGTTGACCATAAAGGTTCATCCGCCTTAGGAGGGCATTTACTACCTCCAGGACAATAGAGTGTCCTAACCAGCTTGACCTGATGAGGTCTTTAAAAGAGGTGACAAGTTGCGGGTTCGTCACGTGGCCGCGTGGAGGAAGGATGCAGGAGCAGATCACAAAGCAAAAGAACTTGTTTTTGAAGCAAAATTCGCATTTATTTTTTTATTAAAGACTTGATTTCCTCGTCCGGCCCTGCGTGATGTAAGGTCGGACTAACTGACGACTACCAGAACACTGTGACATGCAGCTTCGCCAAGATAATGAGGGCAAAAAAACAAATTAAAGATGACAGTTGAACCATCATGTAATGGAGCAACTGTCATAACAAATAAAATGGCATAAGCAAACGCCATGTAATTTTATAAAATTAAAATTAACATTATTAGATGTTCATGTCAGGCGAGCGAACAAAAATAAAAGAAAAAAGATAGTTTTTTCGAGGCTTTTCGGCATCAGCCTAAAAGAGCTATATCAAGCTGATATCAAAGCATATCTTATAAAAATGTAATGACTATGTTATATTTCAGGAGCATATTTGTCCACGGTTTCACGGTGGATTCGAATGGAAAAAAAATGTCAAAGTCACTCGGAAATGTGATCGACCCAAAGACTGTTATCTCTGGTGGAAAGGACCTGAAGAAAGATCCTGCTTATGGAGTAGACACATTGAGGTAATATATGATTATCATTGTGTAACTATTTAAAATCTAGACTGGAATTTTCCTACCTCATATCCACATCAGTAAAGCCAAATTGTGATCAGTTAGCTGTTGATACGGAAGGGTAATTCAAGTGAAAAACTATGGCACTTGAGGTTACTTTTATGTATTTGCAACAAAAAAAAAATACAATTGTAAAAATACCACACACTCAAAAATATCAGAAAAAAGGAATTCGAAAAACATTTTTTTCGATATTTGAATCTTCTAGCGATACATTTTAAAAACGTATTAACCTTTTACATAATAAATTCAGTATGTATCTGCCTTTCGATAGATTTTTTTTACTATTATTATTATTTTTAAATGCTCTAAAAACGTTATTTGTAAAATTATGAAAGTGATGTAAGTCAAGAATATAAAAAATATTTATTAATTTATTTCATTTCACATTCTTGTGATTTTTTTTTGGTTTGAGTATTACTTACATACCAGAGACTACGCCTCTCGGGAGACTGATCAGACTGTTCAACCATATCGTCTCGATTGTTGATATATTCTACGCGAGAGAAGCCCAGTTCAGACATGAGCTCCACGAATTCGTTTGTAGAAATAATTTAGTAGAGTCTTCTGTTTAGTGAGCTTTGAGACTTTCTTATATTTCTATGAATTGTTTCTTTTTTTGTCTTTAATTTTAAATGTAATTTTTGCTGTATTAATTAAACATTTTCTCGATTTTCGAATTGAATTGAATCTATGGTCAACAGATGGTGGGTCGCGAGTCACGGCACGCAGCACTCGCAAATAATCATCAGCAGCGGCATCCTCGCCGAGAGCCATGCCGAAGTCTCCCGCATACGTCTCCTCATCAAATTTCTTCTAGGAGCGATCGCAGACCTCGACAAGCCCTTCCACAACCCAAAAAGCGGACTCCAACTCAACTACCTCGACGCCTACATGCTACACCAGCTCTACGAATTCGAAAACACCATAAAAGATCACTACGAGTATATGCGTTTCAACAAAGTCTGTTCTACCATCTTAAACTTTACAGCAAATCAAGTATCAGGATTGTATTGCCACAGTATAAAAGATCGCTTGTATTGCTTTTCTAAAGATGATGTACAACGAAAAAATTGTCAAATCGTTTTGAATCACGTTTTAATAGGTTTGTGTCGAGGGCTAGCTCCGATTTTGCCGCATCTTGTCGAAGAAGCTTGGAGTTATCATCCGCATTACGAGGTGCAAAAAAAGCCGTTCTTTAAGAATAAATTTGAAGAACCACAAGCTATTTGGGACAGGCCTTTCTGCGAGTTTTTAATGGACGAGATTTTCAATATGAAAAAGACTGTGAATAGAGAGTGCATTGGAAAGAATAGCTTGGAGTATTCTGTAAAGATTATAGCTAATGCTGAGTTTTACGATAGGATTTTGCCAATGATGAGGGATAGTCATAAAGCAACTGAGGGGGTGCTTTGTGAGGTTCTACAAGTTTCGGAGGTCATCTTGGAAGAGGGATTAGATTTTTCTGCTGATTGGAGGTTAGAGATCGCGCCTGTTGATGGAAAGGTGTTGTGCGGACGATGTAGGAGGTATACGGCTGATCATAAAGAGATACCGTGTCCTAGATGTATCGAAGTGATGGAGCAGAGTAGTATATCAAATAACTGACTATAAAAATATATATATATAGATAGTGACATCTCTCCATGCAATAAAGGCGACTCAAAATCGTCGGGATTGTCATTGCGACATGTGGTGAAAGGTGAGGAGCAGGTTGCTAAAGGAAAGAACTCATCAAGAAGCACATTGAAATTTATTTTAGATAAAAGAACTGACGAAATTCGATCGTCTGCCCGGGACAGACAATGCCGTGTACTTCACATGCCCCGGACAGACTCCGACTGAAACGGTCAGTCACTGTGCGGAAATTAATCTAGCGCCCATATATGGTACTAATTGCCCCCACATAACAAAGTAGCGATTTGTTTAAGTAAACAAAATAATTTTTATTAATTTTATGAATTAATTAAGTTAAACTTTAATTATGCACATTAACCATGAATTTTCATTTAAAAATCTTAGTGTTATACATTTTGTACATAATATTATAATGTATATAAAAAATGTTATAAAATGATGTAATATTTATCGAAATATATAAATGATAAATTTATGTTTTTTTAAATTATTTTCCTCCAACGTTAATAGTACAGTTTATGCGTGGTACTCCTCGGATCACCAAAGTTAAGAGATTTTTGGCGTGGATCAAAATTTGGATGGGTTACTGCCTGTTGTATACAGCGTGTTATTGGTTGGGTTGAGCTGACCCTTAGAAACAAATACTCCAAGCCATGTGAGCATCGGGTTAGTCATCGTATCTCTTTTTAAAATTCAGATTAGTAAATCACCAAAAAAATGCCTCGGATACAGCTGCTAGCTGCTATCTCATTAAGTTCCTGATCGCCTGCCCCAGATGTTGTCGGAAACCATATATTTTTCCAGGTGTATCTTTGCGTGCAAAGACATCAACGATAAGGGATGGACAGTGGCAATGAGTAAATTGACTGGTGCTATTTTGTGGTGACCGTATGTTCCAGATGTGGAATGGATATGGTAAGAAAAATAATGAAAATAATATCACATAGATTTTCCACAGTAATTGTTTCCGATTATTATTTTCATATGAATATTTTAATATCATTAGGTTTAGGTACCTATGAATCTTTATTAGAAAAAAAAAACAAGAAAGTAAAATGCATTGATACTAATTTTCATAATTGCAACATTATTATTTTTTAGTTTAAAAAAGTGCTTTTTTTCAGGTTAGTTTTCTATTTTTTGTGTGCCTGAAAAACTAATTTATCTTTTTTTAAATGTAATTTAACTTTAATAAACTTAATAATAGTATGTTTTATAATAATACTAACCATTTAAACATAATAATTGATGTGTAAATTTTATAATGAATTGGTTTAAAAACGAAGAAAATCTCTAGAAGAAAAATGCAAACATTCCAATTTTCAAAATTGTGACATTTCATAATAATCATTTGTCAGAAAAGTGGTCTTCGTGGACTAGTAAATGTTATTAAGAACTAAATTATGTTTTTGAAAATACAATATAAAATGAACAAACCAAATAAAAATATATATTTAAAATAAATATCAACATTTGATGATATAATATTTCAAAATGTTGTGCAATACTAATTTTACTGGTGAAACATTCAGTTAATATCGGGTGCCTGTTTTACCATCTCAATTTATTTATTTATTATATGCTCCAAGAACTGATTTTTATGAATTACTATAGTGACTAAAGTGCTATCAATTTACAAGTATTAACTTCTATTAGAATACCTGTGTTAATCTAACTACTTCAAGATGAAATTTATATTGAACAAGCTACCTACTGGTAAGTGTTTTTTCTTGCTATTTCCATAAATTTAAACAATATTATTTAATTTAAAAAATTCAATGTATAAGAGTACCTTTTATACCAATTTCTTATTTTTAGTGCCTTATTTAAGCTTATTTTTATATTTTATTCAACAAATTTACAATTGTTACATATTTTGTTACAAAGTAAAAACTAACAACCACTAATTGTAACAATACAAATGGCAGTCAAACCTCCGATATAAATACTTGGCTTGGAAAAAAAATACAATCTTTCAGTATTTACGTCAATAATTGATATTTATTAGAATTTTTTAATGTTTTCCCCAAATAACGAAAAGCTTGTACCTATAAGCTTATACCTACTTTCAGTGCTTTTAAATATTTAAATTTTAAAATAAAGCGGTATTCTTGTAAATATAATCTATTTAGTTAAATAGTTAGGGATCATGATAATTTTTCTTGAGTACAGTATATATGTAAGTTACATTTAAAATTAAACGGATTTAACATTACCTTATTTACCATCATATTTAAGAGCGATATCAAGTAGGTAGTATATACAATATTTACATGAAATACTGGCATAGCATCTCTTATTAATATTTTAATGAAAAATCGTGCAGTTTCTTTCCACCTTGGTAATAATTATTTTTTTCGAACAATTTAAATTTTTAAATCATTAAAAAAAATATATAAATGACGGAAATGGAAGTGGCTTATAATACATTTATAGTAGACGTTTTTTGATGACGATTAGTGATCATTTATTTTATTATTAAATTTATTTTGATTTTCGTAATATTTTTATAGGTTACATTTTGGTAATTTATTCAAATAGTTATCTCTTGAAGGTAGTTATTTAAAAAAAGTGTACTAAACTAAGCCAGTGGTTCTCAACCTTTTTGAAGTCACGGTGCATTTTTGATCATGGAAAAAAATGGCGGTGCACCAGAATTAAGAGGTCAAAAAAATATGTGGACATAGTTTTTGTTACTGTATGCTTTTATAGTTGTATTTACGTCTATTTTAACGTCAACGTTTACTATATAATTCGCGGTATTGGAATACTAATCCTTGTAAAGTGGCCTGCACTTATTGCCGACGTAAGTAGGTACCTACTTATTACCCTACCTCGATTATAACCCAGAAATATCTCTCGAGTGTGTAAACACTTCAAAAGGCTTATGAACCCGAAAGCCGCGAATCAAAAACCAGCACGAGAATGGTACATACCTACTAACCTACGTAAGTAGGTATTTATGAATAAAATATTATTTTTTACAATGTTTCATAATCTTACTCGTCATGTAAGTTTATCTGAGCACTGCGGCACCAATGAATTTTTATTTTTTTTATTTCTTAAAACATTCTTATACTGAACATCTGTATTTCATGAATTAGATATAAGCTAAATATTTGACAACATCGAAAGCCTGTCTGTTGCTCAACTTAAGATCCTGTAAGAAGCATCTAGTAAAAAAAACATACTCACAGACGAACCTCTGACCTGTAATATTTACAAACGAATTAGTATCCTGCGACGGCGGATGTGGCAAAGAGAAGAAGGACGTGGTCCATATGGTCATATTCTTATAGCGCCTGCTCACGCGAACATTGATAGGTGTGACAGTAATTGATTCCATTCCCACGTATTTCGTGGTTAGCAACGTGTTACCAAAGAAGGCAATTCGAGACTCGCTATAGTATACTAATTTCGCAGCCTTAAGCTGAGGTCTACTCGACATCAAACTGATGCACCTAGAATCACGGGAAGGCCTTCAGCCACTCTCTAACAAGTAGCTTTTTGCGTGCGACCAGTAACGGGTCCCCATCTGGGTCTCCAAAAACAGGACGGGACAGGGCGGGTTTTCACCAAGCGAGTGATGTATTCCATTTCCACGTATTTCGTGGTTATCAACGTGTTACCAAAGAAGGCAATTCGAGACTCGTTGTAGTATACTAATTTCGCAGCCTTAAACTGAGGTCTACTTGACATCAAACTGATGCACCTAGAATCACGGGAAGGCCTTCAGCCACTCTCTAACAAGTAGCTTTTTGCGTGTCTCCAGTAAAGTGACCCCGTCTGGGTCTCCAAAAACAGGACGGGACAGAGAGTGTTTTCACTAAGGGAGTAATTGATTCGTCCTCTGATGACAGCGATTCTAGCGATATCTGTGACAGCAATTCTAACGACATCTATGGGACATACAAGGCAAACATTTATAGTTATGGATAGACATAGATACAAAAATTTGTACAGTTGATTATTTCGCCACAAACTAAATCCTCCGGAGCTACCCGTTGCTAGAACTGAAGTCTCTTCATGTTGCAGCGTTAAGTTGTCTCGTATTCTCTCGTCTTCGGTCTTCAGTTTGTTAACCCTTTTGCATCGGTTGTCGGCATATGCTGTCAAAGATTCCCCGACCGTTGACATATGTTGACGTGATATATCTTTTTGCTACTTTAAGCACTCATTGTGACATCTACGGTAGGAAATTGGAAGTGCCGTCATTCCATTTATCAACCTACATGTATTATTTACAGGAATCTGTAAAGCATGTAAATAAATAACGTAAGGTTTCGTCACAGGAGCAATTTTCTGTAAACCACATGTGTCAATGCCACCACATGTATGAAGTTACATAATGAACGTTTGTTAAATAAAATACTTTTTTATGCATCATCTGATAGCTAAAGAATACAAGAACCAATGTGATATATGAAAATAGGTCAGATAAGTACATTTATGCTTCGAATACTAGTTTTAAGCAAAAAAAATGGTTTGAAAAATTCACGCCGTATTGACAGTATAATTTGTATTCCACCGAGCCGTAACAAAAGGGTTAAGTTGTCTCGTCTTCGGTGTTCAGTTTGTTGAATGATTTTCACGTACGACAGTCAAGGTTCTTGCAAAATATGCTATTAAGTAAGTATTATTCAAGAAATTCATTCGAATGAATACGATAATTTGACGGGGGTGTAAATGGAATGAGTATTTATTCGTTTGTTCCAAGCCGGGTTTAAGGCGAACGGTTTTCCTCCAGGACGCACTTTGGAAATATATATTTATTCGCCGGTTTAACAGCCGGAAAATGTATTCTCGGTATCGAAGACTCTTACCCAAACACAACCCATCAGGGAACCCTATATAGTGCAGTGCTATACAACTTTTTAGCATCCAAACACATCCAAACACGTGTCATAATGTAAAAAAAATCGTGGACTAGTTGCCAGCTACACATAAAACATGTCATCATGTAGTATGAGGTCAAGGTCCAAAACGCTATCGAGGGATTTGCGGTGTATGAGATTTAATGTACAAACGTTCATTTTATAAATGCTTACTCATGTTGTAGACTAAGGTATAAAAAGGGGACTCTTATTAAATAAATTAGTATCAACTCAACTCCGATCTTTGGATTTATCCTCAGTGCCGGAACCTTGATATTCCGGCATCACCATTTAAGCTGATGCCGTCATTTCGGGACCGCAACCTCGGTTCCGAAACACTTATCGATGTTATTTCTTCCCCATTTCCTTTCCATATCTGGAAAATATTATTAGAACAAATTGACGCCACTTAGTTATGCCACCTTCCACTGTCTATCCCACGTCCTAGGACATATCTGCACCCGAAGATCCACTTGGGAACATATATGATTCCCAACAACCCCCAGAGCAGAAGGCCGAGTATTCGAAGATGAGATATCTCTAGTATCCGAGGCATATTTTTGTGTGATTTGCTAATCGTTTTCATAAGATAGGGTTGATAATAATAATAAATAAATTTATTTAATAAGCCACTAGTACCATAATCAAAATTTTACATAACAATAATTCCAAGCAAATACAGAAAAAATCAAAATTTAAATTAAGCAGAATAGAAAGAAAATATAAATCGGCAAGTGCACATGTACAACATCATTATAATTGTACTACACTGCATTCCAACCGATAGATATTTGAATACGCGCACACATCACTACCGACACGTCGAGCAAGGCCGCCTTTCTCCAGAGCAGCGCGACGCCGCCGAACGGCCGGCCGCGGCACACTGAACTATTTTGTTCTAAGTGTTGGATTAATACGTCGATGTTAAACGTAAATTTAATTTAAAGTTATTAAATTATATTTTTCGCGGACCGTCGGTACGCGGACCACAGGTTGAGGACCACTGCCCCCGAGAGCCATGGCATAATAATGTTTTTGAAACACTCATTCGAGAAATGTATGCGGGGGTCTGATTCTCTATTTTATTATTACTTTAGAATAACTCCAGATACATTATATTATCCTTAACCCACATACACAACTATGTAATACATACTGTTATATCACTACGCACATACTATGTATTCATCATCATCATCAGCCTGTGTCCGTCCACTGTTGAACGTAGGCCTCCCGCATAAGTCTCCATCCTCTTCGATCCTCCGCCTTCCGCATCCAGGTCACTCCCGCTATTCTTCTTATATCGTCAGTCCATCTTGTAGGGGGTCGGCCAATGCTTCGTTTGCCAGTTCTTGGGCGCCATTCCAATACTTTTCTTCCCATCGACCGTCGTCTCTTCGACAGATATGTCCTGCCCATTGCCACTTGAGTGTGCCTATTCGTTGGGTAGCATCCACTACTTGAGTTCTTCTGCGTATTTCCTCGTTTCGGATTATATCTTTTAGCGACACTCCGAGCATGGATCTCTCCATAGCACGCTGGGTGACTTTTTTTTTATGGGTAAGACTTGCTGTCAGATTCCACGTCTCTGCGCCATAGGTTAATACAGGGAGGACGCATTGGTTGAACGCCTTAGTTTTAAGGCATTGCGGAATTTTCGCTTTAAAAATGTATTTTAGTTTTCCAAATGCTGCCCATCCCAGTTGTATGCGCCTGTCGATTTCTTTTGAGAAGTTATTTCGCCCTAGTTGTATTACTTGTCCCAGATAGGTATAGTCGTTTACAACCTCTATTTCTTCAGGGCCCTTCACGGCAACGTCCCGTTTATTGCGGGTTCGGTTTTTTGCAGGATCACGTTTAGTAGTATACGTGCTACTGTGGCAACATTCACATGAGCATTCGGTTTTGCAGGATACCGCAAAAATCCGATCCGTTCGAAATGTGCTGTACGCTTTTTTCTACTACAAACCGGAAGACTGGATCCAATAAAAAACGGTATCTAGTTTAGTTACGTACATAGTTTAATGGAAGTGTTCCCACTAGCATCCTGCATACGGTTTTTTACTTTATTCTTACCTCAAACATATTGCTAACTTTTCATCAGGCATTATGCATTTTCTCATATTTGTATCTTGTTTTTTTAGATTATTCTTCACTTTTTATAAAAGTTTGTCAAACATGGCCATGGACATTCTGAAGTCGTTAAAAAAATTGGATTCATCCTTTCTCAAATCACCCGTGAGATTACAAAAATTGCCTAATATCAATCGTAGTTTTAGGATCGGGTGAACCCAAAATCTTATTTTTTGCATTACTTTCGGCGGCGAAAGTACCAGTATAATATCAGAAGAGTATTCACGTCCATTGTGTCTGAATTTTCTTCTCCGACTGCCAATGCTATCCCGTAAAAAACCGGATACAAACTTCTGTGTGTGAACACAGGTATGATTTTTGCGGTATCCAGTAAGCAACCGATCCTGCAAAACTGGACGTCCGTGGGAAAGAGCCCTTAGGTAGGTAATTTTACAGACGACACACGTCTTTTCTAGGGAAAGTGCGAAAATTTTCGCATTAGAAATTAATGGAATTTTGCTGATGCCCTTCTGTAGACGTTCTTGATGGTTCAAGGGTTAAGGAGGGTATCAATGGTGTTTGGTTCTTCCAACTGAAGTGTCAACGCCGGAACGTTTTACGGCTCCCGTAGCCCAGCACCTGTCGCCTCTGAATCCCGAGCACGTGAATTCTTCATGCGGTTAAATATTGAGGGCGACGTAGTTTACTGCCCTGTGCAGGTGCAGCGGCCCACGTGCAAGGCAAGACACTTGCATCCGACATGCACGTAGAGAAACGGAAGGATACTAAAGGTTCCGCAAGACGAGAATTTGGCTGTGCGGAAAATTCGAATGCTGAGCGGGTCTATGCAGCAAATTTGCGGCACAATTTTGAATTTTAAAATTGATTAATAGTTGTATTGTAGTGCGCGCTAACCTGGGACAAGTAAGTGCGTGGGTTTTTTTTGCATTGTTATCAATCGTCATAAGCAATGAGGTTCTTAGCATAATCAAGGAAGATAGGCACCTAGTATAGAAGATAGCACCACCTCGAAATGGAAATTATACTAGTAAGAACCTTCTCAGAGAGGCGATCGGTCACATCATGCGCCACGATGGTATTCTTCACGACATTGTGGAAGGGATGGTCGAGGGTAGAAACTGTAGTAGGCGCCCTAGACGGGGTTCGAGAAAATGAGTTGTAGCTCTTATGCTGAGCTGAAGAGGATTGCAGAAGATCGAGATGAGTGGAGATCGAGATGCAAGATTTTGTTGCTGCAAACCAATCTACCGGATTGATACTACTACGAAGAAGAATCAATACAAATGTATTACAAATATATCTTTTCATATCTGTTACATATATGGAACATATGGCTAAGTGGTGATAGGATTTGCTTACCAAACCGATGGTAGTGGGTTCAATACCCAACGGTTTTTTAATTTTTTAATTGATTTCTAAGCTCTAAATAATTTTTGTGAAGTTGATCCCTCACCCGTAAAATATCAGTCATAGCTTATTAATTAATAATAATTACAGATTACAGAGTACAGATTAGTGGTTAAAGCGTTTGCTAACCAAACCAAAGGCCGTGGGTTCGATCGAACGAAGATTTAAAAAAAGGTTTTTAATTGATTTCTATGCTTTATAAACACCCTCGTATCCCTCACCAGTAAAATGACAGTCATAACCTATTCACCTTAATTTGTTGGTAGACGAAAGTCGTCCCGTGAACACCACCCATTCAAAATGAATTCCTGTTGAAAATGCGCGAATGCCGGTCGTTTAAAACGTTCGCGGAACAACATCCCGAAATGTAGTGTTTAGCCAATTATGTAAATTGGTGTGCGTCATAGAATTGACAATGAGATTTCTCCACCAACATCTGTCGGTATTATCCTGTTTGTGTTACGTAAAAAAAGTAAGCAAAAGGGCTTTAATATACATAATGTATTGCAACGCATACCGCAATTAGTTAGTATACAAATATATATTGATGACCACTTGCGGCGCTGGGTGTCACCGATCACGGCACCCGGTCAGTTGTGTGCCGACGAGGGCAGAAGGTCGTATTATGGCCGGCCCGGCATGTTGTTCCGCTTGGGCCGGAAGTATGTAAAGTTATCGAAATATATAGGTAAATGTGCTTCAGAAAAAGTCTTTGTTTTGTTAATCTGCTCCTCATCCTGCCACCACGCAATTCAATAACTAATTCAGAGAGGAGGATGTCAGTATATACTCGTTCGTTGCTTGGTATCTTTACCCATTTCCAAAGGTCTTGTTGCGCCCGTCTGTCTGGCGGCCGCCATCTTATTTACCGGTCCGGCGCCATCTTGCTCCTGCGGCGTCCTTACTGAATTCAAAATGCCGGACAAATTGCCGCGTTTTATTTTAACGGCCGCACGCCCCGAGAGCCGCTTCCTGCTTTACATTTTAAAATCGCCGCCCATTTTTTAAGCGTATCGAATAAAGTGTAGGTATCTAATATTCCATTTTCAAATAACTATTTATTTGAATTGCTAAAGAAAGTCATACAAGTTATACACGTAATTGTCAATAATCTTGGCATAACCTACGACTCAGCCTTAACCTTCCACATTCATCGTCATCATACCATAGCTGTTCCTATTACTGGCGCATATGGCATTATCAGAACTGCTACCACAAGTAGCCGGCGGGTATAGCTCAATGGTCAAAGCGTTTGATTTGCAAGCCATACATAGTTCGTGCCATACATAAACTGCTATCCTGGACAAAATGTGGAATAAATATTAACGGAGAGTACATTTCTCACCTCCGATTTGCAGATGACATAGTGCTAATAGCCGAATCACCTAACAAGCTCCAAGACATGCTCTACGACCTCAATGAAACGTCGAACAAAATTGGTCTGAAAATGAACATGGATAAAACAAAAGCCATGATTAATAGTCATATTTCACAGACCTTTGATCCTATTTCCATTGGAGGAACAGAAATAGAGGTTGTAAACGACTATACCTATCTGGGACAAGTAATACAACTAGGGCGAAATAACTTCTCAAAAGAAATCGACAGGCGCATACAACTGGGATGGGCAGCATTTGGAAAACTAAAGTACATTTTTAAAGCGAAAATTCCGCAATGCCTTAAAACTAAGGCGTTTAACCAATGCATCCTCCTGTATTAACTTATGGCGCAGAGACGTGGAATCTGACAGCAAGTCTTACCCATAAAATAAAAGTCACCCAGCGTGCTATGGAGATCCATGCTCGGAGTGTCGCTAAAAGATAGAATCCGAAACGAGGAAATACGCAGAAGAACTCAAGTAGTGGATGCTACCCAACTAATAGGCACACTCAAGTGGCAATGGGCAGGTCATATCTGTCGAAGAGACGACGGTCGATGGGGAAGAAAAGTGTTGGAGTGGCGCCCGAGAACTGGCAAACGAAGCATTGGCCGACCCCCTGCAAGATGGACTGACGATATAAGAAGAATAGCGGGAGTGACCTGGATGCGGAAGGCGGAGGATCGAAGAGGATGGAGACTCATGCGGGAGGCCTACGTTCAACAGTGGACGGACACAGGCTGATGATGATGATGATGACATAGTTCGTGGGTTCGATCCCCGACGAAAATATTTTTTTTTTTTTTTAATTGATTTCTGAACTCTATAATACCCCGATTGGTGTGAATTTGATCCTTCACCCGTAAAATGCCAGTCTTAGCTTATTAATTAAAATTGGTGGTAGACGAAAGTCGTCGCGTGAAAACCACCCATTCATAGTTGATTCCTGAAATAATAAGGATGATGCGTGAATCTCGGGCTGTAGTCTATAACGTTGGCGAAAAAACACCACATGCAGCGCTTAGCCATATGGTAAGCGTCATAGAATTCCATAGATGAGTCTTCAGAATCACCATCAGTCAGTATTCTTGTGTACGTGTTTAAAGAAGAATAAAAAAAAATAAAGCTCTCTCAGCCGCCTTGGCTTTGCCACATACTATTTCAGCTTCGACACTTGCCAACGCCGACGACCTTCCAGGACAACGCGAGCCCGGGGGCTTGAAAAAAATGCAGTTGTAGCTTATGCTCTCTTGCGGCATCCTTATTATGTGTCCCAACCAGGTCCACCTTCGCCTCTTGACTGATTGTAGTATGGAGGCTACCTTGTTCGTTCTCTCACCTTGTAATTTCTCGCAAAGTCAACCCATCGTAGCCACAGTATTCTACGCAGGGATCAGCTCTCAAATCCTATTTTACGGCTGCATTGGCCGTCATGGTCTTCGCCTCATCTCATGTCAACTCTGCCTCTTGTAGCTCCTCCGAGTACATTCTGTATATAAGGTAGGTTTGATAGGAAGTTGAATATATTTTTGAAAACATTATATTTTATGTAAACACATATAGGAGAATACCGACATATGGTGATAGTAATTCTGAAGTCTCATCTGTGGAATTCTATAACGCTTACCATTGAGCATAATGGCTAAGCGCTGCATGTGCAGTGTTGATCCACCAACGGCATAGACTACAGCCCGAGATTCACGCATAATCCTTATTATTACAGGAATTTACTATGAATGGGTGGTCTTTACGGGACGCCTACAACCAAATTTAATTAATAGGCTATGACTGGCATTTTACGGTTGAATGATCAAATTCACACCAACCGGTGTGAATTTAGAGGTCAGAAATATATTTAAAAATTTTTTTAATCTCTTCGGGGATCGAACCCACGACCTTTGGCTTGCAAACAAACGCTTTGACCATTGATCTATACTCGCCGGCAAATAATTGAACAAAGTACTTACAAAATTCGATTCGAAAAGAAATGCATAACAATTATTGTTTACTTTTGTCGAAATGGAAATAATACAGGTATTATTTAAAATTAACATGTTTCTATATTTGATTCCGTTTCTTTAATTTGACTGTTTCAATATTTCAATGCCAAACTTAAATTTTTTAGGTATCGATCGGAGTTTCTTTTTATGTTTAATATAGGACAATTGTGTGAAGACGTGTAGCTGCAGCAATACTAGTGTAGATATAAAGTTTAGTTGAAAACACGGGGTTTATGTTCCATGTCGATTTTCCGCACGTTTCCCTCGACATTCACGCTCGAGTGGATTACATTCCACGGGCACGCGTGTCTCCTGCACCAACTGGTGGTGTACCTGCGAATCCGAGGGTCGGGTATGAAATTTCAATAGTGAAGGTGCGCGCCGCGGTACGTCACTACGAACAGGAATTCTGTGTTGATTGATGCGGAAAGACATCCGGTCGATGTAATACTTGGTACCTTTACAGTCTTCATTTAAACTGACAAAAATTAAGCCTAGACTTAAAGTTTCTGTCAGTTAAATGTATACTGTAAACGTAGGCAGCTTCATCGAAAAAGGTTGTCCGCAAGGCTCAATTATCGGACCTTTGTTGTGGAATATTCTTTTTGACGACCTTCTAGAGTTGTCGCTTCCAGGTAATAGTCACATTTAAGCATATGTTGACAATGCGATCCTTTTTATCCAAGGCGACACGAGATACGTTCTTGAACGAGACTCTACCCTGGATCTTTGTCTTAAAGTTAACCTAATTACCATTCCGGTTAAACCTAGTATCAAAAGGCTGTATTCCTCGCTAGGGCCAGTTGGGGAGTATCTTTCCATGTCGCTAAGTTGTACTATAACTCAGTTTATCTAAGCTTCGTTTGCTACAGAGCTAGTTGCTGGTTGGACTCTTGTGACCGCCGTCACCTCATGCGTCTTACTCTACTTCGTGGGCAGAGATTCCCTCTTCTGGCCATGGACAAAGCTTACAGGACTAGTTCAGCAGAGGCCCTTCTGGTCTTATTGGGGATTACCTCTTTGTTTTTTTGTGCAGCCACGTGGTGTTTTACACCACCTTCGTAGCGTTCGTGCATCTAGGATCGGTGACATCTTACTCCAGCCGAGCGTTTCCAAACCTAAAATGTATTATGATAATGCCCTTACGGCTGCATGCCAAAAGTTGCGGTCATTAAACAGGTAGAACAACCCTTCTGCTATTCCCAGATATTAAATTCAAACATTCCCTTCAAAGATCATGAATGGAAACCCTGATCATCGGTCTACCCAACTAATGACTGGGCACTGCTATTTTGACGACAAATAACACCATCAATAAAACCCCTCCTTCCAGACCTCAGAGAACATTTTTTTGGGTCTGACAGCTCTTTTTGTTAGAAAGAGGGCTACTTTTCGATGCAATTCAAGAAAAGTGCCTCGGATCTAATAGATATGTAGACTTTGTGGCCACTAAAAATCTATAGATTTACCATTTTCGCTCGTGTTTTCGGTGAGATAATCTATCTTCCATTTCCATCTTATTTTAACCAGTGAATGTAACTCTAATCTCTTTCATGGGTTTTTCCACAACCAAAATTGTAAGGAAGGGACTCCCACTGGACTTATCAGTTGAAAACTGATTATAATCAGAATGAACGCATCATCAAGGAGACTTGATTGTTCTCCGGTGTGAAGCGGGTATGAGGCGGGTAAAGTCCAGTCTACACAAACGCCAAACTTTCTCGACTAGTTCCTCGTTAAGTTTGACGTAGAAGGCTTGATGTAAAGCTTAGTACGTAGTGCGAAATGGAATCAGCAACGTTATGGTTACTTACTGACAATACTTGATACAACTATATAATTATAATTTTAATCAAAAGACCAACAAAAGAAAAAGATATAGTCTTATTACACCTTTATTTTTAAGTGATTGTATATGTTTCGGATCTGAGTTCGATCATATGCTTTAACCCTTTAGTAACGGTTGTCGGCATATACTATCATAAGATTCCCAGACCGTTGACATCGGTTGACGTGATATATTGTTTTGCTACTTTCTTAGAATAGTTTTTTATGCATCATCTGATAGCTAAAGGATTCAAGAACCAATGTGATAAAATTCAATTACTTCAAATATTAGTGTTATAATTGACAGTATAATTCGTATTCAAACCGAGCCGTAATGAAAAGGGTTAACTAGGAAGCTTATATGAGCAACGGATTTAAAAACTCATAATATTATACATTGGCTTTTGGTTTAATGATAAGATTCGCAGCCGGAAAGAAAAATGATGCAGACACATTATAGTCGGTACTTTTTTTTGATCATTCAATGATTTTTTTGTAATTTGTCATGTACCTAGTTTGATGTCTTCCGTATTGTTCTGTTGTCTGTATTTCGGTTCACGTGTGTTGTGAATGCAGGTGAGCCAGCGTCCCCGGGGCCGCTATGAAATTTTCAATAAACCAAACCCTCGCCAGCAAGAATGCTCGCCTACCGGAGACGGATATATCGCAATGCCCGGGAATAGTGAAAGCTCTCAAGAATATCAAACATTTTCTCTATTATTTATCATTTATTGTGTCTGGAAGACTGAGTATTGTGCACACCAGTTGTATTTTAAGCCGAATGACATACTAAAGTCGGGTTCACCTTCGTCTCTTGATAACTGTAGAATGGATGGGTGTTGTGTTCGTTATTCCTCAATAAAGTCAGACTATCGTACCTCTTATATTATGCGCTTATCGCAATGCCCGGGATCAGCGAAAGCTGTAAGTAATTTAAAATATTTTTAAATGTCTTCATTATATCATTTATTTTTGTGTCCACAAGACTAAGTATTCTGCATGGCAGCTGCATTTTGAGCTCGTTTACTGCATCTGGAGTGCATGTTCCAGCCAGATCCACGTTTGTCTCTTGATCGAATGTAGAATGAAAGAATGTTATGCATGTCATTCCTCGACAAAGTCAGACTATCGTACCCAGTACCAGCTTTAAACCCTGCGGCGCCCTAGGCCAAGTTTTTTCTACCACCCCATATTGTTTGTATTTTAATTGATATCCTCCTCGGGTATTTTTGGACATCGATTAACAGGATGAAGGATGCAGGATCGGGTTCACAATATAAACACTTGTTTATGTTTCACATACACGTTTATTCGTTAATAACGTCGCCCGTTAAAGGGCCGCCATTAGAGGTGGTCCTATCACAATGACGGGCGAGTTGCGACTGCCTGCCCGCTCTCAAATTTCGGCGGTACCAACCGCCAAGATGACAGTTGTACCAACTTAGAATGGGCCAACTGTCATAAAAAGAATAAACACCGTTTAACATTATATAATTAAACTAACAGGCAAGCGAATAAAAATAATAGACAAAGATCGTTTGTCCGGCATATATAATAAATCTAAGAAAGATTGCTTGCTCTTGGCGCCCCTAGTTTATTCGACGCCCTGGGGCACTGACCCACTTCGCCACCCCCTCAAACCGGCACTGATCGTATTCTACGCATATTCTCGAAACCTATTATACAGCTGCATCCTGACATTCCAAGATAATCAATGCAAATTTTTGTAAATGTTTCGGTGAATATAAAAACTGATTAAATCAGCACAACGGCGTTAAAGAAAAATTATGCATGCAAAGTTATCTGGGGTTATCTGGGCTTATCTGGGTTCTTGTCTTGGCGGCTCCCGGGAACCATCTATGTTGCCATGTGGACCTATGGGGATAAAGGTGTTCTGGGATAACGCATGGACAATCTAAGCTTACAAAACTGTGAAACAGAAAATTTTTGGCACATATGCTCCAAATATGGAGCGAATATGGTAAAAAATAGAAAATCTTTACTTTTTTTTAAATATAGAACGGATTTTTTTCCTACAGTGTTTGCGGCGATTTTTATATAATTGTTTCTTTTGGCCGTTATTTTGGCTTGAAAAGTTTCTTAGGACTAAATGATTCAGCTTTGAGAGCATCTCGCTAATCTTTTGATCTTATGGAACCGCTATAGGAGGGTTGATTGTTTTTAAGTAAAGAAATTATAAATACTGGATTTCGGGCTGAGATAAAAGTTAAAAATGTTCTCATAATTATCGGAAGTTGGTTGAAGTTTTTAGTTATTTGGGGCAAATATCTGAAACATTGATAATTTTAATGAATATCAATTATTTAGGTAAATACTCGAAAAATGGTTAGTTTTTTTAAAAATACTTATGATATAAAACGTATGTTTTCCATTTTCTAAATTAGAACCTTAGGTAGTTGTATTTTAATTGTATTTTGACAAAAAAAACTCTTTTTCCCGGTTTTAATGTAATTAATTTTATTATATTTTAGCACTTGACCACGTAACACTTTCAGATCATTCAAAAAATGTTAAAAATTTGAAATTCCAAAAAATAATTCGATTTGCGCGATTCTAAGGAACAACTCGCGCGTTAACGACACTTTTTATTGAACAGAAAAAAATACCGAAGCGTCTTAAAAAAATAAATATCAAATGGTATTATACACAGACGTACGTTTCTCTTATTCAACTTGCGTTTGATAATTTTCCGCCCCTTTTTAAATAAAAGTGTAGTTACCCAACGTGTTTGGTTTTCGCTCGGCTGGCCACACCGCAGCTGTCAGATTTTCCCGCGCTCTTTGCGGAGCCCACTCGCGTCAACTTCGCATCGCCTCCCCTCCACTCTGTCGCATTCCTTCTGCTCTTGTTCCTTCTTGCTCCGTCTCTGTTTTCTCCGGTACACATTTTAGTATAGCGACCAAAACTGCCAACCTCTAATAAAAAAATATTATTTATGCCTATTAAATATTACTCATTAATTTTACACCAAAAAAGTGGTTATTGCTCTGAATGAAACGTGCCAGGTGGTTACGGGGTGCCTAAAACTTACCCCAATATCAAAGCTATTTCAACTCTCGGGCATCGGCCCACCAAACATACGGCGAGAAGTTACTACCAAAAAGGAGCTCACCAAAGCAACCTACGACGCACTCCACCTTATGTTTGGATATCAAAAGATAACCACACGGCTCAAATCAAGAAGAAGTTTCCTACAGTCGACAACGGAACTTGTGATACCTGAGGCCACCCTGCGGCTGAACATGTGGAGAGGCGCAACTGAGGGGAATACTTGGATTGCCCCGGACCTAGACCCTAGACATGACCAAGGGTGGAATAAATGGTGGTCCCTTAACAGACTTCAGACCGGAGTATGCAAGACGAGGACACAAATGAGGGCCTGGCAGTTTTAACAGCTGACCGACTGAATGTGACTGCGGCGTGGAGCGGACCCTGTTGTTTCCGACACGATTTTAAATACTATTTTTATAGTATTTAGTCAATATCTTTCTATGTGACTGCGAATCTTGGCTGCTCACCACAAATCAATGCAGTGGTATAATTGGTTTTAAAAACAGAGCTAGCTTTAGTGGAATACTGAGGACACGATGATTTGACTTGACGTAAGGAATGACGAGGTGAGGGAGCGGACACGGCAGCTCTCCACCCTCTTAACGTAATCTTTTACACACTCACTAAAACTAGTTACAAAACCGTCTAATTTTCGCTGATGTTAGAAGCGTTCGTATATAACGCAACGTCTCTAGTGGGTGCCCTCAGGGTTCCGTTCTTGGCCCAATGCTTTGGAATTATTTTTTCGACGAAATTCTTAGCTTACCGCTGCCTCCCGGATGCGGTGTTGTAGCATGCGCTGACGATGCATTCATAACAGTAGAAGCCAATAGTCGATCCTCACTCAAGTGCTCAACCACAGAAGCCTTAAGTCAAACCTCATAAAAAATGACAAAGGAAAGAGAAGAACGATTTATGTAAATATATTGGAAAGTCTTAAAGCCACGAAATTAATTATACAAACAAATACGTGTAGCTCATGTCTGAACTGGGCTTCTCTCGCGTGGAACATATCAACATGCGCTTAAGCAGTCTAATATCATCTCACTCTCCCAAGAGGTATAGTCATTGGCAGGTTAGTATTACTCCCGGGGATGGCAACACAGCGCCCAACTCTCTGCGTTATTAACTCTCGTATTAAATTCTTCCCGGCGACGAGACGGCCCGTAGAGAAATATGAAGGAATACGCTCAGTACCTACTGAAACTATGGCCGTGATACGAGTACCTGCGAGGGTGCGGCCATTTTGGATAAGAGTCTAAGAACGTGGGATTCGTGGAGCAGAGAAAATAATATGAAGTATACCAAAGTTATATTTAATGCAATATAAACGAGAAACGAGATCGAATTGCGAATATGTACTCATTGACGTTCGCCGTCTAATCAAAGCGACTTCAGATCGTCGAGATTTTCATTAGGATAGATGGTGGATGGAAGAAGAGCAGGTCGCCAATGCAAAGAACTCGTCGAGAAGCACATTTCATGTGTATGTTCATGGTATTTGTTTAGGGCATAGGTTCCCAAACTAATTTTTCTAGTAGACCCCTTGTCATGATTTTCGGTAGCCTCATCCTACTCACTGAAACTTAATAAAAAAAAAAACATGTTCTAAGAAAACCTGGTCTACATCTTGGGCATTGCTTTAAGAAATATCACATTTCATAAATAAAAAGTGTATAGAGTGTCGGCGGGTAGCGAGGTCTGGCCAGATCCCTTGAAATTAGGCGGAATCGGCGGCGAGTTTCGATTCTCTTCGTAGACCCCCATTTTCATTTTTAGACACTCAATTTTTTTCTGTTGCCATACACCGCTTGCAGGTCCTCATAGACCCCTGGGGGTCTGTATATACCACTTTGGGAATCACTGGTTTAGGGTTACACGATTTGGTCCTAATTTAACGCAACCGACGATACGTGGTTAGCAATATGCGGTGACCCATCCATGTTATGCTACGCTTCCAATGTTGCTCAAGTTCGGCGAACTAACGAAAACTGCGTTTACAATGTGTTAAATATATATTGTGCTTTTTATATGGATTAGTGTACTTACCTGAAAAGATAAGGATATATATATATAATCGTGTCGGAAACAACAGGGTCAGATCCTGTCTGCCCAGAAGTGGGCGACGTTGATGGCGTTACTCCCGGCCATCATAAGGTCTTCCTCGGTGCAGCTACTCGGACACAACGCACACTCTAGAAGGTGTGACAGGGTCTGTTCCACGCCGCAGTTCTTCTGCTTTTTTGCATGTGTTGTTTCCGTAGTAGAAGGATTGGCCGGCACTGTAAATAACCGTTTCCAGGGGGCACCACGCGGAGGTTCCTTCTTTGCTCCCCAAAAGATAAGGAAAAACCGCCTATGATGGTATGGGCATGTGACACGCAGAGATGAGGACCACATGGTGAAGAAAGCCCTCAACATGTCCTCGCTGAGAAGAAGACCCGGAAGACCACAGGCAACCTGGACTGCAACTGTAGACAAGGATCTGAAAAATTTGGGCAGACGTGGCGAACGTGCACAAGGAGAGACGACACCAGATGATGGGAAATGGCGAGGCTGCAGAAGAAGTGTAATGTGAATGTTATAAATAATGAGTAGATTTGAAGCAAAAACCCTTTTATGTACCTGTCTCCCGCGCACTAATTAGTTACGCCGCTGGTTTCGGTGAACAAAGCCCCGATGCCGAATGCCGTTGCCATGCATCATTGACGAGCTACAGACGCCAGGTATTAATTATTTTTGAGAGAGAGACGCGCGAAATTTCTGCGACGTACTTTATAAATGATGGAAAGGATTAGCGCGATCTGAAGATTACAAGAAGCCGGCTTGGGTTTATTAATACTACACGGTTTTAAGCAGGACCCTTAAACATTTTAAATTCAACTACGGGGGTGATCCGTAATATAAGATTCCCAGTGATTTTTCACAGTGTAAAACATTGGATGTGTTTCTTGTGGGTGATTTCAGCTTCCAGTGGTCTCAAGAGTATTTTTAAAAATGGAATGGGTGTTCTTTAGCGCTTTTCCTTAGTTTAACTTTTCTTTCGCATTCTTTAGTTCTTTTTCATATACGAGGGTAATCTGTAAAATAAGGTTCCCAGAGATTTTTCACAGTGTGAGACATGTTTAATTCAATGAATGCGTACATTTTTGGAAAGTTCGGACTTTTATCTATTTTTCTACATGGTTGCCACTGAGGTCAATGCATTTTTGCATGCCCGAGTCAAAAAAATCTGCCGCCAAGCCACGCAGATACCTAAGAACCGCTTCTTTCAGCTCTTCTCTATTGCCGAAATGCGTTCCATCCAGGTGTTTCTTCTTGTCAGGGAAGAGATGGTAGTCACTTGGGGCTTTAGAGTGGTGTTTGACAATACCCCATAAAAATTATCGTGCGGTCATCATTCTTGGCACTAACCTCGCGCAAACCTTAGCATACCCTCAGCTAGATGCTCCGTCAAAATCTTGTCCATAGAGTTTTTGCTGACATCAGGGATCAATTCGGAGAGCTTACAAAGACCACTCTAGATCACCGGGATCGTCATCGGGACGCGTGGTGGGAGGATGAGGAGCACAAATCAAAGGAAAGAGAAGCACATTAACATTTATTTTAAAAAATGAGACTGACAAGCTTTGGTATTCTGCCCGGACCTCAAGCAATGAATAATGTATACCTGACGGTGCCTGGGCAGAAAGTGACGGCGCAATAACGGCAGGTAGCTGCTGTTAGAATCAAAGAAACAAAATGGCGCCTGTAAGTGCCGCGTCTTATGTTACTTACGGATTAAACTTAGGCTAACATTTTTATATATACGTGTCAGACGAGCGAACATAAATAATTTTTTAAAAACGTTTTTCAATACTAGCTTGCAAGGGCTATATTTTTATTTTGCTTTGTTAATTTAACTTTTCAATTAAAATTTACCTTTAACTATTTATAATCATGCAGTTTCACAAAGAATATTCAGTTAATAATTTTTTTTTGAGTTTTTTTACATCATTAAAATTAAAGTAACACAATTATTTTTAAGCTTATATATTATAACATCCTCCTCTCTCTCATAAGGTTCTTACTCCATCGCTTGGTGGGAGGATTAGGAGCAGATTAATAACACAGACCTTTTCTGAAGCACATTGACATATATTTACGATGAACTTTACAAACTTGTGGCCCTAGTCACAGCATTAGGCCGAGCCACAATACAATATACTCTCACCGACAGGCGGCACACGACTGGCGCGCCCGTGATGGGCTGTCGCACCGGGGCCACAAGCGGCGGTCTATATAAATAGTCCAAAAATGACAATATGGCGGACACTGATTTTTGGTGCCAGTCAGCAATGGCCATATCATGCTGATGTCAATTATTATTAGTGTAATAGTGTTTAAATCAAATTAAATTGAATTCCAAATTAAACTCGTCATGGCAATCTTGGTATCGTATCACTATGTATTTTGTAAGTTATCACATAAGCATCAGATGCACTTAAATCCGCATCCTAAGTGTAAGTGCACTCAGACATGGAGAAAGTTCTAAAGGTTTTGCATTCCAAAAGGTCAATGCGTAAGCTGCACTCGAAAGCTTTTTCTATTTTATTTAAGTTTAGATATAGCATATTTCTTGGCTAGGAATAAGCCCCTACTTAGGATCAAATGGTTCAGGCCGTTAATTCTACCTCATCAAAAATATCCAAAAATATGCTTCGCATACTATATTATTAAGCTTCGCATACATAACCACTGATCATACCCACAGTGAGTCTTGAGGGTAGGGTTCTAGCGACAGTGTCTTCAATAAAATACTTACAATAAAATACGGGCCACATCCTCACAGATGACCTACGTGACACTGAAGACATAGAGCGGCAAAGAAGAGCAATAAGCGTTCGGAGCGGTATGCTTTCTCGTTTGCTTTGAGGTTCTACCATTGTAGTAATGCTGTCAGGAAAGTGCTATTCAAAGCACACTGTATGGCACTATATACCTCAGAACTCTGGTCTAACTATCCTAAAACGAGAGTGGGAGAAGCTCAAAGTTGCATATAATAACTCATTACGCCAACTTATGCAACTCCCTAGATTTTGTAGCGCATCTGACATGTTTGTGGAGGGCGGAGTCCATTCATTTCCAGCATTATTGCGACACCGTGTTGCCGGCTTCTGGAGCAGGATAAGGAGGTCCAACAACATCATCATCCTGGCTGCTTCTAAATGGTTCAACTCCTCCCTGAGCCATCGATGGATGGAGATGGTGCAGCAACCACCATGAAATACTATTTTATTTTATTTTATTCTAATTTTTATTTTATCTTCACTTAATTAAAACTTTGTTCAATGCTATGTATTTAAAAATATGGCAGATTGGGTATTGCACAACCCACCCAATCCTGCTGAAATAAAAACTTTATTATTATTGTTTCTTCAAGTTTTCGGGCTTCTCTTTTGGTGGCCGTCGGTAACCATACGTGTTCGTCTGATGGAGTTTTGGGTGCGGATATGTCTTGGGACGAGGCAAGGACAGTGGCAACTGAGAGAACTGAATGGCAGCAAAACATGGTGACAGTATGTTTCAAATGGAACGGGTATGGGAAAAATACTTCTTGGCATCTCATCAATGCAGCTGTATGTTTTTCAGAACAAATATTTGCGTAGTACATTGCTGGTACGATAGTTTGATTTTGTGGGGAATCTTCTTTTTCCTGGCCCTATTCCATTTACTTGGGGTCGGCTCTCCTAATAAACATTTTTCCAAGATGCTCGATCGAAGATAAACTTGCTGTCGACTCCAAGACGTTCCATGTCCTTCTTGACTGTCTTGAGCCATGTTGCAGGAGGCCGACCCGGTCCCAGCCTTCACGCCTCCAGCTGCAGATATACGAGCTTTCGTCTCTTATTTTTTTTTTATGAAACACGCATTTATAAAAATGTAAGTAACATAAGAGATGGCGCTTGCAGGCGCCAGTAGTTCCATAAATGAGTTAACTGTTTGACATAAGTGAGCAAGCCAAAAATCGTGGGTTCGATCGCCGACGGAGATTAAAAAAAAAAATGATTTTTAATCGATTTATGAGCTCTAAAATACCCCGGTTGGTGTGAATTTGATCCATCCACCCGTAAAATGTCAGTCATAGCCTATTAATAAAAATTGGTTGTAGAGGAAAGTCATCCCGTGAAGACCACCCATTCATGGTAAATTCCTCTAATAATAAAGGATCAAGCGTTAATCTCGGGCTGTAGTCTATGACGTTGGCGGATCAACACTCCACATGCAGCGTTTAGCCATATAAACCATGGTAAGCGTCATAGAATTCAACAGATGAGACTTCAGAATTACTATCACCATCTGTCGGTATTCTCCTGTATGTGTTTACATAAAAAAAAAACTGTATAAGCTGTCGGCGATGTCAGTCGGGAGTATGCCCGGGACCTTTAAGGAACGCAGAAAGTTTCGTCCCGGGCAGGCGACCAAAGTTTGCCAGTCTCTTGTCTTAAATATTTATATTTCAACGTGCTTTTAAAAAAGTTATTTTTGTTTATTACTTGCTCCTCATCACTTCACCATGCGTTCAGATGACGATCCCGGTGACATAGGGGTTGTCAGAATGGAGATTAATTTTGTAACAGATTCTTCTTCGTAGTATCAATCCGCTGGATTGGTTTGCAGCAACAGAACCTTGCATCTCGAACTCAACTGTTCTAGGTCCTCCGCAACCCTCTTCAACTCAGCATAAGAGCTAAAACTCATGTCCTCGAACACCTGCTGCAAATACTCCCGTCTAGGGCGCCCTATACAGTTTCTACCCTCGACCATCCCCTCCACAATGTCGTGAAGAAGACCATCGTGGCGCATGATGTGACCAATTATGATAACAGGTTATGTATTGTATATTTACATGACATACACAATTAGTACGTTTATTTACAATTATAAATTGCTAAAGTTTGTTGGCAGTGTAACACCGTGTAAAGTTTAAGAGGCTCTTGCAGAATTGATCAGAAGTTTGACAACAGCTGGTCTCCCGTGCAGCGTCCTCGCGAAGAAGCCGAGAGGTGCCGCTTAAATATTATATGGGCCCTGCACGTGTTGCTCAACTGTAAGGTATAACCAGCGGCTCTCAAAGTTATCTCTTCACCAGGAGAAAGTCTGCAGCGTATCGCGTCTCTTACAATGATCGCTCTGTTAAGAATGTATGCTCCGTCAAGATTGTTGGAGTGTCGATTTCTGTTCTTTTTAATATTTTGATTCGATTGATGACCGACAGATGGTGATAGTGATTCTGAAGTTTAATCTGTGAAATTCTACACTTACCATTCTGCATATGGATAAGCGCTGCATGTGGAGTGTTTATCCGCCAACGTCATAGACTACAGCCCTACCAGAACCTAACCTAACCTAACCTAACCATTCTACATGTGGAAAAGCGCTGCATGTGGAGTGTTTATCCGCCAACGTCACAGACTACAGTTCAACATTAACGCATCATCCGTATTATTACAGGAAGTGAACTATGAATGGGTGGTCTTCACGGGCGACTTTCGTCTACCTCAAATTTTGATTAATAGGCTATGACTGGCATTTTACGGGTGAGGTATCAAATTCACATCAACCGGGGGAAAGAAGTTATTTCGTTAACGAGACATATGGATCTCTGGTCTCTACTATCACTGAACAAATCTTTTGGTTCGGTTAGGTTAGGTTTGGTTAATGAGACAGCTAGTGCACCAGTGGTTCCTTGCGCCAAATGTCCCATGCAATACACGTCCAGTGCGCCCCATGAAATAACCGATGAATTGTTGAACGAATTGTCTGTGAACGATAGGTCGTGACACCGTATGTAACTGTTCCGATGAAAGGAACTGACAGAATTAAGATGCTGCTAATTGCGGTGACTATATGTTCCATAATAAATATTAATTTAAATCTCCGAAAGCAACTTGCCAAAACATTTGTTTGCAGCATCTTGATGTACGGCTGTGAGACACGGTGCTTATCTGAAAGTGATAAAAAAAGACTAGAGGCCTTTGAGATGTGGTCATACAGAACAATTCTCGGAATTTGCTGGAGAGACCACGTCACGAACAATGAGGTTCTCAGCCTTATCAAGGAGGATAGTCACCTAGTATGAACCATCTCAGAGAGGCGATTGGTCACATCATGCGCCACGATGGTGTTTTTCACGACATTGTGGAAGGGATGGTTAAGGGTAGAAACTTCAGAGGGCACCCTAGTATTTTCAGCAAGTGTTCGAGGACATGAGTTATAGCTCTTATGCTAAGATGAAGAGTACTGCAGAGGATCGAGAGGAGTGGAGATTGAAATGCATGAGCATGCTACGAAGAAGATATATATATATACAGATACGAAATGTTAGACGTTTGATTTTGTAACAATAATGCCGTGTTATGTGTGTGTCAAACATGATATACTTATGACATGGTTTTTGTTGTTACAAGTCTAACTATTTGCGTTTAGTATCCCGACACTTGTTCCGATTGTGAGGTCATTGATACTAAATGTTTCAATACATTTACAACGCCACACTTATATATTACTACTAAAGATATGTTCCATATATTGTTCGGATATGGGAAGATAACACGTAGCGTACTGTATTTCGCAAACTCTGGCATCCACTTAACTTTAACATCAATGTAATATTGATACGCGTTGTTATGCGACACGGGGACGGAAGGCGGAATATTCGTCAGGTATTACGTCTCCACAGCGCGGATCTAGTTGAATAGTAATTAGGGCGACCGAATTACGGGCCGAACAAGATTTCGATTAACCGGGGCTCGGTCTGAGGCGCCCCCGGGGCGTCTAAAAATATACGGCGCCACTGGGATGTGACTGCTTGTGAATAATTGTCGATAGTGCTAATAGGGAACGTAGACCCCAAACACAACAAACTATGAATATGCTAGAGATCAGCGCTACACTGCAGAAAGTATATCACGATCCTTGAGTATATCCATTGCACATACGGAAACGTCGAAATTTTTTCCTGTGGCGCATTGGAGCTTCGTAAATGAATGGTGAAGAATTTTAATGTGACCGGATATAATTTAATTTCAAGTATATTAACTGTTTCATTACGGCTCGGTTTGAATACAAATTGTACTGTCAATTATAAAACTTGAAGCATAGATGTACTTATCTGGTTTATTTTTATATATCACATTGGTTTTTTGTATCCTTTAGCTATCAGATGATGCATAAAAAAATATTATAAGAAAGTAGCAAAGAGATATATCACGTCAACCGATGTTAACGGTCAGGGAATCTTATTCGGACAACCGATGCGAAAGAGTTAATTTTATATATCATCCCGGATATCAGGTAACAAAGTTTACTTACATTAATAGTCAGGTATCGTGCTAATTTAATAAAAAAAAATAGTTTGTAGGGAACTTATATAATTTTTTGAATGCATTTCGGAACGGGTTCGTAATGATTTAACTTTTTTATTTAGAAAAATTCACTTAGAAAAATAAGAGTCCCCAATAAGATGACATCCTCCTCTCTAACTTGGGTATCGAATTACTGGGTGACAGGATGCAGGAGCAGATTAATAACACAAAGAACTTGTTTTCGAAGACACATTTCGCGTTTATTTTAAATTAAGACTTGATTTCTACGCCGGCCGGGCGCCAGTTAATTGACGACCGCGGAACACTGACATCTAGCGCCCCAAGACAGTCGCGGCAAAAAGCATATTAAAGATGACAGTTGCGCCAACATGAAATAGAGCAACTGTCACGACGAGTAAAATGGCGTATGCAAATCCGTCTAATTTTATATAATCAAAACTAACATTATTAGATGTGCATGTCAGGCGAGCAAAAAAAAATAAGTGACAAAATATTAGTAATTAAACATACACATACTATAATACAACAAATTCTTTATACGCATTAGTTCGTTCAGAAAAAATATCGGCAGAGGCGGGATGCGAACCAGCAAACCTCGGAACCAATAATTTGTTCAAGTTCATTACCCTTGACCACTCGACTATCGACTGTCCGAACTGTTGCGCGGAGTAAGTTATATATCTATACCATTGTCACCATCATATAACGATAGATGTCTCTATAGTATATATTCAGACTGTGTATATTATTATTTTTTATTATTCAATCAGTCGACATTTATTATTATATTCCACGCAACAGTTCGGGCAGACGATGGTCGAGTGGCCTAGGGTAATGAGCTTGAACAAACGGTTGGTTCCAAGGTTCGCTGGTTCGCATCCCGCCTCTGCCGATATTTTTTCCGAACGAATTGATGCGTATAAAGAATTTGTTGTATTGTAGTATGTGCATATTTAATTACTAATAATATTTTAATATAGTCAATGATCTATAAAAGTAGATGAGAATATCGAAACATATCTAATAAATATTTAAAAATCCATAAAGACGAAATATTGTTTTTCGAGGCTTTACGAAATCAGCCTAAAGAAGAGCTATATCAAGCAGATATCAAAGAGTACGTATAAAAAAATTTCATATCGTGTAACTTCCGAAGCAGAATTCGTGAAAATTTTCAGGAACTTTATTAAATAACTTTCAGTGGTGGGTTCATCTCCATGTTCGCATGGAAACTTTTGCTTGGAATGTGAACCTCCTTCCCGGTACATTACAATGTTATTATTTCGTGGAGCGAGACATTTTTGAATAACAAGTTTTACATACTCTTCTTGTAACGTATTTATGATATTAAGTTTAAGCGTGCGCTTACAAGCTACAGCATCTTGTTACGAGAAGAAGACATCCCATTATATGAAGCAGTGGCTTTTAATGTTTCTGTTCACCACGAAGGGCTTATGGATATATGAACACGTAGAATTTAAATCTTATATAAAGAATTATAATTATAAATTAACATCCTCCTCTCTACGGAAGAAAAGACTTCACGTCACCGATATAGTTATCAGAGCACGTGGTGGAAGTATGAGGAGCTGATTAACAACACACATTGCACACGAAGCACATTGACATATATTTTTGATAAAGACTTGGTTTCCCCGATCGATCGTAACATGGCGTTACTTTCGCCTCGATCGATCGGGAGTCAACTCACGACTGAGCGTGCACGTGATGGGCTGTCGCCGAGCGCCGCAAGTGGTGATCTACGTTACTAGTCTTCCTAACGGCTGTTCAAAATGATGACACATACTTGTACGACAAGCGAACATAAATAAGCGACGAAAGGTTGTAGATCGAGGTTTTCGGTACCAGTCAGCAAGAGTTATATTCATGCGGAAGGCCTATGTTCAACAGTGGACAGATACAGGTTGATGATGATGATAAATAATTGTCTAGCGACAATAGCGCATTGATAGATCACCAAAATGAAGAAAAATTAGGTGCGGAACACATCTTTCATGAGTCACCACCTGTTCTAACCGCGTATTGGTTAAGTTAATGCAATTTGTTGTGCCAAAAATGTATTAATTAATAGTTTTGCTCGTGTTTAATTAGATGATAATTATCATAATTGAGTCAAAGAGTTTTTCTTGATCCTCATACTATTCAAGTAACTTTTTTAATGAATGTAAATCTTACAAAACGTGCTAAAAAGGATTCTTTCTTTTGATTTCTATGCCTCCCGTTGACGCAGTAGCTATGACGTGTCGTTGTATACCTCGATGACGAGCGGTGTTCAAACATTGGGTAATTAGCTTCTCAAACTTTGCGAGAAACGCCTGAAAGGAATCGGACAAAAGGCGGCCACGTCATTAACTCACAGTTTCCTTGGGTACACATCATTAGAGGACGTTTGCACTGCTGGACGAAGGGAAAGGGAAACTTCTAGTAGATTATTCTTTCTTTACTAATTTGAGACTGAGCGCCGATTATGCAGACATACGATTATCCCGATAAGCGGGAATGCTGCGCACATGTACAAAATTTCATATCCACACTCTTAATTTATTTTTATTTTTAACACAAACAGGAGAATTACATCCAATGGAGTGAAGCAGAAACCTCACCTGTTGATTCTATGAAGTTTAACCGTGTTACTCATGGTTAAGCGCTGCATGTGTTGTGTAAAACCACCAACGCCATACATTTCAGCCTGACATTCACGCACCATCCATTTAAACATTAATTTACTATGAATGTATGGTAGGTTACCAAACGACTTTCACATTAATCTAACAAGGAATCAAATTCACAATAATGCTGGGAATGAATGCCCTCCACAAACATGTCAGATGCGCCACAGAATCTAAGGAGTTGCATAAGTTGGCGATATGAAGTATTATACGCAACTTTGAGCTTCTCCCACTCTCATTTAGGATAGCTAGACCAGAGTTCTGAAGTATATAATGCCATACAGTGTGCTTTTAATGGCCTTTTCTGACAGCATTACTACAAAGGTAGAAAGAATACCGTTTCGAACGTTTATTGCTCTTCTTTGCCGCTTTATGTCTTCAATGTCACGTAGGTCATCTGTGAGAATGTGGCCCAAGTATTTTATTGAAGACAATGTCACCTGTAGAAATGGACATCTAGCATATAAAATAATTAATTATCTTCTTGTTTAATTTTATTATTAACCTGCAATCAATGGAATACAGGCGTAAGATTGGTTAACTTAGTCTTCTCTACCATTGTTACAACGGTCGCTGCTCTTCGTAACTTAAAATAAATAATTCCTCTTGCACCCACCCACAACCGACAAACTTGCCGAACATCCATACACGGTTAACGTGTAGACCGATAACTGGCGGTTTCCAAAGTTTCTTCCGTAATGCCATCGGTAAGCTTTGGAATGCTCTTCGAGCGTCTGTGTTTCCTCATTTCACGTTTCCCGCATGCAGCGTCCAGCCTCCCTGGCTGAGCGTCATAGAGTGCACTGATCTTGACCAGCTGTGCTCTCCTGCGTGCGATTCAATAAAAATAAATAAATATACAAAATAAATTTACTCTCGATTATATAGAATCCTGTTGGCATTAATGAGTCCCGATATCCGACGTTATATTGTACTGGTGTATTACTAGAGCGAATGCAAAGAGGTCTTCAACTTCTATTATTCAGAGCGGACTTTAACGAGAATTTTGTTCTTAAAAAAAGGTTTAAAAAAATGCACTTTGTAATTTTCCAGTTATTTCACTTTCAATCATATATTTAATATTTACAAACTTCAATATTTTTTTACATAAGATAATACATATAAAAATAAGTTTTATAAGCATTATTATGAATCAATATTTGATATCGATTTCTGTATTTTTATTAATGTATAATTCTCAATAAAGAGTGTTCATATCAGCATGATATAGCCCTTGCAAGCTGGTGCCTAAAAGCCACGATATGCGATCTTTCGTCTCTTATTTTTGTTTTCTCGTCGGACACACAAGTGTTGTTATTTTGTAATTATTTGACTAATCCGGCGGTCATAGCTCAATGGTCAAAGCGTTTGCTTTGCAAGCCAAAGGTCGTGGGTTCGATCCCCGACGGAGATAAAAAAAAAGGATTTTTAATCGATTTATGAGCTCTAAAATACCCTGGTTGTTGTGAATTTTATACCTCACCCGTAAAATGCCAGTTATAGCCTATTAATTAAAATTGGTGGTAGACGAAAGTCGTCCCGTGGAGACCACCCATTCATAGTAAATTACTGTAATAATAAAGGATGATGCGTGAATCTCGGGCTGAAATCTCTGAAGTTGGCGGATCAACACTCTATACGGAGCGTTCAGCCATATGCACCATGGTAAGAGTCATAGAATTCCACAGATGAGACTTTAGAATTACTATCACCACCTGTCGGTATTCTTCTGTATGTGTTTACATAAAAAAAAAATCATACTCCGAAGTGTTAAAAACGCAAATATTTCCCACTGCACTTTGGGTTTTACCAGTTCGATCCCCGGCGGAGATTAAGAAAGTAATTTTTATCGACTTCTAAGCTCAAAAAAATAACCTCGTGATAATACTTAAGATATCAATTCATCGCAAAATCTTCAACCCTGAAGATTACCCCTTCAATGACGGTCGAAATGGTAGTGCAAGAAAATTAAATCTGGATGTAAAAACCTACGAAGTTATAAAATCATAATAGGTTTATTCAATATAATAGTTTTCCGCACTTTAGCTGTTTCCGCGAGTTCTATTTCAGTATGGTACAACAAAGATAGCTTTAATAATAAATAAAGCTGTGTGGTGTACGTTTTCATTTGATCTAGGCCAGTGGAGCCTCGGGGGATCGAACCCGGGACTCTGCGCGTCGACGATAAATCAAACGCCGTTTGGTCAAAGCCAAAAATCTAGATACAAATCATTGCGGTTTGCCGACTGAAGGAAAGCTTACATGTCCATGAAAAAAATAATCTAAAAATGTACCTGTCTATATGTTTTTAGCTACAAATATAAAATAAATATATATAAATATTTAGATTTTTTCGCATTCTACATTTCGACACCCATTAAATTATAATATGTTGCGTAAGGCAATCAACCAACCGTCCCACTGCTTGTATAATCAGATACCCCCAACACCCAGACTGAAGTCGCGATGCAGTTTTCTGAGATCCACACAACTTCTCACATCCGGCCCTGAAAATGAGAGACTCCAGCTCTGAACTAAGCTAACAACCGGAGTTGGTAGAACAAAGGACAACCTCGAGCGGTGGGGAATTTTTCAGCAGGGAGATACACAATTGTGCGAATGCGGAGACCTGCAGACCACCTCACACCTAAGATCCTGCTCCATGTGCCCAACAAGCTGCACACCTCAAGACCTAATGCTAGGCAACGCACTTGCTATCGATGTTACCAGATACTGAGCAGAAATAATTTGACGTCGCTGACACGAAAAAGAAGAAGATAATATGTTGACACCCCTCGTCGAAATTAAGAAACTCCTGATCGCTGAGATCGTCATTGAGATGCGTGGTGGATGGATGAGATGCAGGTCGCCAAAGCAAAGAACTCTTCGAGAAGCACGTTGACATATATTTTACGTTGAAGAAGACTGACGAAATTTGGTCCAACACCCGGGACAGAACATAACGTTTAGGAGAGCTTACGAACCGACACTTTTCGATCTGAGAGCATCGCTGCCTCCGCTTCTGCGACTGTTTCGTTAGAAACAGATGGCCCTTCCGGAACGCTCCTCATCATGGCACGTTTCATTCGCTCATACACTTGTCTCCATAGATTTCGCATAGCTGGGAATGGATTTCTACCAGCACAATGTTTTTTTCAAACAGGAAACGGATCACCAGGCGTAGCTCACACCTGGCGGGCGAAGCTAGGGGGATATCCATCACGTACGGCTGCCAAGCCAAAACTGAGCTCTGCAGGCAGCTCGCTAGGGAAGGGATTTGGATTGAGGAAACCAAGGTACAATACAGAATCGCGGGATTCAGCATAACAGCGCTTTTCAGCACTTTTTAAATATTTCTTTTCACTTGATTTACAAAAATGTAGAAAAAAAATTATAGTTGCGTATTGTACCCTGTAAGTTACACGCAAGGTTAGAATATACGTCCGAGAAATAGTTGAAGAACGTAGGAGCCTATTCCATGTCAACCTCGTTAACCGATCTTGTAGCCCCGACGATTTCCCTGATGAATTTTAACAGCAAGGGACCGTCAGAACTAAGCAGCAATTCAGGAAAACCTCCCAAGAAATGGTAGAGACTCCCAGGCGACAACACAGAATGCGTCTCCTGTTCTCATGGATGATGCACTCAACGAGAGAGTGTCTCACCGTCTGTTGCATGCCTGGATCACAAGAGAGGCCAAATCTTTTTAGGAATTATCTGAAAACTCCGTATCCGGTAAACGTGAGTGAGATGAAAGTCCACGGATTTCGTCTTTCAGGACTGTAGCGCCATGAGAACCTTATTTAACGGATAACCCTCGTATGTGGCAAAGCGCTTATAGAATAGCTTTAAAAATGTGTTGCAAGATATATATATTTTTCTCTTTTTGTCAGTATTCTGCTGCATGCTTCAGTTTAAAAAATCCAGCATTGAAAAGAATGAAGCATAAATCGATACGACGAAGTGTCGATAGGGACTTAGCCGGTAAATGTTGATACAGTGCTGGAGCGAGGCCGGGATTATATGGGAGCAGTTAGTCTCCATTAGCCACGCGCGGGTCTCGGTCTCCGACGAGGAAAGGCTTCGCACTTCTGCTGTACAAGATTACCAATAAGCACTGGTAATTTGTAGGTTACGCCGAGGTGGGGCGTGAGAAAAATATCAAAGAACAGTAGCACACAACCTTTGCATGTGTGCGAACAATCCCTGAAGGTCTTAAAACATGTAGACGACCGCTTGGTTACGTTATACAGGTCCTTTATTTTTATTTTTGGTAAACAATATCTTAAACTTAATACTGACATCCTCCTCTCTAAGTTCGTTTTTAATGCGTAGTGGTGGGATGAGGAGCAGAAAAAACAACGCACAGACTTTTCCAGAAGCAACTATATTTTCATGATAAACTGTACAAACTTCTGGCCCTAGCGGAATAACATGCCGGGCCGGCCATTATACGACCTCTTCGCGGTCGGCACACACCTGACTGCGCTGCACCGGGGGCCGTGGTCGGTGACACCCAGCGCCGCAAGTGGCGATCTATATAACTAGTTCTCCTAACGGCATTACAAAATGACATAATGTTTAACCGACTATGGTGAAGCGCAGCATGTAGATTGTCGATCCGCATCATAGACTACAGCTCGACATTCACGCATCATTCACAATAATTACAGAAATTAACTAGGAATGAGTGGTGTTAACGAGACGATATTCGTCTACCATCAATCAATTCATTCAATCAATCAAGTCCTTAAGAGGTGTCTCAAGAAAATACAGTGTTTAGATTCAATTAAATGGATTTAAATAAATTATGTTATATATATACTAACAAATTCCACCGAATATGCAATTACGAATCTTCGGTGAGATGTACATGACAAAAGTGAAATGGAAATGGATGTGAAATGGGTAAGGAAGTTGTTTTAATATTTTGAGTTTTTTTTGTTTCCCGCGCGCCATTCGCGCCATTTTTTGAAAGCTTTTCACCGGCCACTTCCGGGTCCTGGAAAAGCGTGCGAAATTCAAACGAATATGTTTGCGCCAAAAACGCGCTGAAATTAATCTCGGTCACCAATCGTCAAAGAGCTCTCGGAATGAAAAGTAAAGTATGACATTGAGTTGCTGTAGTAATGCAACGTTCCAACAGCATTTTTGGGAAAAGTACACTCATTATTTGAGAAAGTAAAACACTGTGACGGTTATAATTGCTTTAAAAAGTGGAAAAATAGTTTAAATGATTTTTTTTGTTTTTCATTTCAGTTTTTTGTTGTTTGTACAATGGTTTGGATAATTATACCACTAAAAATTAGAGAAACTCCTCTTTTTTGATTCGAGTAAAAATTCTTCTTCGTAGCATCAATTCGGAGGGTTGGTTTGCTGGAGGAAAATCTTATATTATTTTCTTATCACTTTTAGATAAGCACCATGTGTCACAGCCGTATATCGAGATGTTCTTTACAAATGTTTTATTATGTTAACAGTATTTACCATAATTATCATATGTATTAGTCTATTTCGTAACCCTCTAATTTTTTGTACTCTCTATTCTTCACTTGTCCTATCGGTTCTGGAATATGGGAGCTTAGTTTGTAATCCCAATAAATCCAAATACATTACCGTGCTCGAAAAAATTCATGAAAAATTTCTCCGACGTCTCTATTTTTATATTTACGGTAACTATCCATTCAATTAAATCAATTCTGAATATTACCGAACTCTTTTTCTTCTAGGAATGCTTTCTTTCCATTCGTAAGAGTCCCGGAGGAAAATTACTGCACTCAAACATTACTTCCTTCTTCTTTGCGGTGCAACTCACAACCCTGAGATTCTTGAATGTTTTAAGTTATATGTTCCAGATAAGTATACTCGTGCTCGTAGCCATCCATTGTTTTTGATCCCAGTTGATACTTGTGGAGCTTCGAGCACTCAATTTAGTACAACGGCAATGGCGCTCCTAAATGGCCTACCAGCACACCTCGATCGTTTTCTTACATCCTTTTCCTCTTTTGTCGATGGTATTGTTCTCCTAGATCTCTGTGATCTTTAACACGTGTCATTTTATTCTTCTTTTATGTTATTTTTTATATTTTGTTATCCTTTGTATGTATTGTATATTTATGTATTGTATATATTTATGTACACTCTGTTTCTTATTATTTTTTCCTTAGAACTTCGGGTCTGTGAAATAAATAAATAAATGTATATTACACATTAGAGCCGTCAAGTTGCCGGGCGTGCAATGCTTGACCCAGAAGACCAACTTTGGAAAGATTAAAACGAAATTATTACAAAATGGCCGCCGCCGCACAGCTGACGGGCTCTTAAGAATTAACTTGCACGGAATAAATGGCCGGGTGAAAAAGAAACCGCCACTTTTAGAAACTCTCTTGACATCTCCATCTGTCAACGGCTTATTATTTTTTTATCTCCATGTCAAAGAAAACTACTGTGTGGCGACATTTCAAAAGAAAATGTGACGTACAATAAAGTAGTACCTATTTTATGCAGTCAGTTGCCATTCTAATAAAGAAAGATTCATTGAGCGCTTTTTATCTTTACCTTAAATGAAAGATAAAAGGTGAAATGTATGTAAGATATTATAATTTTTTTATTTGTTTGAAAGGCCTATTGATGACAATATGTTTGGAATATACGAGGGTTATCCGTAATGTAAGATTCCTAGTGATTTTTCACAGTGTAAAGCATGTTTAATTCCATGAATGCGTACATTTTTGGAAAGTTCAGACTTTTACCTATTTTTCTACATAGTCGTCACTGAGGTCAATTCATTTTTGCATTCGGTACACGAGCTTTTGAATGCCTTAGTCAAAATAATCTGCTGCCAAGCCACGCAGATACCTGAGAAAAGCTTCTTCCAGCTCTTCTCTGTCGCCAAAATGCGTTCCACCCAGGTATTTCTTCATGTCAGGAAATTTTGGTAGTCACTTGAACATGTCCAGGCTGTAGGGTAGGTGTTTGACAATACCTCATCCAAATTTTGCGATGAGCTCGTTGGCACTTTATTCTCACACATTCTTGGCACCCACCTCGCGCAAGCCTTAGCATACCTTAGATGCTCCGTCAAAATCTTGTCAATAGAGGCTTTGTTGACACCAGTAATCATTTTGCAGAGCTTACGAACCGTGACTCTTCGATCTGAGAGCATCGCTGCCTCCACTTTTGCGATTGTTTCGTCAGACACAGATGGCCGTCCAGAACGCTCCTCATCATGGACGTCAGTAGTTGCTGAAGTGGGGGAACCAAGATACACTACAGAATCGCGGGATCTATGGGACTGTAGCGCCATGGGAACCATATTTTATGGATTACCATCGTAATAGAATAGACAGCAAAAAATTCACGCGATAGTCATCAGTCGGCTATTTTTCTTTCGTGAATTTTTCGACAACACACTAAAACGTTTTTTTTTCCTCGTAACTAGTTCTTAAACTTGTTTCAGAAACGTCTCGACCGTCGATTAGTCGACTCTCCGTCGACGTCATTGTTCTCTGTGACGCTGATGATCGACGCGGCGTCACTAACGATGCATTAGCCGAATAAAAGTTTGTTCGACAAAGCCGTTGCGTCGAACGGGCGTCGGTCGAATTAAAATCGAGACCGTTCGACGGAAGTTTCTTTTTTTTTCTTCATCGCAATTAGAGTATCCACGGTCGATTAAACAACAGCTTTACTTGCCCGCTCGAGAATTATTTAACTTTTGCTTTTGTGGTCGGGTTCTTAAAGGCAAACCTATTTGTACGTAAATACGAGTATATTTAGAACGTCGGCGTATTAATTTAAAATATACATATTCATCAAATATGAATTAACAAAATAAATTAATGGACAATTTTTATCTACGAGTACATATAACCCTTTCACATCTGAAACTTTTTTTTTTATTTCCATATACCTTAGATAATTTGGCATTAGTACAAATTATGCCTCTTAGTTTATAAGGCACTCAACGGAACTGCACCGGGCTATTTGTCAGAACTTATCAAACCTTCAGAAATAAGCGCGCGTGGAGAGACACTCAGATTAGCCAGAGCAAATAGAAGCACCCTGCAGCTGACGGGAGGTAGTCCTAGCACGGTGTTTGGCAATCGGGCTTTCAGCTACGCGGTACCAATAGCCTGGAACTCGCTACCGGAAAGCATAAGAGAGCTTAAAGTGGAGGCATCCTTCAGAAGCAGACTCACCTTTTTACTCAGAGAGGCAAAGAAGCGCTGCCGGAATGATTATTCGATTATAAATGAGCGCTATACAAATACTAATATAATAATAATAATTAGCGTAAGGTACTAGTAAAACGAGGGGGATATCCATCACGTACGGCTGCCAGGCGAAAACTGAGCTCCGCAGACAGCTCGCTAGGGAAGAGATTTTGAGTGGGGGAACCAAGGTGTATCTTGGTTCCCCCACTCAGAATCGCGGGATGCAACATAACAACGCTTTTCAGCACTGCAGCGCCATCGGAAACCTATTTTACGTATCACCCTTGTAGATTAGAAGTGGTGTACGGATAAAGTTTATTTTCATCACTATATGGCGAACAATATAAGAAGAATAGCGGGAGTGACCTGGATGCGGAAGGCGGAGGATCGAAGAGGATGGAGACTCATGCGGGAGGCCTACGTTCAACAGTGGATGGACACAGGCTGATGAGGATGATGATGATGATGGCGAACAAATCGCATTACAATATTTCATCACACCAAAAGAAAGCCTCCCAACTGGCAAGAACCTTGACGCAAGGATCTGGAAATCCCAACAGACTAAGAACCGGAGTCTGTAGAACAAAATACAACCTCGAGTGGTGGGGAGTGCTTCGACAGGGAGAGTCATTGTTGGGTGATTGTGGATACCTGAAGACTGTCTGACACCTAAGCTTACGCCATCAATACGTTATGCTGAGCGGCGCACGGGTCAACGTTCTTGTCATATATTGGGCGGAAACAATTTGACGTCGCTGACACGAAAAAGATGAAGACAATATGGCGGAAATTTTTGGCGAACATATTGATATCCTCCTCTCCGAATTGGATATCGAATTACTGGGCGGCAGGATGCAGGAGCAGATTGACAATACAAAGAACTCGCGTTTATTTCTTGCTTTTTCGTCCACCCGTTATGGCGAACGCCATTAGGCGTTCCCATAACGGCCGCCAGCGAGCTCCAACTGACGGACCACTCTGACATCTAGCGCTGCCAGACAGTCGTGGCAAAAAAGTGAATTAAAGATGACAGTTGCACTAACATGAAATCGAGCAACTGTCATAACAAATAAAAGGGCGTATGCAAACGCCTGCGTAATATTCTATAATTAAAACTAAGATTATTAGATGTGCATGTCAGGCGAGCGAACAAAAATAAGAGACAAAAGTTTTTCGAGGCTTTACAGCAGCAGCCTAGAATATTAAGCTGATATCAGGACAAATGCAAAAATAATGCTTTTAAATATTAAGTATTCATTTCCTCACAATAAATTGAGTCGCAGACCGAATTGGTATCCGTCTCTCTATACAGGTCTTTTGTGTATACTCTTGTCCCCTTTGTGCACAAAGCCTTTCAAGGAAACTTCTCGAATGACTTAATTTATTTTCTTTGAAAACATTATTATTTATTTTACCTTTATCGGAAACTCGGAGAGACTGGATTATTCATAATTAATGTTTTTTTATTCTACTGTACAGGTAGTCTTTCAGGATATTAATTAATTCAGCAAAACGAAAGCAATCGAGTTATTAAAAAAAACGTTGGCAAACCATTCATCCCAGCTTGATATAGTCCTTTCAGGCAAGTGCCGTGGGTTATTTTAGAAGTCAGAAATTGACTGAAAGATCTTTTTTTTAAATCTCGATCTTTGGCTTGCAATTCAAGCGCTTTGACCATTGAGCTATACCCGCTGGCGATTGTTCAGAGGGGACTCCCACTGGACTTGTAAGCTATGCTAACTGATCATAATCTGAATGAGCGCATCATCAAGGAGACTTAACTATCCTCAGGTGTGATGCGGATGTGAGGCGGGTAAAGTCCAGTCCAGATATATAAGGTGTTCTTTTTTGAACCTAGTCGGTTAAGTCCAGAAGGTATTTTGTGTCTTCAAAGTAAAGGTGACTGCCATATTCGAAGATATTGACATCAGCATGATATAGCCCTTGCTGGCTGGTACCAAAAACCTCGATATACAATCTTTCGTTTTTTATTTATGTTCGCAGGTCGTACATGTATGTGTCGGCATATTGGCATTTTGGACTAGTTACATAGATCGCCACTGCAGCGCTGTGCGATAGCTCATCACAAATGCGCTCAGTCGTGTGCCGACGTCGTCGAGATCGTATTGTTGTTGGCCCGGCCTGTTGAATGCTGTGACCTAGGTCCGGGCCATAAGTTTGTAAAATTAATGTGCTTCAGAAAAGTCTTTGTGCTGTTAATCTGCTCCTCATCCTGCCACCACGCGACTGAATAACTACCTCTTAAAGAGAAGAGGATGTTAATATATTTTACATTTTTATTTACAGTAGTTTATGCATTATACTCGTAGTATAAGATACTACTATGTTGAACGTTGACGATACCTAAGGGTACAGGAAGACACGGAGCGAGCTAGAAATGAGCAGAGATAAACTTGCTTCAGGTGCCTTGCATCTTCAAGTTTGGCAAAGCTTTGCAGTTCGGGATAAGGCTCCTCTACGTCATTTGGTCCTTTGATACCCCCTTAGCCATAACCGCCAGGGTATCACAAGCACCGCTCTTAAGCTAATGTTATGTTTTTTTTATTTTTATGATGATTGGCAGGTGATCTGCCTGTAAGAGTATTACAATATTTTTTAAATATATTATTAGCATTAAGGTTTTTGTGTTCAATTTACAAAAATCCTTGTAATTCTTCGGCGTAGACGACGGTCAGTTCATGGTGTATGTGATTGTTTCATCAACTGTTTTCATCAATTTATAATATAGGGTCCGCCATCTAACGTTTTTGTTTCAACTAGTGCTTATTTCGTGAATAGCAACACTTAGCTCATGTCTGATTTGACAGATATTTAGTTTTATCTTTCCGCTGAACGAATATGGTTGTGTATACGCTTGAACAACGCTGGGAAATATTGCGACATTACTTTGAAAATCAAGCCATTTTTCTTCAAAAATGAGCAAGGAGTGGCCGTTACAGTCAATGGCGATCGTTATCGGTCCATTTTTGTTCAGAAAAATTGAAGAAGAGGATATTGGCAACATTTGGTTTCAACAGGACGGCGCTACGTGCCACACAGCCGAAGCTACACTCGATGTTTTGCGCCACATTTTCAAAAAAAAAAAGTTATTTGGCGGACCCGTTATAATGGCTAAATACATTAAAATAACATATACCCATTAATTTTATAATGTCTTTTTTCACTGGTTTTACCCGCACACATATACCATCTGTAAATATGTGTGTACTAACGTAGGAACTAATTACTTGTACATTTCTATATAAGCCATTGCCAGTTTTTAATTGAATCATTATTGAAGATAGATAGCAAAAAGTTATCTTTGAGTGAATCCCATCTTTCATTTCTGTTCCATTTTTTTTTATGTAAACACATACACGAGAATACCGTCAGATGGTGATAGTAATTCTATAGTCTCATCTGTGGAATTCTATGACGCTCACCATGGTGCTGGCTAAGCGCTGCATGTGGAGTGTTGATACGCCAACGTCATAGAATACAGCCCGAGATTCACGCATCATCCTTAGTATTACAGGAATTTACTATGAATGGGTGGTCTTCACGGGACGACTTTCGTTTACCACCGATTTTAATTAATAGGCTTTTACTTGCATTTTACGGGTGAGGATCAAATTCACACCAACCAGGGGTATTTTAGAGCTCAGAAATAGTTTCTTTTTTTTTAATCTCCGTCGGAGATCGAACCCACGACCTTTGGCTTGCAAAGCAAACTTTTGACTATTAAGCTATACCCGTATGGAACATAAAGGTTACTACAAATTTTCGCTGCACAGTTCTGTCAGTTGTTATTGTTCATGGTTCGTTCCAAAACACATCTCTTTCCGACAACCTCCGAGGCAGAGGTCTGAGAACTTGAAAAGACGGCAATATTTTTGCGTAATTCGTTAATTGTATTATTTTAAGGATGTCGATGATTAGCTCGACGCTCCCGGAATATAAAAGTGAATGCCACAAAATATAATGTTTAAAAATATATCTTTTAAAATCTAGGATTGAATTCACCTGCGTCTTCCGGCATACATTTATTACACAGAACGTTGATACGCTGATATTCAAAATCGTTGTGGGGTGTTCCATAAATCTGTAGACTTGTATGTAAAGCAAACAACGAACTCGGTTCACACGGGCCGAGAACCTTTGACATCATCCTCCTCAGAGCGTCTCCTCTAATCTGATAGGAGTCGAGAGTATATTGTAGTTTTTTTATGTGGATACAACCTAGGTAGGAGAGGTTTATCATACATTGTAAAAAAGCGCAAGATGGTGCCCATATTTTTACGAGGCCCGAAATGGGCCCGTGCGCTCTAATTTTACAAAGTTTCCAATCTAATAATTATTATAATTAATAGAATAATCACCTTATATTTACCTACACCCGTGCTCGTAGACATCCATTGTTTTTGATCCTTGACTTGAAGAGCTTCGAGCACTCAATCAAATAAAATGGCAATGGCGCTCCTAAATTGCTTACCAGCACACCTCAATCCTTTTCTTACATCCTTTTCCTCTTTTGTCAATGGTATTGTTTTCCTAGATATTTCTGATCTTTGACTCGTATCACATTTTTCTTCTTTTATGTTTTGTTGTATGTAATGTATGTTTATGTATAGTCTATGTTTATTATTCTTTATTATTCTATGCACTTTGGAACTGGTGGTTCTGTTAATTAATTAAATAAATTAATAAATCATTTTATAAAACATTTTTCTGCCACCAATAAATATAATGAAAAATCAACAAAAACGCGGGGATCAAAACCACGAACTTAAAACACTATAAGTAATTAAAATTTACACATACTATAATGCAACAAATTCTTTTTATACGCATCAATTCGTTCATCGACGCATCGATTCAGGCAGTCGATGGTCGTGTGGTCAAAGGGTATTGAACTTGAACAAATGGTTGGTTCCAAAGTTCGCTGGCTCGCATCCCGCCTCTACCGATATGTTTTCTGAACGAATTGATGCGTATAAAAAGAATTTGTTGCATTATAGTATGTGTATATTTTAATTACTTATGATCTTTAAAAGTAGATTAGAATATTGAAATAATAAAATAATATTCAAAATCCATATATTAATACACTATGTTCATTTATTTGCCCAGCGGCCGCACGGTTCCTTACGTCGCTTCATTCGAGAAATTGACTCGTATTTTATGATTCCTCTCATATCCGTTGCATATCTGGAACATATGGTCACTACAGACTGTCGCCATTTCCAGTTAGTTGTGTCCATTGTCGCTGTTTAGGCCTTGTCCCACGACGTATCTTGCCTAACCGAAGGTTCACGTTGGAACACATATGGTTCCCGTTGACCTCCAGGACAAAAGTCGGCGAACTTGCATAGACTGCGGCTGTAGAACCACAGGAATATTTAGGTGTTCAATCATCAGCGTATTTTTTAAGAGATCGGTAGATGAGCTTGACGCTTCCGACGTCGGAATATTTTTTTTTGTCCTCTAATGGTGGCTTAACCTATCTGGGACAAGTAATACAACTAGGGCGAAATAACTTCTCAAAAGAAATCGACAGGCGCATACAACTGGGATGGGCAGCATTTGGAAAACTTAAAGTACATTTTTAAAGCAACAATTCCGCAATGCCTTAAAACTAAGGCGCTTAACCAATGCATCCTCCCTGTATCAACTTATGGCGCAGAGACGTGGAATCTGACAGCAAGTCTTACCCATAAAATAAAAGTCACCCAGCGTGCTATGGAGAGATCCACGCTCGGAGTGTCGCTAAAAGATAGAATCCGAAACGAGGAAATACGCAGAAGAACTCAAGTAGTGGATGCTACCCAACGAATAGGCACACTCAAGTGGCAATGGGCAGGACATATCTGTCGAAGAGACGACGGTCGATGGGGAAGAAAAGTACTGGAATGGCGCCCAAGAACTGGCAAACGAAGCATTGGCCGATTCCCTACAAGATGGACTGACGATATAAGAAGAATAGCGTGTGACCTGGATGCGGAAGGCGGAGGATCGAAGAGGATGGAGGCCTACGTTCAACAGTGGATGGACACAGGCTGATGATGATGATGAATGGTGGCTTAATCCTACTGGAGGAATGAATATAGCTTAGATTTGATTAAACAAATTTCAAATTATCAAGCTTCGTCGGGTTTTAATTGGTCTGAACGATAAGCATACGTTTTACCACCGTTTTTGCGTTAAGTCTTATTAACAAGTACTTAAAAAACAGCAAAAAAACACGAAGTGTATTAAAAAGTGCTAAAATGAAAGAGATTAGAATCGCATTCGGAAGGAATGATTCACAAGGAAATTGGATGATGAGCTCGACGCTCCCGAGGCCACGATTTTTTTTTGTGCTTGAAGGGTGGTACAACCCAACCGGGGACATGTTAAGATCTTATATTTGATTTAATCAATTAAAAAAAAAACTCAAGCTTGGTCTGGTTTTGAACCGTTGGCGTTGACAATTAAACGCTTTTACGACTGGACTAAGCAGCACTGTTTTTTTAATTACAGTAAAAAATATTTGCATAAATAATATATGTAATTTTTTTAAGGGGAGCTAATGCTTGAGTTCGCTTTGGGCCCCACGTTTACTTGATTCGTCACTGCTTCGTAGGGTGGATATGTAAATATGTAAGTTCACGTCATATTATAAGCTGGATATTTGTGCGAAATGTAAGAGATTCTCTGACAATGGCGGGTCGTAATTTAAAAATAAGTGGAGGAAGATTTGAAGAAAATGGGTGTAGAATGGCTTTTGAAATTTGTATGGACATGAAATCAGGTATTTTTTAGATATTTAGCGACGTCAAATTATTTTTTCCCAATATCTGGGAACATCGATAGCTCGTGTGTTGCCCAGCATTAGGTCCTGAGATGTTACTGGGCACATGGAGCAGCATTTTAGGTGTGATGCCGTCTGCAGGTCTCCACAGTCGCACAATAGTGTCTCTCCTGCCGAAGCATTCCCCACCGCTCGAGGTTGTCTTTTGTTCTCTTGTTCTTGTTCTGTTTAGGGATTTCCAGGTCGGCCAGTCAAATAACGCCAGTTGGGAGGCCTTCCTTTATAAAATCCTCTGGTGCGATTTGTTGCCAGAGTTGGAACCTCTCATTTCAGGGCCGGATGTGAGAGGTTGTGTGGATTTCAGAATGTTGCTTCAGACTTCAATCTTGGTGTTGGGGGTATCTGATTATGTTGGTGGGACGGTTGGTTGATTGCTTTACGCATTTCTTCGGCGCATATGAATTTGCGTCTTATGTTCGGTGGTGCGATACCAGCCAAGGGCTATGAAATCAGGTAATTTGTTTGTTTATTTAGAAGGGAATGGATTTAAGTAGTTGCTCTGTGAAGATTTTTTTATTAGTAAATAGCAGATTTTAAAATATATAGACTCTTATGTGTTCTTATCAGCTTGATTTAGCTCTTTTAGGCTGATGCCGTAAAGCCTCGAAAAACGATCTTTTGTCTCTTGTTTTTGTTCGCTCGCCCGACATGCACATCTAATAATGTTAGTTTAAATTATATATAAAATTACACGGCGTTTGCAAGCGCCTTTTTATTTGTTATGACAGTTTTTCCATTTCATGTTGGTTTAACTGTCATATTTAATTTGATTTTTTGTCGTGATTGTATTGGCGGCACTGCAAGTCACTGTATTCCGGCAGTTGTTAGTTACCTCTCGTCCGGCCGGCGAAACGCCCTACCGTTCGGACGAGGAAATCGAGTCTTCATTAAAAATAAATGCGAATTGTGCTTCAAAAGCAAGTTCTTTGTGTTGTTAATCTGCTCCTGCATCCTTCCTCCATGTGGCCACGTGACGAACTCGTGACTTGTCGTCTTTTTAAAGATGGGGAATGTCAGTGTATATTTATATACATACTTTAATTTTCTCTTGGTAAATTAAAATTTAATTTATGGATTTAAATATTTAATAGATCTCAGTGAATGCTTCAAAACATTGAAAATATATATTTTTTCTTTACTTCTTATCGTAGTATCAATCCGGTGGATTAGTTTTGATGGATGCAAAATCTTGCATCTTGATTTCAATTTTCAATTCAATTTTATTTATTTATTTCGTTCAGAAACATTACAAATTTTATTTAATACGTAAAAAACAACGTAATATAAATATATAGGGTCCGCCATCTAACGTTTTTTTTTCAACTAGTGCTTATTTCGTGAATGGTAACACTTAGCTCATGTCTGATTTGACAGATAATTAGTTTTATCTTTCCGCTGAACGAATATGGTTGTGTATACGCTTGAACAAGCTGGGAAATATTGCGACATTACTTTGAAAATCAGGCCATTTTTCTTCGAAAATGAGCAAGGAGTGGCCGTTACAGTCAATGGCGATCGTTATCGGGCCATTTTTGTTCACAAAAATTGAAGAGGAGGATATTGGCAACATTTGGTTTCAACAAGACTGCGCTACGTGCCACACAGCCGAAGCTACACTCGATGTTTTGCGCCCCATTTAAAAAAAAAAGTTATTTGGCGGACCCGTTAGATTTTTATGATTATTAACAACAATTATTTAAAAGTCCCGAATAAACAGAATACTCCACGAAATTATTTTGATGAATAAATTTGTGGATCTCATGTCGAAACTGAGCTTCTCTAAAGTGGAATATATCAATATTCGAGGCGATATGGTTGAACAGTCTGATCACTCTCTCAAGAGGCATAGTCTCTGACAGGTTAGTATTACTCCTGGAAGAGTAATTAATCTGTGCCTTCTTATGCTTAAATAATTGTCAGAGACAAACAAACAAATTCCAACAAAATATTAGGATTTATGAACACGCCGCGCACTAGCCGAAAGAGATGCATACTCAAGAAAACATCTCTTCTAGTTCTCAACTCATTGTATCCCAACATACCCCGTATAAAGTAAGATGGGTACAGCCACGGATCTCCACTGTTCTCGATTTTCCGCAACCCTCTTCAGCTCCGCATAAGAGCTGCAACTCAAGTCTTCAAACACTTGCTGCAAAAAAAATCCCGTTGCATACGCCTGTCGATTTCTTTTCAGAAGTTACTTCGTTCTAGTTGTATTACTTGTCCCAGATAGGTATAGTCGTTCACAACCTTTATTTGTGTTCCTTTAATGGAAAATAGGGTCGAAAGTCTGGGAAATATGTCAATTTATTGGATTATAGTATCTGTCGAAAGAAATTCATCGCACAGCATTAAAATCAAAAGCCTCAATTCGAAAATTAGCCTTGAAAACCTACTAAGCTATTTATTTATTAACAGTTCATAGTAAAGCAATTTTATTAGAAATATTTTCGAACACATGTTTGCTGGCATATCTATCTCGCCGGAGGTTCCAACGGCAATGATTAAAAAGGAAGCGCAATTTCCGGCGGGCGTCCATTTTGTCAGTCGGGTCCGTTTCCGGCGCCATTTTGAATGTCGCGACGAGTCCGCCATTTGCATTTTAAAATTCGCTCACAGGCCGAGCGCGGCTAATAGAGTAATGCTTTCGTTTCAAAAAACATTGTTAGTCGGGGAATAGTTAAATATGCTGAGAGATGAGAAATAGTATTCTCGTTCTAAAAATATGTACATTTTTTTACGTAAACCACATACACGGTGACATTCTTCTCTCTATGTTCATTATTACTTGGAATGCAACAATCTCTTTGCTAAGAAGCAATCGGCATACAGAAAATACCACTCCACAGAAACTGGCCTAGTGCGACTTCTTTCAGACCTGATAACAACTATAGAAAAGGGAAATATCGTATGATGACATTCAGGACACAATTGCAGCGTTCGATACTGTAGACCATGCTATCCTTCTAGGAAACTAAGAATACATTGGTATATCTGGAAGGCCCTAGACTGGTGTCAGTCAAACCTAGAAAACCGTAAGCAAACCATCTGTCTACAGAATAAAATGTCGAGACCATCTACTCTATCATGTGGTGTCCCACTCAGTTCTCAGCCCATTATTCTTTATTCTATACACCAAGAAATTGAGGAGATTGCTGAGAGATGGGAAATAAAAGTACACTGCTACGCAGATGACTGCCAGCTCTACTCGTGGACCCGAGCAAATTGGCAACATGAAAAAAAAGGATGGTCGGCTGTATAGAGGAGATCGGACAGTGGATGTCAGCAAATAGGCTCGCTCTTAATCCGGAAAAGACGAAAATACTCTTTATGGCCACAGCTCGAAGACAACATCTATTGGACTTGCAACCCTTGGCCATTTAGAAATGATGTCATCCCTTCTACAAGCGCTGCTGGGAGTAGAAATTGACCAGTTCCTCAATCTTAGCGGTAATACTACAAAAACGGTGAAATCTGGATTTTTTAACTTGCGGCAGATACGGTCGGTAAAAAGATGCTTACCCAGAGACGCTACAAAGAGTTTGGTAAATGCGTTTATAGTCTCCAAAATGGACTACTGCAACGCACTGCACGCAGGCCAGCCAGTCAAACAATTAAATCGATTGCAGTCGTTACAAAACGCAGGGGGCACGACTAGTCTACAACGCACCCAAATTCTGTCACATTATCCCAATACTATACCGACTGCACTGGTTGAGTTTCGGCTAGAATCCAGTATAAAGTCTTAGCTCCTTACAAGGCACTCAACGGAACTGCACCGGGCTATCTGACAGAACTTATTAAGCCTTCGAAATAAGCGCGGAGAGACACTCAGATCGGCTAGAGCAAATAGAACACCCTGCAGCTGACGGGAGGTAGTCCTAGCACGGTCTTTGGCAATCGGGCTTTCAGCTACGCTGCACCAATGGCCTGGAACTCACTACCGGAAATAAGAGAGCTTAAAGCGGAGGCATCCTTCAGAAGCAGACTCAAGACCCACCTTTTTACTCAGAGGCAAAGCTTGTATTTTGGAATGATCATTCGGTCATAAAGAGCGCTATACAAATACTTATATAATATCAATTGATATTGAATTGCGTGGTGGCGGGATGAGGAGCAAAAGAACAGCACACACGACTTTTCCATAAGCACATATATTTTCATGATAAACTTTACAAACATCCGGCCCCAGCGGAATAACATTCCGGCCATAATATGCTACCTCGTCGTGGTCTGCACACTGAACGGGCGCCGTGGTCGGTGATACCCAGAGCTGCAAGTGACGATCTATACAATTAGTCCTCCTAACGGCATTATAAAATGACAGCACGTGCGTGTCCGATGAGCCAACGAAAATAAGAGACGAAACATTGTATATCGAAATTTTCGGTACCAGTCAGCAAGGGCTATATTATGCTGATGTCAACGGGAATACCGACAGATTATGGAGGAAACTTTCGTTTGAAAATTTTGCGGTTCTTGGCGTTTCAAGTATGTTCATCATCAGCCTGTGTCCGTCCACTGTTGAACGTAGGCCTCCCGCATGAGTCTCCATCCTCTTCGATCCTCCGCCTTCCGCATCCAGGTCACTCCCACTATTCTTATATCGTCAGTCCATCTTGTAGGGGGTCGGCCAATGCTTCGTTTGCCAGTTCTTGGGCGCCATTCCAATACTTTTCTTCCCCATCGACCGTCGTCTCTTCGACAGATATGTCCTGCCCATTGCCACCAGAGTGTGCCTATTCGTTGGGTAGCATCCACTTGAGTTCTTCTGCGTATTTCCTCGTTTCGGATTCTATCTTTTAGCGACACTCCGAGCATGGATCTCTCCATAGCACGCTGGGTGACTTTTATTTTATGGGTAAGCCTTGCTGTCAGATTCCACGTCTCTTCGCCATAGGTTAATACAGGGAGAACGCATTGGGTAAACGCCTTAGTTTTAAGGCATTGCGGAATTTTCGCTTTAAAAATGTACTTTAGTTTTCCAAATGCTGCCCATCCCAGTTGTATGCGCCTGTCGATTTCTTTTGAGAAGTTATTTCGCCCTAGTTGTATTACTTGTCCCAGATAGGTATAGTCGTTTACAACCTCTATTTCTGTTCCTCCAATGGAAATAGGAACAAAGATCTGTGAAATATGACTATTAATCATGGCTTTGTTTATCCATGTTCATTTTCAGACCAATTTTGTTCGACGCTTCATTGAGGTCGTAGAGCATGTCTTGGAGCTTGTTAGGTGATTCGGCTATTAGCACTATGCCATCTGCAAATCGGAGGTGAGAAATGTACTCTCCGTTAATATTTATTCCACATTTTGTCCAGGATAGCAGTTTATAAATATCTTCTAGGTCGTTTGTGAAGAGTTTTGGATATATAACATCTCCTTGTCTAACACCTTTGTTTATAGAAATATTGTTAGTGCTATCATGGAGCTGGACCATCATTGTTGCAGATTTGTAAAGAGATTTTATTATCTCTATATACCGATAGTCTATTTTGCAGCGTTGTAGTGAATCTAGCACTGCCCAAGTCTTGATTGAGTCAAATGCCTTTTCATAGTCTACAAAGGCGAGGCAGAGTGGCTGATTATATTCTTCGGTTTTCTGAATGATTTGTCTTAGCGTCTGGATATGATCAATTGTACTAAAGCCTTTCCTAAGCCCAGCTTGCTCTCGAGGTTGAAATTCATCAAAGTTGAAATTCATCAAGTATGCGCTGCATAAAGAGTGTAGCTCTGCCAACATCATTTGAATAAATTCAGCGTATTCACGCAATATCTATTTTAACAGGGACTCACTGTGAATAGGTGGTGTTCACGGGACGACTTTCATTTACCACCTATTTTGATTAAAGGCAATGAATGACTTTTTCATTTATATGATTACCGGAGCCCTAAAATGCCTTGTAGATTTAATCGAATCGGTTAAAAGAAGGGTGTTTCATCTGATAAATAATGACACATTTACGTCTAGCCTGCAATCAATGGAACACAGACGTAAAATGGGCTCGCTCAGTCTTTTCTACTTTTATTACCAAAGCCGTTACTCATCTGAACTTAGAATGTTGCTCTAGAATGTTCTCCCAGTGTGTGTGTTTACTCCTTAATACAATTTTCAAGAAACAGATGTCAAATATTACGAGTCAATTAACAAGTACAAAACCGGTCTCGCTTCCAAAAAACAAGGTGTATTATAAAGATCACGTCGGTATTTCAACGATAAACAACTTTTTCTTATATATAAATGATAAATCCGACCTATCCTTGAATACGGCAGCCACCTTTGGATTGGAGCTCCAAAATACCTTCTAAACTTAATTGACTCATAATTTTAGAATTAAGTTTTAAATTTAAAAATATTTAGTTTTGATTCACAATTTATTTTAATGATTACATGTTTCGGCCTTCCTGAAGACCATCTTAAATAATGAAAAAATAAAATGCAGTTTCACCAAGTATGTCAGTTGATAACCTTAATGTTATTAATTGACTCAGTTTAAAGAAGAGCAATTCGTTTGATAAACAATGACACTTACGTCTAACGTGCAATCAATACAACACAGGCGTAAGATTGGTTCTCTTAACAAACTCGTCTTACACTTGCCGAACATCCATACACGGTTAATATATGTCGATCAAGATCTGTCAGTTTCCAAAGCTCCTTCCTCAATGCCACCGGTAAGCAATGGAATGCTTTTCTGGTGTCTGTTTTTCCTCGTTCCTACAATCTGGATCTCTCCAAGAAACAGATAAATATAAACTTGCAATCTTCCCAACCCACACACAAACACGAACACAACACACTTTTCGCGCATGCAGCGTCCAGCCTCCTTGGTTGAGCGTCATATATTAATATAGAGTGCACTGGTTTTGACCGGGTGTGCTCTCCTGCATGCGATTACATAAAAAAAGATAAATATGATTTTGAAATCACCCCAACTTGCACACAAACACAGCTCAGGTTTATCGCATGCAGCGTCCTGCAGTCTTGGCAGTAGATTACAAGTCTCGACCAGTTGTCCTCTCCTGCATGCGATTGCATAAAAAAACACATCTCAAGATTTTTCCTAATACGTGTGTCAGAGTTTTATTTTAAAAATAAAATGCCACTGCCGGGATATGATGTATGTTGTGTTGCTGTCGGAGCTGTTATCCATCCAGCCATCTGCGCAGACATGTGGACTATAAGGGAGGAAGACCAGCTAGTAATATACGAGGAATGAACGTAATAACAAACATTGTATGTTCGTATGCTTTTTCTATGGGAAAGATTGATGAAAGGCGATGAAGAAGGTTCACTTGAAAAGTTATTGAGTTTATAAGTCTTTGAATATTTTTTAGAGGCGGTGGAAAATACTAAGTGCCACTATTACATCGTACAACTGTCGTTTGTGGTATCTTTCTAAAAATATTTGACATTTGGTGCTTGCGTTTAATTGGTAAATTGGATTCACTTGAAATTGCTGATTAAAGGGAACGGACACTTCAGTCTTTCATCATTAAATATAAAGCCGGTCTCGCTTCCAAGAAACTAGGTGTATTATATAGATCACGTAGGTATTTCAACGATAAACAACTTTTTCTTCTATATAAAGGACAAATCTGACCTATCCTTGAATACGGCAGTCAACTTTGGATTGGAGCCCTAAAATATGTTCTAAACTTAATTGACTCAGTTCAAAAAAGAGCAATTCGTTTGATAAACAATGACACTCTTACGTCTAACCTGTAATCAATGGGACACAGGCGTAAGATTGGTTCAATTAGTATTTTCTACCGTTATAACCACGGTCGCTGCTCTTCGGAACTTTTTTTTAATACATAATTTTACATACACACATTTATATATTGACATGATTTTGATATGATACTAACATTATATAATTAAAATTTTAAGATACTATATATAGAATTAAATCTAAAGTATATATATATTAATAATACATCTTTAGTACATTTCATTATTTCAATTTCTTATGCAGTGACGTCATTTTATCATTAATATTGTTGCAAATATTTCTCGTGATATTATTTATACACTGTAGGTAGTTTAATTCAGCTTAAATAACTAATTCCTCCAGCACCCACACACAACCAACAAACTTGTCTTAGACTTGCCGAACATCGATACACGGTTAATGTGTGTCGACCAAGAACTGTCAGTTTCCAAAGTTCCTTCCTTAATGCCACCAGTAAGCTTTGAAATGCTCTTCCAGCGTCTGTGTTTCTTCCTTCCTACAATACTAGGTCTCTTCAAGAAAAAGATAAATATACACTTGCAATCTGCCCAACCTACACACAAACACGAACACAATACGCATTTCCTGCATGCGGCGTCCAGTCTCCCTGGCTGAGCGTCATAGAGTGCACTGATCTTGACCGGCAGTGCTCTCTTGCATGCGATTACATAAAATAAATCTAACGGTCTTTCAAGAGATGAAGATGAAACTGGTTGAGACATATTCTTTTGATGTTGTAGGAGAGCGTTTGTGCTTACATGAAATCAATTAGGTGTCGGTAAATCATTTAATTATTTTCCGAACAATTTAATACTTCGATTTATCTCTCGATGTAACTATACATTCATCTGAATTCCCATGGTGCGTACTTTTAGACTATCCCTCGGGTGTGCAGACGTCTCCTCTCATCCTTTGTGCGCCGTTTCCTCCCGAGTTTGATCTATCGGCTCCTCCAAGGTGGAAAACTGCAAAAAGAGAAACGCCACGCTATTTATTACGAACAAACGTGACCATGATACAGTTTTTTTCATACATTTCGACGCACCACAAAGCCAATCTAGGCCAGAAGTTTTGATATAAAGAGATGTACAAGTCCTTGGTTTTATTTCCTGTTAGTAGTATTATCTGAGAGCACTAAATAAATGTTATTTATATGTATAAATATTCACTTGCGTCTAGACTCCAATACTTGAAACTCAGATATAATGTTTTTTTGGGCCTTTTATTATACTCAAAATAGAAGGTTAAAAAAAACTATATTAAACATATAATTGAACTGCTTGGGTTTTATTCGTAATGTAATTTTTTTTAAGCATGATCCCTGACTACTTAACTAATCATCTTTTATTTGACTAGATACATGCGAGTAAAAAATCATTAAAAGTAAGAACTGTCTATTAGCTATTTGGGACAAACATGTGAAATATTTAAGAAAAATATATAAATTATTTTATTAACCTGTTCGCATCGTTACCCGATATATGCCGTGTATGATTCCCCTACCGTTGACATCTCGATATATCGTTTTGCTACTTTCAGTACTCATTGTGACATCTACGGTATGAAATTGGAACTGCATTCCCTTTATCAACCTACATGTATTCTTGACAGGAATATGTAAAGCATGTAAACAAATATCGTAAGGTTTCGTCACAGGAGTGATTTTTCTGTAGATCACATTTGTCAATGCTACCACGTGCTTTGAGTTACATAATGAACGTTTGTTAAATATAATAGTTTTTTACGCATCATCTGATAGCTAAAAGATACAAGGACCAATGTGATATATGAAAATAGACCAGATAAGTACATTTATGCTTCAAATACTAGTTTTAAGCGAAAAAATGGTTTGAAAAATTCACGCCGTATTGACAGTATAATTTGTATTCCACCGAGCAGTAATGAAATGGTTAAGCAGTCAAGGATCATGTTATCTTTTCGTGAGCCGTAGATTTATGACTTTGGAGTAGTAAGGTCCAGTGATAAAAGCGTTTGTTTGTCACTAAGACGCCGTCGGTTCAAAACACAACGAAGCTTAATTTTTAAAAACTAATTTAATCAAATCTAAGCTCTACAAAAGCCCTCGGTACAATCAAGCCACTCTTTAAGGATAAAAAAAATGTCCAGGCCTCGGATGTGTCGGGATTATCATCCGATCTCCTTAAAAAACATAATTGAACACCCAAATATTTCTCCGGTACTACAGTCGTAGTCTATGCAAGTTCACAGTATCTTGCCATGGAGGCTCCCGGAAATCATTTATTTTCCCATGAGGACCTCCTAGGACCTAGATAAAGGTGTTCTGGAACAAAGCATAGACAATCTGAGCTCATACAACTGTAAAATTTTTTTTTTTAGGTTCATAGTTCACGTGTAAAAAAAAATCTCGTATAAATCTGTACGTTTGCATATTTTCTATACATAAAATACGTAGTTTTTACATGCATATTTTTTTTCTGAAATACAAGCATAGCATAATAAGTTATTTTCAGTGGTATTTATCGGTATCGAGTGAATTTCACGGAGTGCACCATTCCGCCCGGGCGCTCTTTAACGAGCTGACATACGTTTCACTGCATCTTTCAGATCTCACGGTCCGCCAAGTAGCCAACTTGCATACACCAGATCGGCAGGGGAATACCTCAACTCGTCTCATTTTCAGGCAAATATACACCGTTCATTGTAATACACGTACACGTACATTTCAAACGAGTAAATAGAGTAAATTACGCACGTAAATTGCAAAAGGAAACATTCAGAGTGAACGATTGTGAATAAGATTACACTCAATTAAATACAACACAATTATGTAGACAGTGTTTTTTTTCTCAGAGGGACTTACTATATCAGTGATACCGAGGTGCCGAAATTGATCACTACCTATGTTCCTGGAGCCTCCAGGGTAATAATCCCGTGAACTTGTATAGATTGCAGCTGTTGTACTAGTGAAATATATGGGTATTCAATAATCAGCGATCTTAAGGAGCTTAGATGATCAGATCGACGTTTCCGAGGCTTGGATTTTGTTTTTGTCTTTAAGTGGTGGCTTAACCCTACCGGGGGCATGTAAAGAGCTTACATTTTTTTTAAATTTTTTTTTTGATCAAGCTTCGGGGTTTGAGCCGATAGAGTCTGAATGACAAACAGGCGCTTTTACCACTGGACTATTCTGCACGGCATTACAGATTAATACACATATAAAAATCCCCAACAAATACATTTTCTTTCTAAAGAAGAAAACTTGTAAGAAACCATTGAGTTAATTTGATCACTCTACCGGATTCGGTAAAATGTCACCTTTGTCAGGACCTAATTAAAACTAAACATAAATACATGTCAATTAATCAATCGTAGCAAGAGAAATCGAAGAGACAAAAAATGTTTCACAGACATTTGTAGACGGACCAGTTGAACGAAGCGAATTTATAGGAAACAAAGTATCGGGATATACATTTAAAATAATTGTTTTTTCTTTTTTATTGATGTTTTTTTTCAATAATTCTATACCATCAAGTCCACTTTTATTATATTTGTGTAAATTCTAAAATTGTAACGTCCACAATCTTTTATATAGCTTAATATCTGGAGCGAACGTCATCATCACAAATTGTCATCATCATCATCATACCATATCCGCTCCTCTAACTGGAGCATATGGCATTCACGAATTCTCGCTATAAAATTGTGTCAGCTGCAATAGTATTCGCTTTGTCCTATGTCAGTTCCGCTTCCCGAAGCTCCACTTACTAGATTCTGAGTATAGTTTCCAACGGTCTTCCTGGACGGCGCGAGCTTGGGAGATTGAAAATATAACATAATATATGACCCAGCCAGGTTCTCCTTTGCCTCTTGATCGACAGTAGTATGGAAGACTGCCTTGTCCGCTCTCTCATCTCCTCATTCCTCACAAAGTCAAACCATCGTTTCTTCAGTATTATACGTAAGCATCTCCTTTCAAATTGACATCAGCATGATATAGTCCTTGCTGACTGGTACCGGAAACCTCGATATACAATCGTTCGTCTCTTATTTCTGTTCGCTTGTCGTACATGTATGTGTCGCCATATTGCATTTTGGACAAGTCCGGTCACTGGAGTGACCTTAGTTATAGAGATCGCCACTTGCGGCTCTGGGTGTGACCGACCACGGCGCGCAGCCAGTCAGTTGTCGCCCGACCGTGACGCGTGTCCGATTGAGGTTGGCCCGGCCTGAATACTGTGATTAGGTCCGGGCCAGAAGTTTGTAAAGTTATCGAAATATATACGTCACTGTGCTTTAAAAATGTCTTTGTGTTGTTAATCTGCTCCTCATCCTGCCACCACGCGATTGAATAACATATTTTTAGAGAGGAGGATGTTAAAATCTTTTTATATGGCTGCATCGGCTCTTCGTGAAATGACAAGATTCACAGCGGTAAAGAATAAAAGAGACGATACAGGCGCTGTACAGCCGGCACTATGTTTTGATCGAGTAGAGCTGTGAGTTCCAGATATTTCGCATTAAAGGACGCTGCAGCATTCTCAAGGTGTGAAGCAAGCTCCTTTTTTTCACGTGAATGAGTGATCGATATATGGAATGTAAGACTTGGTTATACCTCAAGAAGTTAGGTCAGGTTAGATTAGGTAAGGTTAGGTAAGGTTGGGGTTACTTGCGATTATATTATCGTGGATGCTTCTGTTCCGGATGAAGGGCGAACTTGCTACAGATGAATGGACGTGCCATCATACACAGCTGGCAAGACGCCAACTCGTACAACAGAATTGTATTGAGGATTTTCATTTATTTAACGAAAAACAACTTCTTTTGCTCTCTCAAAGACTGCTTTCTGATATTACTCCGAGGCTGCTCCTTCGACACTTTCTATGTACCCAACTGTTGCGCCATTTTTCATGCGGTTTTCCTGTAGGTCATTATTTTACTAGTATCTAGTCAGCTGCTATGTTTACTCCTCTTTCAAAGCACATCCTTCCAACATCAGATATCTGTGTACCGTAAGGTTCACCTAGGAACATACATGCTTCCGGATTACCTCCAGGGCGGGAGTCCGAAGACTTGAAGTTACAGACTTAAAAAGACAATGCCTCTTGGGAGAGTAATTAGACTGTTAAGCCACATCGCCTTGAATGTTGATGTATTTCACATGAGAGAAGCCCAGTTCAGGAGCTACTTGTTTTTGTTTGTATATAGAAGTAATTTAATTTAGTCTTCTGTTTAGAGAGCTTTGCTACTTTTTAGTATTGCTGGTATATTTATGTCTGTTTTTTAAGTCCCAAAGCTCGCTAAGCAAAAGACTCCACGAAATTACTTTGATTAATAAATTCGTGGAGCTCATGTCGAAACTGGGCTTCTCTCAAGTGGTATGTATCAATATTCGAGACGATATGGTTGAACAGTCTGATCACTCTTCCAAGAGGCATAGTCTATGGCAGGTTAGTATTGCTCCTAGGAAAAACAAACAAAATGCGCCTCCTTATCCTTAAATAATTGTCAGGGACAAACAAACCGATTTCCAACAAAATATCAGGATTTCTGAACACGCCGCGCACTAGTCGAAAAAATGCATACTCAAGCACACATCTCTTCTAGTTCTCAACTCATTGTATCCCAACATACCCCCGTTTAAAGTTAGATGGGTACAGCCACGGATAATATCCATACATCCTCATGTAAAGAAACCTCAAAAATTTCTTCTGAACTCTCTCCAACATGAGGTCATATTTATACTCGTGGGACGCCCAAATAATAAATCTGCTCTCAAGTATGATACGAATCAATGAATTGTACAGTACGACCAGTACGTTAATGCTCGAGAAAGTCCTGGCACTACGCAGAACAAATCCTAACATCTTCAGTGCCCTTCCACACACAGCTTCAATATGAGCATGAAACGTTAGCTTGCTTTCAAAGAATATGCCAAGGTCTCTAATGGATGATACTCCCGGAATGCCAATACCATCCATACTGTACCAATGGTATACCATTTTATCAATTCTTGTAGACGATGTATATTTTTTTAAACAATGCTTTGACCGCTTCGCTAATAGTTAACCTTGTTTTAACGTACGCCACATTCAGTAATTACTAACCACAAAAAAGAAGCATGCTTTATTTATGTAGGAGTACCAAAATATAAGTAATAAATTCCAGTTCGTCTCTGTCTTAGAGCATAAAATATTATGACGGCTGTCGGCTTAAATACATTCTGAAGAAATCCCATTTGTGTAATTGCCCACTAGCGACATCTCTAGTGCGGCACTGATGGATGCTCCGGCTCAGCCCTCCCAAGTTACTACGAATACTTATGTAAGCTAACGATGAGACGTGTCGATTGTGAAAATATTTCAATGCATCTTAGACGTAAATAGACATCGAACGTGTAACTTTTCTTCGAAATACACTCTCATACGGGATCATCCGGTGGATATGTCTTAGTGGTGAAAACGTTTGCTTACCAAACCGAAGGTTGTGTGTGCGATCCTCAACTAGGATTGTTTTTATATTAATCGGTTTTGAATCCATATTAATACACCAGGTTTGCGTGAATTTGATGCCTCACCCGTCGCCTCTACCCTCGCAACACACGTTCCTGCATGCGGCGTCCAGCCTCCCTGGATGAGCGTCATAGAGTTCACTGTTCTTGACCAGCTGTGCTCTCCTGCATGCGATTACAAAATAAAATATAAATCGTTGTTTTTGCATGAACACCAGTTTTACGTTTTCGTTAGTAAATGATAAACCAAAACTTAATCATCATCAGCCTGTATCTGTCCACTGTTGAACGTAGGCCTCCCGCATGAGACTCCATCCTCTTCGATCCTCCGCCTTCCGCATCCAGGTCACTCCCGATATTCTTATTATGTCGTCAGTCCATCTTGCAGGGTGTCGGTCAATGCTTCGTTTGCCAGTTTTTAGGCGCCATTCCAATACTTTTCTTCCCCATCGACCGTCGTCTCTTCGACAGATATGTCCTGCCACTTAACATTAATTTTTCTTTAACACAAATTACTCAAAAATATATCAGGTGTTAACATATACGAGTACAGTGGTGCCTCGCATAACGAACGCCTCGCACAGCGAACGCTGCACACAACGAACTTCCTTTTCGTTCATTTCACGATTCATACAACGAACTTCGCTTCACACAACGAACTTCGCTTCACACAACGAAGTCGCCCACTTCACACGATCACTGCCGATTTATTGCATCCTTCCGCGCAGGCAGTCGTTAGTCACTGAGCAGTACGCTTAACTTACGCACGTGTCGCAGCAAGCGTTCATCATTACAACGAAGTCGCCCGATCTTCTACGATCACTGCCGATTAATTGCATCCTCCCGCGCAGGCAGTCGTTAGACTCGTTAGTCACTGCGTAGTATTCTTATTATCGTCGTCATTTCCATCTTGCAGGGTGATTCAGTAGTTGCCAAGGACATCATCACAGTGGCCCAAAGGTTGGAATTAGAGGTAGAGGAAGAGGAGCTTATTGAGGAACACAAAGAAGAGCTGACAACTGAAGAGCTCCAAGCACTTCTGGCCCAACAACAGGACAATGCTCAAAGGGAAGCGTCATCTGATAACGAGGAGCAACAATCAAACAATCAACCAATTCCAACTGCTGACATCAAGAACATCCTGGTCAAATGGAAAGCAGTTCAGGAGTTTACCAATGCCCACTATCCGGATTCCATGAGAAACAAACGACTTTGGACAGGTTTTTCACTGCACCATCGGCCAAAAGCGGAAAATGGATGAAAGATTCGATTATTTCTTAAAATTAAAAATGTGTTTTTTTTTATTATGTTTTTAGATGTATCTAAATAAAAATAATAACAAAAATTTATCTTACCATATTTTATGCTACAGAACGAATTTTTTTTTTAACATGTATTGTTATGGGAAAACGCGTTTCATAACGAATTAACTTGCTCCTGGAAGTTGTTTATTAAATGTGAATGTTTGCTGTTATAAAAATATCGTCAAGTGTTTTCTTGAAAATATTTAAATTAATTTCCGAACAACCTTACATTTTTCTAAATCGGAACGACTTTGTCGCAAGCTACCACTAATTTATGAATGAGAATGAACCCACTCATTTTTATTGTCTTTTCTTATTTTAACATCTGTTTTTTTAAATTTATTTTTGAATTTTTTTAAGACGCTCGGCGAAAATAAATAATGAAACGCGGAAACGAAAATAAAAAGACTTGTCTTATTTTAAGAAATTCCTACTAAATCTTTTATAATCCGTCTTAATTTGTAAATAATAAATACTAAATACGTTCACGAGTGTTGGCAGACTGTCTTCAAGATGGACTGATGACAAACAATAAGTTTTTTTATGTAAACACTTACAGGAGAATACCGACAGATGGTGCCAGTGATGCTAAAGTCACATCTGTGGATTCTATGACGCTTTACCATGTTACACATGGTTAAGCGCTGCGTGTGGAGTATTGATCCGCCAACGTCATAGACTGCAGCCTGACATACACGCATCATTGTTATTATTACAGAAATTTACAAGAAATGGGTGGTCTTCACGGGAGGACTACTCGTCTATCACCAATTTTGACAAATAGACTATGACTGTCATCTTAAGGGCGAGGTATCAAATTCACACCACTATTTTGGAGCTCAGAAATCTTTTTTTCTAATCTCCGCCAGGGATCAAGCCCACGACCTTTGGCTCGCCAAGCAAACGCTTTAACCACTGAGCTATACCCGCCGGTGAAGGTGGAGATTGATTGATGGAGACTCATGCGGGAGGCAACAGCGACACATGATGATCATGATGAATCAAATAATTTATCATCATCGTTATATCATATATGACCCCTAGCTGAAGCATTCGGTCGTCACAAAAGCTGCCATAAAACTCTCGCCGTGGTCCTTGCCTTGTACTATATCAGCTTTTTCCCTCGGACCTCTGCAGAGTACGATCTATGTACAGTTTGAAGGCTTGAAGAAAAGGCTGCTGTAGTTTATGCTCTCTTGCGGCATCCGAGTATGTCCCCGACTGGTCTACAATCGTCTCTTGACCGACTGTAGTACGGAAAGCTGCCTTGTCCGCGCTCGCACTTCGTTATTCCTTACAAAGTCAAACCATCTTACTCACAGTATTCTACGTAGGCATCTGATCTCGAAATCTATCATACGGCTGCATTGGTTCTTCGTAAGATTCATAGCCATATCGAAGAATAGGAACGAAAATACACACAAAATGCACATTCAAGTGGCAATGGGCAGGACATATCTGTCGAACAGACGACGGTCGATGGGCAAGAAAAGTATTGGAATGGCGCCCAAGAACTGGTAAACGAAGCATTGGCCGACCCCCTACAAGATGGACTGACGATATAAGAAGAATGGCGGGAGTGACCTGGATGCGGAAGGCGGAGGATCGAAGAGGATGGAGACTCATGAGGAGGCCTACGTTCAACAGTGGACGGACACAGGCTGATGATGACGATGATGAGTTAAAAAATGTTTCCAGTGTTCTCAAGGCGGGAAGCAAGCTCCTTCTGCAGGCCACCATTTCAGTGACCTGTAAGATATCTGATACTTTCAAACCTTTAATTGATCTAACCCTTTATACGGCTGTATTAGAAGCGTTGAATGGGAACGATGCAAGCCTTGTATTGATATAAATTATGCAACAATAAAAACACTTCAAACAAATTTATTAAGCACTCGTAACTTGTCTGCCTGAAACGCGTTTTTCAGCCAATTTCGTTCGCTGAAATATCAGATAGCCGCACACACAGTGGGCGCCGGAAAGTTCTCAAGCGGGCGAAAAGGGGGCGTAAAGTGGGCGTACGAAAAGGTGGTTCGTGAAGCTGCAAAAGGGGGTGAAAAAGGGGCAAAAGGGGGCATCGGTGCCTCCCCTCGTTCAGGTGGGCGGCGCGGCTTCAGTCGCTCTCGGAACGCGCTGCGAACAGGTCGTGTCTGTACGGGTCGAACCGCGCGGATTTTCCAAGTACGAAAAACATCGAAACAACTGAAAAATATCTACGAACGCTGAAAATTTTTTCAGCAACTTAATACAACACGCTACGCGTAAAAGATCATCAAAAAATTGTAAAAAATATTTAAATAAATCATTTTTTTACAGTTTAGTATTTCACGAATGATACCTGCAAACTTGTAACATTATTGGTAATGAAAACTATTGTATTGTTACGCGCCGAACGTATTTTTTGAGTGTCAGTATTAACAAATTAAATTGTTACAAAATAGTTGTGTTTTCGTGGATTTGATTGATTTAATTTTTTAGTAACTTGTTTTTTTTCGTGTTTTATTTCGTGGAGTGTCAAAGTACTTTTTATTGGTGTTGTTTTTGATGCTGCTGTGTTGTTTTATGTAAGTAATTCATTTGAAATTATTCATATATTTGTTTATGTTATTTAAACGAATGAAGCGTAAGGTCGTTCACCTGCTCCCTTTAAAACAAAGCACTTAAAATTCTTACCCTCACTTGCACTTAATAAAATTTGATTTAATCGTATTTATTTTTATGTATACATTTGAACGACTACGATTGGACGGCTTTTATTACTTCGCTGATTCTATGACGCCCTACCAGGTCGGTTGGATGTTATATTACGTGCAGTCAAGATAAGTTGAGAATGTTCGGAGGAGGATAGTATGGGCATGTGACACAGAGAGATGAGGACTACATAGGGAAGAAAACCCTCAACATACACACGCTAAGAAGACCTGGAAGACCACAGGAAAACTGGACTGCAACTAGAGAGACAAGGATCTGAAAACTCTAAGCTTGACTAAAAATGCAATGCAGGACAGGCAGTCATGGTGAATGAGCACAAGGAAAGCTGACTCCAGATGATGGGTAATTTCGAGGTTAAAGAAGAAAAGTAATTGACTAACATCAATAGCACATTGTAAAAGAAAGGCGGTCGAATTATGCCCTAGATATGAAGGTAGACCGTTTTTTTGGCCTTTATTTATTTGTTCAGTAACTAATTGAAGGTTTTTGCATTAAGTTATAGTCATAGCGCAATGGTCAAGGCGTTTGCTTTGCAAGCCAAATGTCGTAAGTTCGATCCCCGACAGAGATTTAAGAAAAAAAAAGGATTTTTAATCGATTCTGAGCTCTAAAATACCCCCGGTTGGTGTGAATTTGATCCCTCACCCGTAAAATGCCAGTCTTTATAATAAAAAATATTTTAGACTTTTATCTAATGCAGGCGTTTATGCGGAATATACAGAGAGTTCTTAAAAAGGTTTGAGCTCTCTTCTTGCGACCCTTGTCTATGTGATTCTGGCATACAACAGACAGTGGGACATTCTCTGATGGAGTGCATCATCCATGAAAACAGGAGGCGCGTTCTGTGTTATCGTCTGAAGTCTCTGTTATTTCTTAGAAGGACCTTCCTGAACTGCTGCTTAGTTTGCCGGTCGTTTATAGCTCAATGGTCAAAGCGTTTGCTTTGAAAACCAAAGGTCGTGGGTTCGATCCCCGACGGAGATTAAAAAAATAGGATTTTTAATTGATTTCTGAGCACTAAAATACTCCGGTTGGTGGACATGTTGATCCTTCTACCGTAAAATTCCAGTCAAAGCCTATTAATCAAAATTGGTGGAAGGCGAAAGTCGTCCCGTGAAGACCACCTATTCATAGTAAAATTCCTGTAATAATAAGAATGATGCGTAAATATCGCGCTGTAGTCTATGACGTTGGCGGATCAACACTCGTCGTGCAGCGCTTAGCCATATGCACCATGGCAAACGTCATAGAATTGTACAGATGAGACTTCAGAATTACTATCACCATTTGTCGGTGTTCTCCTCTATGTGTTTACATAAAAAAGTTTTGACTTTGGTCCCTAGCTGTTAAACTACATCAAAGATATCATGAGAATTACGCACTGGGTAACGAGGCTGACATGGAATAGACCCCTATGTTTTTAATTGTTTGTCTCTTCGCATGATCTAACTTTGTGTGTTATTTGCAGGGTACCTCGCGCAACTATTTTTTTTTTCATTTTTTTATGTTAGAAAAAATTATTAAAAATTTTGACCTATGCAAATTTTGGTCCGCGTTCAACGTTGTTTAACTTCAATGATCTAATGAAGTAGTTTAGAATAAGTAGTTTGTAGGTCGTTCAACTCATCATCATCAGCCTGTATCCGTCCACTGTTGAACGTAAGCCTTCCGCATGAGACTTCATCCTCTTTGATCCTCCGCCTTCCGCATCCAGGTCACTCCCGCTATTCTTTTTATGTCGTCAGTCCATCTTGCCCCTGGGGTCGGCCATTGCTTCGTTTGCCAGTTCTTGGGCGCCATTCCAATGCTTTTCTTCCCACGACCGTCGTCTCTTCGACATATATGTCCTGCCCATTGCCACTTGAGTGTGCCCATTCGTTGGGTAGCATCCAGTACTTGAGTTCTTCTGCGTATTTCCTCGTTTCGGATTCTATCTTTTAGCGACACTCCGAGCATGGATCGCGCGCTGGGTGATCTTTATTTTATGGGTAAGACTTGCTGTCAGATTCCACGTCTCTGCGCTATAAGTTATTACAGGAAGGATGCATTGGTTAAACGCCTTAGTTTTAATACATTGCGGAAATTTCGCTTTAAAAATGTACTTTAGTTTTCAAAATGCCGCCCATCCCAGTTGTATGCGCCTGTCGATTTCTTTTAAAAAGTTACTTCGTTCTAGATGTATTACTTGTTCAACCCATGAAGTAGAAATATACAACATATAAAGCTATATACTCGTATAATATGTAATATATACTTGTAAGAATTTTGTAAAGATGGCATTATATTTTATATGGTGTTATAAAATCTTATCGTAAAATCAAATGCTTTTTGTTATCTTTAAAGCTCGTCTTTAAGCTCGCAACGCCGGGCGTTTGGCGCGAGATTGATGACTCTGCCCGTGATAAATGCCAGTCATGATCTATCAATTACAATAAGTGGAGGACGTTTCACTTGGCTGTCTCGGAGAGCGTCACAGAGTTCCTTTTAAAGCGGTTCGTAGACACCGAGATGTAGACTAATGACGAACGAGGATCAAAGTCCTTACGCAGCTTTTTGCTGTTAGAGCGCACCAGTTTTATTATATTAAAGAAAAATATGCTTTGCTTTTATCATCATGTCTGTTCTCTTAATTGGTGCATATATGATCGTCTGCCATAGTCCTTGCATCATCCCACGTAAGCCTGAGTACATTCTATGCGTAGTTCCCGATGGATTTTCTATGACGCCGCAAGCATGGGGTTTAAATAAAAGACAACTGTAGTTAATTATCTCCTGCGGCATTCGAAGTATATGTCCTAGCCAACTCCACCATCGCCTCCACCAACTGCAGTATGAAAGGCCGCCGTGTTCGTTCTTTCACCACGTCATTCCTCAAAAAGTCAAACCATCTTACCGCCAGTTATCTATGCAGCATCTGCTTTTGAAACCCATTTACGGCTGCATTGGCTTTTTGTTTCGGAATCAATGTATTGCGTACAAAGTGATGGGATGTACTAGAATCTGGGGTTATATAAAAGTTGGAGTACATGTAATTAAGGTATTGGCTATTTATCTGAATTAAACTACCTACAGTGTATAAATAATATCACGAGAAATATTTGCAACAATATTAATGATAAAATGACGTCACTGCATAAGAAATTGAAATAATGAAATGTACTAAAGATGTATTATTAATTTATATATATTTTAGATTTAATTCATAAAATAACATAGATGAATCCCGCCACACACAAGATCTTATCTTTTGAAAAATAAGAAAAAAGATGGAATGTAAATTACTGTGCAAAAATGTATCTTTTTTATATTTAAATAAAAAAAAAAAAAAAAAAAAAGTGTAAAAAAATATTTTTGATATAAATTAGTAAGGTAAAAGACACGGGGAACATGTTATATTTTCTTTAAGCATAGGTATATATATGTCTTTCATGCCTATTCCACAAATAGTCGGAATAATATGCACGACAATAAACCAAAGCCATTAACTGAGATGATTTACAGACACAGCTAACTTAAACGTACCGTTACCGTACGGTCACAGTGCTGTTGCAGTGTTGTCACAGTGCCTGTTTTCTATTAAGAACACTCGCATTCAAATTAGTGCAAGACTCCATCATCAGTCTGTGTCCGTCTATTGTTGAACGTAGGCCTCCCATATGAGTCTCCATCCTTCTCGATCCTCCGCATGCAATCTAATTATGTTATTATTCTGATGTCGTTATTTCATATTGCAGGGCTCGCCAACGCTCCGTTTCACATATATTATACGCCACTCTAACACTTTTCTTTCCCATGGTCCCCGGTTTTCGTCAGTTTGACAGATATGTCCTGCCCATTGCCACTTGAGTTTGTCTATTCATTGGGTACAGCATACACTACTTGACTTTTTATTTAAATATCCTCGTTTTGGATAATATCTTTCAGATACACTCCGATCATGGATCTCTCTGAAACACTTTGAGTGACCTTTATTTTATGTCTAATACCTGCTGTAACGTTCCAGGTCTCTGCGCAATTAGTCAATACTGGGAGGGTGCATTGGTTAAGTGTCTTAGTTTTAAGACATTGCAGAATTTCCGCTTCAAAAATATTCTTTAATTTTCAAAATGCTGCGCATCCCAGTTGCATACGCCTCTCAATAGAGCACATGGTTATTAAATATCAATGAGTTCTGTCATAATTACAGCCTTGTCTATAGTACCCTACAGCCAAAGTATCTCGAAATGAAAGAAAAAGTAGCATCCGTAGCTTATTTGTGCGTTTGTATAAGCTTTTCTTATAGAGGTCAATACGACACGTTCCTAGGCGGTCACCCACCCAAGTATGTTATATTTTGATATTCCCGTTTACTAAAAAAAAAAACGACTCCATGTCGCTGGAATCGCCACCAGAACGCGCTGTCACGGGGTGAGGAACAGATGAGCAACACAAATATTTTTTTGAGAAAAACATTGAAATAAATATCGGTTAAAGTTTTCCAAATAATGTCCATTCCAGTGGTATACGATTATCGATATCAATGTAATTTTGTTTAAAAAAACCTTTACCCTTTCATGACGGCTCGGTGGAATACAAATTATATTGTCAATTACAAAACTAGTATTTGAAGCATAAATGTACTTATCTGGTCTATTTTCATATGCCACATTGGTTCTTGTATCATTTAGCTATCAGATGATGCATAAAAAAGTATTCTAAGAAAGTGGCAAAACGATATATCACGGTAGGGGAATCTTACACGGTATATATACCGGGTACCGATGCGAACAGGTTAAAATACCTCGTACGCTCTTTCATTTCGTCATTTCTCATAAAATCAAACCATCGTACCCCCAGTATTATACGCAAGTATCTGCTTTCGAAACATATTATACGACTGCATTGGATTTTGGCGAGATGCCAATAATCACAGCTGTTAACAAGAATGACGTTATTAAAATTCAAATTTTGTATTGAATTCAAATTGTATTTGAAAATAAATTCTTTTGATGTTGCGGTAAAGTGTGTATTTTCTTTTGTATTATTTATTTGAATTGGCAATACATGTATTTTTTTTCGATTCGATTGAAGTCGAAAGAAAATGTTTTTATTCGTTTAATGGCACAATAAAGATTTTAATGCAACTTCTTGTTGCATATAAAAAAAAATGCGATTTGACTCTTTGCCAATTGTGTAATTACATTACATGAGTATTTTGATAGAAATTCACAGAAAAATGTTATTCACTATTGAAAACTCTAATTATTACGCGTAGTGTAAAATAGTTTAAATAACGGATTGTGTATTAAATTTTCATTTTAAACCATAATATTTTGTTGCATCATTTACTATTTGCCGTCTCACAGTTCTGTCAGCTGCCTTCGGGTGCAAAGATGTCTTGGGACTTACATACTCGTCTCTAAGTTGGTTATTGAATTGTGTTGTGGCATAATGAGGAGCCGATTAACAACGCAAAGACTTTTTCTGAAGCACATATATATTTCGATAACTTTACGAACATCTGACCCGGTATTAGTCACAGCATTCAGGCCGGGCCAACCACAATACGACCTTTTCGCGGTCGGCACACAACTGATCGGGTGCCGTGGTCGGTGACACCCAGCGCCGCAAGTGGCGATCTATATAACTAATATATAATAAAGCGAACGAAAATAAGAGACGAAAGATTGTATATCGAGGTTTTCGGTACCAGTCAGCAAGGGCTATTTCATGCTGATATCAGGACATAGCATAGGAAATGGAAACTCGATTTTATGAAAAAAAAACTGTATGAAGTAGTTTTGAAAACTGTCAAGTAAAATTTTACAAAGATTTATTTAATATATATATATTTTTTTTTATTTAATCAAATATAATAGGATACATTTAAGATTTTTTTTTGATAGTGTTACATTAATTTTTATTTATTTTTTTTTTTTTTTTGGAAATTCGCTTTCCACGCCACTTAAAGGTAGATCTAAATATACTTTTATAATTGTTAATTTATTAATAGAGGTTATTCATAAATGAAAAATATGTAATATCTAAAAAGTTTGACCCACACACATATACTGACCGAATACCTCGATGTACAATCTTTCGTCTCTCATCGGACACGCATGTGTTGTCATTTTGTAATGCCATTAGGAGGACTAGTTATATAAATCGCCACTTGCGGTGCTAAGTTCACAAATGTCAAATGTAATTGACCATTTGAATAAATTCCAACATCTTCTGATAGGGTGTTTAATAATGACGGCGTCAGCTAACTGGTGACGTCGGAGTACCACGGATTCTAGCACTAAGGATACGTCCAAAGGCGAAAGTCGATTTCATACTCTCTTTTATATATGATAATACATCTTTATATACTATTAAGTAAGGAACATACATACGCATACATCAAGCAAGGCTACCTTTCAATAAAAAAGCAAAAATTCTTGTGTCAAAGAATATTACTTACGCAAGCAACTTGCCAAAACATTTGTTTGGAGCATCTTGATGTACGGCTGTGAGACATGGTGCTTATCTGAAAGTGATAAAAAAAGACTAGAGGCCTTTGAGATGTGGTCATACAGAAGAATTCTCGGAATTTTCTGAAGAGAACACATCACGAACAATGACGTTCTCAGCATAATCAAGAAAGAAAGGGACTTAGTAAGAACCATGTCAGAGATGCAACCCGATGGATCGGTCACACCATGCGCCACGATGGTCTTCTTCACGACATTGTGGAAGGGATGGTTGAGGCTAGAAACTGAACAGGCCGCTTTAGATTGGAGTATTTGCAGCAAGTGTTCGATGACATGAGCTGTAGCTCTTATTTTCAATTTCATTTTATTTTTTCTTTTAGAAACATTACAAATAACAATATTTAATTAATTTCTAAAACAGGATACAGGATAAATAACAATTTATAAATAACACAATAATAATAGGATCATTTAAGAAGTCCCGGAGCCCGCTAAACAGAAGACTCCACGAAATTCCTTTGATAAATAAATTCGTAGAGCTCATGTCGAAACTGGGCTTCTCTCAAGTGGAATATATCAATATTCGAGGCGATATCGTTGAACAGTCTGATCACTCTCCCAAGAGGCATAGTCCCTGGCAGCGTAGTATTACCTCTAAGAAGAACAAACAATCTGTGCCTCCTTATCCTTAAATAATTGTCAGGGACAAACAAACCAATTTCAAACAAAATATCAGGATTTTTGAACACGCCGCGCGCTGATGCTGAGCTGAAGAGGATTGTAGAGGATCGAGAGAATTGAAGATCGAGATGCATGATTTTGTTGCTGCAAACCAATCCACCGGATTGATACTACGAAGAAGCATTTAAACATTCAATTTCGACGATTCTTTATAAACGCGTGTATATAAGGAAAACGTTAAATTTTAGTGGGCACCTGTTTTTTAGTTATAAAATTTTATTTAAAATTAATTGAGCCATCCCAGACAAGTTAATATATTTATTTCAAAGTTAATTCAGGTGAATTATTTCGAATTTATTTTACGTCAGTATCCTTTGACAAACGACGGCCCCGTTCGTTGGATTTTATTTTATTTTTGCGAATTATTATTATTATTGGGTAATTAATCCTCAAAGCGTTACCAAACTTTGTGACATTAATTTTATATTTATTCGCTTGTAAACACAGGTTTTAATAATGCCGGTAAAACACACAAATTCGTCGCTGGAGAGGGCGAACAACTGAAACTAATGAGTATTATGAAAAATCACTGAAAAATTTAAAAATTATGAAAAATTTATGCTCGAGTTAATGGATCATTATAACTGATGGTTGTTTTATTTTAATGTTCATGCGTATCATCGCTGAATTAAAATCAATATTTTTTTAGATAAATTAACAAAATTCATCTTTGTTTTCTTATTGCCATTATACATCTATCCATCGGGAACTATACACAGTGCATTTTTTTTTGTATATCACCGACAAACAAGTGTTCCTTTCTTCTTTGTAGTATCAATCCGGTGGATTGGTTTGCAGCAACAGAATCTTGCATCTCGATCTCCATTCCTCTCGGTCCTCCGCAACCCTCTTCAGATCAGCATAAGAGCTACAACTCATGTCCTCGAACACTTGCTGCAAATATTACTTGCGCTCTCTATAGTTTCTACCCTAAACCATCCCCTCCACAATGTCGTGAAGACCATCGTGGCGCATCATTTGACCGATCCATCGGGCTCGCCTCTTTGTGATGGTTCTTTGATATGGGAACTATAAAGAGTGCATTTATTTTTGTATTTCACCGACAAACATGTTTTCCTACATAATGTAAACTTTTAGGTTGGAGCCTCAAAATACTTTCTACGTTAAATTGACTCGGTTCAAAAAAGAGCAACTTATCTGATAAATAGTGATATTCTTACGTTATATTTTGCAATATTTGCAACGTAAGATTGGTTTACTTAGTCTTTTCTACTGTTATTATCACAGTCGTTGCTTTTATGCACTTTAATATTTAATTCCTCCTGCACTTACCCATAACCGACAGACTAATCTCACACTTGCTGAACATCCGTACATGATTAATGTGTGTCTACCAAATGTCAGTTTCCAAGGCTACATTACACATCCATCTCATACACATTTTTACGTCCAGGTTGAACATCATATAATAGGTTGGTGCAAAAGTTTTGACCGTTTTTTACATATACAACTAAACATTTTTTTTAGATTTATATTATTATTTTAATAAATTATGTAATTTCCGTCAGTTCTCTCTTTTTCTAAAATTTTTGATACAATATTGCAGATAAAAACATCCCTTACTACATTTTCCGCATCAAAATCCACGGAATTTTACACTAATGGTATTAATAAGTTGATAGAAAGATAGAAGAAGGTTATAAGAACTGGCGGAAATTACATAATTGGTTAAATAAATAATTCAAATAAAAATAAAAATATGTTTTATTGTATATGTAAAAAACGGTCAAAACTTTTGCACCAACCTAATAGATAGTATGTGGAGGTAAAACATTAAATAAATAAGAATTTCATACCTTGTATTAAAATGGATCAAATTAAGCACTGTTTCACTTGATGGAAGACTACCGTTTCGCGATCTATGAAAGCTTTATCAATTCCAACATACATAAACGCCAAAATGTATTTGTTGATATATTACTTATCTGTGTTATTCGTATTAAACATGAAATGATTTAGAATTTCATATTAAAAATTCTTATCAAATGAAATGTATAATAAATTGATTAAAACATGTCCATTTTATTATCTCGGGATCTCAATATCACTTAGTTGTTAAACTTGACATTTTAACAGTTTTAACATTGTTAATTTCGAAAGGGTCTTATTTAATTAATATACATTGTTAAAATCGAGCGAAACTCCGACGCACGAAAAATTCCGCTATCAATTTTGGGAATGTTTTTTTTTTTGTTAAACTGGAGAGAAATTTACGGTTTTTATCATTCAACTGAAAACGGTACGGGGACCAATTAATACGTAAATATTTAATGCTAACTTGTTATTACTGTACAGGCATTGTTTTTAGTTTTATAATCGAAACAGATAAATAAATATCAAGTCACGAAGTAGCTTTCTGAGATCTTTAATATAATAATAAAATGTACTGACATCAGCATGATGTAGTCCTTGCTTACTGTTACCGAAAACCTCGATATATACGATCTTTCGTCTCTTTATTTCGGGTCGCTTGTCGTGCATTTAGGTGCGCCGTGCTGTCTTTTGTACGGTGTGTTAGTTAAAAATACCACCGCTCGTGCCGCTATCGGAAGCCGGAATCACGCGGAGATCATCAGTCGGTCCCTACCCTTTAGCGAGATAAGGTCAGCGTTGCAGCCAGCGGTATATTTCCGCTTGGCCGAAAACTTGTAATATTTTTAAGGTAAATAAAATCAATGTGCTTCTAAAAGAAAGTGTTTGTCTGCTGACCTGCTCCTCATCCTGCCCTCACCCGACGGAATAACTTTCTTTTTTGAGAGAGGAGGATGTTAGTACTTATTTAGCCACTAGTGCCATCATTAAAATTTTACACATAACAATTCCAAGCAAATACAGAAAAAAATAAAAATTTAAATTAAACAGAATAGAAATAAAATATAAATATAGATAAAATCTATATTTAAGGTCATTAAAGGTCTTAAGGACATCCCACGTATCAGCAAAAAAATGTTTGCATCTCAAGTAAAATTTTCTGGAGATAAAATAGTCCACCAATCGGATCTCCGGGTGGGGACTGCTCGAGACAAAACAACCAAGACAAATAAGAAAAACCTTCAGCAAACAAGATATGCCACCTGGAATGTTCGAACATTACTGCAGAACGGCGCCCTAGACGGGAGAATTTGCAGCAAGTATTCGAGGACATGAACTGTAGCGCTTATGCTGAGCTGAAAAGGGTTGCCGAGGACCGAGAGGAATGGAGATCGAGATGCAAGATTCTGTTGCTGCAAACCAATCCACCGGATTGATACTACGAAGAAGAAGATAAAATCTGACTAACATGAAAATTAAGAAGAGTCTTGAATGAGTGAAATTTAAAGCCTTCTGTCAATATTTCTACACGTGCGTCCTATGGGTGACTCAGATGGTCTACAGTGCACTCCAGGTCCAGTATAATAACGCCTTCCTAATGTAGTTGGGTCTGCCGCGATACTGCAGCGCCTCAGGCATGTTGACGGAGGCGCGAGTGGATGGCTTCCATACAATAATAAAAAAGCGTTGCGCTTATCATGGTCAAAGCATTAGCTTTGCAAGCCAAAGGTCGTGGGTTCAATCCCCAACGGAGATTAAAAAAAAAAAAATTTTTAATCGATTTCTGAGCTCTACAATTCCCCCGGTTGGCGTGAATTTGATCCCTCACCCGTAAATTGCCAGTCATAGCTCTTTAACCAAAATTGGTTGTAGACGAAAGTCGTCCCGTGAAGACCACTCATTCATAGTAAATTCCTATAATAATAAGGATGATGCGTGAATCTCAATCAACACTCCACATGAATCGCTTAGTCATACGCACCATGATAAGCGTCATAGAAATCCACAGATGAGAATTCAGAATTACTATCACCATTTGTTTACCTTTTTTTAATATGGATCACATTGAGAACTATTTTACTTGATAGAAGACTGCAAGTATGATGCTATATATGAAAGCTTCTTCAGTTCCAATGTGCACAAACGTACTGACATGTAAATGAATATTCACTGATAAAGAAACCGTTTCACTGGAGGGTAATTAGGTGGTGTGCAGGAGAGGGGGATAAATATGTAGGATCTATGTAAGTAAAGTAAATGACTAATTAGGAAGAGTTGTACTAGAAATATGGGTGTGGTCTAAAATGTTTACATCAAATCATCATCATTATGACCTTGTCTGCTCCCCTGAATGGAGCATATGGCATACACGAAACTCCGCCACAAAGCTCTGTTAGCCCCTATATTTATATATACCTCATCCCATATCAGCTCCACCTACGTCAGTATATTCTACAGAGATGCAAGCCTTATTGCTTGAAGAAAAGCCAGCTGCAGCTTATGCTCTCCTGCGGCATTCATAACCTTTAAACGCCGAGAGGTTTCCTTACGGGATCGCAGATTTGCGACGTACAATGCTGTACGGTACCATACATGAGTGCTTATGGTTCATTTCACAATCGGATTACATTAATTTGTATTAATAGTATTAAAGTAAGTTCATGGAAGAATCTGTTGTGCAACGAAACATTATAAGCATTGGCCTGCTAGGGCATTGAACGACGCAAATTTGCGGTCGGCGTTTAAAGGTTAATGCCTCCCCAGACTCCGTTTCACTCGAGGATTGTAAAATTCTAATTTTCTAAGTCTCTGGTGGCTGAATAAATAAAATAATAATTATTAATAATGAAACAATACAAGTTTCTATAAAAGAGAAGACAAAATAAAAATAACATAAAAGAAGAAGTAGATGACACGTGTCAAAGATCACAGAGATCTAGGAGAACAATACCATCGACAAAAGAGGAAAAGGATGTAAGAAAAGGATCGATGTGTGTTGGTAGGCCATTTAGGAGCGACATTGCCGTTGTACCAAATTGAGAGCTTGAAGCTCCACAAGCATCAACTGGGATCAAAATTAATGGATGGCTACGAGCACGGGTGTACTTATCTGGAACATAGAAGTTAAAACATTCAAGAATCCCAGGGATTTGAATTGTACCACGAAAAAGAAGGAATGAATGTTTGAGAGCAGCAATTTTCCTCCGGGATTCTAACGAATGGAAAGAAAGCATCCCTAGAAGAAAAAGAGTTGGTTAATGTTCGAAATGTATTGAATTGAATGGATAGTTACCGTTAATATAAAAAAAGAGACGTTTAGAGAATTTTTTTATTAACTTTTTCAAGCATGATAATGTTTTTGGAATTATTGGGATTTCAAACTAAGCTCCCATATTCCAGAATCAGTGAAGAATAGAGGGTACGAAAAATTAGAGGGTTACGAAATTGACTAGCTTGGCGGGTGATGAACCATTATGCTCTCCTGCGGCATTCTTAATACCTCCCCAGACTCCGTTTCGCTGGAGGGTTGTAAAATTCTAATATTTAAGGCTCTGGTGGCTGACGAAATAAAATTATTATTATTATTATTATTCAAATAATACAATGTTAACAAATAATACATAATTTTTAAATTATCTTTTTAAAATACACTTTCTTGTCAATATTCGCTTACAGTACCGCCTCATTGTTTCGATAATATTGAATTTGCGCATCGTTCAAAATACAAAAAAGAAAAAAATAGCCTGAAAAAAATTATAATTAAAGAGCTTACACGTGGTATTAATTGTTAATTCCTCTTATTGGAACGGCGAAATAAAACATAAAAAAAAAATGTTTTTTTCTTCCGTTATTCATTTTTTGGTAATATTTTTTCCTTCCGAGCTCTTAAATTTGTGCCTAAACAAATGTTGACTCTCTCCTGTTATTTTTTTTTTAGTTGAAACACTTGCGGTCGGCCAGCGCTTCAGGATTTTCAGGTGAGTACTACAGATTTTCTATACTGCGATTTCATATAAAGAATGTTTAATACAGTGTACGTACATTTAATTTAACAAATTTATATATTATTACACAATTTATTTTAACCCTCGCCTTACTATGTTAAAAACTTCCGCGCGTTCCGATGGTGTGTACTCGTTACACATTCTGATTTAAAGTGAATAAAATGAGTAGAAATTCGAAAAAATGAAAATATTCAAAGATATCGCTTAGTTTTATAATAGTTGATGTAAATAAGCAGTGATAATTGACATTTAATAGCTAAAAACATGAGAAACATCAGACGAAGACCTCAAACGGCCAGACGCACCTTGGCGCGTGAATTTCCGAGAGCTACTAACACTACTTAGCCTGTCGACATATGGATGAGCCGACGCGCATCGATATCATTTCGAACTAGCCGACCAACTGAGGTTTCCCGTCTTGCTCACTCATATTAGTACGTAAGCGAGAGTGAGGAGTATAGATGCCGACGCATCTGGGTATTTTTTAATTTTATTTTTGCACACGCTTCCGACAGGTCGAATGAATACATGACAGTTGACGCGTCTTGATTGTAGTGGTGAATTTATTCCGGATTTTAAAAAAATATTTCCTGCTCCCGATGAGTGCCTATTATTATAAATATATATATTTTTTTCAATACGTAAATGTATTAAGGAGGAATACCTAAAATCTGAACCCTGTGTGTATTATATTTACAGAGATATTTAAGTTATTACAAGCAATGTGTAGTCGATAGACATCACCGGGGAGGAGAGGTTAAAGAGTGTTACAATCCTCCTCTCTAAAATTGTTATTGAATCGCGTGGTGGAAGTACGAGGAGCAGATTGACAACACAAATAACTTGTTTTGAAGCACATTGACATATATATTTCGATAACTTTATAAACTTCTGGGCCGGACTTACTCACAGCATTCAGGCCGGGCCAACAACAATACGCTCTCGCCGCCGTCGGCACACACTGACTGAACACTCGGCGCCACGGTCAGTGACACCCAGCGCCGTAAATGGCGATCTATATAACAAACGTCACACCGTGACTGGATTTGTCCAAAATGCCAATATAGCGACACATACATGTACGACAAGCGAACAGAAATAAGAGACGAAAGATTGTTAATCGAGGTTTTCGGTACCAGTCAGCAAGGGCTATATCATGCTGATGTTAGTGTTGTTTATTTTTTTTAATTATCGTTAGCCTGTGTACGTCCACTGTTGAACGTAGGCCTCCCGCACGAGTCTCCATCCTCTTCGATCTTTTGCCTTCTGCATCCAGGCCACTCCCGCTATTCTTCTGATGTCGTCAATCCATCTTGCAGGGAGTCAAAACGCCGTTTTCCAGTTCTTAGGTGCCACTGCAACACTTTTCTTCCACATCGACCGACGTCTCTTCGACAGATATGTCCTGTTTATTGCCATTTGAGTGTACCTATTCGTTGAGTAGCGTCTACTACTTAAGTTCTTCTTCGGATATCCTCGTTTCGGATTGTATCTTTTAGAGACACTTCTCTAGTGAATTTTAATGTGAGAGACTTGCTGTTAGATTTCACGTCTCTAATCTTTTGCCATAAGTTAATACAGGGAGGATGCATTGGTTAAGCGCCTAAGCCGCCGTTGTATATCCGAGGCATATATATGCGTATGTAATTCAGCATTTCACGGAGATCTCAAAATTAATGTGTCGTTCTCAAAGTCTTGAAGCAATGTAAAATATTGATGTTCCCCGTTTATCAATGGCGACTCCGGGATCGGCATCGGTTGTCACCGGGATCGGCATCGGAACGCGTGGTGAATGGATGAGGAGCAAGTCACAAGTCATAGAACTAGTCCAGAGACACACGTACTTTGGTATTCTACCCGGACTAAGAACAACGTACTTGACCTTGCCCGGGCAGAAAATTACTCGGTGGTGGTGACGGTCGTTGCGCCAAACACCCATAGTGGCCACTTAGCATACTGTAGTGCTCTACATGACAGGACTTCTCAAAACAAACAAAATTTTACCTTTAACGCCGCATATCAGTTACTTGAATTTAAAACCCCCAACAATCAGACTGAAGTCGCGAAGCAGCTTTCTGAAATCCATAAAAACTCTCACAGACGGCCCTGAAAATGAGAGACTCCAGCTCTGGCAACAAGTCGCATCACAGGATTTCATTACTCCAAAGGAAGGCCTTCCAAGTGGCAAGAACCTTGACTGGCGGACCTGGAAATCCCTGAACAGATTAAGAACCGGAGTTGGTAGAACAAAGGACAACCTCGGGCGGTGGGGAATGCTTCGGAAGGGAGAGTCATTACTGTGCGACTGCGGAGACCTGCAGACCGCCTCACACCTAAGGTCCAGCTCCATGTGCACCCCAAGATCTAATGCTAGACAACACACGGGCTATCGATGTTGCCAGATACTAGGCAGGAATAATTTGACGTCGCTGACATGAAGAAGAAATCTACAACTTTGGCAAAAAATCATGTGTGCGTGTCATACGAGCGAAAAAAAACGACATAAAATTTTGGACATGGAGGCTATTTGCCCCCAGCCTGCAAGGTCTATATCGAGCTGATATCAATATCATTAACTGTTTAATACGAGTGAAAATATATGCTTTTCATAAATGTAAAAAAAAATATTCAGTGCATACCGAACTGCTTTCAATATGAAGTATTTCATTCTGGAGTAATTGATATTGCATTGCATGAAAAGTAATAAACTTTAATGAATGTACTTCATTGGAAGTCTCGATGGTTTGTTTGTTGATATTTAAATTCCATTGATTTGAATATTGTTTGAATATTTTTTTTTTAATGGATTTATAAACCAGTATTGTTTTCATTGAGGTTAAGCACGCTCAAATTTCGTATATTTCATGGTTAAATAGTAAAAATGAGGTGATTCAACCTAACCAATGACACGCGGTGAGAATCAAGCGTTTATATATATTTTTATAAATATTTGTCTGCAACCAACGTTGTTTTACTTAAATGATCGAATACATTATGTTCGTCAACGTGACGGAAGCGACGGAAACAACAGGTTCAGATCCTGTCTGCCCAGAATTGGGTGTACGTCGATGGCGTTATTCCCGGCCATCATCAGGTCTTCCTGGGCGCAGCTACTCGGACGCAGCCCACACTCCAGAAGGTGTGACAGGGTCTGCTTCACGCCGCAGTCACATTCAGTCAGTCCGCTGTAAAGCTGCCAGGCTTTCATTTGTGTCATCGTCATGCATACTCTGTTAAGGACCTTCATATATTCCACCCCTGGTCGTGTCCAGGGGCTAGGTCCTCTTTCGGGGCAATCCAAGTATTCCCTCAGGATTTTTTAAATGTAAGCACATATAGGAGAACACCGACAGATGTAAATGGAGAAATCAGAGGATTATATAACCTTTGCCGTTTTATGTGAGTATGGCTAAACGGATGGTATAACCCAGTGATTAGATCGTGCGTTTGTCATTAAGATGCCATCGGTTGAATCCCCGACCAAGCTTTGTTTTTTAAAATTGATTCAATGAAATCTGAGCTTTATACATGCCTCCGGTAGAGTTGACCCAATCCCGGGTGGCTCAACCCTACCGGGGCATATACAGAGCTAAGATTTGATAAAATGTTTTTTAAATAGCAAGCCTGGTTGTGTTTTGAGCCGACGGCGTCTAAATGACAATCAAACGCTCTTACCACTCGACTATGCTGCCCGGCTACTGTAATACTCCTTTTAAAATGAGCGGCGACTGTATTCGAAGGAATATGAAATAATAAAAAGAACGTATTTAAGAGTTTTGCGGATTTGCTCGGTACTTGTTGGCCGAGGGGAGCTTTTTCACGGACCTTTTTTACGGGTCCTTTTCTCTCTCAAAAGGCACAGAAATAAGCCCCGCGAAAGGGTCCCATAAGTCCTAAAGGTCCAACCTTTTTTGAAATATATTTAACTCACGGTCAGATTTTCGTATTGGAAGCGATTCGAACTATAAAATGTGTATCTTAAACAGTTTACTACTTTAAATTTTTTATAACATTTTACTTTAGTAGCCTTGCTAGATTCAGTACAGAGTCACGGCCATTGTACTAACGCTTTATCAACAAAAAATTGAAATAGATTCTTCATTTATAAGAATTTCATACTGAGGATAATCATGGCAAAAAAACAAATTAATGATGGCAGTTGAACCAACATGAAATGGAGCGACTGTCATGACAAATAAAATGGCGTATGCAAACGCTGTGTAATTTTATCTAAAATTAAAACTAGCATTATTAGGTGTGCATGTCAGGCGATCGAGCAAAAATAAGAAACAAAATATCGTTTTTAGAGGCTTTTCGGCATTAGCCTAAAAGAGCTACATCAATGTTTTCATTTTTATTTATATAGATCAGCCCGTGATCTCAGGTATGATAAATAATGACTTAAGCCGGCGTACAGTTTTTTTAACTTTGTAAACCCATGTAAATAACCATGTTACAATGGTTAGCCATTTCTTTATTTTGACTTTCAAAATGGAGTTTTTGGGGTTAGAATATATTGGTATTGCTGGTCTAATTGGATCCCTATTATACCCTTGTTTTTTTTATCATTATCCCACTGCCGGAGGGTATGGCTTAGAGGTACAGGTTCTGCTTACCGTATCAAAGGTTGTGAGTATTGATACACTTGCAGTCCACAATTCACAAATAAACACAAAAATAACACGTTTCCTGCATGAAGAGTCTCGACCGGTTGCGCTCTTCTGCATGGGATTACATATAAAGATAAATAATTTTGATTAAAAATCAACTAAAATTCAGATAATAGAAAATTCGTATACTTAAAGTCTGGATAATCGAAGTTTTACTGTAGTTTGTAAGTTGAGTTTGAAAATACGAATTTCTCCAAGTGTTTCGTTTTAAGTGCATCGGTTTCAACTGGTTGTGTTCTCCTACATGCGATTACATAAAAACATCATTTTTTAAAAAAAAATCATCAATAATTCGGATAACCGAAAATCTAGATACTTGAGGTCTGGATAATAGAAAATCCGGATAATAGAGTTCCTGATAATAGAAAATATTGATACTCATCATTATCAGCGTGTATCCGTCCACTGTTGAACGTAAGCCTCCCGCATGAGTTTTCTTGTCATGTGGGGTAGTTGATTTAAAGCGCCACGCTTGCTAGGCGACTTGGCGAGTTTATGGCCGGTTTTCACCTTGCCTAGTTGAAGCTGGGAAAGTTCTTTTGGTAACTATCTCAACCCTCCTTTCTCAAAGGGATTGGTTACTGCAATCTTGATGTGACATGACTATGTTGAGCTCACCACGTACTGGTGGGAGTGGTGTTTTGTTGTGAGAGGCTATAAACTACTGTTTTAATAGCAGTCGGTAGGTGCGCATCACCACTCAAGAGCCTCATACTCGAGGATACTCGAGGTCCGGATAAAAGAAAATCTGGATATTTGAGGTCCGAATAATTGAAGTTCGACTGTAGTTTGTAAGTTGAGTTTGACAAAGCGAGTTTCTCCAAGTGTCTCGTTTTAAGCGATCGAGACAATAGGACAGTTAGTTTACGGCTATTAGTGGCTGTCGGCAGGTTGGGGGGCGCTGCTCGTGATAGCAGAGAAATTTATTAATTGCGCCCAAGTGCGACAGGTGTCCAAAGTTTGCGCCTTCGAGAAATATGTAATTAAATTTCGCCATCAAATTCGGAAAGGATCACAGGTAACGGGCGTACCTGTCAAACTGTCGGGGAATAGAGAATAAGTGGATGAAGAAGATGATCGCTTTTAAACGTTTAAGAAATATTGGGGTGAATATTAAAATTGCGGAATTATAAAAATGTATTTTATTTCAAAATTTTCTCTAATTTTTTATCTACGTATATAGCATGAATGGCTGTAGTGTAAGTTGTAACTAATATTTATAAGTCAATAACGTAATTAAGTGTAAGGCAGTTTTACAAACTGCAGTTTTCTGTAGAGACGAAGATTAATCTGAGAGCATATACATACTCGTATACTATAGCTACCCTTTCTTGAAGCTCCCGGGCTCTCGCCGTCTTGGAGGGCTGCTGAGATCCTGTAGGCAGAAGTGGAATGAGGCGAGGATAGAGATTTTTTTTCAAATTAATGTGTTATCTTGATCCATTTCCAAGTATTTCGTGGTTATCAACGTGTTACCAAAGAAAGCATTTCGAGACTCGCTGTAGTATACTAACTTCGCAGCCTTAGACTGAGGTCTATTTGACATCTAACTGATGCACCTAAAATCATGGGAAGGCCTTCAGCCACTCTCTAACAAGTAGCTTTTTGCGTGCATCCAGTAACGGCTTCCCATCTAGGTGGGTCTCCATAAATAGGACGGGACAGAGAGGGTTTCACCAAGCGATCGTTTACCCACAAAATCCCAGTCAGACGTATTTAAAATTACCGGTAGACTAAAGTCGTCCCGTAAACACCTCCCATTCATGGTGAATTCTTATTAAAACTGAATGATGCGTGAATGCTTTGCTGTAGTATATGATAAATGTAGTATATGTATGAATCAACATTCCACATTTAGCGTTTAGCCATGTGTAAAAATGAATCGACGTATAATCCACAAATGAGATTTTTCCACCGCTATATTAAGGTATATCCTACTCTTAATGTTTATATAAAAAGTCTAATGCAGTGGTGTAGTGGGTGTTGAGTACAGGTGGCTGCGTAGATTATTAAAGGTACGTTGGTTTAACTTTATGAATTTTTTTCTTCTTCTTCTTCTTTGTGTCAGCGACGTCAAATTATTTTTGCCCAATATCTAGCAACATCGATAGCCCGTGTGTTGCCCATTATTAGGTCTTGAGATGTGAAGCTTTTTGGGCACATGGAGCAGGATCTTAGGTGTGAGGCGGTCTGCAGATCTCCGCAGTCGCACAATAGTGACTCTCCCTGCGGATGCAATCCCCACCGATCAAGTTTATCCTTTGTTCTATCAACTCCGGTTCTTAATCTGTTCAGGGATTTCCAGGTCCACCAGTCAAGGTTCTTGCCAGCTGGGAGGCCTTCCTTTGGAGTAATGAAATCTTCTGATGCGATTTGTTGCCAGAGCTGGAGTCTCTCATTTTCAGGGCGGGATGTGAGAGATAGTGTGGATCTCAGAAAGCTGCTTCGCGAGTTCAGTCTGGGTGTTGGGGGTATCTGATTATACAAGCAGTGGGACGGTTGGTTGATTGCCTGAATGATTGAAGAATGACAAGGTTAGAGAGCAAGTACAACATTTTCCATCCGTTAATCGATTATGAGACGAATCTTCCACAGTCTGTCGGTATTCTTCTGGATGAAATAAAAAAATACACGTGGATACGTTATCAAGTCATCATACCACGTAATATGAAATTTGTTCATTGTGCTTAGATAATACTTAATATTTGTGAATATTTTTTTTAAATCTAAGCGAAACATATCTCTTACTTGAATGGATTTGCGCTCGTGGACACATTGCTATAATTAATTTGTCGCATAACGCGAGTTTTTTTTTTGTATGTAGTATTTTGGCCTTCGAAAATTTCTCTTGCGGCGCATTGGGGTGTCAGCAATTATTTGTGAAGAGTTTGAATGTCCCTGTCTATTAATCTTGCACGTTATGTGTAATTTATTCGAGAGGTGTGTAAATTAAATTTATTAAGTGATTATTGCGTGAAAAGCGCCACATACTTATTAATAGTTTATTTGTGAGTTCTCGTTTTAAAATTTTATACAAGTTTGCTACCTGCCTTGGAAACGCTAGAGCACTTTAAACTCAATGCCTAATACTTGGGACTAGTATCTATAGTCAATAAAAATCACTGTGCGACATATATTTTTTATATATTTTTTATTTAATCAAATATAAAAAGATACATTTTTTACACAGTAATTTACATTCGAATCTTTTTTTTTTTTTGTTTTTTTTTTTTTACATTCGCTTACCACACCACCTAAAGATAAGATCTTGTGTGTGGCGTGGGATTCATCTATGTTATTTTACAGTTTTATATAATTATACAGAGTTTTACATATACACATTTATACATTTACATGATTTTGATATAAAACTAACATTATATAATTAATAATTTAAGACACTATAAATTGAATTAAATCTAAAGTATATAGAAATTAATAATACATTTTTGGTACATTATTATTTCAATTTGTTATGCAGTGACGTCGGTTCTGTTCGTAATTCTTTTAAAGTACTGTTTCACCTTTTCAATCAATATTTTAATATCACTGATCGCTTTTATTTCCCGAGGAAGATTGTTAAAATTAACTATTCCGTTATATTTGTAACCATTTTTTGCATGTTGTGTGTTAAATTTTGGTATTGATAAGTTGTACATAAACCTAGCAGAATGACAAGTGTACCAGTTTTCGATTCTCCTTTCTTTAATAATCTGTAAAATAGTGTATTTTTGGTATAGTGTATCCACCGTTGGCACTTCGAATTTATTGTAAAGGCTTTCTGTTGGGTATAGTGCTTGTATTACTGATTGATTTTCTACCTATGTACGTATCTAGAACATATTGTCATTGCATTGCTGCCACTCTTACACACAACTCAATTGACTCAGTCCAAAGAAGAACAATTCGTTTGATAAACAATGACACTCTTACGTCTAATCTGCAATCAATGAAAAAAACGCGTAAGATTGGTTTATTTAGTATTTTCTACCGTTATTGCCACGGTCGCTGCTCTTTGGAACTTAAAGAACTAATTTCTTCTACACACCCACAACCGACAAACTCGTCTTACACTTGCCGAAGCTTTATACACGATTAATGTTTCTCAACCAAGAACTGGCAGTTTCCAAAGTTCCTTCCTTAAAAGCCACTGATAAGCTTTGGAATGCTCATCCAGCGTCTGTGTTTCCTCCTTCCTATAATCTGGATATCTTCAAGAAACAAGATAAATATACACTTGCAATCTCCCCAATCCAAACACAAACACGAACACAACACACGTTTCACGCTTGCAGCATCCAGTCTCTCTGGCTGAGCGTCATAGAGTGCACTGCTCTTGACCGGCTGTGACTCTCCTGCATGCGATTACATACAGAGAATAATATTATACAAATATTTTTTTTTAACAAGATACAGGATCCAAAGTAGTCTTCTTGGTGGAGGAAGTGCATGATTGGGTTTTGGAAATGTTGAAACTGACGAGGTTGAGGTCGCCTCATCGTGAAAACCTTTCAAGAGACATGTTCATCTTCTCCTCCAGATATTCCCTAGCAGCATATAGTTCCGAATGTTTCGTAGGTGAGTTTCATATTGGTATCAATGTATTCTCAGCTCTGCCCGAGATGTCAGTAGCTCTGGTTGTACATAAATAATCTTTGTATAATGCAAATATGGCATGAGATAAAGGCTCGAGAATATATTTCAGATCCCATTTCATGTCTTTACATATTTATTACGCGTCTTTCCTGAAAGAAAGTGCTGAAACGTTCGAGTTATTTCTGAGAAATATTTCATCACAGTCTGTCCTAATTATTTATTTAGATGGCTCCCACTCTCACTCACTTTCTTTTCTCTTTCTGTACATTACTTGTGTGACACCTAAGCTGTATTCCGAGCAATGCGATGTTACTTAAAATTTAATGTTTTTTTTTTTTTTTGAAAATATTCTCATTTTATCATAATGCGTTTTTATTTAACTTTGTGAGTAATCAGGCTAAATTGCGAAAAAAATTCGCTGCCTGCACGCGACAGTTAAACGACGAAATTGAGTAGTTTCTAAAACGTATTTTTTTGGTGTTTGCATTAATCGGTCTTGATTAAATTCAATATTATAGCGCAATAATAATTAGACTATGTTTTAACATACAAATATATTTTAAATTTCAAATAAAAACGTCTTTACACTCTGGCATTTGAAATTGCATTGATGTTTACAGCCTAGATTTTAGCTTTCAGGTAAAATTTATTTCAGCCCGAGCGGATAAATACTTGCCGAATTATAAGTCTCAATACAAAACGCATTTTCAATGCATACTTCTTATAAAATGAAACATTAGTACATACGAGAGTGAGTCTTTATATTCGCGGAATAAGGGTTAGAAAGCCAACCACTGAGCTATATATACCGTTTGCTGGGCGGTATAGCTCAGTGGTTAAAGCGTTTGCTTTGCAAGCCGAAGGTCGTGGGTTCGATCCCCGACGGAGATTAAAAAAATGATTTTTAATCGATTTCTGAGCTGTAAAATACCCCCAGTTGTTGTGAGTTTGATCCTTCAACCGTAAAATGCCACCCATAGACTAGTAATCAATATTGGTGGTACACGAAAATCACCCCGTTAAGACCACCCATTCATTGTAAGCTCCTGTAATAATAAGGACGATGCGTGAATCTCAAGCTGTAGTCTATGAAGTTAGCGGATCAACACTCCACATGCAGCGCTTAACCATATGCACCATGGTAAGCGTCATAGAATTCCACAGGCGAGACTTCAGAATTACTATCACCATCTGTCGGTATTCTCCTGTATGTGTGAATATAAAAAAAAATCAGACACGAGCTCCGAAAATTTGTTTAGATGAGTAATTTGTTGGATTCTTTTGTCTAATGAGCAGCGGGACTTTCTGTTGCTTGACTTTCTTCTTTTCCAATTCTTCGGAACTTAATCTTAAGAGCTCAGAATTCATTTTTTTTTTCAATCTTTGTTGGGTATCGAACCCACGACCTTCGGCTTGCGAAGCAAACGCTTTGACCATTGAGCTATGCCCACCGGCAGAACTGGGACGTTGTACGTTTTTACGTGTGATCCATGTTATATATATAATCGTGTCGGAAACAACAGGGTCAGATCCTGTCTGCCCAGAAGTGGGCGACGTCGATGGCGTTACTTCTGGCCATCATCAGGTCCTCCTGGGTGCAGCTATTCGGGCACAGCGCACACTCCAGAAGGTGTGACAGGGTCTGCTCCACGCCGCAGTCACATTCTCGGGCATTGCCCCACCAAACACACGGCGAGAAGTTACTACCAAGAGGGAACTCACCAAAGCAACCAAACCAACAAAAATGTTTGGGTACCAAAAGATAACTACACGGGTCAAATCAAGAAGAAGTTTCCTACAGTCGACAACGGAACTGGAGATACCTGAGGCCACCCTGCGGCTGAACATGTGGAGAAGCGCAACTGAGGGGAATACTTGGATTGCTCCGAAAGAGGACCTAGCCCCTGGACATGACCAAGGGTGGAATATATGGAGGTCCCTTAACAGACTTCGGACCGGAGTATGCAAGACGAGGACACAAATGAGGGCCTGGCAGTTTTACAGCGGATCCATATTAAAAAGAGGTAAAAAGAACTTGTATCGCAAGCAGTTTTACGTTCAGTGTCATCACTTCTTAGCCAATGGAATTAAGGTTCCTGTTTGTTGATATTCATGTCCGCATTGATTTGCCGTAACTTTCGAACAGTCGTTTTTCACGGCCGGAGAGAGTTTTCGCGCGTTTATACATATTTATAAGGGCAGGGTCATTAACATTCATGTTATTCCCGCCAAGGCAACACCGCCCGGTTGAATAATCGCGCGCTTATTTATAGATTTATTATCGGCGACGAGTGTATCAAATGAGAAGAAGGACATTTATCATGCCGACAGTCTCGTACCGCGTTTACTTCCTGTAAACTTATTTCGCGAGGTGTATGGCATGAAGTGTCAACTTGTGGCGAAGCGACGCGGAATCTAACAGCCGGTCTTAAAGGTGAGTTTTTCTAGATGAGCTAAAAAATATTTTTAAGCTGCCATCCTGGACAAACTTTTAAATAAATTAACATCCTACTTTCTCAAAGAAGGCAGGATGAGGAGCAGGTCAGCAGATAAACACTTTATTTTAGAAGCACAGATTATATTTACGTTAAAAACATAACAAGTTTGTGACCACGTGGGATGCCATGCCGCGCGGCCGCAACGCGGACCTTGCCATGCCAAAGGGTGGGGACCAACTGCCTATCTCCGCGCCGGCTTCCGCTCGCGGTCACGAGCGCCGTCGGTGGCAAAATGATGTAACTAGTCCCAATGTGGCCATACATAAAGGTATGGCAAGCGACAAAAATACGAGATGAAATATTGTCTATCGAGGTTTTTCGGAACCAGTTAGCAAAGGCTACATCGTGCTGATGTCAAAATATTATAATAAATTCACCTAGCGCACCGTAGAGACATACCTGTTTGGTTTATCTTTAAGTGATTGAAATGCTGCTGCAGTTTATGCTCTACTGTGGCATCCTAATGACATATTGCAGTCTGGTGGTTCACCTTCATCTATCGTCCCTACTGCGCTTATTTTTGCTAAAGACAAACCATCATATATATAGTAAATTGACATCAGCATGATAATAGCCCTTGCTGACTGGTACCAAAAACCCCGATATACAATCATTCGTTTCTTATTTCTGTTCGCTTGTCGTACATGTATGTGTCGTTATATTGGCATTTTGGACAAGTCCGGTCAAGGGTGCGACGTTAGTTATATAGTTCGCCACTTGCGGCGCTGGGTGTCACCGAGCGCGGCACCCGGGGCAGTCAGTTGTATGCCGACGATGGCAGAAGGTCGTATTATGGCCGGCCCGGCATGTTATTCCGCTTGGGTCGGAAGTTTATAGAGTTATCGAAATATATATGTCAATGTGCTTCAGAAAAACTATTTGTATTGTTAATCTGCTCCTCATCCTGCCACCATGCAACTGAATAACTACCTAAATTAGAGAGGAGAATGTCAATACATTGACATCAGCATGATGTAGCCCTTGCTGACTGGTACCGAAAACCTCGATAAACAATCTTTCGTTTCATATTTCTGTTCGCTTGTCATACATTTATGTGTTGCCATATTGGCATCTTGGACAAGTACACTCTCGGGTGTTTAAGTTATAGCTATAGTTTTGCCACCGACGGCGCTGGTGACCGACCACGGGCTGCACGAGTCAATTGTGTCCTGACGGCCGAGAAGGTCGCAATACGGCTGGTGGGATGTCATTCCGCCTGGCTGGAAGCTTGTAAAGTTTAAACGTTAATTTATGTCAATGTGCTTCTGAAAAAGTCTTTGACCTGCTCCTCATTATGCCCTCACGCGACAGAATAACAAGAAAGAAAGGAGGATGTTAACATATAAATAACTAAAGAATGCACAAGAAAAGTTAAACTAAAAAAAACGATAAGGAACATTAGTCTATTTTAAAAAATACTCTTGGTGACCGCTGTAGGCTGAAATTACCAACAAGAAATACATCCAATTTGTGAAGTACTTAACAAACAAATCCCCAAGAAGCGGAATAAGTGCAGTTTGTAAAATTTACGTTTTGTCCATTAATCGGTCGTAAATTTCGACGCGCTCGAAAAACGTCATAAAATCTGCGCGGCGCCATTAAACTCTGGTCGTAATTGCTGCGTAGGGCTCGTTACAGCTGTAGCGGGCCGCCAGGAACCAAACCCGGGCAAATTGTGTTATGAAAGAAAATCATTGGAGATGGAAAACGGCCGTTAAAATTTATTCCTTTTTGTTTCTTAGCGGATCGTTCGCGGGCAACGAACGGCATGCGAAGATTGTATATCGAGTTTTTCGGCACCCTCGTTTGGTGAAAACCCTCCCTGTCCCGTCCTGTGAGACCCAGATGAGGACCCGTTACTGGACGCATGCAAAAAGCTACTTGTTAGAGAGTGGCTGAAGGCCTTCACGTGATTCTAGGTGCATCAGTTAGATGTCAAATACACCTCAGTCTAAGGCTGCGAAATTAGTATACTATAGCTAGTCTCGAATTGCCTTTTTTGGTAACACTTTGCTAACCACGAAATACGTGGGAATGAATAAGGAAATGGTGAGGTTGGAAAACGTATTCTGCAAATGGCAGACATTAGTTAGGAGTCATTACTTGCGTCTGCATTCTTGCAGACTGACGAGCAGAAGCGCTCAAAAGAAGCGTAATTTCGTTTGTTAGCAACGTAGTCCTGGTATCCGACTGGACCTGATGCCGGACGGACCACTTCAAAGAGCGGACAGTTCCACAGAACGTGAGATGCTTCCTGCAGAGAACTGCCGTCACATGGGCACTCTGCCTGGGATGTGGGTTCCAACTGTCCAAACCTGTCGAGGTAGCTCCGGAAGAATCCGTGTCCGGTTAGCAGCTGGCTCGTGTAGTGGTTCGGGACGAGCCACTTTGCGGCAATTCGCTCGCGAATCGATGGGAAGTATCCTCGTAGAAAGCATTTTGAATTTTTCCACTCACTCGAAATATTGGTGCGAAATAATTCGCCACACACGGCTGACCCAAAGGCCAAAATAAAAAAATCTAAGAAGTTATTTATGCTGGAGATTGACAACCACTGCGACGGCTTCTGCAGGGATTTCGAATTAACCTCATTGTCATTAAATTATCGACTCTCATGCTTGGGCTCTTTTTGAATTTGATTTATTCTCCCGCCGGTTGATGCCTGTTTCGTAGGTCTCTGTTTAATCGACCAGAAAGTCTCAGGTTCACGTCTCTTTAATGTCTTATCACCGGCTTGAATTTTTTAAATTTATCTTTCAAAAGAAAATCCCACCTTTTATCTGTTTTATATTTGGAATCGTGCTCAATTGAAGCTATTCAAATTTACGTAACAGTCTTTATGAAGGGCCATTTAGAGTAAATTGTTACACACGCACAAATCTTCTTCTTCGTAGTAGTAGTATCAATCCGGTGGATTGGTTTGCAGCAACAAAATCTTGCATCTCGATCTTCACTCTTATCGATCCTCTGCAATCCTCTTTAGCTCAGCATAAGAGCTGCATCTCATGTCCTCGAACACTTGCTGCAAATAATTCCGTCCAGGGCACCCTCTGCAGCTTATACCCTCAACCATCCAATATTTGTTAATTACTGTTACATTCGTATTATAACAGATGTCGCTTTGCTGTAAATTGAAAGTATGTTTTTTATATTATTAAGATTCAATTAAACTTTATTTCTTCACAAGCATTATTATTAGAACATTGATAAATTGTGTTTTTTTTTTAGTTTTTTTTATGTAAACACATACAGGACCTACAGCTATTGATAGTGATTCTGATGTCTCATCTGTGGTATTATATAACACTCACCATGCTGCATATGGCTGAGCGTTGCATATGGAATGTTGATGCACCAACGTCATAAGCTACAGCCCGAGATTCACGCATCATTCTTATTATTATAGTAATTTACTATGAATGGGTGGTCTTCACGGGACGACTTTCGTCTACCACTAATTTTAATGACTGTGCTTTGACTGGCATTTTACATGTGAGAGATCAAATTCACGCCTACGGGGGGTATTTTAAAACTCAGAAATCGATTAAAAATCCTTTTTTTTCAATCTCCATCGGGCATTGAACCCACGACCTTTGGCTTGCAAAGCAAATGAGCTATACCCGCTGGTAAACGGATGATGTGCCTTGAGTATTTGTTCCAAAGATAACCCTCAACCAAAAATATAATATACATATTTACAGGTCAGTATGCTTATACATGGAAGAACGCCTTTATTTAGGGCGAAACTGCAGTCTTCTATTGAGCAGTGCTCATCCATGTTGAAACAATGTACAAAATATTTATATATTTAGCAAATAAACAATATTTAAGAAATACTTCGACTGAGACTTTATCGTAAGTATTCCTTTGGCATATTTTGCTCGAAAAATTTTGAAAGCATTCTAAAAATTTATTTCTTCGGCGTTTCGATTTTCAGTTTCTGAAACTGCGCTTGTTAAAAAGCTGTTTACCGCCGCTTCGGAAAACTCACCTGAAAACTCACCCGAAAACTCACCTGAAAGCTCGAAACTTTTTCCCGCTCCGGATCGATATATTTTCCGGCGCGAGAGTTCCGCGGAATCAGATGGAAATTGGAAAAAATATCCAAAATTTTTAATATGAACCATCGAGGGGAAGTTGTAAGGGGAAAAAGTTGGGCATATTTTACATGCGACGATATTGCACGTTAGTTGTTAACTTACTTTTACTTTTTCCCTTCGATCTTCTCGTTTATTTTTGTCTTTGTTTTTCGATGCGTCCATTGGGAAGTTTTTTAAAAATAATTATTCTAATACTTTTTTTCAATATCCTTAAAAGTGCCGTTTACATAGCGCCTGTATCGTCCCCATTCTTCTATACGGTTGTGAGTCTTGGCATCTCATCAAAAGCCAATGCAGCCGAAATCGGTACTGAAAGCAGATGTCTGTTTAGAATGCTGGGAGTCCGATGGCTTGACTTTAAGAAAAATGACGTGCTGAATGAGCAGACAAAGCAGCCTGCCATATATTCTTGGTAAAGAGACGAAGATTGTTTTCTTCAAGCCCCTGGGTTTGTGCCGTTCTGGAGGGCCGTTGGGAACTATATATATATATATAAAAAAATGTACTCGGCGGAGCTTCGAGAGACAGAACTGACCTAGGATACGGCGAGGACCAAGGCAGTACAAAGGGCTTAGTAGTGGTGGCTCGTGATGTCCATATGCTCCAGTTAAGGGAGCGGACATGGAAATGGTGACGATATGCGTGCCAAATCGGAAGCAATATAGTCAACAACGGATATATTAACTGCTTACCTTAGCAAATATCATTTTTCTTTTTTCATCATCAAACCAATGGCTTGTACCAAACAAATTTAGTATAGTGCATTATAACCTAAGCAGTCTGGTCACAGTATCAAATTATATGCTGACAATCACATTATATTGTTAATTTATTTAATAAAGGGTCCGCCATCTAACGTTTTTTTTTTTAACTAGTGCTTATTTCGTGAATGCTAACACTTAGCTCATGTCTGATTCGACAGATAATTAGTTTTATCCTTCCGCTGAACGAATATAGTTGTTAATTAAATATACATATACTATACATAAAATTCTTTTTTCAACGCGTCAATTCAAGCACAAAAATAACGGCAGAAGCGGGATGCGAACCGCGGACCTTGGAAACCAACTATGCCCAGGTATTCATACCGCTCAGCCGAATTGGCTATTGCTATGCCTAGACCGACTGACGTTGAAACTAGTATTTATGTCATTGTTATCATCGTATGATAGATGTCGCTATAGTATATATTCAAAGTATGTATATTTTAATTTTTTATTATTCAATCAGTCATCATTTATTCACAAGCTTAATATTATTACTTTCCGTCTGTCGGCTGAGCGGTATGTATACCTGGGCATAGTTGGTTTCCAAGGTCCGCGGCTCGCATCCCGCTTCTGCCGTTATTTTTGTGCTTGAATTGTCGCGTTGAAAAAAGACTTTTATGTATAGTATATGTATATTTAATTAATAATAATATTGTAATATAGTCAATGATCTATAAAAAAGTAGATTAGAATATTGAAATAATAAAATAATATTCTAATAAAAATTTAAAAAATCCATAGAATATAGTTTTGTATACGCTTGAACGCTTGAACAACACTGGGAAATATTGCGATATTACTTTGAAAATCAGGCCATTTTTCTTCGAAAATGAGCAAGGAGTGGCCGTTACAGTCAATGGCGATCGTTATAGGGCCATTTTTGATCACAAAAATTGAAGAGGAGGATATTGGCAACATTTGGTTTCAACAGGACGGCGCTGCGTGCCACACAGCCGAAGCTACACTCGATGTTTTGCGCGCCATTTTCAAAAAAAAAAAAAGTTATTTGGCGAACCCTTTATAATAATCTCAATAATTTAGAGAAACTGGGACAAGGAATTGCAATGTAATGAGGACAAAAATTAATTTAACGTCAATTGTATAAAAATGTTTACTGATTATCCTTGTACTTATTGAACTTAAGCATTTGAATGAAACAATTGACAGGTATTCAATAAATCAGTATCAATTTGCCATTATTAGCTCTCTAATTCGTTAAACTCCGACGGCACCATTCAGGTGACGTCGTCATTTCGGGACCGAGACATCGCTTCCCGTATACAGTATTACAGTATTTAAATGTATTCTAAACCCACGAGAACAAAGCCGTAGTAATATACATGTCGGTGATATTACAGAAAATTTATATGGAAAAAAATAGCATTCACTTTATAAAAGAAAATGATATAAAATCAGCTGTTGTATCCAATATGCTCCGAGTCACTTGAAATGTGATTAACTTTTAAAATTGGGCTAAGAATTTCAATAAACCCGGCAATTTTCTTCGCGAAAAGAGAATAGAATAAGGCACCAAATTTAATGCGGAACATTATTTTTTTGCAAGTATAATGTTCGCCCTGGGACAGGGAATACAAAACATCCTCAATTATTATCGAGTAAGGCGTAACGAGAGGTATTTTGGAGGGGAAATTTCTTACAAAAATATATTTTTATTTGGTATTATTTATGCGTTGAAAAAATGTTTACACGTTGATATTAGCATGATATAACCCTTGCAGGCTGTTACCGAAAACTTCGATATGCAATCTTTCGTCTTGACATCAGCACGACGTAGCCCTTGCTAACTGGTACCGAAAATCTCGATAAACAATCTTTCGTCTCTTATTTTTGTCGCTTGCGATACATTTATGTGTACGCCATATTAGGACTTGTTATATAGTTTTGCCACCGACGGCGCTGGTGACCGACCACGGGCCGCAGGAGTCTAAGCGCCGGCGAGCGCGTCAGTTATGTGTTGACGATCAAGAAGTTCGGAAAGGGTTTGACAGCGTGACCTGCTCCCCATCCTGCCTTCACGCGACATAATAACACCCCATTTGAGAGAGAGGAGGATGTTAGTCTCTTATTTTCGTTTGCTCATCGTACACGCATGTGTTGTCATTTTGTAATACCGTTAGGAGGACCAGTTATATAGATCACCAACCACGGCGCCCCCCGTCAGTAGTGCGCGGACCGCGACCACTAGCGTGTGTGGTTCGGCTAAGGCTCTGAAAGCAACGCTCGGCCCAAAAACAAAAAGTTGTCAAGCTATCGAAATATATATGTCAATGTAGTTCTAAAAAAGTATTTGTGTTGTTAATCTGCTCCTCAATCCGTCTCCACGCGACCCGATAATTATCCTTGCGACGTGAAGTCGTTCTTCCTTGAATAAAGGGATGTTAATGTATTAAAATAAATAATTCATGCCACGGAATTAGATATTTATTTGCAAAGTTGCTTGTAAAGTACAGGCGTATGGCTCAGTGGTTAAAGCGTTTGCTTGACAAGCCAAAGGTCGTGGGCTTGATCCCCGATTGAGATTAATAAAAAAAAGTTTTTAATCGATTTCTAAGCTCTATAAATACCTTTGAATGGTGTGAATTTGATATTAGACGAAAGTCGTCCCGTGAAGACCACCCATTCATAGTGATTTCCTGTAATAATTATGATAATGCGTGAATATCGGGTTGTAGTTTATGATGTTGGTGCATCAACACTTTACATGCAGCGCTTACTCATATGGTAAAATGGTAAGCGTCCACAAATGAAAACAACTGCAAAATCACTATCACTATTTGTTGGTATTCTCCTGTATATGCTTACATAAAGAACTATTCGATTGATTACCCCGACGCTCCCGAATAATTTGGTTCTAAGGGGTGGTTCAACGCAACCAATGACACGCATTAAGCAACGCTACCAAGATTTTGTCTGCGTCCTTTGTAGTTCAACTTTGGCAAAAACGTACCCACAGTGCGCTATTATCGTTAATTATATTTATTACTATACTCACCCTTTCGCATCGGTTGTCGGTATATGCCGTCAAAGATTCCTCAACCGTTGACATCAATTGACGTGATATATCGTTTTACTACTTTCAGTACTCATTGTGACATCTGCGGTAGGAAAATGGAAGTGTAGTATTTTCCTTTATCAACCTACATGTATTCTTTACAGGAATCTGTAAATCATGTAAATAAATATCGTTAGGTTTCGTCGCAGGAGCGATTTTTCTGTAAATCACGTGTGTCAATGTCACCACAAGTATGGAGTTACATAATGAACGTTTGTTAAATATTATAGTTTTTTATGCATCGTCTGATAGCTAAAGAATAGAAGAACCAATGTGATATATGAAAATAGGTCAGAAAAGTATATTTATGCTTCAAATACTAGTTTTAAGCAAAATAATGGTATTTAAAATTCACGCCGTATTGACAGTATAATTTGTATTCCACCGAGCCGTAACGAAAGGGTTAAAATAATATTTTTATTTAAAGCACCATCGGGGATCGAACTTGAATATTCTCGCGTTTTACATATAAGCAATACTCCCTGAAACATGACACATGCCATATCATGTTCTGTAACAACGTTTCTTGTTGTTGAAACATTATCAATGTTGTTTTCTAATTAATTGAATCAATGTGAATTTAGAGCAATATGTCAATTATGGCGTAATTAATCAACCGGTGCGACAGCCAATGGGCTAATTAAGATCAGTGCTTTCTAAACCGTAGCAAATTTGGGAATTATTTTGGGGGAAAGGGTGGGAGTCGTTACTTTTCGTATTTATTTGCTCATTATTTTAATGTCCAACCTTATGTCATATCTTAGTTTTAACTCCTACGTCAGATGTCGGACAATAGCATGATTTTCAAAGTAATGTCGCAATATTTCTCAGCGTTGTCCAAGCGTATACACAACCATATACGTTCAGCGGAAGGATAAAACTAATCATCTGTCAAATCAGACATGAGCTAAGTGTTACCATTCACGAAATAAGCACTAGTTGAAAAAAAAAACGTTAGATGGCGGACCCTTTATTATTAAGAAAAAAACATGTATGAAAGAAATGTCTTCCATTTCAAGGAAGGTGTAATTTAATTCATTTATAATTAAATATATTAAGTTACAAAAATTCATGTCATATTATCTAGAACATTATGTAATAAGTTAAGAGACTATCAAGTCTGGTAATTTAAGTTTGAGTAATTATTATTGTTAACTTGTAATTTTTTAAGAAACCTATTAAAAAAAATGTGAGAAAAGTTTTTTTCACTTTATAGTCGTTTATTATTGGTTGAATTATAATTTAAATTAACATCCTCCACTCTTTCAAAAGGTTGTTATTCAGTCTCGTGATGGCATGATGAGGAGCAGGTTAGCGAAACAAAGTGTTTTTCTGAAGCACATTGACATATATTCACGATAAAACTTGGTTTCCTCGATCGATTGTAATATGGCGTTACTTTCGCTGCGATCGATCGGGACTTGCGACGGACGGCACATGACTCGCGGGCCCGTGATGGGATGTCGCACCGGTGCCACAAGCGGCGGTCTATATAACTAGTCCAAAAATGACAATATGGCGGACACATTCATGTCTGACAATCGAATAGAAATAAGAGACTGAAGATTGTATATCGAGGCTTTCGGTACCATGACTGGTCAGCAAGGGCTATATAATGCTGATGTCAAAATATTGTAGAAATCATAAGCTTTGCACAAAAAACTAATTTAAATTCTAACAGAAAACTGAAAATAAAAATAAAATAACATTCTCCTCTCTCAAGGAAGAAAAACCGACTTCACGTCGCCGGGATATTTATCGGATCGCGTGGTGGCAGAATGAGCAGCAGATGAACAACACACAGACTTTTCAGAAGGACACGTATTTAATTAAATTTGACAAACTACCGGCCCGGACCGAGTCACATGCTTTCAGGCACCGGGTCGGCCACAAGCCGACACTCGTCGCGGTCGGTACACAACTACAAGTGCTCGTAGTACGGTGGCGCCCTGCGTCGCAAGTGGCGATCTACAGAAATATTTTTTAAATTATATCTTTGCTCTATACAAGCCCCGGTAGGATTGAGCCATCACTTAAGGACAAAATAATGTCCAGGCCTCGTGAGTGTCCGGTTCATCATCCAATCTCTATTGTAAAAGCGCTGATTATTGAACATTAAATTATTTCTCTGGTACTACAACCGCAGTCTATGCAAGTTCGCGGGCTCTTGCCCTGGAGACTCCCGGAAACCATTTATACAAGTGTTCAGGGAAAAGGCATAGACAATCTGAGCTAATAGAACTGTGAAAATGTTAATTTGATGTATCCATTTCATTCAAAACGTTATTTTGAACAAAATTACTTTGTATTAAACATCCAAAAGTCTTTAAAGTAATTATTATAATCAAACTATCTAAGATGGAATCTGTCGATTCATACAGTCGGGTACAACACAGGGCATTGACCGTCACAATATTTTGCCACTCTATGTAAATTGAGAGGATCAAGGTCCAAAACAACAGATATCGAGGAATTTGCGGTGAATGAAATTCAATGTATTAATATCAATTTTATAAATGCTTACTCATGTTGTATACTAAGATATAATAAGGGGTATATTATCAAATAAATTAGTACCAATTCAACTACGGTCTTTGGACTTATCCTCAGTGCCGGAACCTTGGTATTCCGGCGTCACCATTTAGCTGACGCTGTAATTTCGGGACCGCGATCTCGGTTCCGGAATGTATGGAGCAGATATGGTAAAAAAATGCCGATAATATAGGGTCCGCCATCTAACGTTTTTTTTTTCAACTAGTGCTTATTTCGTGAATGGTAACACGTAGCTCATGTCTGATTTGACAGATAATTAGTTTTATCCTTCCGCTGAACGAATATGGTTGTGTATACGCTTGAAAAACGCTGGAAAATATTGCGTCATTACTTTGAAAATCATGGTAATGTTGCAGAATGTGTGCGAAAATTGCGTACGGATTTTGGAAGAAGAGAATCACCGTCAGCTCCGTATGTTCGTAATCTTGTGAAAAAAGTGAAAGAAACTGGCATCCTCACTGATAAACCAAAGCGTGAAAAGCCAAAAATAGTGCGTACACCCGAGAATATTGCTGCTGTGGCAGAAAGTGTGCGTGAAGTGCCATCCATGGCGCTTCCATGCGGCGCGGCCATGTTGAACGAATTTTTGTTCACAAAAATTGAAGAGGAGGATATTGGCAACATTTGGTTTCAACAAGATGGCGCTACGTGCCACACAGCCGAAGCTACGCTCGATGTTTTGCGCCCTGTTTTAAAAAAAAAAAAGTTATTTGGCGGACCCTTTATAAATAACAATATCCAACGTTTTTATTTATTGTATGATGTTCGATTTAAAAGAATAATTAAAGCACGTTTTATAAATGGCGGCCGCGTCAAATGCAGACTTTATTGTGTCCAAATACTCTTGTTATCTTGAACTGATTGACGTTCGATATTTAAAAACGCGAAAAAAGCGCGCGCTTTTTCAATTCAATTCGCGCCAAAACAAAGGACGACTGATTTTCTCGCGCGGAATTGCGTCACCCTCCCCCCCCACTCCTTTGGGAATGTAGGAATTTTGAATTGAAATAAAAAAGAACGTTTTTATTTTTCTCATTCGTTTTTAATTACGTTGTTTACATTGGTGTTTGTGTTCATACATGTGAATGGTTTTTGTTGAGATTTTTTTTTCCATCTTGTTTATTAATTCAACGGAGCATATTTTTACAAATGGGGCAATACAAAAATACAAATATTGATAAGATATCGTAATTTCATATTCGCTCCTCTAACCGGAGCATATGTTCACCATAAATTGTTCTCTTTGTTCAGGAAAACAGAAAAATGTCACATGGAGCCAAATCGGGACTTTAACTTTTCCTTCCCTGTGATGTGTATCTTCTACACATTACTTCTTATAACTATAAATATAATAAATACCAGGTTAAGATTTTAGATATTCATCCATAATATATTAACGCATCGATTTAAAAAATAATATTAGTAATAATCAGAATTTATCAGGTACATTGGAGGTATTTTGTGAACATCGGAAACAAATTCGCGCTGTGAGTGCCTCGATCTTGGGTCAAGAAAATGTGCAAGTAGCGCGACAGTATATGTGCATCTCACTCTTTCACACTTCACTGTGAAGGAAGAGGGAAGAGAGTGCGAGTGGGCCACTCCGGCAACTATCACGACTATCGGCAGTAGCTCTCGGGCTTGAAACGAGAGTACATCTACGCCCGTTCCGTGAGCGTTGCCAGATTGTTTTTTAATGTTTTCAGCCAATAAATAATTTTTATTAATTCTTATAATTTTATTAATTTATGCATTTCGTTGTAAAGCTTACGTTATGTAAATACCTTATTAGTGGTCTCGTATGTGTTCTGAGTTTCAGTGTGTTGTACTGAAAAAAGTCTTCAGAAAGCTCGGTTAAACTAAGTTATTTATTATTTACCCCTCTGTGCCTTCTAAGGATAACAAATTAGGTTACCTGGAAAAAGGAACAACGCAACAGAAGAAAAGGCTTCCATTTAATTATTTTTAGTTTCATTATACCGGACCCTTGGCGTAGGTATAAAGGAAGGGCGGGGAGGGAATCGAAAGCCTTCTTTGGGACCTCTGAGGTATTTATTCCTCACAAATGGAGATCAATCCCAGAGCAATCTTACTGGATAGTAATATTTCATACATCGATTATTTCAAAAGAGCAGTTTCTCTGAGAAATAATGGCACTCTTCTTACCTCAAAGCTTTGAAATATGAACGTAAGGTTGGTTCACTAAGTTTACCGTTTCAATTTTTTACAAATTCAAATTGAAATATTAATTTACTTAGTTTTTACGATATACGAGAGCGATCTGTAAAATAAGTTTCCCATGGCGCTACAGTCCTGAAAAGCGCTGTTAGTGGATTCTTTAACTCTCGATGTATTCCACGCAAGAGAGGCCCAGTTCAGAAAGGATCTACAAGAATTTATTTGAAGAAATAATTTGTTGGAGTATTCTGCTTAGGACTTTCTCTTTTTGAATCTTGTGAAATTTTGTTACTTCAATGTAATACGAGGTTGATACGTAAAATTAGTTTCCCACACTACAGTACTGAAAAGCGCTGTTATGGTGGATCCCGCAATTCTGTAGTGCAGGGCTCGCTAGTGAAGAGATTTGGAGGAAAAGGATTACTCACACCTGACGGGCGAAGTGATGGCGAAATCCATCACGTACGGCTGCTAAGCCGTGACTGAGCTCCGCAGGCAGCTCGCTAGAGAAGGGATTTGGAGTGGGGGAACCAATACTACGGAATCGCGGGATCTACCATAACCGCGTTTTTCAGGACTGTAGCGCCATTGGAAACATATTTTACGGATCACCCTCGTATAACAGATATAGGAAGAAATACATGCGAAACTCTCTCAACATGATTCAGGGCGTACAATAATGCGTAAACATGCGTATTTGAAGGGTCACTAAGCGGGTGTATCAGAGAAATTGAGCGATCTCAGATTAAGTGGGTGTTGCCTGATGGAGAAGAACGATTTGCCCGATCCCGGGGGATTAGGTTAGGCGCACGTACGACCGGTGAAAACACTACCCCGCGTGTTTATATGGCAACACTGTAAACAGACATTCTATAATACATGTGAATCTTTGTTGTTTCAAAGGGAATACGTTTTTTTAAATGTAAATAATTAAAAAAAAAATTCAGCCATAGTAAAAAAACGTATTCTGTCGGTTATGGTACACTTAGAATTTTCAGTGATATTTATTTTTATACCTTGTTTTTACATGGATCACGTAAGATTTGTTTAGGAGACTGCAGTTTCAATTAACTCGTAGGCTTCCTCAATCCATCACTTGTCAAGAGACAACCAGTGGTCTAGTCGAAAATGCATTTCTTATGTGGTCTATGTTAAAACAAGTTAAATAAATAAATATTTATTATTTATAATGGATCTCAGAGTGTATACTGAAAACATTTAAAATAAATATAGATTTGAATTTACCTAATAATATTTTATTTTTATATTATTTACTTAGTTAACTCTATTTTTCGATTCTTTTTGTATTCAGAACGGCTCAGAAATGCAATTATGTTTTCGAATTGTATGCCTTTTTGGAGGTTCTACTATGTGCCAATAATTATGAAAGTGATGTCTAGAAATTAAAAAAAAAATATGTCCATACTTTCAGTTCATATTGTTGTTAATTAATGTAATCTTTAAAGACATAAATTTAATAACATAAATAAAGCACCAAAGCGAAAGCCTTTAATAATATAATATCTCAAAACGAAAGGAAAATGACTTACACCACTTTCATAATTATGGCGTTGGCTTTTGGTGAGATGTCAAAATTCACAGCTGCAAAGAAGAATTTTGAAGATTCAAGCGCTGCAGATTCGCCACTTTGTTTTCATGGAGTTTATCTTCGAGTTGGTCTTCTGTTTTGAGAACCATATATGTTCCCTAATGGACCCTCAGGTACAGATATGTCCTAGAACGAAGAATCAACAGAGACAACTGACAGAATTAAAAGGCGAAAAATTTTAGTGACAATACATTATACATATAGATCATTTACGGGAAGGAAAAAACAGCGAATTAAATATATTGCGCTTGGAATCAAAGACGATCCGGTGTTACCAAAGCGGGCTTGTTTTGCAAGCCATCGCTCTCAGTGACCCGTACGCCGAGAATTTCTGACAATCTTAACACTAACCAGTCCCATTACACAATATGTGTGTAATCGCCAGGCTGAACGTTAAAGGCGGGTCACACAACATGTGTGTGATCGTTCCGCCAATTTTTAGTGGCCGACTATACACAGCTAGTTTTACGTTTTTTCAAACGCTAGTGGCCGATCACGCAACATGTGGGTGATGTTTTTACGTTCGACCATAATTCAAAGATCTCAAACCTTTTCAGTGAGGGTCATATTTAATTTTATTTGAACACATGACGATAAAAAATTTAAAAGAGCATTTTTTGTAAAAAAAAATAATAATATGAGATTACATTTATTTCGCTTGTTCTTCTTCGTCTTATCATCAATCCGGTGGATTGGTTTGCAGCAACAGAATCTTGAATCTCGATCTCCATTCCTCTCGGTCCTCCGCAACCCTTTTCAGCTCAGCATAAGCGCTACAATTCATGTCCTCGAATACTTGCTGCAAATACTCCCGTCTAGGGAGCCCTCTACAGTTTCTACCTTCAAACATCCCCTCCACAATATCGTGAAGAAGACCATCGTGGTGCATGATGTGACCAATTCATCGGGCTCGCCTCTCTGAGATGGTTCTTATCAGGTGCCTATTCGCTTTCGCCTTCGCTTGTTGTAATTATTATTTTTAATTTAGAAAAACGTTTATCGTTTTTCTCGATCAATATTTCGATTGTATGCATTTAAAATTTATATGTTTGTTAGCAAAATAAGTATTTACCATAATATAAACTGTTTTTTTTTAAATTTAATTAATCTTCGTTAGAATTAGTCTACTTATACACGCTATTGCTTTGTCCGATATTCCCTCAGACGCCGAGGAGATCCAAGACAGCGACGATGATGGGGGATGGATATATGTAAACAAATAAATATATGCGAATTTTTTTGTAAGCAATTCTGCATAGTGTTAATATACTTTTATTGACAAAAAATATACAACTTGTAAATTAAAAGAAGCTTGTACTCTTTTTGAAGGGCTGTTCACACATATTCATATTGTGTAATAGTATGGTTGTTATTAGTTATGCGTACGTTTCAAATTGATCTCACTACACTACAATGTAATACGTAGCTCCATCGACACGTCGGTTGTACTAAAACCTTGTTTGTTAGTTTGTAGAGATAAACAGCAAAGTTCTGCGTGGTCCAGTTCGGCTGTTGCGGGGCGCAGACCCTCGTCAGGGACCCCGGCTTTGTCCGGCGGAGCCCTGGGGCCCCATTGTGGAGGCATCGATTTTGGAAACTTGATATTATTATTCAATTGATGCCGCGAAACGGGCCTTGTGTAATAATGAAGCATTGTACTCTAGATCAGAGGCTGCCTAAGCAATGTTCGCAGAACGATACAGAACAACAGTCTTTGAAAGATTTCTAGTCTGGCGCTTTAAATTACAGTACACATATATTTTTTTTATGTAAACGCATGCAGGAGAGCACAGTCGTCAAGACCAGTGCACTCTATGACGCTCAGCCAGGGAGGCTGGACGCTGCATGCGGGAAACGTGTGTTGTGTTCCTGTTTGTGTGTGGGTTGGGGAGATTGCAAGTGTATATTTATCTGTTTCTTGAAGAGATCCAGATTGTAGGAAGGAGAAACACAGACGCTGGAAGAGCATTCCATAGCTTACCGGTGGCATTAAGGAAGGAGCTTTGGAAACTGTCAGTTCTTTGTCGACATATATTAACCGTGTATGGATGTTCGGCAAAAATATGACGAGTTTGTCGGTTGTTAGTGGGTGCAGGAGGAATTAGTTTTTTAAGTTCCGAAGAGCAGCGACCGTGGTAATAACGGTATAAATGACTAAGAGAACACATCTTACGCCTGTGTTCCATTGATTGCAGGTTAGATGTAAGAGTGTCATTGTTTATCAAACGAATTGCTCTTCTTTGAACTGAGTCAATTAAGTTTAGAATGTATTTTGGGGCTCCAATCCAAAGGTCCTTTATATAGAAGAAGAAGTTGTTTATCGTTGAAATACCGACGTGATCTATATAATACACCTAGTTTTTTGGAAGCGAGACCGGCTTTATACTGAATTGACTCGTAATATTTGACATTATTCGAGATTGATAATCCAAGTATGTTTATGGAGCTTGCTTTTGGAAGAGAACAACCTTTGAAAGATACAGGATGCATAGCAGTCTTCTTGGTGGAGAAAGTACATGATTGGGTTTAAATGTTGAAACTGACGAGGTTGAGGTCACCCCATCGTGAAACGCTTTCAAGAGACATGTTTATCTTCTCCACCAGAGATTCCCTAGCAGCAGATAGTTCCGAATGTTACGTAGGTTTTCGGAAGACTATACTCACATTAACAGTGCTGTCTTCGGCATAGCAGTGAACGTTTGCGCATTGAAGCAAATTATTCACATGCAGAAGGAAACGAGTGGGCGACACTTTAAAGAAGATTGTGAAAAATACAATTAATAAAGTAAAACGGAAAAACATCGATATGGTTCACAGTGTCAGAAGGCTTCTTTAGTAACAACAATGTCATTTTTAAAAGTTCTGCTGATTAATTAGACACTCTCGCGTACTTGAACACCGCTGATGAAACGTACATACATTACATTATACAGGGTGTGGGTGTTATGATTAAATAACGTGATATTAGACACGTCGAAGTATAAGGCTTGTAATATCTGCTTGCTGCTGTTATTGTGTTGCGTCGCATTGTATTCGGAATGGAATTATACAGGGGGTGCGGCAATACGGGACCAACTTATTTAATTACGCATCGTGACAGGTGGAAACTGAGTTTGCACACAATATAACGTTCAAATTGTATGTGATGCTGGAAAATACAGATCAATTTAATGCTTAGGGGACATTACAAATGTATGATTTATCAGTCGATATACATTTAAAAAAATATTATTTTTCACTATATCCGCTCGTTATTTGGACATCGAAAATGGACACCGAAATGGACCTGGAAATCCCTGAACAGATTATGAACCGGAGTTGGTATAACAAAGGACAAACTCGAACGGTGGGGAATGCTTCGGCAGGAAGAGACACTATTGTGCGACTGTGGAGACCTGAAGACCGCCTCACACCTTAGATGCTGCTCCATGTGCCCAATAAGCTGCACATATCAGGACCTAATGCTGGGCAACACACTAGTTATCGATGTTGTCAGATACTGGGAAAAAATAATTTGACGTCGCTGACACGAAGAAGAAGAAGAAGAGAAGATGGACACCGAAAATTTCCGTTTCATAGTTCTGCAAGCTCAGATTGTCCATGCCTTGTTCCAGAACACCTGTATCTCTGGAAGTTCTCATGAGAACATTATTAGCGAATTAGCAAGGACTGCTGCTGTACTATCAGTGAAATATTTGAATGTTCAATGATCGGGGTTTTTAAGGAGATCAGATGATCAGCCGGACGCTATCGAGGCCTCGAAAGTTTCTGTTATGTCCTTAAGGGGTGGCTCGACCATACTGGGGTAATATAAAGAGCTTAAATTTACAATCACTTAATCGATTTGAAGAAAATTAAGCTTGGTCGGGATGCGAACCGACGGTCTCTGAGTGAAAAGCAAACGCTTTAACCACTGGACAATGCCGCCCGACCATATATATTAGTTTTTTTATAAATTACTAGCAAGAACTACTGTGTCTTATTTTCGATTTATTTTGATATAATCTTCACCATAAGCCATATTGAAATGTGAGTTGAAATCTCAGTCTAAATGAAGGCGATACCAGATCACCAGAATTGTCATCGGGACGTACGGTGGATGGATGATGAGTAGGTCGCCAAGGCAAAGAACTCGTTGAGAAACACATTGTCATTTTTTTTACGTACAAAATGACTGAAAAAATAAAAAAATCACTGCTTCCGATAACTAATAACGGCCGTCTGGCGAACTATCCACTCGCACGCGGCCTGGAGCGGCTGACAAAATTATTATTATTGATTAAACAAAATAGCGCATGCAAACGCCACGTCATTACAAAATCTTAAGCCTAGACGAGCGAATGAAAATAAAAAAACCAAAGATCGTATATCGAGGCCTATCGGAATCATCCTAAAAGGGCTATATGAGTTGATATCGGACCTTAAAACAATCCTTAATTTTTCAATCCACAGAGTGAATCCAGAAAAGTTAAGAGTGGTAAGGATAACGATGGAAGAAAACTGTTTGGAGGGGATATGGCATTCTAGGCAGCGATCAGTAGGCACCTTGACATAACCAAGTCTATAACTTATTGGTTCGGTAAACCTCTAAAGTGTCAATATATAAAATGATTAAAAATAAATATTTTCCTTTTCTTAGCAACAGTGAATTAATTTTGAAATATTTCTGACTACGCGGTGACCTGTATAATCTAAAATGTAAGTTTTACACAACGTCTCTATTACGTACAAGATGTAAAATTATATTTTGAACAATATTATGATAGAAAGCTAAAACGACATAACCGGAGTAAATAGAAATACTTCCTTGCAGCATACTAAGTTATTATGAGTAAACAGCGGGGTGGTTACGCCATAATCAACAATAACAAACTAAATTTAAATTGTGTACATTTGGAGATGGATATCAAAAATCATTAAATAAACAATGCATTGAAAAATATTTATTTTCAAAATACGTTCTATTTTTGTTTTTTATGTAAACGCATACAGAATAATACCGACAGATGGTGATAGTAATTCTGAAGTCTCATCTGTGGAATTCTATGAGCATATGGCCAAGCGCTGCATGTTAAGTGTCGATCCGCCAACGCCTAGATACAGCCCGAGATTCACGCATCATCTTTATTGTTACAGGAATTTACTATGAATGGGTGGTCTTCACGGTACGACTTTCGTCTACCACGAGTTTTAATATATAGGCTATGACTGGCATTTTACGGGATCACTTTCACACCAACCGGGGGTATTTTAGAGCTCAGAAAGGGAAACCGAAAGCTTAGTGTTTTTTAGTTTATTTATAAGTTTATTGTTATGCTTAGACATATTTTTTAATTTGACCATCGTCACGGATTTCGAACCCATGACCTTTAGTATTGGAAGCAAACCATTTGCTCAAAAGCCATTCGGTCGCCATAATATGCCGCCACAATATTTTGAAACAACAAAAAATATCGAACTTTTTGTGCCATCCCTGCGCCGGAGTAATCGCTGACAAAACGGAATTCCAATATCGGCGATGTTGTTATGCGTAAATAAAACTATTTATCCTGCGCAAATACAGGGTTGCCACATCATTTCATCTTATCTCTAATGACGGCGTGACACCGCATACAATAAAAATATATTTTCACGATCGAGGTAATCATCGAGAATTGCGATTTCGGTCATTTTTTGCGTCGACCTTTTTTGTCAGAATTGGTCCAAAGAAAAAAAAAATATCAAACTATCATATTTTTTTTTTACCAATGAGTCTTTTTTATTTATAACTGGGCACGTTTATAAAACCAGTGAAAAATATTTATTTACAATATCCTACAACAAAGTAACTACTAACATCCCCTTTACTTAAGGAAGAACGACTTCAGGTCGCCGGGATAGTTATCGGATCGCGTGGTGGTGGTATGAGGAATAGATGAGAAACACAAATAATTTTTCTACATTGTACAGTACATTGACATATATTTAATTACAAGATAAAAATTGACAGACTTAGGTATTCGGCTCAGTCCACGGACGATCAACAATCTGCCTCCGTTGAGAGCCGAGCCGAACTGAGACTGAGCGCTTTGTAACACCGCAGCGCTCTTCTATTACCTGTCGGCCCATTGACGAATTATCTTCTGTCAACACAACCAAGAACTCTCTCGAATAATCTATATATAATAAGACTGTCTACATTTAACACCGTTGTACTTACTGTAAAGATACAGATCAGACACTTACCAACAGGGACTCAATATCAATGGGTAGTGTTCACGGAACGACTTTTGTCAACCACCAATTTTAATAAATACATTGGTACCTTTACACACGAGTGCCCCAACATACGAGTTTTTTGATATACGAGCCATCGAGCGATCAATTTTTTGCTCTGAAATACCCCGGCCACGGTCAGAAAAACAGTTATCAGTGTGCTCTCGCTGTCAAAGCACCTTTGATAAATTGTGCTCGCGTTTTGTGACAATCTGGAAATTTGCTTTGAGATACGAGTAATTTGAAATACGGTTAGGTTGCGGAACCAGATAAACTCGTATGTCAAGGTTACACTGTAGGCTGTAATTGTCTCTTTACGAGTCAACTGATTAAATTTACAACAACTTGATGATATTAAAGGAGGATATAAATCAATGACAACTATTTTTTTACTCTCATCTTCGTTGGGGATCGATCTCACGACATTCGTTAGGTTAAGGAAACGCTTTATCACAAACGTAAAAATTATTTACGTTCTCTGAAACACTTTCTAGATTTTTTCTTCATTAGGAACATTATCATATGTCAATTCTGCAATGTCTTCAAATCCTTCTCTGCCAATTTGATGTGATATAGTGACGATGTTAGAATGCAAAAAACTGTGAAATTAAAAAAATAACAGTTTAAAAAAGTGCAAAAAAAATATTTTCTAAAAGAGAATTTGGCGTAGGGCTTTTAAACGAGGTTTTCGACACCCTTTTTTCCGGAGCCAAATCAGATTTCCGAAGTTTTCGCCGCAGGTTGTTGCAAAATTCAATCCTTCCTGGAAATCGGCCAAGAAATAACAGGTCAATATTTGCTAACGTGATCGCCGATACGGTCAACACTTATACAGCGGTCGAGACAGGGACTGCGTTATAGAAAAATACGTTATAGAAAAAAAGTCTTCCCCCCATATGCATTCCATATCTGAAACAAAATGCCGCCACTCAGTTCTGTCAGCTTCTATTACTTGAACCGAGACATGTCTATCGACCAAGAACTGGCAGTTTTCTAAGTTACTTCTTTGATGCCACTGGTAAACTTTGGAATGCTCTTCCAGCGTCTGTGTTTCCTCCTTCCTACAATCTGGATCTCTTCAAGAAACATATATAATGATATCAGCTTGATATAGCTACTTAAGGCCGATGCCGTAAAGCCTCAACAAGCGATCTTTTGTCTATTATTTTGGTTCGCTTGCGTGACATCTACATCGAATGTTAAGCGGTGTTTGCATACGCCAAAATAATTGTTATGACAGTTGGTCCATTGACAGTTGGTGCAACTGTCCTCTTGGCGGGTGGTACCGCCGAAATGTGAGAGCGGGCAAGTAGTCGCAACTCGCCCGTCCTCGTGGTAGGACCGTCCCTCAGGGCGGCCCTTAACGGGCGACGTTATTGACAAATAAACATGTATCGTGAAACAGAAACAAGTTGTTTATAATGTGAACCTGATCCTGCATCCTTCATCCAGTTAATCGATGTCCTAAATGGAAAAGGAGGATATCAATAAATATACACATGCAATCTCCCCAGCCCACACACAAACACGTACACAATACACGTTTCCCGCATGCAGCATCCAGCCTCCCTAGCTGAGCGTAATAGAGTGCATGTGTAACTGTGGTCTAGACCGGCAGTGCTCTCACTCTACATGCGATTACATAAAAAAGTCAACTCCACATTCTGCAGCTCCGTCGAGTACATTTTTTAAATATAGTTCTCGACGACTTCCAGGGAAGGAGCCCGAACACTTGAACACTTAATAATGCCGTGTTATTTGTGGGTCATCCATGATTTACTTATAACAGGGTTTTTGTTGTTACAAGTCAACTATTTGCATTGAGTGTCCTAACGCTTGTTCTGGGTGTGAAGTCATTGACACTAAGTGTGTCAATAAATTTACGGGCCACACTTTTATGTATATACTTCAATAATGACTTCATCATCAGCCTGTGTCCGTCCACTGTTGAACGTAGGCCTCCCGCATGAGTCTCCATCCTCTTCGATCCTCCGCCTTCCGCATCCAGGTCACTCCCGCTATTCTTCTTATATCGTCGGTCCATCTTGTAGGGGGTCGGCCAATGCTTCGTTTGCCAGTTCTTGGGCGCCATTCCAATACTTTTCTTCCCCATCGACCGTCGTCTCTTCGACAGATATGTCCTGCCCATTGCCACTTGAGTGTGCCTATTCGTTGGGTAGCATCCACTACTTGAGTTCTTCTGCGTATTTCCTCGTTTCGGATTCTATCTTTTAGCGACACTCCGAGCATGGATCTCTCCATAGCACGCTGGGTGACTTTTATTTTATGGGTAAGACTTGCTGTCAGATTCCACGTCTCTGCGCCATAAGTTAATACAGGGAGGATGCATTGGTTAAACGCCTTAGTTTTAAGGCATTGCGGAATTTTCGCTTTAAAAATGTACTTTAGTTTTCCAAATGCTGCCCATCCCAGTTGTATGCGCCTGTCGATTTCTTTTGAGAAGTTATTTCGCCCTAGTTGTATTACTTGTCCCAGATAGGTATAGTCGTTTACAACCTCTATTTCTGTTCCTCCAGTGGAAATAGGATCGAAGGTCTGTGAAATATGACTATTAATCATGGCTTTTGTTTTATCCATGTTCATTTTCAGACCAATTTTGTTCGACGCTTCATTGAGGTCGTAGAGCATGTCTTGGAGCTTATCAGGTGATTCGGCTATTAGCACTATGTCATCTGCGAATCGGAGGTGAGAAACGTACTCTCCGTTAATATTTATTCCACATTTTGTCCAGGATAGCAGTTTAATTTAAAATAATGACTTAAGATGTTCAAATAATTTGTAATGTTATTGAAGGAAATAAATAAATAATTGTCTAAATAATTGTCTAAAAGAGTTGGCAGCTTTATTATCTGCGCCATATTTTGTATGATTTGTTAAAAACGTTTTACAAGGAGGTGATATAATTATCAGTACGAAGCTCTAGAGAAATGGAACTTTTGGCCCAAAAAGTTATTCAACCAAAAATGCCCAACAACCAGTTGCTCTAATATGTCTATATCGTTCTAACACAAATCTGTATCAAAACATCTTCCTGGGGAATATGCTTTCCTATGACCTCAACAGCAAAGGCTTTGGGGGAATTTAAGAGATGGTCGATGTAGTATCCGAGGTACAAATGGCAACATAAATGATTCTCGATAACTTCAAGGACACAAGCGAAAACTTGATGAAATGGCAGCTTTAGTATCCGAAGTATGTTTAACTTGATTGGTTAATCGATTTTTTTTTAAGAAGAACGATTTATTAGTTTGATGCTTCCGAGGTCTGTACCATGTGGTCTTAAGGAGCAGCCCAATCTTACCAATAACACGCCATAAGCAATAGGCGTTAACCCATGTTGATCCGATGTTTCTTTTCTTCAGCAATCAAACGGAAATTATGCTTACTATCTACTATCATCGTGTATCAGTAAAACAATTTTTTTTCGAATTCTCGGTAAATGAGAGGAAATAAATTTCATTTATTATAACAGAGAGAAGGTTGATTTGGGCGACCATATTTTCTTGAAATCACATCGCAGACTAACAAGCATGTGATTTTACCTTTGCTGTTTGTTTTTTCTGTCTTATAATACCTTTGATCCTTCTATTTTTCGTAAACGTACGGTCACTACTTGATAGTACATATTAGGGTGTCCGGTGAGTAATTTTGCTTTCAATGATCATTGTTTTTTTTTACTATATCTGCTCTGTATTCGGAGCATATGGACACCGTTAATTTCCATTTTAGAGTTTTGTAAGCTCACAAATTTTCAATACCTTGTCCCAGAAAAATTGTTTACCCAGAGGTTCACATAGGAACCCTCTAATTTTTCGAACTCTCTATTCTTCACTCGTTCTAATCTGGAATATGGGAGTTTAGTTTGGAATACCAATAAATCCAAATACATTTTCATGCTCGAAAAAATTCATAAAAATTTTCTCCGACGTCTTTATTTTTATATTTACGGTAACTATTCATTAAATTCATTTAATTCCGAACATTACCCAACTATTTTTCTTCTAGGGATGCTTTCTTTCCATTCGCTAGAGTCCCGGAGGAAAATTGATGCACTCAAACATTCATTCCTTCTTCTTCGCGGTTCAATTCACAACCCTGGTATCCTTGAATGTTTTAACTTCTATGTTCCAGATAGGTACACCCGTGCTCGTAGCCATCCATTGTTTTTGATCCCAGTCGATGCTTGTGGAGCTTCAAGCACTCAATTTGGTACAACGGCAATGTCGCTCCTAAATGGCCTACCAGCACACCTCGATCCTTTTCTTACATTCTTTTCCTCTTTTGTCGATGGTATTGTTCTACTTGATCTCTGTGATCTTTGACACGTGTCATCTTGTTATTCTTTTGTGTTATTTTTATTTTTTATTATTTTCTCTATTTATTGTATATTTATGTATACTCTATGTTTCTAAAAATTTGTAAAAAAAATTGGAATTTCGATTCTGTATATAAATAAATAAATAGGAACAAAGATTCAATGATCAGCGTTTTTTCGATTTTAGTTATTATTGTAGAATAATTTCACATTTTGTATATGTTAATGTTTCAGTTTTACGAGTTTCTGGCGGGACTATACAAAATGAACGGTTCTTGCGGGAAAATGTACTATCGATCTGTTAAGCTTTGTTCCATTGTATTTATAAAAATTTCACCGAAAATGAAAATTCATAGATTTGGAGTAGTATATGCACGTAGATTAAAATGTATGAAGTCATGCAGGAGAGAACAACCAATCAAGAAGCAAGTACAATCTATGACGTTCAGCCAGAGAGGCAGGAAGCTGCATGCGGGAAACGTGTGTTGTGTTTGTGTGTTGGTTGGAGAGATTTCAAGCGGATATTTATCTGTTTCTTGAAGAGATCCAAATTACATAAAGGAGGATGCACAGACGTTTAAAATGCATTCCAGAGCTTACCGGTGGAATTTAATAATAACCTTTAGGATCTGCGAGTTCTTGGTCGGTATACGTTAACGCTGTAGTTTAGACGAGATTGTTGATTGCGAATAGGTGCATAATAAATTGATTGAAATTTTCAGAAGAATATATATATAATCGTGTCGGAAACAACAGGGTCAGATCCTCTCTGCCCAGAAGTGGGCGACGTCGATGGCGTTACTTCTGGCCATCATCAGGTCTTCCTGGGTGCAGCCACTCGGGCACAGCGCACACTCCAGAAGGTGTGACAGGGTCTGCTCTACGCCGCAGTCACATTCAGTCGGTCCGCTGTAAAACTGCCAGGCCCTCATTTGTGTCCTCGTCTTGCATACTCCGGTCCGAAGTCTGTTAAGGGACCTCCATATATTCCACCCTTGGTCATGTCCAGGGGCTAGGTCCTCTTTCGGGGCAATCCAAGTATTCCCCTCAGTTGCGCTTCTCCACATGTTCAGCCGCAGGGTGGCTTCAGGTATCTCCAGTTCCGTTGTCGACTGTAGGAAACTTCTTCTTGATTTGAGCCGTGTAGTTATCTTTTTGGTACCCAAACATAGGGTGGAGTGCGTCGTGGGTTGCTTTGGTGAGTTCCTTCTTGGTAGTAACTTCTCGCCGTATGTTTGGTGGGGCAATGCCCGAGAGTTGATATAGCTTTGATATTGGGGTAGGTTTTAGGCACCCCGTAACCACCCGGCACGTTTCATTCAGAGCAATATCCACTTTCTTGGTATGGGCAGACCTCGCCCATACTGGCGCAGCATACTCGCCAGCAGAGAAACAGAGAGCTAGAGCACTTGTGCGGATCAGGTTTGGTTGGGCTCCCCACTTCGTACCTGCCACTTTTCGGAGTAGGTTGTTTCTGGTGGACACCTTTTGCTTAACAGACTGACAGTGTTTCTGATAAGTGAGGGTCCTATCCAGCTTGACCCCTAGGTATTTAGGTGTGTCGCAGTGCTCTAACACCAAGTCGTTCCAGGTAATGTGCAGCTTTCTCTTGGCAAGTCTGTTATTAAGATGAAAGGCGCAGACTTGGGTCTTGCTTGGGTTTGGCTGTAGTCGGTTTTGGTGGTAGTACGAAGAGAGGGTGGTGAGTGCGTTAGTAAGCTGGGTTTCTACTTCCTCGAAAGAGACCCCTTGTGCTGTGAGCGCCAAGTCATCTGCATAGATGAAGGACCTGGTATTGTTCAGTATTGGCTGGTCGTTTGTGTAGACATTGAAGAGTAAGGGCGCTAACACGCTTCCTTGAGGCAGTCCATTTTTGTTCGTGCGCCATCTGCTACGCTTACCTTCATGATCAACATAAAATCTACGGTTCTGTAGCATAGTTGCAAGTTGTAGAAGAATAAGTGGTAAGAACGGTAGAAAAGATTAAGTGAACCAATCTGTGTTTCATTGATAACAGGTTAAATGTAAGAGTGGCCTTGCTTATCAAACGAATTGCTCTTCTTTGAACCAAGTCAATTAAATCTAAGGGATCTTGGGTCTCCAACCAAAAGCTACTGCCGTATTCAAGTATAGGGCGGATTCGTCTTTTATATAGAAGAAGAAGTTGTTTGCCGGTGAAATAACGACGTGATCTAAATAAAGCACACGTAGGTTAGACTTAGGTATTAGATACAATTAAAGTTATGAACTGACAATACTTGGTGAAATTGCATAACTATAGTTTTAAATTTATTTTAATTAAAAAAATAATAAATGAAAAATAATTAGTTTTGATTCACATTTATTTTAAACGATTACATGTTTCGGCCTCCCTGGTTTTATCCGCACGCATATGCAAGTTGTAAATATGTGTGTACTAATGTAGAAACTAATACTTATACAAACCTATATAAGCCACTGCCAGTTTTTAATTTAATAATTATTGAAGATGGTCGTCAGGGAGGCCGAAACATCGGCTAAATATAATAAGTGGGTATCGAAACTAAATATTTTCAATTTGTTATTTTTTTTTTAAAAATTATTTTAAAATTATAATTATGTATTAGAATTAATGCACTCAATTTTTTTTATCTGAGATTGATACTCCAGTGGTATTTATCGGTGGAGCTATCTTCTGAAGAGTAAAACCATTGAAAGATTCAGGATACATTAGTCTTTTTCGTGTAAAAAGTGCTGAGATGAAGATGCTGAGGTGGGCGGGCGGTGTGACTAGAGTGGACAGAGTTCGAAATGAGCATATTCGGGGTTCATTTCGGGTGGCTCCCATACCTGTAAAGATAAGAGAAAACCGCCTAAGATGGTATGGACATGTGACACGGAGAGATGAGGACCACATGTTGAAGAGAGCCCTCAACATACCCACGCTGAGAAGAAGACCTGGAAGACCACAGGCAACCTGGACTGCAACAGCAAACAAGGATCTGAAAATCCTGGGCTTGACCGAGAATGCAACGCAAGACAGAAAGACATAGCAAATGTGCAAAAGGAGAGCCAACCCCAGATGATGGGAAATGGCGAGGCTAAAGAAGAATAGAAGAATAAGTTGTTTGTCGGTGAAATACCGACGTGATCTAAATAAAGTACACGTAGGTCGCCGGCGGTCATAGCTCAATGGTCAAAGCGTTTGCTTTGCAAGCCAAAAGTCGTGGGTTCGATCCCAAACGGAGATTAAAAAAAAAAAGATTTTTAATTGATTTATGAGCTCTAAAATACCCCCGTTGGTTGGTGTGAATTTGATCCATCACCTGTAAAATGCCAGTCATAGCCTATTAATTAAAATTGGTCGTAGACGAAAGTCGTCCCGTGAAGACCACCCATTCATAGTAAATTCCTGTAATAATAAAGGATGATGCGTGAATCTCGGGCTGTAGTGTATGACGTTGGCGAATCAACACACAACATGCAGCGTTTAGCTATATGGTAAGCGTCATAGAATTCCACAGATGAGACTTCAAAATTACTATCACCGTCTGTCGGTATTCTCCTGTATGTGTTTACATAAAAAAAAGACTTAACGCACTCATATTATCAATCTGAGATTGATACTTTAAAAGGTATTTATTGGTGGAACTATCTTCTGAAGAGTATAACCATTGAAAGATTCAGGATACATTACTCTTTTTGGTGGAGAAAGTGCATGTGAACATATGTTACAACAGTGTTGCAGTGATTGCAGATACCACGTCTAAAATACTAATATGAATAAATGCAGAATTATATTGATATCAGCTTGTGCGGAGGAGTATCGAGTATTGAATAGTGTAAGTGGGTATCTCGCCATCTTTTCTCCACGCGGTACGAGTCGAAGATGGGTGGGTGAAGGAGATCGGAAGACAAAGCTTTGAGGAGACTCGCGGGTAATCGAATCAGCACGAGACGTCGGGAACAGAGTGGGGCAGGCTGGTAGTACACTCGATGAGAAAGATGCACAGGTACAATGTATATATACGCGTAGTATTATATTCATTGAGTAATAATGTGATTAGTCTAATAATTAATGTATTTAATCAAAAATGTTTTTAAATATATATTTTTTTAAAAATAATTATTGATTATTTTAATGGCAATGACTATAACGATTGAAAGTACTATATGGCGATAGTTTATGACGATCTTATGCTTCAACTAGGAAGCGAGTATAGAATCATAATGAATACCTATTTTATTCTATTTATATAAACTTCCTCCTCTCTTTAAAAAAATGTGTTATTCCGTCGCGCGATGACAGGATGAGGAGCAGGTCAGTAAACAAAGACTTTATTTTAGAAGCACATTGATTGTATTAACGTTAAAACTTTACAAGCTTCCGGCCAAGCGGGGAATGACTGTCGCTGGCCGTAATGCAACCTTCTCGATCGTCAACACATAACTGACGCGCTCGTGATCGGGCTCTCGCCGACGCTGCGGCTCTCGCCCAGCGCTCCAGTGGCCATGTCCAAAATGACAATATGGCGGACACATAGACGTATGACAAGCGATCAGAAATACGAGACGAAAGATTGTATATCGAGGTTTTCGGTACTAGTCAGCAAGGGCTACATCGTGCTGGTGTCAATATAATGAAAGTATAAACTAAGAATTACTTATTTAAGGCAATCATGTATTTCATTACAATCTATAGCATAATAAATATCAACTATTTCGATAAATACTGAGGTATCATGCATAATTTTATTGAGTAAAGTAAGGCGAAAACTATGGCATAGACATCATTATCATCAGGTTGTGTCCTTTTGGACGTAGGCCTCCTGCATGAGTCTCCATTCTCTTAGATTCTCCGCCTTCATCATCCAGGCCACTCCCGGCATTCTTCTTATGTCGTCAGTCTATCTTGCATGTTGTCGGCCAATGCTTCGTTTGCCAGTTCTTAGGTGCTACTCCAACACTTTTCTTCTTCATCGGCCATTGTCTCTTTGACATGTCCTGCCCATTGCCACTTTAGTGTGCTTATTTGTTGGGTAGCATCCACTACTTGAGTTCTTCTTCGGATATCTTCGTTTCAGATTCTATTTTTTAAAGATACTCTGAGCATGGATATCTCCATGACACGCTGGGTGGCCTTTATTTCATGGGTAAGACTTGCTGTTAGATTCCACGCCTCTGTGCCATAAGTTATTACAGGGAGAATGCATTGGTCAAACGCCTAACTTTTAAGACATTGCTGAATTATCGCTTTAAAAATGTACTAGTTTTTCAAATGCTTCCCATCCCAATTGTATACGCCTATCGATTTCATGGGGACATGACATAAAATGAATCTTCTTCTTCGTAGTATCAATCCGGTGGATTGGTTTGCAGCTACAAAATCTTGCATCTCAATCTCCACTCTTCTCGATCCTATGCAATCCTCTTTAGATCAGCATTAGAGCTAAAACTCATGTCCTCGAACACTTGCTGCAAATATTCCCGTCTAGGGCGTCTTTTAAAGTTTCTACCCTCAAACATCTCTTCCACAATGTCGTGAAGAAGACCATCGTGGCGCATGATGTGACTGATCTACCGGGCTCTCTGAGATGTTTCTTACTAGGTGCCAATCTTCCTTGATTGAGCTGAGAACCTCATTGTTCGTGACGTGATCTCTCCAGTAAATTCCGTTCTTCTGTATGACCACATCTTAAAGGATAAAATGAATAAAATTTCAATATTCGCTGTAAAGATCGATATCTATTTTATTTTACGAAAAAAATAATTGTGCAAGACTTGCTTAAGGATTCGGTTCGAATAAATAAATTCGAAACCGAGTATTCGGAATTAGAAATTTTTCTCTTCAACCAGAAGGGGTGGCCCTACCACACCAGAAGAGAGGATCTGAAAAATACAATTGTCGACCTCTTAAACGACTCCATTAGAGAGCCGATAGGCCTCTCCTTGTTCGTGACATCCCAATGTTTGTTTTCGATCAAACATTTAAATTCCGGTAATTCGTTTATTCAAATTTAAGGGAGAGGCGCCTTAAACGGGCGAAAGAAATTAATTTAAAACATTTAATTTTCGATGTTTTTCCATTAGAAAGTCGACAGGTGTAGAAAAATACACTAAATTGTTGTTTGTGTTGTCTTACATCTTATATTGGTCCATAATATACATATATATTCACTATATATATATATTATTTATGTAAACATATACAGGAGAATACGGACAGATGGTGATAGTAATTGTGAAGTCTCATCTGTGGAATTCTTTGACGCTTACCATGGTGTATATATGGCTATGCGCTGCATGTGAAGTTTTGATCCGCCAACGTCATATACTACAGCCCGAGATTTACGCATCATCCTTATTAATACAGGAATTTACTGTGAATGGGTGCTGTTCACGGGACGATTTTCGTCTAGTTCCAATATTGATTAATAGGCTATGATTGACATTTTACGGATGAAGGATCAAATTCACACCGACCAAGAGTATTTTAGAACCCTGGAATCGATATTTTTTTTTTAATCTCCGTCGGGGATTGAACCCACGACCTTTGGCTTGCAATGCAAGCGCTTTGACCATTGAGCTATACTCGCCGGCCAAATATATGATTTTTCTATTAATTTTTTAATTTTTTTATTAGAATATTATTTTATTATTTCAATATTCTAATCTACTTTTATAGATCATTGACTATATTACAATATTATTATTACTTAAATATACATATACTATACATACAATTCTTTTTTCAACGCGTCAATCCAAGCACAAAAATAACGGCAGAAGCGGGATGCGAACCGCGGACCTTGGAAACCATAGTAGATTAGAATATTGAAATAATAAAATAATATTCTAATAAAAAAAATTAAAAATTAATATAATAATGTCTCCTTGAGACAATATCAAGGTAAAATTATCCATCAGTAACACAGGTAAATGATTGGTTATAAAGTCCGAGTCGGAACTATAAGTAGTCGTTTCTCATCCATTCAGTCTATAGTTTGGTTCGAGACCCGAGTGGTACTTACTAAAATAAATAGACTGCCGGAAATTAATAATATTAAGCTTGTGAATAAATGAAGACTCATAGAATAATAATAAAAATATACATACTTTGAATATATACTATAGCGACATCTATCGTACGATGATAACAATGATATAAATACTAGTTTCACCGCAAGTCAGTCTGGGCAGAGCAATGGCGCAGTTCGCGAGCGGTATGAATACCTGGGCATAGTTGGTTTCCAAGGTCCGCGGTTCGCATCCCGCTTCTGCCGTTATTTTTGTGCTTGGATTGACGCGTTGAAAAAAGAATTTTATGTATAGTATATGTATATTTAAGTAATATGATTTTTCGTTTACCACCAATTTTAATTAATAACTCGTAGCCTTTCTCAATCCTTCTCTTGTTAAGAGATAATTGAGCTGCTATAGTACTTTGTCGTGTGTGGTCTAACCCATTTTTATGTAGGAGAGGGTGTAGGGGTGTGTCTTTCAGGGAATGATAAGAGAGGGAGACAGATAGGGTTGCAAAGATGAAGAAAAATAAATATATATATACCTGTATATCATGATTTAGACATTTTTTTTATTTATTTAATATTTTATTTTTTATTATTTTTTATTTATTTTATTATTATTGTTATTTTGATATTAATAATTATTAACTTACAGAAAATTCATATGTTTTATTCTTAAAAATATGACAAAACCACATACTGAATGTGTTATACCGAAAATGAAAAATTGAAAAAAACTTTTTTTTTTTAAAACTTCATATTTGGGTTATAACCACACATAACGGTTGATATTCGACATGTCTTAAAAGTGCCACAGATTCCCGTCACACCCAAGTGGACGTCCGCGTGCAGGAGACTACCACCGACGCCGTTTTCTTGGCTCGCCGCCAGTCCAACTGTCGAATTAAATTTAGAACTGCGGCTCGGTCCCAACTGTATCGCCGTGCGGCATCTTGTTTATGTGAGATTTCATTGACTTCCACATACCCTAGACAGACCACTCTATTATGAGTGTCTTATCTGTCACCATGATACGCTAGGCTCATGAAGATTTTGACAGTACCATTAAATGTTATTATTTTCACTT